>CM021701.1:49955260-49979153 GCA_011074415.1 Stictonetta naevosa
CCCCCCCCCCCCCCCCCCCCCCCACTCTCTACCCCCTCTCCCCCCTTTCTCCTATGGCATAAAACTGGGAGAGAGAGGGAGCGGGACTGATGAGTGGGCACGTGGAAGGGGCAGTTTGTGCTGCAGCCTGTGATGAATGTGGGAAGAGAGAGAATGAGGAAGCTCATTCAGGTGCTGTGCACTGTGGTGTAGCATTACAGGGTATCGGGATGTGAGAATGGAAGTGGCTTTTTAGTAAGGCTCTTGCTTCCCAAGGTGAGGCAGAGCAGCTAACCTTAGAGCCATGTGCCCACAGACTGCTTTTGTTGGTCTCCTCCACTGCCCTCCATTGTCTGCTTCATCCTGTTCTTCTCCTGTGTTTGAAGGAGTCAGTACTTGGAGTTCAGCCCATTCTGCAGCTCCCCCATCCTATGTTTCTTTCTCTAGACAAGGGATAAATAACAGATGTTATGCAGGCAGCTAGGTGTACTCAAATCCAGCTCTAAGAGGAAGACACCCAACAAGGAATGCCAGGGCAAACATCCGCCAGTCACCAGGAGATCCTGCCACAGAGAAGTGGGACCTGTAAAGAGCCTTTGACATCCTCAGCCTGTTAATTGTTCCCCGAACAACTCCTTCCCTTGGGGTCCAGGGACACTGCACGTGGCTCGTGGCTTTCAGCTACATTAAGATTTGGATCTGGGGCTCTGAAGGAGTAGCTGGCCACTTTCACATTGATTTATGATAACAGATCAACAACAAACTCCTATCCCTGTAAGCTGCTCAGAGCAGATCCACAAACAGCTCTCTTGCAGTAGTGCTGAGCTCGCATGCCCCCCAGTGCCTTGAGCAATGAGAGGATGCATGATATGTTCAGCCAGTATTTCCAAAATCAGGTGCCTAAAGCTTTCCACCAGGGACAACAACATTTCCAAAGGCACCTAACAAGCTTGTGGACTTCTATTTGACCTCTCAATTTGGTCTCTTTGAAATAGCTCAGCTGGAGCCACTAGCCACCCTGAGTCAATCCTGGTTAAAGAGCCACAGCCAGGCAATTCGGGGTCTCTTTATTTCCACTCTTAGCTCAAGCTGCTGCGAGCTGTCCAATATTTTATCAGATGTACTGAACACTTGCTCTTCCTACTGGAATCAATAGAAATTGATGGTGTTTGGCACCTACTGAAAACACAGTCTTGCTACTGATGGCAGTGTGTAAATAACAGGTTCTGAAATAGGCACCCTTTGGAAATGTTAGCTCCTCTGCTCTATATCAAGTGGGCAATGAAACGAGAATAAACCTGACAATGAAAATGTGCATTCAGTTTATATAAGAGCTTAGCTGAACAATATAATATTTCCGTGGAAGGTGCAGAGTACGTATATGAATGAAAATCAGTTGATTGTTGCCATGAGTCTGTCGAAAATAAGGTCATTCACAAATCTTAACATTTTATGGAGGGGAGGAATATTTTTTTAATTAGGATTAAAAATATTATCTACTTAAAATGTGCCCATGCATATAGTTCTGGCATAGCCTATGGCAACACCTATAATTTTAAAATAAAACTTTTTTCGAAGAAGGAAGTAATTTTGAATGATAACTAATTTAGATAGTGCTAATTATATTGGTTGGAACTTGCAGGGGAGTCAATGGATAAAAAGTTGATTAAAGCAAAGTTATAAAACAACAATAAAAATCCCTAGCTCTGTTCTTTAAGATGTTCTGAGCATTTTAATGTTTGTTACTTCCTGCTCTCTTAGCTGGGCTGGAAAGGGAATGTTTTCATACAGCCATTTAAAAAAAAAAAAAAAAAAAAAAAAAGAGAGAGAGAGAGAGGAAAAATTCAGGCCTTTTAGTTCAGTTTAAGAATAACAAGTATATTGTACAACCTGAAATATTGTTTAAGGTGATGTAAGAGGTTGTACAGTAACATGACTTACCCGATCTGTTGGTTGTCTGTGGTTTGAACCAATGGTCAGTGTTACTGTGGCTGAGTTAAGCAAGGAGGAATAGCTGATGAGATCTGTGAGTATTTCTATCTCCTGCAGTAGTGCAAGACTTTGCCTGTGGTTGCTTTCCATAGGTTCTTCTAAGTACGTCAAATGTCCTCTGCTGGGATGTAAATGAAGCTGGACCCTACATTTATAGCATCTCTTCTGGAAGTGCACTCCCTGCTTGGATCCCATAGACCAAGAACACCTCAGGTCTTCTCCCAGTTGTTTCATCTTTGGTTTTACAGTCTGCAGTGAGCCCCACAGCCGTGCGTGTTCCTAGATGAACATGTCTCTAACGTAGGTATGGACAAAACCATACATGTCTTTGTGGCCTGAGACCATGGGCTGGACCCCAACAGCAGGGTGGTAGGAAAGGAAGGGCACAGGCTTGACAGCCTGTCCGTGTGGAAGCAGCTAGGGTTGCTTGCCCAGGCTAAAATTCTCCCTTTTCTCCATTTTTCAAGTTCTGCTGCTGGGGAAATGTGTTTACCTGACCCTAGCAGAGAGTGACCAGAGCACAGAACTCCTTGTGAGGAAGGAGAGAGACAAATGAAGACCAAGCTGTAGGTAGCACTAGTTGAGTATTAATTCCGTTGATTGCCCCATTCTGTTTCTCAAGCCGTATTCGCACACCTTGGCTGAAAAATTTACACAAGAAGAAAGTAAGCTTAGTGAATGTTCCTGAGAAATCAGGAAGATCTGACTGAGTTACTAAAGGAAGAAGCTGTTGTTTTTACCTCAGCTGCTGGATCTTATCCTAGCTTCACCCAAACATACATTTCTTCCCACCATGTTGCTGCCTGTGCTCAGAAATTTCTCCTACGAGACGTATGCTTTTGTGCTCTCCTTTACTCACCTTTTGCTATTACTTGGAAATGGAAACAACCCAAATTCTGGCATGGCATAGCATTGTGCAGGAAGGTGGGCTCTTGCTGCCTGCAGGGAGGTGACCCTGGATCCCTTCTGCTGTTACCTGGTGGAGCACCCCAGGACTGTGCATTGCTGCAAGGAGACACAAGTAGAAGGCAGCAGAAGAAATAGAGGGCAATATAAATACTCTTCTTAAGCAGTTGAATGAAGGTCAGGTTTTTGCATTTCAGGTTGCTTTCCTATGCAAAGAATCATCACTTGGCACAGCAGAAACCACATGTCCCTGAGGATTTGGTGTGAAACACAAAATTCTGACTGTGAAGTGACGAGGCAATTTTACATTTCCAGCTCAACTTCATCAAGATTATTACTGGTGTTTCTAAGACTTGTATTTTCTTTTTTTTTTAACACATATTTGCTTAATGCACAATCCATGGCACCCTATGAGCACTTGAGCATTTTGAAAGGATTTTGTTTTCAAAAAATATTAAAAGAAGGGATAGATGTGTTAAAAGAAAGGGAAAAATAAAGATATTTATTATACATCAGCTAGACTGTCTGTAAGCAGTGTGGCATAAGTCATCCTTTAATAGAGCTGTAAGAATAATTAATTTTTCAGTTCAGTGGTCAAACTGAAAAACTGTGAGGGAGGAAGGAGAGGAGGCGAGTGGGTGGGAAGAAACAAGGAGAAATGTTTGGGTCAACCTTAAGTAACAATTTCTCATTTTCTCTCACTGAAGCGAAACAAACACATGTATTATCTGTTCCTTTGAAAAGCCACCCTAGCTGAGTTTCTGAACAAAACCTTCCTTCTGGAAGGAAGACCTGAAGATCCTGCCTAGATGACGGTGACAAAGAACATCTTTACTTTTCTGAAATTTCTCCTTCCCATTTCCTTTTCTGGCCAAAGCCACTCAATAAATTTCCCATTAGTGTGCAAAGACCTTTATTAGACACATAATTTATCAAAACCTGCTGCCCAACTTCAATCTGGTTCAGCAGAAGTGTTTTTCAACCCTTCCCAAACTGTGGACCCTCTAAGATACTTTCTGCTGAAAGCAGTCCTCCCGGGTTTAAGTCTACTAACACTAAGTTTACTTTTCTCAATAATCTTTTCAAGTTTGTTTCAAAAGGAGTCTCCAAGCCCCCAGGAGTACGTTGCTCAGAGTAATAGACATATTGTGGATAAGGCCATGGAGTATCTCAGAAGACCTGAGTTCTTCATATCTCTGCCATGAATTGTGGTACAGACCTGGTCATATCTTCCTCTTCTTAGCTCTTGTAGGGGCCGCTTATTTTCACTTTACTGCAAACAAGCCTGGCCAAAAATAAATGTGTATAGGTTCAGGAATGATAAACTCATAAGAGTGTGTTTCTTTGTGGGAAACCAACAAAGATCCTAAAAATCAGAGATGCATTAAAACCATACAAGCAAAAGAGGTTGCTATAAGAAAAATATTTGAAGGGGTATTACCCAATTAGTACTGCTATCTCTGCTAATAAGGAAGCAATTAAAATGTTGTTTGTGAAATAAATAGGAGAAGACCTACATATTCTTTGGACTTACATATGAATAATGCTCTAATATCTGGTGGAATAATTATAATGAAGCTGTAAGTATTCTCTCATCAGTTGTTTACTGAAATAGCAGTCTATTTAATCAGTAGCAATGCATTCAAGGTGACTAAATATTAAATATGATTGGCAGCTTATTGCTTGGACTAAAACGATTAAGTAACATGAGAAAGAAAGTGACAGGTGACTTCAGTCCCCTCGAGGAAACATGCCCCAGCCAGGAAATGGGTTGAGACTTCTAATAATATTGGTAACAAATAAGTGCTGAAATGTTTGCTTGCAGCAGTCAGCCTGGAAAGGAATGCAAATCCTGTTATACATCTTTTTCATCTCGGTGAGGTTGCAGTGGCAGCACTCGCCAGCTCTGAGGTACCGTGCATTTTAACTATCTTGCAGAGACGTGCACTTGCTTGAGAAGTGTTGGACGGCCATGCCAGCAAAGCCACTTGAATCCTCCGTGCTGAAGCAAATGCTGCCATCCTTGTGCAACTGGCTGAGCCGCCCTGGCCTGATGTACCACTACCTGCACAGTATCCCATATTCACCCTTTGTGGAGTCTTGTCTTGTTACATATCCCATTGGTTTGGATTCAGATAGACAAATGGGGCCAGGGTGAGGAATGAATTGCAAATCGATTCCAGGAGCCTTCAAAGATCTGCGTGAATTGGCACTTGCCCCATGGCCTGATCTGGGGTTGCTGGTTGCAGCTGTGGAAAGTGAGTACAGCAAGTAAGGCACTTCCATCTAACTATTTCACAGTGATTCTGTATCTAAGCTTCATCTCCAGTGAAAGCATTTGCTACTTCAGCAAGGTCCATGTTTCTGTTTTTAGAGGGCTGGGGTTTCTAAATCTAATGTCAGTTTCCACTCCAGACTTCATTTGGTCCTAGTTGTGTGTTAACTGTGTGTTAATGCTAAACCAAAGCCCAGGTGAGGACAAACATTTGTGAGATGAACACGTTGAAGTATGCAGTGGTGTCACCTTGCCTTGAGCCACATCCTGATAACCTCACCGGAGGAGTATTTGGCTCCCTGGTAGGCCCCAGTCAAAGCACCACTCATCTTTATTGACCATGACAAAAGCTCACCCTGTAACTGGAGAGCCCTAAATTAAAACTAAGAAATCAAGGGAAATGTTAGAATAAGAAACTGGCTGGGATCACGCAGAATATCCATAACTGGCCTAAAATCTGAGCCCAACTCTTCTGCCTTCCTGTCCAGCATTGTCTTTTCCATCTGGTCCTTCCAGGTTCTCATGAGCAACTCTGTCCTTTCTGGCTCTGTGGAATAGGTGCTGAACCTTGAATCTGCTGCAGGACACTGCTGCAATCATTGCTGCTGCTCTTGTCCACTCTCAGCCGAGGTAGCCCTAGTAAGGGAGTGGGGGAGCTTGGGGCAGCTACAAGGGCAGCAAGAGACACATTTCTCTCTCCTTGTCCCTAATGGGATCCTAAGTGTCGTATAGACATGAGTGTCAATGCCCTTTTACACAGAAAAGAGAGAATGAATTCCAAACAGTACTGGAGACAGCTGACCCTTTTAGCACAATGCTTAAATATTCTAGTGCCGTGCCAAGGCAGCATGTGCAGAGTAAATATTTTAATCCCTAATTAATCACTTTGGTTAGATTGGTAAAACAGAAGTCTAATGAAAATAATTTGAAATTTCCTTCATGAATAATTGCATTGTTCAGGGGATTCTGGGAAGAGTCAACTGGCTGACCTTCCATTCTTGGGCTGCTCTATTGCTATGAGACTTAATTTGTGTCCTTCAACCCTTTTCAGTCACCGTCACGAGATTAGAAATACCTTTCATGCAGTTTAGCAGCAACTATGCAAAAGGACAGTGCAGTCAGCAGAGAGGTAAGAAATTAGCACATGCTTCCCTGTGGTGAAGCACATACAGTATGGCACATAGGACAGGGGCAAAGCTTCTTTTCCAGTCTGTGTTCCTTTATTACATCCTGAGCATGATGGATTGCATCGTTTATTGAAGTATTCATGGCCATTTTTAATTAGAGATGTGAGGTCCGCGGGTGCCAGGGCTTTGCGTATTTGCAGGATCGGAAAAGAATTTGCTTGTTGATAAGAGTTGGTGACCAGCTCCACGATTCATCCTGTGGCTCTTTAGGAATTTATTTCCTCCTGCAGGTCCTGTCTTTCCAGTGGTCCGGTGTTAGCATCCAGTCCTGTCTGCGTAGGAGCTGACCTGACTGGTCCAGTGAGAGCAGAATTACTCCCTCCATCCTGCTTCAGCTTGCATTTCTCTGCAGACCAGCTACAGTCCTCCATGGAGCAGTGATATACACAACAAGGTCTGTGCTTGTTCCACGGGGAACTTTACCTTTGCTAAAAAGCCCACAACATACTGTCCTCTATCTCAGTATCTCAGTTGCTGCTTTTATGGCAGCAACACATGGAGTTTACATGACTTGTATCCTCATCAGCTGTTTTTTAACCTAAGGGCAGCACAGGCCATTGTTCAGCTCTGAATTTGATCACTGGACTCATCCCAGGTGTCCTCTACTACTGAGGCAACTCCAGTACGTGGTGACGAGAGCAGGGTGGGCAGTGCACTTCCACATTTGAGGGGTTTGCATGTGAGATGAGGTATTTCTCATTTTCTCAGATGGGTGTTCAAGGAAAGGTTGGACGTGGTGCTTAAGAACATGGTTTAATGGGTGTCATTGGTGGGAGGGTGATGGTTGGACCAGATGATCCTGGAGATCTTTTCCAACCTCAGTGATTCTAGGACTTTGTGATTTAACACATACCTGACTTTCTGTACCTTGACTGCCTTTGAAAATCCTTTGTAAGTGATAAACAAATGATCATTCAGTTACCATTATGGCTCATTTAATGCAGCGTGGCCTATTTTAGGTGTTGAAGAAATGTACGTAGGGAAAGTGCCTGCTTCTCTCCTCTGCTGCAAGGAGGGTTGAGATGAATATTTGGGTTGGGTGTCTTCTAGCAGTCACTTGATACTTACAAAGAAGTGACATGGGGGTGAGGACAGAGGGGCAGGAACACAGTGGATAGGGTCTGGATTTCTGGCTCAGGGAGATGAGGAAGATGGAGGGGGGAGCAATTCCTTCCAGCTCAGAGAGGGAGTGCACAGACATTTTATAAGCAGACATGGAACACGGAGCATGTGGTAGGAGGATTGACAAGGGCAAGGGGGTTTGGATCCTGATTTAGATGGTTGCTACAGGGGAGGAGCAGAGCTATGAGTATGGGTCTGAGCTTTGGGAAAGTGAAAGATTTGGTAGAAACTGGGACCAGGAAACTTGGTGTCCTTGCCAGTGCCTCTTACAAGCAGAGGGTGCATGTGAGCACAGCTCAGAACAGCGGCTGGTGAAAAACTCCACAAGAAAGAGTTTTCTGTCTATCAAAGGAATGATTTTTGAGATGAACAATTTTAAAACTTTGATTTTATTTTAAAGGACAATTAATAATCACTGTTCTTCTGCTAGTAGCTTTACCTGATGAAGCCAAACTTTGTAATGATTATCACTTCATAGCATCTTGCAGTCTCCCCTTTAATTTACCTTTTTTTTTTTTTTTTTTTTTTTTCTCCCACATTCACTATTTTACTTCTCTATTCATCTGCGCAGTTGACGCTTATCAGCCATGGAAATTTACAGATATTAAATAAGCTACAGGAGGGCTCTGATATTGTTCCCTCAATGCAAGAGAAACCTATTTAGAACTAAGGAAAAAATTATTAACGAAAATGGAATGAGAAGGCTATAAAGTTCAAACAAAGTGTGCTGCCTTCCTCACAAGATTTGGATGCATGCAAAATTTCATGAAAATTACTCATAAAATGGTATAAAATTTCACATCTTCAGCAAAAGCATTGTTTGGCATATTTTCATTCAATGCACAATATATTGGATGATAATGATAATTAATGTACTGAACCATTTCACAAGGAGATAATAAAGGATACGAAGAGTTTATTATTAAAAAAGTGACCCCTCTCCACAGGATTTGAACTTACTACTTTTGACAATATGAAAGAGAGCCTCAACCCTCTAGGCTAGAAAATGTCTTCTCCAGTTGAGATGAAGATCAGCTCACATGGACAAATGTCATGGAAACAAACCTTGGTTTTGTGTGTTGAAGACAGGGAATTACACTAAATCTGTGACAGTGTCCAGCAATAGGACAAACATTCAGCAATTTGATTTTTTTAGGGTGATTATGTCTGCACCAAAATAGAAAATAAAGCTTAAGGTCTTACCTCTCCACTAGAAAGGTGACTGCACAGTGCAGTCTATCTATGTGATATGTAAATTAAAACTAAATAAAACCAAGTCTCCCTCACGAAGGAAAAAGTACAGAGACTCCTTGGAAGCCAGTGGGGGTTTTGCCCATGTGGAAGCTGCCTACAGGCTTCCACCACGAGGGGCAATAAGAGCTTGAAGAAAAGCAAATTCACAATGTGCAATAAACCAGCCTTTACTTTAACTCCTGCCTGGTTTCAGTATCATCCCAAGGTGAAATCCATGTATCACCCCTAAAGCCAATCCTTGTTGACTCAAGAGGGTCTACCTGCAGTGGAAATGAACAGTCTGGAAGTTCAAGGGGAAGGTAACAGAAAACAAAGGTTAAATCCATGTTTGCCCATCAGCAGAGCCAGCAGGGTCAATCAGGCAGTCGGAACCACATGAGTGCTTAGGACCCCCCAGGAGATTCAGATTTTCTCAATAACAAGCAGATTTCCTCCAAGAAACAGCAAAAACAAACTGAAAAACTAAAAAGATTCAGATTCCTTTGCAATTCTCTCATATATTATTATTTTATCATAAAGGATGTAAGAGAGAAAAGATAAAATCATCTCTGCTTTTCAACCTAGATTTGCCAGCTTACACTTTCACTCTAAACTGAGGGAAACAGAATAGAAGCATTACTGAATATAGCCAGAATACCAAACTGACCCAAAATGGTAGTGAATCTAGGAGGCTGAAATGACCTTCATGGCTTCAAAACCCACCCTGAGTTCTGATTTGATCATGAACAAACCTGTACCTGTCCAGAAGAGAGAACTGAGCAAATACAGCCACGCAATGATGCAGAATATTGACCCAGCACTGGCTAACATGGACCTTATCTATAGTATTGACCCAAACAAAGGGAGAACTAAGTGTTGTCATGAAATTCAGAGCAAGTGCCGCTGCTAATATGGGACTATTGCTAACCTGAACCTTGTCCAGAATATTGAACAGAGCATGGAGAGTGCTGAAAACCATCTGAAATCCTGGGTGAAATCCAGACAATGTTTTTGCAAATTAAAAACTGGCAAGCCTGAGAAAGATAGTCGGAAACTACAAAGGCACAGGAAGCCTGGTGCTCTGTGCAGCCTGCTCACTAAAACTTGCTGCTCGGGGTTCCTGGAGAGCCATTTTAATTGGAAGTGAGAGTGTCTGTAGCAAAAGGTTGGGAAGTCCTGCTCTAATTGACTCTTTCTGGGGTTAACTGTTGCAAAGAACGAGTCAGATCCCAGCTCCGCCGTGAGCACCAGGAGTCAGTCCTCCCCCGTCATTAATTACTTTGGTTGTGTTTCTTCATCAGCGCTGCTTGGATCTATCAGCCAGATCCCTGGCGCCTCGCCAGCACCGCCACTCTGACTAGATAAAATGCGCCGTGTGGGGAAGGGGAGGGCAAACCTTGCTTGTTATTGCTTCTCCCTTTGATGCTGAATTGGTTGGGTTCTCCTACATGGACTTTTCTGTATGGCTGCCTTCTCTCGCGGAGCCGCGGGGTTGTTGTCATCGTGGCTTTTGTTTGGCTGTTCCTGTAATTGACCTTCCAGCATTTTGGGGGCTTGTAAGCTAAATGAACGGATTCTTATAACTGACCTCGTTTGGACACTTCCCACGATGTCAGCTAACCACAGATCTTGATGTGGCTGTAAATTAAGGTAAAGGTGAGGACAAAGAGACCCTTAAGACTTCTCCATGCTAAATCTGCCTGCAATGCTCACTGTGAAGCACCTGGGGGTGGGATTCTATCCACACCTGTACATTTCATGGAAAACGGGGCCTGCAGAGCCAGACAAGTTGCAGAATTAGAAATAAGGGCTTGTTGAATCCAGGTGCCAACAAGACAGTGGGAAGGGAGCAACCTGTGCCCCAGAGCACAGAGCTGTTGTGTCCCACCCTTCCCAGGGCTGCTGCCCACACATTTTTCTTTGGCTTTTGCAATGTGTTTTCATCCCCTTGTCCCAGCAAGCTATTTTCAGCTATAGGGTGATGGTTTTGTCCTTTCCAGGGCGGCTGCCACCTACTCCATGCCATTCCTAGGGACCCCTCACCAGGCATCTATGGATTGAAGGGAGAAATTATGTTATACCTTCATTCTGGGCATCTCTTGTAGGCAGAGGGCAAAACCAGGACCTTTGCACATGCATCCATTCCCCTGTGAAGAGAGGTTTCCCGCAGGACAGGAGTTATGCAAAGTGGGCACCCAGCTACTGAACTGGGAGCTGCTGGATGTGGGGATAGGCACAGCTCTTTGCTTGGATCAAGCAGTTCAAGTCCTCTCCACTGCCATTTGCTTT
Organism: Stictonetta naevosa; assembly: GCA_011074415.1. NCBI lineage: Eukaryota > Metazoa > Chordata > Aves > Anseriformes > Anatidae > Stictonetta > Stictonetta naevosa. The sequence goes on from CM021701.1 coordinate 49,966,244, forward strand.
GTCAGAGGGAGGATGAAAAGCAAGCACCGTCGGTTTCAGCTTTTTGATCTCTTAGATTATGTTGTCTCACCATGAGACCAGCCAAGGGGGAGAGGCAGGGTGAACCCAGAACAATCACAGCACATTTAATGTAAAGGATTACATTTTTTTTTTTTTCTTGGAAATTTCACCACTGACTTTAATTAAGTTCTTCCAAAAACAACAAATGCACAAGGCATTAGAGAGGGAAAGGGTACGTGTGCATGTGTGTGGTTGCTGAATGGGGTCTTTGCAAGTTTTCCTTCATCTAATGAAAATTTACTTGGCCATCCCCATCGAGATAGGCTGAAGCCAAGCTTCAGGTGGGCTGCTACCTCATTGCATGGCCCTGAGATCACACACTCATGCCAGATGGTGAGAGCAGGTGGGGGTAGCCTTTCACTGTTAATGACCCGATATTCCATGCAAAGCATGCACAAGTTGTAAAAATCGTGCTATATATTGCTAAGAACTCCTGTGACACAGCTGTATTAGTTCTTTAAATATTCTCTTTGGGTCATTGATGGCACCTCTGTTATGTGCAGTGCCTGGCACAGCGGGGCCTGTTTCACTGCCACAACCACTAAAGGTGCTGCTGCTGCTGCCACCAGTCCTGCTTGTAAACTGTGTTATCCGAAGGCACCTCTTCCCCAGCAGGACATTTTCAGAGCAGGTCGCTCACGATCTCTGCAAAATAGTGTGTGTTTCAGTGGTCTGCGCAGGGCTTATTAATCAAGGATGTCATGAGCTCTCAATGAAACAAAGTCTTTGGACGTGGGGACCCAGAAAAATGGACACAGTGTACTCGCAAAATGTTCTTAGTAGCACATGTGAATTTCTTTGCACTCAAATTAAGCAGGATTAAAGCAGCTAAACTGTTGTTGCTCAGTTCTCTTGGATCATGTGACAAAGCCTGAATCGCTTTCAGTCACTGGTATAGGCCTAAGTCAGTCCCTTGATCTCCAAATTAATTTTTGAATTGAATGATTGTGTGGGGTTTTTTGTCCTAATTGAGTCTTCAAGTTAAAAATGCTTAGCAAACAGATGGAAAACTGAGGACAAAAGACTCTATTATGTAATAAAAAAAGGGAGAGTTCACAACAACAGTTTGAAATTAGTACTTGGAGGTTCTATTTATTTTTTTCTTAATAAAATCCCAAACAGTAAGCGATACACAGTGTGTTTTGCACAGCTTGGTAGAAAAGCATGAAAGAGGGAGAAGGTGGAAAATTCGTACTGGCAGCTCTTGTAACGGATAATACAAAGTGTCTGAGTAATTTATTGATCCACTCCTCATTTTCCTTTTATTGATATGGCAGAATCAACAGTTTTCCCAGGAGGAGAAAGGTACGGAGTGATAGCAATGCAAAGCTTAACAGTAGGCCCCATGTGTTTCTGAAACCCCCAAAATTCCCCCTGAGAAACACACAGACTTCGTTTAAGTTCTGCAGGACCCTTGGGACACCCCGAGATTTTCTTGTTGTTCCTCTGACACTGGGAGGTAACTCCCTACAGCTTCAACAATAAGCTTACAAGCTTTAAATTTGTACTGAGGGAGTCTATACAACGTCAGGATTCTGCTGTGGGATGCACTCCATGTCCACTGCACCCCAAAATTTTCTGTACTCAACTGAAGTGTGATGGAGGGAGAAATGGGTGGCAGGCAGCTGGGCTGGTGAATGGAAGTGCACCAGGGCTTGGGGCTCACAGGAGACGTGGCAGAGACAGGCACACAGCTCCCACCTCCCTCAGGACAATAAATTCACTTTTAAGAAATTTCTTGACTGCCCTATGGGTTCATGAGGTGTTTGGTCTCAAACACGTGTCTATTGCTGTTGTCATTAGTACAGCATTGGGCTGGAGAGAGGAGGAACTAGATGGAGCTTTTTCAAAGTGTTCCTGTTGATTCCCAGGTATAGAGCTAATTAACAGCCCTCTCTGCTAACTAAGTGGGATTTACTGATAAGTAATGTGTTCCAATTAGAAATCCAGGTTAAAATGGGCCACCATTTAGCCAGCTGACTGGTACTGGTACATTTCCTGGTACTAGTTGACATTGCTCTTTGCTCATGAAATCCCTGGTGTTGCCTGCCGTACTTTATTAAGAAGCTCAACACTGCTTGTACCAACTATGTTACAACAGTTGGGGCACATATGTTTGCTAGCTGTTTAGCTCCTGTAGTCCTGGCAACTGAATATTTTTAAAGCTTTCCTGGTTTTTGATCATCACTTAATATTATAAAGTAGAGGGAAACCAACCAAACAGCAATTAATTTTCTTTCATCGTTGTGAGAAGACTGTTGAGGTGTGGAGGCAACCAGCACAAGAAAGCCAAGAGCTGCCTTTCTGTACCTTGGCATTTGTTTCTACGTGCTGCTGCCACACTTGGAGGAAGTTTCATAATTTTCTGGTTGGTTGAAGGTTGGACAGAAAACATCATTTTATTCTGTGCTCTTCCATGGCCCTGCATAGTTTGGTCCTCTACATGTGATCCATGGAGCTGTTGTGTTCTTTTGGGGCACTGCTCATAAAAACCGTGAAGACAAAAAAGTGTGATTCTGCTTATTCAGAAATATATATATATATATTTATAAAGTTTCTTGATATTTATTTATTTATGTACAACATATTGGGTCTTTCCAAGTATGTCCATATATGTGTGAAGGGAATTTTCCTCATTGAAGCATCTGGAAAATGCTTGGGACCTACCAGTCTTCACAGAAACCTGCATGGTGTCAAGTCCTTCTGCTGACCCTCATGCCAATGCTGGCATTTATCTCTCACTGGGATCTTGCTCTGCTCCTCTTGGAGTAAAGGGATAGCTTCTGAGCAGGGAGAGGGAGCAGGAGGGCCTGGGCTATATACTGAAGGGGAAAGCTCTGCTCCTTGTCTGGGCTGCTGCACCCCACAGGTCCCCACATCAGAATTGGTAAATCAACTTTCCTTTGTTTTAGTGATTTTCCTGAATGAGAAGTTTGGGGAAAGTTTATTCTCATTTTGCCTGAAATAACAGCACATGAATCGAGGAGGAACAGATCTAGTCTTTCATTAGAGTTCAGACTCTGCAATGTCAGCGGTTGTTTCTTGCCATTGCACTGTAAAACCCTTTTCCCTTTCACTTCACATTATTTCTTTCTGCAGAATGCTTTCAGTGCAGATAATGCACACGAAGGTACAATACAGCCAGTTGTCTGAGAAAAGAAGCCCGTTTTCTTCTAGTGGGTGGTAGGTAAGAATTACTAATCCAATCTGCTTGAGTTAACGCAAAACAAGGATTAGGGTAAAGTTCCCGAATATGTTAATCTTCCTTTATAGAAGCAAACTTTAGCACTGCTATCAACCCCATGGTTTATAGTTCATGGGAACAATGAACCAATTAAACTAGAGCAGAAGAAAATCTTGCACAAGTTTTCTAATTGTTACCTAATACTTTGAATTCTTTTGATTCTTAATTATTTGCCACTGTGTCATAGGCACAGGAAATAAAACGTTGTTTATTATTCATTAGACTGTTTCTAAACATATCCATAATTAACTGCATCTTATTGTAGTTGTTCTTTTCATCTCTGCTTCTATGAAAGTAGGTATTAAATGACACGTAAGGTCCCGGGTTGCTGATATAATTGCTGGCAGCGCAAACTGACGGATTACTGGAATGGTTGTGCCTATTCATAGTCCGATAGTTGTGGAAAGAAGCAGAGCCTGTGTGAAGAAAAGGACAGGGTCATTCAGAATTGTTTCTCTTAGGTATTGGGAAAGAAAGATTATTTTATTTCATTTTTATAAATGAACACTAAACAGAAAAAATTCTTCTGGCTTTACAGAAGTAGGCCCATCCAGAAAAGCCTTAAACACTGCTTTAGCCCTTAGCTGATTTCCAAAATACTCGTTCTTATTGCTGGATCATACTCATTGCTCTTATTTATAGCATTCTTCATAGCTGGGAAAATATTACTGTGTGTTCTGGATTTTCTTCTGCATTAATATTTCTGTCTGGGGAACAGAGCATAGGGAGGATAATTGGCCTTACTGTAAGGGATAGAAATGTCAAGGATTTACTTTTAAATGCTAAAGGGTCTTTTCTGCTGTCAATACCTGCATGTGAAACTTAGGCACACCAATTAGAGAAAAGTTGTCCTAAAGCAAAGGTTATGCTGTAGGATTTCAGCAGCTTCCTTGCCGGTGGGTCAGAAAAGCCAGCTTCAATTTAGAGTAATAATGGATATCTTACGTGTAACCTGTGTTTGACTCTTGTAATAAGTGAAAATTGAAGCAGGCATTCAGGGTTGCATTTGCAGTGTTTGTGTGTACCTGTGGCTGTTAGAGGTTGAATGTCATTGCAGTAAAAAAGAAACAGTATTTCTGGGAGGTTCTGATGAAGTTATGTAAACCTCAATGACCTATCAAGGATTTAATTGTACCTGAAAATGAAGGGAAGTAACCCTCCATGAAATCTAGTGCAAGAATAGTTGTTTGTGCACAATTTCATAACCAAACTTTTTTGAAAAAAAAGTGTTGTTGTGTTTTTTTTCCACATTTCACACATATATGAACTGAAAAGATTCAGTGAGTTTTATAAAAAACAATTTAGAGGGAAGCATGTCCATTGCAGGACACAATGCATATTGCAATCAGTTTACTAAGTCATGTTTATAATGCTTTTGGTTAGCAGAATTGACTTCTAGGGGATGTAATAGTGCATACCAGGCCACTGGGTTGAGTTTGGTCTTCTATAGCTACAAGCATCTATAACTTGTGCCCATAAAATACGTCTTTAGTAAAAATTTTGTCAATCTTTATTTCCCTTTGGTGTAGAGTGCACAGGAGTGCAAGGCACAGAGCTGCCTCCTTCATGCTGTAGTTAACTCCCCATCAGGAAGCAGGGGCTCCTCCAAGGCAGCGACCCCATCCTTTCACACAAATCCTTTGATTTCTGCATCTCACCTGAGTGCTGATGCTCAGTTTAGTTAGAAACAGTGTGTGCACAAGCTAGAAATGCAGCCAGGACATCTCTCCCTGCTACGAGCACACTTGCTGTTTTCTGAGAGCGCAGAAGCGTGCTCAGCTATGGGGTAGCAGGTGAAGTGCAGTGGGCTGGAGACACAGAGGTGTGAACAGGAGCACTCCCAAGCCACAGCATTACATCCTCTGGAGCACTGCCCTGCTCCACCGAGCTCTGCCGTGCCAGGGCCCCATCCTGCCAGCTCCAGAGCAGCCCCGCAGCCGCTGGGAGCCAGTGGGAACAGATGGCCCTCAGTGCTTGGCAGCATTAGGCCCCAAGCCCCCGGTCTTTTTTTGTTGTTGTTGTTTTGACTAACCACCAAAAATTGCTTTTGGTTCCTGAGTGGCAAAGCAGCAGCAAAAACAAGGTGGAGCGAGATGCACCGGGCTCGCCCAGCTGCTTTTATACGTTTGCAAAAGTACCAAGTCCTCTTTGCAAAGCCCCCCGGTGCACAGCACAAACAGTCCAAGTCTGAGGCTCGGGGACTTTTCAAGCTTGTATCCCTGCTGTGGCATATAACGAACAGACAAAAACCCCTTTCTGCAACCTCCGCTGGCTGCGACATTTGTTGGTATCTGTGGCTCTGATTCACCCTGCTTTGTGCAACACTGGTACTAATGTAACTGTATTGTGGCAGGAGACTGGAGAGGGCAGCGGATCACTCGCTTGAAAACATGACCTTTTAATTTAAACAAAAGACTTGAAAAATGAAAGTGGGTCTTAAATGCAGTTTAATCAGTCAGGCGAAAGATGTCTAATGAAGCTGCCAGACAGATTTGTAGCCAGACTGTCACTTTACCCATCATGTTTACAGCCTCCAGTGGTGAGATTAGGACAGGGTGAAGGCACAGTCTATCCAAATTTCCCCAGCCTGCTCCTCTACCATGTCTGTAAGTTTTGACAATTTGACAAATCATTTTGCTGTGTTGTCTCTAGACCCAGGAGAGCTGAGCGTGGCGTTCCCACCCATGACCACGGCTGAGCGCTGCCTGACACAGGGATGGAAGACCCAAAGAGATGCTGCAGTGCTACAGAATTGAGGTAAAAACCCTTTTAGACTTTCTGCTTTATGCCATTTTCCTCCCAAGGGATCTGTGCTGCAGGCACTGCCTCTTGTATAAGGACAGAAAGGAGAGAGAAATAGTTTCGGAGCAATTTTTACCATCTGGATTCCCTCTGCTGTGAATCGGTGGGCTACTTTTCACCAGGATCTCTATTTCTTATTTAAAGCCACTGGGATGATGCAGTTATGAATCAGGCAGCTGCGAAAGCATCCAAGCACTTGCTGCTATATCAGAAGAGACCTATGCTAAGAAAAACTGATTTTAATGAGAAATAAGTTAGAATCCATCCCCACAGCTACAATTCCTGTGTATGTGACTAAGCAGTGATCGTGCATTTCTCACTGCTACTGCACCGATTTCCAATTAGCTCTCCTCTATGTTTTGGGATGTACAATAGGTATTTATTTTGCAGGGAATACTTGCTACCTAAGAAGTTTTTGTTGCTGCCTGTTGTAGAAACCAACCCCTCCGCTTATCCACAGGCTAAGCACGGCTCAGACACGCGGCGTCTGAGCTCCCCGCACAGTCACGGCGGTGAACTTAGGCTTCAACGGGAGGAATTGCCTTTCTGCAAGATGAGAGGGGATTCATTTTCCATGCTAGCTCTTTCCTGGGGGGCTTTGCCAAGAAGAGAAAAACCACTTGCGGTTTTCTGTCTTTTCACCATTTTTTTTAAAGAACATCAAAGTTATCACTCCTGCTTTCTCACCATAATCCCGCAAATCCTAATGTACGTCTCCCAGTCCTTTCATGCTAAAAGCACAAGTGCGTGTGTTTTGCAGCATTTAGGAGGTTGCAGACAGTTTCCGCATTTGCATACACACTGTGGCACTAAAAGAGCCAAACCAGGAAAAGTAGTTCAAACTCAAACATATGTGTGTTTTTTTCTCGGGTACTTTAAAGCCGATTATTATTTTAAAAGTCACTTACGTGACGTGATGTCTAATTCTGCTTCAGTGGAACAAGACAACTGGACAGAAATTACTTTTCCTGGATTTTTTTTTTTTTCTCCCCCTTTCCCCAAACATTTTTTCAAACTTTCATGCTTAGCAAAAAAACCCTCTGTAATTGTCTTGTCATGATTATAGTTTTTCCCATTCACTGCCGCTTTACATGGAAGCCCCAGGAAAAGAATTCTTAAAAATTAAATTTCATGCTTGCATGTGTTTCTGTGATCTGCAGTGTGTATGATCTCCGAGTGGAAAACTTCTCTAAAAATAAATGGATTACCCTTGCTCCGACGCTGTCTGATGTCTCCGGAGCAGATACCGCCGCTCGCCTGTGATCTCCCGCCCACCGCAATCGGGGTGACAGGCGTTGAGGCGAGGGCCGGGTGGTGGCATGGGCTGGGGGAGTGGGGCAGCCCTGCCCGGGGGTTGCAGCAGCTTGCTGGTGGAGGACAAAGGGTTGACCTTCCATACACAGCAAGGGAAGGAGCCTTGTCGCTGGGTTCATGGGGAAAACCAAGGGCTTTCCACCCTAAAAAGCATTTTGAGGCGTGTTTTCTCCACAGTCCTTCTCCACAGAGGTTTCTTGCAAAGGGTTTGGCTGGGTAGAGGGGCCTGGTTTGGGCAATATGTGGAGGTGGTGGCTTGGGGTGCATCCATTGCATGGTGTATGCAGGGCGTCATCCAAACCCTCCACAGCAATCAGAAAGGCACCCATGGAGTCTGAGGGCCGGGGCCTGCCCCCTCAGGGCTGCCTGGCCTCTGCAGCGCCCAGCCCTGGACTGGGCCTGCAGGTGGTATTGCAGCACAAGAAATAAGTACCGATAGAGGCCAAGGGATCCATCCAAAATACCACTTTCAATGTTTTTCTTCTTGTCTTGCAGCCCCATCTTACAAGCCTTCTTCCCACACGAGCACGCTCTTTCGGAGGTGGGAGCAGCAGATGCAGCGCAAGCCACAGCAAGCGCCCTCCTCTTTCTCTACTGCCCGCCTGTTTTGTGACAGGTTTTCTGCCTCAAAGCTGGAAATGACTTTGTAAGTCCTTGCTCCTGTGATGCCACCCTGCAGTGGCACCTGCCAGACGAGCCACCGGTGCCCGCAGGAAGACGCAGCATGTCCCTCTTTGGCATGGCTGCATCAAGTCCTGACCCACTTAAGTAACAGTCCCTGAAGGTCTACCTTGAAAAGGGATTAGGTAGAAATGGGTAGGAAAAACCACTGAGCAGCTGATAGCAATAACACATTCGCAGGAGCGGGGAGGCTGGTCCGGTGACTGAACACCAGACTTGGACTCAGGAGATCAAGGTTTAATCCTCCATTCTTCCACAGATGTTGGCAAGTCACCTAATCTCTCTGTGCCTCAGTTCCCCATCTGTAAAAGGCAGATAATGGTGGTTCTTTTGTCTGCACTGTCTGTTTAGATTTCTAAGTTTTTGAGGGCCAAGGATGTTTCTTCAGAAGGGTGTATACAGCACCTACCTTTGTAGGGGAAATTGTACTGGAGCCTTCCATGCTACACATGAAGATTAATAATAACAATATCAGTCCTTTAATCATCAGGGAACTCATGCTCTCTTGCAACAAAATTAACAATTAGTACATGATCAGAGCTTTAATTGAAGTTGAATAAATACTTTGTGTAGTGTCATGGGCATTTCTAGAAAACTTCTCCATGGGGTCTGAGGGCATTCTAATAGTGACATGTGTCTTTAGACAACAACGGTAATTCTTGTCCTGTAATATCTGAGAGTCATTTTCAAGCTGAGCAGCAGGGCAGAAGTTGTAGTGAGGGGATATCTATCAGCAAGAGATGTTGACAACAACTTCATGGTGGCCCTTCCACAGCCACAGTGTGTTCAAGAGAAATGAGACAAACTCCTGCAATGTGAGAACTCCTGGGCAAAAAACAGGGAACACTTTGCTTTCCATTGCCCCAAAAGTCTGGGCTGAATGCTGTTGTTCATAGACTGGGGGACCTATCACAGGCCCTAATCAGCCAGCCTACTTTTCAGAAGGAAATTGCACAAAGTAACGATTTCTAGAACTTTTCCCTTGCTGCCATGCTCTGAGATGAAAGTTTAATATTTTGAAGACTGTTCGCTCTTCTTTCCAGGGGGAGAGAATTGGTATCTGTCCTGATTATACTTAGCATCTACTGGAGTCTTCACTGAGGTTAAAAGGAAATTTCAGCAGGTAGGATTATCTCCAACAAGTATTATATCCTGCCAAATTGTGTTTGGATTTTGCTAGACTTATTTACTTGTTCACAACACCCAGGGAAGCAGAGACTTTTTTCCTGTAAAGAATTTGGCTGTGTTTGAAGACATGGGAGCTGTGTTTTCGAGATGAATCAGACTCAGATTGACTTTGGGATTTGACATAATATTGATTTACTGACTAACCTCGCTGTTCTGCTGGACATGCTGTGGCTTTTGTGAGCGACGCTGAGCTATTACAGGGCTGCAGGAATGCTTTCTGGTGGTGTGTTTGGTTTAGGACAGTTCAGCTGAGACTTTTATGATTAACTAGTTTATATCTATGCCCCAGCTCCTGCCTTGTCTTCAGATCTGTGGGATGTGCTGAACCTCTCCCTGCTTTTCCTCCCTCTCTCCATCTAAGGTCTTATCCTGTCTCCTCCTCTGACTTTTACCAAGAGTAAAAACATCAGTGTAAATGCAGGCCAGGTTGTGATGCCTTTACTGATGCTTCTGCAGACTTCAGCCCTATGGTCCTTCATCCATCTCTTATTTTTGCTATTGCTGGTCTTTCTTTTGTGCTCTCTTATACATGTCCCTGCTTTTCAGCTCTTCCCATCTTGCTGAGCAGCCCTGCACCCTGCTTTTATTAATGAGTTGCAGGCATGTTAGTGAGCTCCAGGCCCCTCAGACCACTTCCCTTTTGTCTCAGAGCCTGATGTCAATCTTTTGTTCTTGTTGTATGTATCTACAGCGGATGGCTTTTTTTTTAAGGGGTGATCCAGCTGGAGAACTGATGGTAAGCCTCTACCCCAGCTGCATCTTATACCTGCAAATCCTCTTTCATCTAACAGGTAAGGGGCTCCAAGCCTGCTACAGACACAATATTCCTAGAAAAGAGGAAAGAGCAGGGTAAGTGGAGCCATTGCCTTTCTGGTGGGTTATTTGTCACCACAATGGAGTAAATGCCCCACAATGAATGGTGTGTGTGTGCAGGATAAGCCTTAGCTAGTCCTGATTAGGTGCAGGCTGAAAGAGGTGGCAAGAAAATTACAGATATTTTTATTTTTAAATTTCAAGTTTCAATTTTCCATGCGTAATTACGCTGAAATGTGTGGGGAAAGAGGTCGCGGCTTAGCAGTCAGTTGCAAATTATGAAGAAAGAAAAAAGTCATCTTTATCCCTCAGTCTTGGTTAAAATGCTCTCTCATTTCTTTCAGCAAAACCGCTGTCATGCCCCCTGCCCACAGTAGTCTCTGTTCTTGGCATCCTCCTTGTCTCATGGGGTTCTAGTTTTGGCATGATCCCACTCCCATGCGGTACTATTTTCTTGCCTCTGAATAAAGAGAATTGGGCATTCGTGGGGGTGACAGGTGAAAATAAATCCTGAAAACATTTATATATATACATATATATATATATTTACTGGAATTTTTCCATGGAGGGGGAATTTCTAATCAGCTGCAATTTATAGTGCATTGCTGCAGTAGGGCTTTTAAAACATCTGATGTATTAGATCTAGTCAATATAGGCCAAGTCATTGTGAGAGATGAAAATTCTACCTAGATCTTAAATCTTTCCTGGCAGTGACAGATGCCAAAGCCTTTCTGGCAAAAAATATACAATTGTTTTGTCAAAGCTCACTTTATAAATACCTTTCACTGGAATGATGATGCTTTGTACGAAACACACTGCAGAAAACTGACAGCGAGGATGGGAAACGCTGACCTAGTTTTATCCAGAACAAAAGCAGGATTTATTTTTTTTGTACAATTTTTCCTCTTTTTCTTTTTTTCTTTTTTTTTTTTTTCTTGGAAGAAAAGGGAGTTCAGTAAATGCTAGTGCTTAGGGACTGCAGATGCTGGTGGAGGGAAGGAAAGTGAAGCACCTTTGTGGTCAAAAGTCCAAATAAAACCTTAATAATTTTTCGGCAGCTTTTGGGCAAGCCAGTGAAACACTCTCTGAAGTGTCAAGTCCCAGTACTTTTAATTGTTTTAACAACCCCTTCAGTCTTCAGCCCTACAAAACACTGCTTCTTTAGAGCTTCTGCTGTAAATTACAGACAGGCCTAGGTTTTCAGAAAAGGAAGTTTAGGAGAATATTAATAAGGGCATACCCTAGAACTGAGGTGGAGCTGTAGGCCCTGGTTTGACAAGTTCAGAGCATGTTTATCTCCACATACATGTTATGCCTCCTAGATTGCTCTCACACCAGAGCATGAGCTTTGGTGTTTTGCTGGATGGGGGCCCTAGTCACTCACCCAGGGATCCTATATGTCTTTTTGCTAGAGATCAAGTGGGTTGCTTCTGATTCCTAAGTTCAAAATATTGTCATATTTTTGTCTTTGCATGAAAAACATTAGCTTTCCGTAGGCAGTGTGGCTCAGTAGGTGCATTCTGGTAATGGCTGAGGCAAATGCATGGGGCAAAACTAAAGCAGGGCTATAACCCACTGAGGTACAACTTCTGGACATGCCAAGGGAAACACGGGTATGCTTGTTCTCTTCTCCGTTTTCGATCAGGTATCTGCTAGTGCCCCCATGAGCAAGGGGATGCTGAGATAGATGGACCTTTGACCAGACACACGTGGTCATTCAAACCACCAGGTAAAGGTGGTTTTTCAGCTGGTCTGGTTCAAGTCCCCTCACCACAGCTCCTGTCTTGCCACCCAATTCCAAACTGCTCTCAGGTACAGGTCACACTTTGTGCCACTAAGGGGACAAGGTCTGAGGCCAGCCACCTCACTGGCATTTTTGGAAGCAGGCACTTATTGTCTAAATACACAAGGGGATTTGATAAAACTCCAATGATGTCAAGGCGAGAGAGGTGTTAGTTTGAGAGGTTAACTAGACAGAAGCCATCCTTCCTGGAAATTCGTAAGTGACAGAAGTAGAAGATCAACCAAGGTTTTCCTACTTAAATTTGACAAAGGCTTATTTAAAATAACTGAATGCAAAGAAGGAACAAAGCAACATAAATTAGGTTCTCAATTTTCTTAGACCTTTAGAGATTCATGAGTATTTGGGCTGTATCTTGTTTACATTCTTTGTTGTAATTTTTTGATACTTACACCAGATGTATCATCCAGAGCATTCCAGGTTATTAACATTCACTCTCTCTCTCCTTTTTAATCTCTTTCCTAGTTGTCAGCCTCAAGTGTGAGTTCCTCCCTGGAATGTCGTTCCTTTATTGCTTATTGTCAAAAATGTTTTCACTTGGAATTTTCCCGGCTGGTGACATAGTGGGCTATCGCTGTGGGTCAAAGTTTGCGTATCAAGCCATCAGTTTTCATCATTGTGTTTGTCAGGAGCTAAGGACATTTTTATTAGATGAAACAATAACAGAGTAAAATGAATTAAAATTCAGCCTGCCTGTTGCAAGCTGTAAATGAGTTCAACTTTTGGAAAAAGAGAGAATAATTTGAAGCATCCTAAATATTAGTTTATTGATATTGCTACCATCCTTTCCTTTCCTTTCCTTTCCTTTCCTTTCCTTTCCTTTCCTTTCCTTTCCTTTCCTTTCCTTTCCTTTCCTTTCCTTTCCTTTCCTTTCCTTTCCTTTCCTTTCCTTTCCTTTCCTTTCCTTTCCTTTCCTTTCCTTTCCTTTCCTTTCCTTTCCTTTCCTTTCCTTTCCTTTCCTTTCCTTTCCTTTCCTTTCCTTTCCTTTCCTTTCCTTTCCTTTCCTT
>CM021701.1:49979253-50019253 GCA_011074415.1 Stictonetta naevosa
TCCCTTCCCTTCCCTTCCCTTCCCTTCCCTTCCCTTCCCTTCCCTTCCATTATCTTGCATATGGCAGGAAAGGTTTTTTTTTTAGTAACGTTGAAGGGAATTCATATTTTTCTAGTTCTGTTTGCTAGCTCCGAAGATCTGAAACCATGGAGAGGGCTCTCATGCATTAAGATCTATACAAACACAGTAAAAAAAAACCTCTGACCAAGACAGTCTGTAATTATGGCTAGTCCAAAAAAAATCTCCAGACTTTTTCATAATTAGATATTTTTGGTAAATTTATTTAGTTTCCTCAGGAACTCACTGCTTTTTTTTTTTTTTTTTTTTTTTTAGAAAACTGCACCCTTTGTGCTCCAGATTTTCTGTTACCAGAATGCCTGGGACAATCTCTGTTGTTTGGAGGCTTTTTTTAGATAAAATATTACAGAGTTCTTAAGCAGTCAGTGCAAACAGCTGGGTTTTGTTCAGCAAAAAGTGGATTTCATTTTATAAGGAACCATAAATCCAACCTCCAGCCTTCTGCACAGAGGTAACTGTTTTCCACACAGAAAATCTGCTTTTTTTTTTTTTGCCTTTTCAGGGGCTTTAATTGAAAATTCAAAGCCACTGAGAGGTGAAGAGTATTCATAAAGATGGGGTTAAATGTGCAAAATCTCATGACTGATGCAATTTTGCCCCTTTTTGCTGACTCCTTGGCAGTTACAGGCACAGCAAGCGGGGATGTCCAGGGTGTGTACCACAGTGAGACAGTCCTGTTGGTGTCTGTGAGATATATCGCATGCTATTGCTCCATCCTACCACAGATGGGAAGTATTTGGGACCCACTCTGACACTGAGGTTATCCACAGCCCTTGTCTGTGTAGACCCCCGAATTAACACCCCGGCCTGTGTTGGGCTGCCTCATCTTCTGTGGAGAGTTTGAGCTGCTCTGCTCTTCACCACCATCACAGACAGAGCTTGATAGCAGTGAGCATCTTCTCATGTCCTCTCCAGGTGGAGAGTTAAGAACATGCTTAGCTTTGAGTGACTAAGTACCCCGAGGGCTTCTGTGGAGGTGTACTGAATATTGAGCTGGTGTTGACTACAGGATTCAGGTATCTGGGGAAGGAGATCTCAATTAGCCCTGAGGAAAGAAATGAAGTGCAATGTTTTAGACCATTTCAGGTGGTGAAGTTATTTCTTTGAGAGAAATAAGCTGTCCCAAATGGTTCATGCAAACCAGGAGACAGACACATCAGCAAGGTATGAAGGAGACACTGTCTCTGGCAAGTCGAGCTCAGCCACATCACGTTCATTGCCTTTTTAATCTCCCTACATGCTGAACAAGGAGAATGTCAGAGCATGGAGGAGAGAAAGGTTGTTTACTAAGCCATGGGAGTGGTATTCAGAGGTGCTGGACACTCTGTTGTAGGCACCAAGATGCTGAGAAGGTCTTGTGTGATCAGTCATGTTGCTGATTTGATATGTTGGTTCACTTCACAGTGAAATCAAAATGGGGACACATCTGAAAAACTAGATAGTCTAATGAGTAAGACATTTGGTAAATAAGACCAATTAAAAATCAAAAACAGTACACATCTGAAAAGGCAGATAATATGGTGAGTAAGACATTTGGTAAATAAGAGCAAATAATGACGTTCTAAACCTCAACCTAACACACTCATGTCAACACTTACACTCTCATCCACAGAAGGTTTATACCATTTTTAAAATCAGCTTGGTGTTGCTGTTTACGAAAAGTATTTTGTTGCCTTCCAATCAGGTAATTAGCTGCGCTTTTGGGGATGCAAGAGGATCAAGCAAGGGAAAGTAATGTCAGCCCCATTTTATTTTACATTTGAAGTACGTGAAAAAGAGATGGAAAAGCTTTTGTGCTCTTTTCTGTAAGGAGTTTTATTAGGACAAACTTTGTAACGAGGCAGAGGTCAGAGCTGGGTGGCAAAACGTTTAAAATAGATGTATACAGGGGGCCCCCAAGATCTATAGAAAAATGTCTTGCGTAACATATAATCTGCCTTTCTGATGCAGAGAACTTCCCAATAGGTTCAAATTCATCCAAGGACAAGTCTTTGGCTCTGAGACAAATCGGTCCATCTCAGGAGACAGTCACAGAGCCATGCGTATCCCTTTGCTTTCGTGGAGTCAGCTTTTGAGGTCTGGGTGGTCCTTAGATCTGACATGTTGCACATCCCAAAACAAATTATATTATCCATTTTAAAACTGTGTAAAGTTCAATATTTCATGCTCTTAAAGTGCCCTACTCATTCTGGACTGGAAGACTTCAAGAGCGGGAGAATTCCTTGTTTTTGGACGTTTATCACTGAAATTAATCACTTTCACTGTTTTGAATGTTTACCTGATTTCTAGTACTTCTCTGGCTGTTTTCAAGTCTCTGCTTCTTGATATGTGTTTCTCTAGGAGTCAAAAGGCATGACTGTGTCTGTTTTTTTCCTGGAAATTAAAGTACCACCTAAAATCCCTTGTCTGGACAAGTGCAATAGACAACAATTAGTCCAGTCAGAATTGCTGCCTGACATTTTTTGCATTGCAATGCAAACTAATCTCTGCAGAGTTCAGTGCACAATTCACATGATACTTGATGCAATTTTTTTTCTGAAGGGGGAATGGCTGAAAATGCACTGAATTTTCTCAGATTTGCTTGTTCTTCAAACTCCTTTTGGAGCATTCTTGGAGGGCTTTTTGTTTATTTGTTTGTTTAAGGCACAACTTGCTGCTAGGAAGTGAACCTTTCAGCTCAGCGGTGGCTGATGACAGATGTCACCCAGCAGTGCTTCTCTGCCAGCAGTGGCTGCGTGTGACTCCCAAGGCCAAGTTTCTAGTTTCAGCACTTGAAAAAAGGGAAATGTGCATTTTCTCGCTGCGGAGTTTCATGAGGCTGTATAGAAAATCTGTGTTCAACTGGTTCTCATTTGAGGAAAATGCAAAATTGGGCTGCTCCTTGGCAGTAAAAATGAAAGTGGAATAACTAGTAGAGTAATTCATTTAGAAATAGAAACAAAAAGCAAGTACTCCACAGCTTATATTTTATTTTCTGAAATACTGTATGTGTTGGTATGACAGCAATCTTGTATATAGATAGTGTTTAGTTTTAGTGTCTTTTTCTTAATGAATACATTTTGGGATTATTTTCATAAAGGCACATGTTGGCGATGTTATGGCACATGGGGGTGTCGTGGAAGACGTGGCTATATGAATGGAAGAGTCTTATGAATCCAGTTCGCTGACATTTTCAGGAATCATAATAACTGTAACATTTTGCTGTATAGGCAGACCTTTTCCTTCACTTACTTACTTGTTGGGTCACAGCTCTTCATCTTCCTGGAGATAGTTTCCCCCCTAGATGACCTCTTTGTCTGGCAAGTAAACACCTAGGAAATTACCCATATCAGCGAATCCGGCCATAGGGTTTTGATAAGAGAAATATCTACTGCAAACTCAGCACTTTGGTAGTGATTAGGGATGGATTTATTTCATTTTCAGGGTGGTTTACTTTGGTCTTCCACACTGCAGTTCCTTTAGAAGGTACTGCCTGTTTTGCTGTGTTTTGCAGAGTGTATCATGAAAAGTACCTGTTTATTTAATTCATCTTATAACCCCATATGGATGCTTTTACTTTTGACTGTGGACCTCAGATATTTTAAAGCCAGAGGGAAGTGTTTGGTGATTCCTCTATGATAGGACATAGTGCTTCACCCTAGGATTCTTGCCTCAAAACCCGAAGTGTTGGTGGACCTGAGCATATCTTAAAGGAAACTGTCCACAACTCCCCAAATATCCATAATTCTCTATTTAATACAAAATTCTTTATACATGCAAACTGAGTGCATGAGTGTTACTTGTCACACCAGGTAGAACTCACCTCACCTGATGGCAGACACCTACAGTATGCACATTGTCATCTGAGACAGTTATTCTGGACTACTTTTAGAGACACAGGAGATAAAAAAAATACTTGGAGGATACAACTCATCTGGTGCTGTGCGAATGAGCGAAATTGTGTCTTCAGGAGGACTAATTCTGGTGGAGGTACCTGTCTAATGGATATGTGCGCTGAAAGAGATGAATATCCTCTAACCAAAGTATCACTTGCCATTCCCTATTAGACATGTGAACAGCAAGGCTTGAAGTAAATCTCAGTAATACTGGAGTAACCAGGAGAATTTCAAATACGCTTTCTGGTGGTGCAGTGACAACACCCACAGGTTTGCAAAACTAGAACAAAGAAACAATCCTAACATGTAAATGAGAAATGAAAAAAAAAAAAAAAAAAAAAAAAAAAGGAAAGATTTATTTTAACATTCCATGGAGAAATACAACTGCAATTGTACACACAGAGACAATGCTTATAAATGAACGAATAGAGAAGCTACTACCCTGGTTCAGGGGAAGGACATGCCCTGTACACAAATATACATGCAGTCTTAACGAATTCATTGAACAAAGAATTAAACTCATCATCAGTAATGCAAGCAAGGAAGAAAGATTGTGTGATAATGAAAGATATGACCTGATGTAGTTATCTTTGCTCCTATCATAAGCAGTTAAAAAAAAAAAAAAAGAGAGAGAGAGAATTTAAATCTCATCAATAAGAACAGAGTTGCACACCTGGGGTCTAAACATCTGGGAAGTGCTGTATTAGTGAAACCATCTCCAAGCTTACAGGGTGGATGAAAACTGAAAGCACCAGCCACCTGCAATTTTAAATCGCTAATTTGGAAAGATGTCTCTGTGTCATCCAATTTCAAAAGCACTGTACAAGCTGCATAGTCATTGCTATTACTGTGATCCTAACATATTCGCGTCTCGGTGTACGGGGATTTAGATGCACACAGTGACTCTCTGTCTTAAGATGAGACTCTACACCCCTCAGAACGCTTTTAATTCCTAACCACTAGGGGTTATATTCCCCTCTTGATGTGCTAGGATTTATATCCATAACTCCTGGTAATACTCATGGGAATTGCATGCATGAATCACCATTGAACAAGATGAATCCTCACAACATTTAGTTTCTGGAGTTTTCTCATGTTTCTCATCCATCACATTTCTTGTGTTTATTAGCAGACCCGCAGTCTGTTGATGAGAACTATTAAGTACCTATATACTCCCAGGTGAAATTCTGTTATTCTTAAGGTAGGAAATGTTTTTTGAAGCAGGCTGTATTTTGTGGACATTAATAATGATGGGAAAAGGAGCACCTGAGTATGGTGACACTTCCAAATAATCTGCAAAATTACATTTTGATCACCACCTGGGCTTGCAGCTCCAGCTGAAAGCAGAGCTAAAGCCTGGTGGGTGATTTTTCCACTCTGAGAAACCATGGGCAGAACGTGTGTGCAAAATGGCTGTCGAGTGCTGAAGAAACCAGGCTGCATGCAGAATTGTTATAATATCCTTAAGTCAGACTGCACTTATGCAGTGGTTTATATCTGTGGTTTTCTGAAATAAAATGGCCAGTCTCTGCTTGTAGCCACTAGTCATGGGCTCTTCTCTGCTCCCAGGGAGCTGTGCAGTTGCATCTGAGATGTTCTGGGTGATCTGAAAAATACCCCCCTCCTTCCCATCCCCTAGAGTCCTGTTAATCCAGTCCATGCCATTTCTGTCCAGCAGACATGAAGGGAACCTCCCGCCCCATAGTATATCAGTTCCAGCTTATTGCCTCCTGTTGGCTGAGCTCCCACTCCTGAGCAAGCTCTGTGAAGTTAGCCAAACACCAACTAACAACCTCATCAAACTGTTTTGATGCTGGAGGCCATGCAGGTCTGCCTTCTCATGGCAAACAGGTGTCAGGATTGCAGGGTGAAAAGCTAAAATGAACTAAATAAAGCTGCGCCTCCAAGTCCTTTGTTCGTGGAGCCTCAGAAAGATCATCTCCTCTCTGGCCATTTTTAACACCTCTGTGAAACCCAAAGATAAACTGATTAGGCAACATTGCTTTGAGTGCCAGCAGCACACAGATAACACACAGCTTTTCCCATTTGCCAGCGTGCAGAGCTACATCCTTCACATCAGGACAGTCTTATGAAGGAAGAAGAGCTCATTGAAGCTGAATCTTAGTGAGGCAGAGGTAATGCTGTTGCTCAGAGAAAAGGATTTCAAAAGAGTAGGCAGCTGTAGCACTGTCTTTTTTTTTCGTTGAAGGCGTCCATTCAGCTCAGCCTTCCCTGACACTAATCTCTTCCATAGCAGTGTGCACAAGTAATATCCTCTGCTGTTTCCTTCCAGCTCCGAGACCCTGTTCTATCTCCTCTAGTGCTGACCGCACCTTGTTCCTGCAGGATTTTGCCACTTCAGTGGAAAAGTACAGCATTGTGAGAGATCTATGCATGAAACCATCAGCATCTGAATGTTCCAGCTAGTAAGATGTGCAGTTGGGTATCTCCTTAATGATACCAGCTACTCGACCACACACTATACCTAAGTCCTTCAAGTGGTTTCTCAGAGAATTTCAAATCGAGTTTATGGTCTATTTTTTACTGACAGTTCAACAAGTCCTGGGAAAAGGATACTGGAAAAACAAGGAAAAACATTCAAGGCTCTGTAAGGACCAGCCTCAAGAAATTTGCTCCATTGGACAGTGGAGCCCAGTATAATAGGGTGAAGAGATACAAATCTCCCTGGGTGAGAGATACAAATTCCCTGGAAACCAGTACAAGTGCAAAGTTGAGCCCCTGAATAAGAAATGACCACCACAAACCTCACTTCCATCTATTCGAAGGGCATTCTTTGATCTCACCATTCGTATCTGAGTCACAAAACATATGAATTCCCTTTCCAAAGAAAACCCAACCAATGCAGCAAACTCCAGTGAAAGAAAAAGGAGCAAAGAGCAAAAAGTTTGCTCAGTGATGGGCACAGTGTAAGAATCAATATAAGGTAAGAGTAGCATAAGAATGAAAATTGATTTTTTTTTTGCTTAGGGTCTCAGAACAAATGTTGGTTCTTAAGGTAAATATATACACTTTACTCCTTCCTCAGTTACCATACAGACATGCTTGGGTCATGCTGCACATAAAGTAGCTGAGTTGCACTAAATGTCAGGTTTATAACTCCAGTCATGCCAAACGACAGGCCCCTACTCTAAGCCCACGGTCAGTGAATACTCACGAGGTATTTTGAAAGTGTAAAATTGGGGAATGCACAGACATGGTACGGAGTGACCTGTGTTCTGCAAATTCACCTGCCCTCCAACTTGCAGCACACCAACTTCTTTATAAAGACAAGTCAAGGTCCACTTGTTGGTGCCCACACTTGAAGTGAGTAACAATGATAGAAGGTACCAAAGTGCTGGATATTTAGCAGAAATAGTATTTCTCCCTGTATCTGCTAGGAATCAAGTTTAAATAGTTGCTTCTGGAGACAAAGAAGCAAAAAGCTTCAAGGAATCAAACTAACTGGCCTTTACTCTTTCAGTTGTCCTGTCCTCTCAGTCCTATTTTAAAAAGCAGTGAGTACCCTCCATGCAAGGACAGGGCTGGATCAGATGCAACAAAAATGCCTGCTACTTTCCAGTACAGAGCTGAAACCCTCCTCTGTCCATACAGGATTTTCTATGAGCAGTTTTCCCTTTAAAATTATCCAGCAAACCCACTTGCTGGTGACAAAGAATGAGATATTATCATTACCTTAAGTTTACCTGCCAGTCACATTGCGTCTCTTTCACTCTCTAAGTGAAACTTACTTGGAGTATCTGCAAGCAAGGACGACTCTGAAATTTGCTTTCACATCAGATTAGGCTGCAAACAAAGGCAAAGGGCTGTGACAAATGCCTCCAAAATAAGTGTTTGCCTCTCTTCCTGGCTCATTCATACTTATGAACTTCTGGATTAACTGACCTGTGTGTCAAGTCTGAAAAACAACAACAAAAATCAGATTATATTCTGTGAAATGGAGAATCAGCAATAGGTAATAGTTTAGAGGAATAACCAAAATGTGTCTAATTATTTGGGTTTAGGATTTAATTTACTGTGGTTTTTTTTCTTCTTCTTTTCTTCCCCCAGCCCCTGCCTGATGCTTAGAGCACAAAACCCAGCAGGGAGAGAGGTAATGGAATTTGGAGGCAACTGGTGTTCAAAGACCTCGCTTGAAATGGGCCTATGCTAATACTGAGGGTCTGTGCAAATTGGGTCAACGTCCCGCATATTCCTGAAGGAGCAGCTTCATCAGGATAGGCTACGTGGTACAGAGTTGCCTCTTTAATTATTTCATAGGGCTGCACCTTTGAGCATTGTCCAAATCCTCAAAGAGATTTTGGCTGTCTCTGCCCTAGCCCTTGGCCAGAGCAGGATGCATTCACCCCTGGAGCACCATACGGCGCGTGTGTGGTCTCTGAGCTGGGCACAGGAGGGCACGTTCATCACAGTGTAACTGAGTTTAATTGCCACCTCCTGACTCTTCATAAAAGGAATCTATGCTTAAAGGCTCAGAGACTTTTCCTTGAACTTTCTTACTCCAGATTGAGTTGACATAACTCCCTTGTCCTTGACAGAATTACGATGGTGAATTATTGGTCAGATGCAGATTTGAATGTGGCAGTGAACCTCGGCATATCCCCTTCTTTGTCTTCTCTATTCATCTTCATGAAGTATTAAAAAGGGTTTCGTATGTCTGCACACATGACTCATATGAAATATTTGCTCAAGGAACATTAAAGGATTTGTTAGAAATTCAAAAATTAGTTTTGCACTAAATTGGAGTGATGCTCTTTCTTTTTTTTATGAAGCAGAAAAAAAAGGTTTTTTAGAAACAGAACTTAGACATAGCAGTGAGGTTAAGTGAGTAGCAGTGAGGAGCTATAATTCAAGCCCACAGGTCTTTCTGTTGAAAATGTGGGCACAGGCATCCTGTTGTCACATATTTCTGAAACAGAAAATAGACATTGCTAAGGAAGTATTGACACAACTGAAAGTTCGCCGACTTGGAGAAGAGGTTGTTGTATGTCCCTGGAGAAAACCAAAGCTTGACCACACTGGACCAGAAAGCTGGTACTGAACTGTTAAAGCAAGCTATAGGTGCAATGATGAACTCTAGCAGTTTGAATAAATTGAGGCATTAAATGGTATCATATTCACAGAAAACAGTCAATACAGGTGACTATGGAAATAAGAGGGAGGGACAAGGGGAATGGGTGAGGCCATTGTTCACATACAGAGCAAGGCCCAGAGAAAACAGGCAATTTCTTTATGGAGTCACCATTTTCTGGGTTGCATGCTCTTGAGTTGAGAAGGGTGTTGTAATTTTTAAGTGTGGTCCAGACTGTTTGTCCCATCCTGGAAGGAGGTGGTAGTAGAAAAACCAAATCTGAATATCTTTGCTGAAATCTCTTTTCCAAAATTAAAAGGTATCCAGCTTTGGGTTAGAAAAAATGGTGATTTTTTTTTTTTTTTTTTTTTTTTTCTGTGAAAATGGTTTGTGTGCCCTGAGGTTTGTCCTTTTTCCCAGCTGGTCAGCTGGTCTTGTGTTCTTCCCTAGAGACATTGCCTCTTTCACTTTTTTGGATGACTATAATTGTGTCATTGTAAAACAATAATTATCATTTTCACTTTTTGTAGTAATGAGGTCCCACCATATTCTTCTCTCCATGTAAATTCACCGAGATAAGTTGGCTCTCAAAGAGCAATTCACAGAGGTACCCATTCACCCTTCTGTCTCCCAACAGTTTCTCCTCACAGTGCCGAATGAGAAGATGCTAGTGTTTCTTCTTGAGGGATAAATATAGATATTCCAGGTGAAATTGAAAAACAGCACTGACAGTCTCGCAAAAACAGATGCACATTTCCAGTGGGAAACCCATCGTGTGTTGACAGCGTGCTATGCATTTGCAGGTTGGTGAGCAGTTTCAGAGCAAAATGGTTTCTGATTAATGCCTATGAACCCAGTGCTGATTCCACCTAAATACTATAAATGAACTTCAGGGAAAACAGTGCTTTTCTTTTTGATCAGCTGCATCTCTGGCAATATAATGAGCACAATTACCCTCGCTTGGCTATGTAACATTATTCTGTTTTGCCAGTTAATTGCTGACAATGTTTACAAGCTGATTAAAACCAGACAATGCATTCACATATGTTTAATCAAAAATTTCTGATAAAATTTAGAAGAATATCTTAGGTCTTTCTTATCATTTGTCTAGTTCCCTTCATGATTTTACAATTGACAGACATCAAAATCCAAGAAAGCCTATTTAGAGTCCCAAAGTTTTCATGCTTTGGTACATGAATGAACATCCTGTATTAGTGCTGTCAAGTAACCATGTTTGCTATCTGAAGCCCAAATATGTAAAATTCTACAGACCTGAGGATGCTTTTAGAAATTGATTCTTAATTGAGATATCAAGAAATGGTCAATTCAAGTTACAGCTGTAGTTATAGCAGCAGTAGGAGAAATATCAATGAATTACTGCAACCTGTTTGTGGATTGTGCAGTTTTTAAATGAAAAAAAAAAAAAATGAAAAAAAAAAAAAGATTTTTTGAACCTTAAAGCATTAACAACCCAAGCAGAAGTTTAGAGCCACCAAACAGATGAACAGAAGAAAATACTGACAATACAAATTAACATGAGAGGCAATGGTCTTATAAAACCTAAAGCCAACTACTGCCAGCAACTCTGAGCCATTGACTGTGTAGTGGACCTGGGAACATCTCAGCCATGTTCTTTCTTGACATGAGAATGACCAGGAAGCATCTTCACAGTTCTGTGGTTTTAAGAATGAGCATCTCTGTGCTCACACTCTGTATTGTCTCTCCTTCCACCCACTTGTCACCCTTCTGGTAAAGGAGCAGCAGAGTATTCCTGACTCCCTGGGGTCTGTTGACTGTATTGTGGACGTCAAGTTTTCACAAGACATGCTATAATTATCTAAGTGGCTTGAACCTCCCTGATGCTCAAGAGATCTCTGAGATCCTGAGTATTCCCAAATCCTGTTGAATTTGGTGGAAGTTGGAGGCATTCATCTATCAGCAGCACCAAGCCTGCAAGCATGGACTTTCTACTGATAATCATGAAACTGAAGACAGTCTCAATCGCAAGAGTAAGGGGGAGCTAAGCACAGTTTCCCCAAATCTCTTGGGATCTAAGCATTTATCTCTCTGCTTAATTGAATGAATGGGAAATTAGATAAAACTTTGCAGAGTAAATCTTTTAGCAAATGTGATACCCAAGTAAAAATTTTTCAGTAGACTCTACATTTTCACAGCTGCTCCTTTGTTTTGTGGAAGTGTATTTTGAATGTAAGTCCTGCTTACACTGCATCCCTATTAATTCTATTGTACATATTAAATGTCCTCTTTGTAGTGTGTAGAACCAGAAGGGAGACTAAAAACAAATAGCATGTGTTTAAAATGTTTTATGGAAGGTGGCACCAGTATTTTCTGAAACCTTCCGTGAGTCCGAGCCACTGTTCTCTGGTAACAGTGTTATTGTCCAGGGCCAAAACTGGAACCTAAAATTAAGCAGGAAATAGTGGAATAGGAGAGAGAACATGCTACTTAGTCCTACAAGAGACAAAATAAAATAAAATAAAATAAAATAAAATAAAATAATGTATAGGCAAGACAGAAAGAAAAGTGTTGATTGCTTCTCTACCAGCCTACTTACATCTGCAACAATTTAAATCCCTTTTTGTCTCAGTAGCTGAGAAGTAAAAGTTATTTTCTTTTTATTTCAGCAAATCCTACAAGTCACCAGAAGTGACATCAGGGTCATATTTCATCACTCACAGCACGATGATATGCATTACGTACGCTGCATGAGGCACTGATTTGTCTCTTTCCTCCCGTTTTCTAACATGGGACAGAGTTCTGGGAATCGGTCTGCAGATACTTCCAGATCTGTCTTTTACTTGGTGTACGTGAGGAATAGGACTTTTGCAGGAACCTGTCTGTAGCACCTACCCTGAGGACTTCTCAAGAGGTTTTCCACTCCTAAGCAACTAGACGTGTTCCCATCCCATGAGAAATACACACTGGGATGTGCTCAGGAGCTGCTCTGTTGTGGGGCTGCTGGTGAGTAGCCCATCACCTGCCCCGAGGTTGTTTTCAGTCCTCTCTCATGACAGGACATACATTTGCACTTCTCATCTTGCCTCAGAGTGGGGACCATGGTACGTGGACTTCAAGTTACTGCAGGCGTGGCATGGACCAGACTCACCAGCAGTCCCCAGCACAGAAGGATGGTGTATCTGACTGTCCTAGAGAGATGTAGGGGATCCAGAACCTCTGGAAGAAACACGGCCGAGGGAAAAAACAATGGACATGGAGTTCTGCATGTTTTAGTCATCCCTGTCTGTCCCAAGGGATCATGAGCAGCTTGCAAAATTTGGGGCATCTGTTAGAATATTTAATTCTGTATTAGAAAGGCTGACTAATAGTAATTTGGAAAAAATACCCCATTTTGAGTCGCGCTGTGTTTCCTTTGGTTGCAGCTGTGTCTCGAGGTCTTTGCTTACCAAAACAAACGGTAGCATAAGGCCATCGTAGCTGTTACGGCAGGAAAATACTGAGCAACAGAGGCAGACCCGGCAAGGAAGAGGACGGACTTAGCGAAGGCATAGGCAACTGGGCTGAGGAGGAGAAGAGGCACTTTGCCAGTCAGGGGAGATGCAGAACTTACCACCTGCTACCACAGAAGTAATTAAATTGCACTCCAGAAATGGATAGTCCATCTCCAAGTGAGGCAAAACTGATCTCATACAGATCTATTCCAACCTGGAGAGTTATTACATCTCTCTATTTCTAATTACGCTGTTACCCAGTGTGATGCCAACTCCAAAGGCAGAACCTGTGTCAGTAAAGAACCTTTTCTTTCTAGAAACAATGATTAGTGATGGCAATTATTTCTTATGAGAAATTTGGAAATATTTACGTTTTATATCTAAAGCTTCTGTCTTTTTTTATTTTGACAAAGAATGGAATGGAAAGGAATGGAAAAACTTTGAAAACTAAAGCTGTGATTATTTTGGTTTTCTGTTTAGAATAAAAAATCAGTTTGAGATAACTCTTTAATAAAACTTTTACCAAAAAATTACATTTTTTAAAGAAAGAAAGTATTTTTTCCATATATAACTGTAAAACATCAAGAGAAACAGAAACCACCAAAAAAAATTCCTATCAGTCCCAAAAGGATTTTTTTTTTTTTTTTAATGAAGGCATTTGATTAAAAAGTTGAAATAGCATTAGTGGTCAGACTAATGACAACTCATTTATATTCTGTCCACCTGCTCCAGGAATGCTGTCTCTCCAAGATCTGGAACAACATTTAATGGCTCAGGTGGAATAATGCTGCTTTGACAATGTCATCTGGACCATCTACGCCAACAAGAACTACGCACCCATCAGATCAGGTTGGTTATAGGTGAGAGAGTTGCCACACACAGCTGGCCAGGACTACAGATCCCTCTGGAGGAGCTGCCCAAAGAAGATGCTACCTTCAGTGTGATGCAATATGAACGTACAGTGCTATAGAACTGATTCTAGGCATGCCTCTAAGTGTCAGCTTTATTCTTTTCCTTTCAGATGCCACCAGCTTGCCAAAAAGAAGAGAAGAGATGGGTAAGTTCATACCGTGGTATGTCTCACCTCACCTACCCACCAGTGTTCACCCACATCCCAGCCTGCCCCATTTGTGCTGCTCAGCGTGATGCGTGCAGGAAATGTTGCCCGATTTCTTTTTACTCGTAGGCAAAACTGACACTGCATGAGTTCTGATTCAGCAGTGGGGAATGTTTGCCTTAAATGACCCATGCACAGCCATATTCTTTCTCATTTTCCTCCTCTCCAGGTCTTATCTTTGTATGATTTTAGTGGAGCAAAACATTGCTGCATTGTCCCTGGGATGGGCAAACTGTGCCGTAATGTGTGTTTTCATTTGGGCCCCAGAAAGATGGGAGACCTTCAAGAACAAGCAGAAACCTTCTGGGGCTGGAGCTGCAGGAACTGATTCAATGTGTGGCTTGTCGTGACTGGGGTATCTGTCATCAGCAGGCCAGACTTTCAGATGTGTTCAAGGTGGCTGAAGCTTCTATAGTCCTATTTGCCTTGCCCATGCAGTGTCCTGTGTCTGAGGGGAGGAGAAGAGCAAAGTGTGGGTGTTCTTGGGGTGGCTGCTTTAGTCTGAGGGCGCATCAGGGGCAGGTTGCTCTGCATGTCAGGGCAAGGGCTCTGGGTCCTGGTCTTAACATAAGTCAAATGCCAGCAGGATGGGCCCCAGTTCCCTTATTTTAAACCTTCACATTTAAAGCAGACCTTCCCAGACATGTTACCACTGAAATGTCTGTTTACTTTACAGAAAGATGCTGCTTGGCCCCTGGTTTACACCAAGGGAGAAGGCTGGGACCAGGATGAGGAGATGTAGAGCGAGCCCCTCTGCCACGTCTCTGCAGAAGGATCTGGGCAGGCATCTCTGGACCATGGTCTCCAGCCAGAACACCTCTGCAACGTGCTCTGAGCCCTGGGAGGAAAGGCAGCCATGGAAGGGATGCTGATGCCTTCACCGCCCCCCTCTGAACTCCAGCTCTCCATCACACCCCTCGACTCCTTGGCTGGTCCCCACCTCTGTTGGGCAGTGAGTAAATTCTCCGTACTCGCTTTTGGATATCTCCTACCCCACTCTCCCCTCACACAGCAGCACCGTGCCATGGCCCCAGGTCCCACCACTAGCCTGATGGCCAGCAGGAAGTTCCTGCACATGGGGGCACTGGGAGGAACAGAGCTGCCACAGCTTTAGGATGTTGTCAGCACCACATGGCAGCCTTTGCAGCCCAGCTCCTTCCTCCTCCCACTATCCCCATCAGCAATTTCAGGGCAGTGTTATGCCCAGCATTGGGCAGTAACAAGGTGTTTTAGCAAACTGCTTAGCGTGGTGATTTCTTGCTCCCTGCCTTGCCACCAAGGGCAGATTTCTGCCTGGCATTGTTCTGCACTCTAATCTTGGTCATGTGCTCTTTGGCATCCAGATTCTGAGTTGCAACCAGCCAGTGCTTTGATATTTATTCTGTGTCATTTGATCAGTTTAGAGGGTGGAGGGGGCAGCCCTTTCCTCCCCCTTTTCTGCTTGGCAGTGTGGTGGCAAATAGGCTGGATACAAGGAGCCAATCACAAAATTGCTGCTGGGAGGAAAGGAGCAAAAAAAAATCAGAGTCAACATATATGGCTATATTTTATTGAATGAATGTTCAGCTGTGGACACATCCCTCTGATGACAAAGCCATGGAAACACTCATCTGCCACCCCTGCTCATCGCAGTGTCCCCTCGGATGCTACCCCAGCACAGTCGCCGCCGAGGCATGCGGTCAACCCCAGCCCTTGGCCAAAAACTTTTGCTGTCGTATCACAGGACATGGTAATCTCCCGCATCCCGTGTCTGCAACCCAGAAGCCACCTCCCCCTAATATTTTACGTATTCCCGAAATTCGTTTGCAAGGGGGCAGGAGAGGAGATAACGGCAGTGAGTTGAGCCGAGTGGGAACTGCTGACTGACAAAGTGTGTAGTGCAGTACGGGTGCTTTCTGGCTCTCTAATTATCCTTTTCCTTCTTGACTCCAGTATCACATGTAGCCATGTGTAGAATCATAAAATAATTATGCAGTGTACAAGCTTTCTGGGAGCATGTACCACTGTTTTCCTAATTCTTTATCGCTCCCATTGATCGTGGCGTGTGTGCATTGATCCAAGTCGGCCATCTGGTTGGGGAAGATAAGCGTGCGAGTGTCTTTGCATTGCACTGTCACTCAGGGAGGGGGGTACATTTTGGCTGTAGGGAATTACAGGGGCAGGATTAGCCCTCTTCCTAGGAGTAAACTGAATTTTAAATGTAGTGTTGCAGCTGCATGGACCATGTTGCTAACTTCTGTTTTTGCCCATAGACTGGGTAGATTTTTATTATTACTATTATTATTATTTCCTTCTCTTTCCTGCTCAGACTATATTTGGAGATAGATATATGGCTTGCATCAAATGGAGGGGAGAAAAGGGAAAAGGAGGAATGTCCTTCTCTGCACATATTAGACTTGTGAGTGGCTGCTGTGTTACAGGATTTTGAAATGGCAAAGCCAGCTTTTAAATGCAGGCGAGAACCCACTGGATTGAATGCATTTCACAATAAGAATCATTGGTCCAAAAAAAAAAAAGATGAAGTTATCAGCCTATGACAGGAAATTAGAGAGTGGATATTAATCAGCTCTCTTAACTTCTACTAATCAAGACAAATAACCCTAATCACACGTTATCGGGATGCGTATGTATCAGCAACAAAACAATGGAGATTTTTTTTCTTTTTTTTTTTTGCTTCATTTATTTTTTCTTGCCTGCCAGCTTCCCCCCTCACAATGGCCATATCCTGCAATCACTTCAACTTAGCTGCGATATTTTTTCGAAATGGCCGTTGTGTATGCGTGTGTGCGTGCTCACACCCTCGGTCGTCCTTTTGTAAACTGTGATCGTGGCCATTGTTGTCTCATATTCTGCAAATGTATGGAAGGTGCCTCAAAAGCCTTTCCCCTAAAATTGAACAATTCTGTCAAAAAAGATTAGTTCTATTTTGTCTGCTGCTTGCTGACTATTCATGAATGTAAAGAGAGAGGGCTTGGGTGTCATACTAAGTTGCTAAGGTGGCTGGCTTTCGGCTATTGACTTGAGGATACCAAACCAGAGCCTACAAAAGAGCAGCCAGAAGGAGAGGAGAGAACTGGTCTGCCATGTGTTTCAGCTATACCTTCTTTAGCTGCCCATTTATTTCTTTTGTTGCCACAACTTTTATTGTCATACAGTTGAAAAAAATGTTAGACACAGGCTTCAGGCTGCACCAAGCAGAAAAAAGGATTAGCATATCACTAGGATCATCTTACACTGAACCAAATTCTTTTCAGGATGTATAATTAGTGAATACAGTCTCTCCCCCCCCCCCCCCCCCCCCCTTTTTTTTTTTTGAAGGGGTGGGGGGAGCCTATGGATAGGGAAAATTAGCTCAGATCTCTGGGTAGGAAATGAGAAGAAAGGAAAAGAAAAAGTTCCCCAGCTTCAGGCAGGATTTTATACAGGCTTTTTGCTGAAGTGAGACTCATGCATCACGTTTAAGAAGCATTTTGCACAAACGTGTGGGAGTCGATGTTTAAGAAAAATACTTGTTTTTGTACATGGGTGTGCACAGTCACCTTCCCAAGGGGACCAGGAGCAGGGCAATTGTTCGTGGAGCTGGCCTCACATGGGAGCAGCCGGAGGCGGGCAGGGGTTCTGTGCCCATGCTCTGTGACAAGAGCTTGGTATAAGACATGATGCTGAGGATGCATTACGTTTTTCTCCCCGTGTGTGCTCACAGCTCCCTTCTGCCATCTGGGAACCGCACTTCTCCATGCACTACAACAAAAACTGCTGCTTCTCCTAATGCTTGGACTTGGATTGCTCATAAAGCTGGGGTTGCTACTGAGCTGTATGTGCATAGGAGGGAGGTGGAATTAATAGTCATTTTTTTGAAAGGGAATAGGCCATTTTCAGTGATGGCAGAAATAGGTGTGCAGCAGGACCATGTGCTGTGCGCTCCTTGTCTGCACAAAGTGGATGCGCTCCCAGCCGCGCCTGATGCTGATGGAAAAGGCATAGCTTTTGCCTGTTGTCTGGACAGTTCAGCCCCCAGATGCTTGGCCCCAAAACTCATCAATCCACATCACATTTGCAGCACCGTGTGCTTGCAAAATGTGCCTCTGGGTTGCACTGCCAGGGGCAGAAGTGTGGCTCTGCATGAGGGTCAGGGTGAAGAGGTTGTGTTCAGCTTGCTGCACCCACATCAAAGCTCCCGTGTAAGTCCCGGTCCATGCTGCCACCAAAGCTCAGCTGCACCTTTGCGGTGAGCAATTTGGGGGGTGCAGGAGGAGGCCACCTGAGGATGTTGTTTCCTGCTCCAGCCAGAGCAAAAATTGAAAGCAGCGTTGCCCCGGGGAGGGAACAGAGCTTCTCTTTCAGCTACAACGGCTGGTAATTTCACTGTGTTTAATCACGCCGCACGTTTGACATCATTGCCTTTTCAAACTGTTCAAACCAATTGTTCCACCAAAGTAGCAATTGGACGTGAATATTCAGAAGCTGCTCTGGGGTGCTCGGTCATAATTGGTCACATCACTCACATGGTCTCCTTCTCATTCTGATTAGAAGAGGCTAGGAATTTGCTTCATGTGGATACTTAAACACCCACACATAAAAATCTCATTAAGCACCACAATTTTTTATTTTTTTTTCCTGGGGGTTACTACAGCCACTTGAACATTTGCAGTCGGAGGGCACCAAAGGGGAACAAATGAAAGGAGAAGTCAATTAAAATGGTGAACACGGGAAAAATGGTTTCTTTCTTCACCCGGTTCAGTCCCTGCTGTTGGCCCTGCCGAAACGGGGGATCATGCAGGTTTTGTTGGGGAGGTTTTGTGTCAAATGGGGGCAATGCAATGCACTGGAGCCAGGTGAAAGGGAGCCGTTTTAGGCTATGACCCCAGCTGCAGCTGTACTGATGTTTCCAGGGGTCCAGAGGTCCTCCTAGCATGTGGTCGTGGCAGCCCAGCTAGAGACGTGAAGTTCAAGAGAGGGAGCATGGTGAATACCAAGTATCCCTCAGTGGCTGTGCAACTCCAGCACCATGAAGCTAAGAAAAAGTGGTTAAGATCCAATAAATATTTGAGAGAAATCATCAGTGGGTGGGTATCATCATTTATCATTTATCATAAAATCATCATTTTATGACTGGTGGGTAACATAAATAGTGGGTGTCCATTGCTCATCTCTGTGGACCTCCTCTTGACTTCAAAGGGGGGATTTTTGGTGAGGGATGTCTGCGGAGCAGACTGTCGTGTCAAGTGCCATGTCAGGTGCTGTGGCTTATGATCTTAATTATGATCTGCTACATGTGAAATTAGGAACATGAGCAACTTAAATGTAGCCATTCATTTAAAGTGCAAAATACAAAGCCCAGTGTGATGTTCCCAGACCAGAATGTAATGCATTACTGCATTACAACACTTCTTTTAGGAAGTGGAAAATAACCCAAGATAGCCAGACGAATCCAAGAGTCTTGTTTTCAAAGACTGATGAATGTTTTTGGGTAGCTCCTCCCTGAAAAGTCAGGAGTGGCTCTTTGTACTGAGCTCAGGTGCACTCCTTCCTGCTCCTTGTCTTCCAGCAAAACCTAACTGAAGGAGAAAAAAAAAAGTAAAGAAAAATCAGATAAAGCTAAGGACAGAAACAGCAGAAATACTGGGATGATTTTAATCTATCTCCTGTAATTTTGCAGCTCTGCTAAAAACGCAGTCAGCTGGCAAATGACCTAATTTACCAACACCCAGGCTTAGCTCCGTGGTAGCACCTAATAAAAGCCAGGCTGCAGCGGTCACCTTGGAGAGGCTTGGTTGGGGCTTGGAGCTGTGCATCCCTAAGCATGCCTCCGAGCTGGAGCAGCCCACAGGGCTGCCTCTCTGAAGCCTGCGGGATATATTTTCTGTAAATAAATGCTGTTTAATAAGTATTCTATGTGCATTTTGTTATTAGCTTGGTGCTATAGTGCCGTGCAGACCCAACCTTGACTTATAAAGCTGTTAAAATGTTTGACCTTGTTTAAATAAAAGCCTCAAGGTTAATTACAACAAGCATTCTATAGACACCCTCACTTTTTCAGTTGCCCTAATGATTTCTGAGAGGAAAGGGTAATAAATTCTCATCTTTTAAAAGTGACTGCAGTGCAAAAGTGTAAGAGTTTGCTTTTCTGCCATTTCCATGTTTTACCACACTTTGATATGTGATATATTGAGCGATGAGCTGTCTATTCCTAGGCAGCATTAGAAATGTGATATTTTACCTAAAGTGTAACAAGAAGCAAGTGAGAATGAATTTTTTTTTATTTTTTTATTTTTTAAAAAGGGCAATTGTTGGGAATAAAGAGTTGGAGCTTTGCTCCTGGATAGGATGTATTCATAATGAGGTAAACAAAGGGAATCTTGGTTTGTTTTTCTTTTCTTTTCTTTTTTTTTTCTTATTGCACTGAAAACAAATTTCACAAAATAAAAACCAATTTAAGTTTCTTTTAAAAGAACTGGGAAATATTGAGGAAAGTTAATTGAAGCACATTCAAATTACAATAAACACATACAGGCACAATTATCTTCTTTTGACTAGTGTGTGGCTTAGAGATGTTTTTATCTTTTGTTTATTGCACTATTAAAAATATGGAGAGGCACCAAGAAAGGGTAGATAGCCACCTTATGGAATTACATATTTCCCCTATTTATATTTAAATAACTATCCATGAGAAATTATGCACAAATCATGCAATAATTCCCAACCAAAATGACTGTTTAGAAAATAAAAATTCTGAGGCACAATATTCTTTTCATATTAAATTGCCCATTTTCTGTACATCGTATACTTTTGTACAATACCAAAGAAAAATATGCTGCATTACAGCCCAATGCAATTTGTTCTCAATGCTAATGAAGATGGATAGAGGACATTGTAATATACTGTAGTAATTCATAAGCAGTGTGGGAAAACAAGACAAACAGGCTCAGAAAGCTGGAACATAATTTTTTGTTCCCATTTTCAGAGTGAATAGCGGTAATTTTAATAACCTGCTGGTTTGACAGATTTAATGATGTCGATTAACTTTTATTGCTTGATTCATGCCACGCTCACATTTGGGGTGAATATTTGCGCTTGCAAAGTTTGAGTGGCTGGTTTGAGGCAGCTAAAGAGAAGCTCCCAACACCCCGTGGAGAACTTGGCAAGCCTGAAAGCCTTGTGCTTGGGATGCCACCCTCTCCCTGAAGAGGCATGTTTTGAGCCCACGTCTCACTTTGCCACAGCATCATCCCCCCTCGTTTGGGGATCCAGGAGCCAGGTGCACCAAAAGGCCCCTGGACCTCACAGGAATAATAACTGAATATTCGGTGAATATTAACTGAGCATTCAGTTAATAGGCTGAAATATGACTTGATTTCTCCAGGTGCAAGTTCTGATGAACTGGGCCTAAGCTGTGAATGCTCTGACCACTTTCAATTGTGAAAAAGCCCCCCCGGAGGAAATATTTTATCAGCAAAATATCCAGCTGTAATTTATGCCTCCTTTAAAGAGGAAAGCTATGAAATCTCTGGGCTTTCTGTAATAGTAGCGAAAACTTGCAAGTTAGCTTCTATGTCAGGTTCCTTATACATTCAAGACCTGTCGAATTGTGCTTGTCCGTCTGCCTCTCTGGTAATTCTTTGGTTTTGTAATTCATTCACATCTCTTACCCAAGCCCTTAAATTAATAGGTTTTAATCAGGCTTCCCAAGACCTGAAAATCAAAGGGTGGAGGGGGACAGGCAGCACCACTCCAGGGGACGCTGGCAGCTGTCATGCACCCTGAAAAAAGTAACTCAAAAGACCTGCAGGGTCTGCTCCTTTCCCCATAGCCACTGCACATGCCTGGTGATGGCCACAAGCATGAACCCGATCTGGAAGATAGCAGTGGTCACAGTAAAAAATTCTTTTAATTTCAGAGGATTTTAGTTTTTTTTCTAAAAATTAATATAGTTTCAACTGTACATTTGGGCCCAAACAGAACCTTGCATCAGAGCTGATTTACTGCTAGCATTTTATTTGTGTATATATGTACATATAGGTGTGTTTGTGTATCTTTTTTTATTTTTTCCTGCTGTGGTGCTGAGGCAGTGGTTTAATTTAGAGGAAACTCTTCCAATAAATTTTTGGGTCTGTCAGAAATAGGCAAGAAAAGTCAGAGAGTTCAATGTGAGTTTAATGCCTCATTTTCTTTTTAAAATTTAGTTAGATCTCCACTTTGATGCTGTCTTGTAGATCAAAAGGCTCATCTGCTGGGAAAACTCTACTTGTTTTCCAAGGGGTGCTTCTGGCTGATATCTGGGGAATCACAAGGAGTCCTTAGTACATTAGCACTAAGGAAAAGAGTTGTCAGTCCAGTAAAAAGTGGCTTTCATGGCTTGCTGCTGTCTGTCATGCTCTTCTGGCAAAATACATCACTGTGCTCCGAGAAGTACTGCTGATAAAAGCTTCTGCTACATGTTGAACATGTTAGTTGGTGCTGTGCCACCTTTGGGAACAGGGCACAGCACGGATGTGTTACATGGAAGGGTCCACAGGAAAAAGAATTTCTGAACTCACACCAATAGCTTGTCTTTGGCCTCACCAGACTTATTCCCTGTGTCCATCTGTAAAAACACCACAGAACCCTCTTTTCTCCCACAGTTAATTAGCAATTAGCAAGAGTGTCATTATGACCATGGTGGTATGAAGAGGTAAATGGAACAAAGCTGTCACAGAGGAATAACACCATTTAGAGAGCAACTGATAACAGTTTTCAAAATTGCCATGAAACACTAGAATTTGTTTTAAAAGATGACATTACAAAGTGAAGAAAAAAAAAAAGTATTGCCACAAGTTTTTAAATTTTATTTAGGGTGTTTTCTATTTTGTTTTATTACCTGTGTTACTTAATTCGTATTTCAATAAAATCCAGAATCTCATCTGCTGCAAAACTAATTTGCTAGGGAAAGCATGTTTGGGTTGAAAAATTTGAACCAGCCTATACCAAATTTTGGGAAAAGAACAGTCAGTGTATTGCAGAATAAAAATATGCTTATGTTTTCATCTGCACTTAGTGAATGTAATCAGTGAAGAATTTCAAGTGCACAATGACAGTCCTGCCATGCAGCTGGATGCAGGCTGGATCTCTTCTCCTTCTTCCTCTCACATTGCCCAGAAAAGCTGATGACCCCATCATTGGTGGATGCAACGCAGTATGGATGCAGCCTGAGCAAGTCTGAGTTCATTGCTTCGCCTCTGTGTTCTTTGGTTTCTCCTGGGACCAACCAGTAGAACAATCTCACAGCACACCAGAAGCTCAGTGTAACATCCATGACTCATCTGGGTGTGGCCTAGTTTTGGCAACCTTTGGGTCAGGTGTGAAGAAAACTTGGTCTGAGCAACAGTCCTGGTCTTATGCTTCTGGTTTCTCCACTGTCTTCTGGCTATAGAGCAGGTAAGGACAATTTGAGTGGGAGATGGATATGGGAAACCTTCTCCTTCCCTCCACCATGGCAAAGACACAACAGCAGCATCTATAACACACTGCTCTTAGCATCTTTGCTAGGCACACCCTATAGCTCAGCTTGGGAAAACACATGGGAGACAAATGGTGTTGGCGTGGCATTGGCATTGGAATGGCATTGGCATCATTTCCAGAGTGGTTTCCAAAGAACTCCATGTGAAAAGTTGTCCTCAACCTCTTTTGGATTGTGGCCCCCTACCACATGAGAAGGGGATACACCTGGTGCCATTCAGGCGGCGGAGGGACCAGAGCTGTCCTTTGGCACTGTCCACCAAACCTCTAACTGGGCGATGTGGTGGGGCGAGCAGCCCAGCATCCCTGCCATCCCCTCTCCATCCCAGCTCAGCAGGCGAGACACAGTCTTCACGGGGTTTATTTAGCAGTTTATTTTATTTAACATTTACCTTTTATTTCTCTCCCCCAGGTTGAATTCTCTCTGTTCGTCCATGGCTCTGCTAGGGAAGGACCTGGGTGCAGTAATTTTTAATGTTTCCCTGAACAAAATTAAATCCAAGAATCTGCCCTGCAGGGCACAGAGCATCTCGGTGTCCTGTGTTTGGGCAGTGCAGAGCATGGGGGGGCCCTGGCCTCCAGGCTGGTCAGTACAAATAAATAATATGAAGCCCTGGAATGACTCATTTGTCGGGAGCACACCTGCATAACCCATCCCACAGCTGTGAGGCTGGAAAGGCAAATAAAACAGCTGTAACCCAAGCCTGGAGGGTGCTGAGGATTCAGGGGAGGGAAGCCGGTCTTTCAAACTGCTTGTAACCCAAGGAAGAAAATCATCAGCCTATATGCCTTTCACAGCATTTGATGACAAAATGGTTTGTGGCTTAGCCATTGTTTGAGGGCCATTCCTCAAATTCCTTGTTTACTGTCAGCAGGGTGAGTTGTGGACTCTGTGACTTTAGCTGTTAATGGGCCTAAACACTTCTGCCAACAGATTAAGCTTTGCTGAAACATTAAGAAAATTGGCCCAAACAGAGGTAAGGAGGATTCTTGTTTAGCTGTTGTTTCATTTGCATGAGAATCATTGTCTCCAAACAATAGCATTTCCATATTGCAACTGGGTGAAACTCATTCAATTTCTGTTAAATGACAAAAATTGTTTGTTTGTTTGTTTCTAGAGAGAAAGAAAAAATGCTCATTTTCAGCTGCAAGGATGAGTAGATCAGAAGTGAAATCCAACCCCCAAATACCTCCACCTCCTGAAGGACTGGGAGCTAACAGGCTGGGATGATGCTGAAAGAAAACGTGAAAATTAACAGTTGTAAGTGTGCTTAAACCAAGTGCTGGCTGTGGGAGAAGAATAATAAGCAAAAATTGTCCGTTTGTCCTTCGTTCACTTGTTCATTGAAGAATAAGTTTCTTTAAAAAAAAGAAAAAGGAGAGAGAGAAAAAGAGAGATGTGCTTTTGCTATGACTCACAGTGCTGAATTTCCCAGGTGACCCATTTCCTCCTGTTGTTTCCATAAATGCTGCCCTACCAGGTACTGCCACTGCCTGAATTTCTCCCGGGTTTGCTCTTCAGGAGAGGGTCAGTTTGGTGCTCAGGCAGCATGTTTCTTTCTCTCTGTTGTTAAAAATAATAGCCTGCATCCTACAACTATTATTTGAATTACAGCAGCACCTGGAGTCATCAGCTAAGATTGCAGCCCCCATGCAGGAGGCAACAGCCAAAAAAGTAGCAAGGCAGCTCCCCAGTGAGCTCCCTGTCCCTATGGGCATGGCCAGCAGAGAAGGAGCACCATGGGGACACAGAGAGGTGGCTCCAGGCCCACACTAAGCCCAGGGCAGATGGAAGAAAGTCTGGAAGCTTCCCCAAGGCCAGGCAAGTCTGTGCCCCAGGTGAGCATGGTCAAACCGCATGCTCCAGGCCAACACCTACCATGTGTTGCTGTAAGGAAGGGTAGATTAGTTTGATGCCTTGGACCCGATTTTATCACTGATTAGCACCATGAGATTTACTTAAATCACCATCCGGCATTTCCTTGCTTTGGGAGATCCTGCTGTTTTCTTTATTTTCTTTTTCTTCTAGACCTAATGCTTTTGGCCATTGCTGCTGTTATTGGCAGTTACCTGTGGCTGCTTTAAATGCCACCGGATGCGAGGGGATGTTTACATTTCCCCAATTACATTGTCTTTGAACGGTTCTAAACTTGACTTTGATTAAACATGCTAATAACAAGAGAGGTTCTTTTTTTTTTTTTTTATGAATGTCACTTGCTTGAGTTGAAAAGACATGCTCTTAATACTTGCTTTTCATCTAAATCAAGAAAGCAACACTAAGCAAAAAAGTATTTAACTGTAGCATATAGGATTGTAAAGATGGTAATCAGGGACACTGGTAATTGAAGCTTTTGGGGGAGAACCTTTCTTCTGAATCCTTCAGTCTGTTTAATAGGATAAAATTAGCTTGAGTGGCTTGGTGTTTGAAGAGGTTATGATATAATTGGAGCTGCCTCCTGGGTTTGCTGCTGGACAAGGCGATCAGGTGGAGACATGGGAGGGCATGGGAACCTCTGAAGTACACGACTCAGCTTCTGCCATACTAATTAGCCTAAATTAGCTATGCCAGTTTTCTGCTTGCTTTTGAATTTCCCTGATAATGCTTTTATCAGGAGTGTAAGAAAAGGAATATGAAAACACGCACAAAGTTCACTGCGGAGTGGCAAAAGCGGTGGCGACTGCCGACGTAAGTCGCAGGCTTATTGCTGCAAGCTTAAAAAAAAAAAAACGGGGAAAAAAGATTGAATAGCATTAGGAAATAACAAATGGATATCAAGTACAACCCCTAGGGATTTAGAAAGTACTATGGCTTGTGCTCTTGAACACGAAAGTTTACAAAGCATCTGTAAGAAATTGATTATCTTGAGGATTATATACATATTACTTTGAGGCCAAGCCCACCCCCCAACACCCAGCTTTGCTCTTGAGTGTCTAACCCAAGGTGAAGGAGGCAGGTCCTCCTCGAGGCAGAACCAGCTCAGGCATCTCGTTTTGTGCTCCATCATCTGCAAGGCCCGGGAGAAGATATTTGTATTTTGCCATTGTTGCCATTTTTTAATTTTCACTTCCGACCCCAATTAATCAACTTTAACCATGCAAAGAGATTTGTGGCGCGTTCAGTATAGCTTGCACAAATCTATTTTAATTGAAAATGTGTGAGAGCGAAAGAAAATAAGGAGGGCTTGTTGGTTTTCTTTCTATCCTGGAAGGGGTGGTTCTGTTGTCAGTGGACAAAGCAAGTCAGGAGAGCACTTCACCTTTGACAGGCATATTAGGATGCACTTTTACAGGCAAAGAGGGAAAACTTGGTGCTCTGGGGAACTATAGGTTTTTCCTTCACAAAAAGCACCAGCCTTGGTTTGGAAAGAGTTATATGGGGTCAGCTTTAGCCATGCCTCTAATTGAACGTGTAGACACTAGGCACACATAAAGTTCAATCATTGACGACTCATTGCAGGAGTAAGTCTCATATCAGCAGTCTGCCCTGCTTATCACCGCTGGGGTCCATTGGCTCTCAGAGGCCTCCAGTCACTGGATGAGAGGGTGGAGGGAGGCCCCAGGAGGTCTTCTGGACTAGCTCTGAGGGCCTTCTGGTCCAAGAGCTCTTGGGTAGGAGATATCTTACGTTTCCCATTAGCCCTTCTCCCATCAAGTGCTGTTGACTTCTCCCCCCCCCAGGCTGTCCTAGAAAAGTTTTACAAAGAGCTGTGTGAATTTAGAAGTGGATTCTGACCTCATTTAAGAACAGAATTTGCAGGGCTCACCCATCTTTGGTTTGGTCACAGCTTTCCACCCCATCTCCTGGATTATCTCAGAGGCCATTGAACAGATTTGAAACTTCATACTTCGAGATACAATGGGTAAGGTAGCAGAGTAGTGAGCTGATCTGAGGGACCATTTGGATAGGGGTGACTTGTGCTCCAGAGCACAATTTCTAGTAAAACTCAATTTATCTGGATACAGTCTGCATCTCAGTACTAGAAAACCAACTTGAGGGCATTGCAATGTTACTGTTCATCACTGTCTGCTTTCCATGGAAAATCAATAGGGATATCAGGGTTTTAAAAGTCTGCTAAGCCATTTTATTGTATTTTACCTTATTCTTTTTGGGGAGGGAAGTGGTTGAGCTTGCATTTCTAGCCTCTGCTTGAAAGTAAATTTGAAGGACCTAAGAAAATAAGTTTGTTTTAGTGTCCCCATCATTCCCACGTACAGGATACCTGCAAGTGCTTGTGGGCTCACTTCTTAGCTGGGGGATCTGGTCAGCATGAAATACCATTCAGATTCTATTTTTTTTTTTTTTTTTGGTGGGCAATGAATCGCTCAGGGAAAGAGATCGAATCTTGTCTTCTGCTCTTCAGACTCCCACACTCTCACAGCACTTCTCCTGGCTTTTTATCAGGTGCAAACACCTGGGTCCTCTAAGCCCTTCAGGTCTGGCACACACACTCTATATATTCATTCGAGTGCCTGCACACAGACAAGTGTTCGAACAGCTTCATCTCCATCCCCACAGGCCCCAAGGCACAACGCTGGGTATTGCCTGTTCAGCTCCACCACGTGCTGTACTGAGGTCTGGATCCTGCAAATGCTTCTTCACACAAATAGCATTACTCCTGTGACCAAGTCGTCTCAACACAGATCCTGCAGTAGTGGATTTATATTAGCCCACGCATTATCTTTACATTCACGGGGTTTTCTTGGCTTATTGGCTCCAACTACAGAATAAATAGTGAAATTGTTTTTCAGATCACCTCATTCCAACATACAGGTTCTTAAGCTTGCTGCACTAAACTCTGCAAGGAAAGTATTCTGCTCTTGCAAACTATTATGCTTAGATTAGAGCTCTGAGAGTTGAGAGGACTTGTTTTTAATTAGAGAAATCAGAACCAGGAGCTCTTCTGCCAGACTCTCCTCTTTGGAGCACTACCCTGGTTTGACAGGAATATTTAATAGGTAGGAACCGTGCGGAAAGCTCCTGAAGAAGAGACGAGCATAGCCCAAGTCCAGACATTGTTGTTCTGCCGCCAGCTCCTGTCCAGAAAGGACATCCTGTCCCCCAGAGGAGATGTCCAGCATGGCAAAAGCCTTCTACTGATTAAAGGAATAGACCCAATGCCCATCAGAGCCAGCACAAAGCCTTTCAGCAGTCTCAGTGGAACATGAGCTAGTGCCCAGTCCCCTGACCATACTAATGTCTGCGGCAGATCTATGAAAAATGTGGCTAAGCATAATGCAGATCTGACCCAGTCTTGCACCTATTTGAACACAGGGGGCTTTTGCTCTGTCCATGGCACAAGAGGGTTTGGCTCTTCAGCACTTCTTTACTCTTGCACTTGCCCAGGACAGACACAAGCTGCAGAGCATGAACCAGCTCTTCAGGCGAGCTTCCCTTCTGTGTTGGCAGTGCCTCCAGCTCCTCTGACAAGAGAAAACCATTTTTGCTGTGACTTTAAGGACCTCTTCTTGCTTGTCCTTGCAAAGACTTCTGCAAGGCAGATCTGCCTCTGTTCAGGCAACATGACACACAACCAAGTAATAGTCATTTCAGCAATTTTTATCTTCCTGTAACCTGAGGGCAAATCAAAATCACCCCCCAAACCTGGTGGCTGGGTCACCGGCATGATGTCTGATCTGCAAAGAACATGCCTTTGCCTGGGATGTCCTAGGATCATGATGATGCCAAGTTAGGATTTTTCTGGAAAACAGAGAAAAAAAAAAAAAAAAAAGTCAAGACATTTCAGGCTAATGACACCCACTCTATTTGGAACCAGTTCTGAAGACCAGACCATAGCTGTAGAAGCCAGGAGATAGGGCTCTCCCTGGCAGCCACAGCAGCTTCCCCTCCTCCTGGAGGAGATGCCCCAAACCTCACCTTCTCTTCTCTCAACCATCCACAAGACAAAGCCAGATGAAGCTGGTTTCCATCTTACACAAGGAGTCTGATGGCTCATGCCCCTGGCTGCTCACTATCATTTCACCCAAGGCCCTTGAGAGACAGAGGTGATGCATCACCCCGCTGCAAATTGCTCCCAGCTCCCTTCAGGAGCAAGAGTTTTCATTCACAGTGCACCAAACCTGTTGGGCTGGGGGGAGAAAAACCCCTTCTGCTTAAAGCAATTCCCCCAGGTCTCTGAGAAGTAAGCCACAGCAATCCCAAAGAATCTGCTGTACCCAAGAAGCTTTCAGCTGAGCATAGCATGAGGGAGGGCTGTCTCAGGGAGTGCTGGCAATGAGAGTCTCTCTGGCTCCATCAGGCAATCCTGCAAACAAGTCATGTCTCATAGAAGAGGAAAAATCTATTTTAGAGCTCTCTCTTTTTCTGTGTGGGTGCTTATCTCTGGTCACTGCTGTTCACCACGTAGAGAAGTCTCTGTGGCATGCATTTCTAAGAGGGCAAACTGTCTAAAATTAGCTGTTAGTTTAAAATAAGAGACTGTACAGTTCTCCAGGGAGGGGCATTCATCCTCCAAAGGAAACTGTCAAGGATTGTTCAGGATTACTCTCCAGCTGTTCAGAACTGCTGCATCCTTTTAAATTATAATGTCAACATGTCGCAAATAATATGGAATGACAATGTCTAATTTCTGTCCTGTGAGAAATGAAAAGGAAGGAAAATTGCTAGCATACTAGAGACATAGCAGATTTCAGAGATCATGTAACCTTTCTAGGTGGCTGTAGGAGAATAATTAGTCAAAATATTAATGAAAATGTAATTTTCTAGCTAGCCTCTGCAATCTAGAGGCTTTACATTATGAATTCCAAGCAAACGCTCTCCAGAATGGATTGTGTCATCTCTGGGGCCAAGGGATGTAGCAATTTCTCCACTGACTGGACTCTTCATGTCAAGTAGCTATGGGTTTTTTTCTCCCAGAAATGTTTGTTCTGGTTCCACCAGCACTGCTGGCTTTGAGGAAGGAATTTCAATGCCAAATTGCATGGGCATGTAAGGGGCCAGGCCAACGTCATAGTTATTCCTGTCTTAACACCCATGAACAGCCTGCAGTGAACTTGTTCCAAAAAACCATGACTGAAATAGCCAGATGATGGATACATGGGTATACAAGTGAAAGCCACAAGGCTATAGCAGTTCATGTGCAACTTCCACCATGTTCCTGCATATACTCTATCCCAATTTTAAAGTAGATCATTAAAAGGGGACAGATTTTTAACAGACACATTTTTTACCCATTATTTGAGGTAGTTTTAGCTCTGAGGACTGTAGCAGGCACCTATTTGGGTTATATTTGGTAGCAGTGACTTTCTAATGCATGGTAACTCAGAAAGTTGTGGTGATGTGCTACAATCAGATGCCTACATCGAGAATTTAAATATTCTCATAAGCTTTCAGGGTGCCTGACTATAAAATACAAACTATGCAATATAAACAAGAAGTGTCCCAAGGTATACATTTTAATGCTCAGATTCCATGTGGCACTGTATATTTTTCATGTTAAGTTAAAAATATATATGAGACAGAAAGAATCCAACATTTTACATTCCCTTACAACAGGAAGCTATTTTCATAAAACCTACAAATGATCCATATTGATATTATGTTTTGTGTTTTTTTTGTTGTTTGTTTGTTTTGTTTTTTTGTAGACTTAATTTGAATTTAGAAAGTCTCTAAATGATAATTGAATCACAAGTCTGGATTAGGATTCTAGCAGCAACACTTGACTTGGTCAAAATCACTGTTATGAAGAGATGCAATTTTTACACAGTACTTCACATTGATTAAGTAATGTGTGAAAATGGAAAAAAAGTGTTCGAATCTTAATCATAGTAATTTGCATGAAATAAAAGTCTCTGTCAAGGGAATGCACATTATAATAACTCCTGGGTGTTTTGGTTGCATCAGTGAGCAAAGAAGTTGTATGCCTTTTTTTTTTTTTTTTGTCCTAATACACAAGAATTTCCTCTATTTTTAGTGTACCTTTGATTGTTCTAGAATTTAGCAATGTGTCATTGTAGTTAGTGAGGGACTCTGAGACAAACAGGTGTTTTAAGAAAAGCCAAAGTTCACAGATGACTGATAATGTATATACCCGAATTAATACAGAAACATAAAGCAGTATGTTGTGAACATGGGAACTCTGTTTGAAGCTAATTAAGGCTCATTTGGTTTTGACCTGCATCAAACAATAGCACTAAATCAGAAAAGCAGATGCATTTTGGAAGCTACTGAACTGAAGAACCTTATCTGGAGCCCAGTGGAGTCAGCAGAGACCTTCTCGCTGACTTCAGTCAATCAAACCTCAGAAATGTTTGAGTCTATTTGCACAAATTGGTCTGAAGTAGAAAGGGGTTTTAGATGTGGTCCCCAGCCCATTGCATGCACACATCAATACTGCTAAATGCCGTGATGGTGTCACTGTTATCTGTTATTGAAGCAGACCCGAGATCTCAGGAGCATTTCTCTGGGCCAGTGTGACCATTGTGCAATCTGTTCTTATTTTAAAGAGCTGCTATTTCAAAAATCAATGAGCATCAGCTACTAATTACAGAAAATCTATGTCTTGTCCCTTCAGCAGGTTTTGCATTTTTCCCATTTGTCATAGTAGCTTCGCTATGGATTGACAGCATGGTTTCATAGCAATAACCCATAGCCACCCCCCAGACTCCTTTGCATTCACACCAGGGTAGACTTTGCCATGTGAAGTTTCTGGTAAATGATCTTTACCATAACAAATCTCAGTCCCCATAATGACCTTGCAATCAAATTGGTGCTGTGTGTTCTGAGAATGTTTTTTTGTTTTGTTTTGTTTAAAAAACAAAACAAAACAAACAAACAAACAAACAAAAAAAAAAAAACAGAGGCAAGCTTTCTTTTATTATTGAAGACACTTCTCATGTTGAAGCTCATTTTCCCCAGAATTGTGGTTTGGGGTATGGGATACATCTGTTCAGAATGAACATTTGAGATCTGAGACTCCTTCTCCACCTACCAATGATCACAGAGTGG
This sequence comes from Stictonetta naevosa, assembly GCA_011074415.1. Lineage (NCBI taxonomy): Eukaryota > Metazoa > Chordata > Aves > Anseriformes > Anatidae > Stictonetta > Stictonetta naevosa. Next base: position 50,011,343 of record CM021701.1, read on the forward strand.
GACAGGGACTCCTAGACATTTATGAACAGTCAGGATAACACCTTCCTTACAACTTAAGAGAGAACATAACAATTGGTCCAGATGCTCCTGGTCAAGAAACTGAGTTTTCTAGGCATGAGTTTTTGCTATTCCCTCTCTTCCATTTCATCAAGTTTTGCTTACAATGGGGGACAGACTCAAAGACCGCTTTGAGGGCCTTTTTTTTTTTTTTTTTTTTTTTTGAGGCACACTGTATGAAATCCATTGAGACCCACCCACAGAAGTTGGTGTGATATCTCTGCATCATATCTAGAGGGGTATTCAGTTATCTCCAGCCACAACATCATTTGGATAATTGCTTCTTGCAGGGGATTGAGTCAGGTGTGGGGGAAGAAAGTGCTGAACAACTGAGCTTGGAGACGAAATGTAGGCAGAAGTTTATCTCTCGTTGCTGAAGCTGCTGGTAAAGCTAGGCCCAGGAGGGGGGGTTGTTTAGGACTTATTCTGGGGAGAAAGGCCCTGCTGTCTTCAGAGTGAGATGAGATCAAGTTCTGTTTTCAATACCTCTTACATGTTATAGATGCCGGCCAGGAGATTTTTTACATCAAAATAAAGGCATGGATGGGCCTGCACTTATAAGAGAGTTGGCATTCCTGCAACAAGCATGTAGGTTGATAAGGATTTTCTTTATTCTTTTCAAAAATAACCTTTCCTGTGAAATGCAAGCTCAAGAACATTATCGGTTACATAGAGAAATCACATGAAAGGCTGTATTACAATAAAGAAGAAAAAGATTCTGAGACCAGAGCAACAGCAAAGGTACTCAGTGCCTCCTTGGCTTGAGCTGCTACTTCTCTGCACAACTGATGTTTTCAAGCCCTGTTTTTTTTGGCAAAATCCTATTTGCAGGGAAACTTTGTGCACAAAAATACCTGCTGGGTGCAACACTGGGATCATTTGTTGCTTTCACCAGGAACATCCAGTGCTTGGGGGCCTTCTCGATGTGTGGGAGATGTGTTGTAGTGATGGGGCCATCTCAATTTATGGGATAAGGAGAATGGTAACACACCAGCCTCTATCTCTCCTAATTTGAGAATATGCCCCATATTGCATGCTATTAATGGGGAGGTGATAGCTGTTGTCATATCCCTAGTCCCACAAGCACACCACTGGTGTTTTACCAAAGGGAAGCCAAACCTACCGCTCTCTTAAAATGTCCTAAGGAAAGTGGAAGATGGAATTCATAAGAAATAATCCTATTAATTACGGCACAAATCCTGGTCCTGGTCCCTGTGCACAGCCTGGGGAAACGCCATGCATGTGAGGAAGCAGAGACAGCAGACGGGAGGGGAACACAGCCCCTCCTTGGCTCCGACCTCCCCAACTCTGCTCTGCCCACCGTATTCGTGGCACCTCCCACCAAGTGTCACCCACCCTCACAGCCAGCCCAAGGCTGTCCCCATGGGAATGTGGCCAGGAGCACGTGAGGAATCACAGTGACAAAATATTGCTTCCTCTTCCCAAGACAGTGATGAACATGTTTTGTGTATCTTTACAGAGATGGGCAGATACAGTCTGTGCTTTCCTACTCCATGTTTACACCACTAAATTAACAGGAGCCCTGAACAGTGTCCAAGGACCTTATGGGTGGATTTTAAGAGCAGGTTGGAGAAATATCTATCAGGAATGGTTAGCAGGGTAAGGCAGGGGATGAAAGAGGCGACCTAATAAAATCCTCCTGGCCCTGCATCTTGGTCTCCCCTGGCTTTGAGCATTGAGATACTGCCACTATGAACAGAGGGAGATACCACTGAGAGCCTGAGATTATTGCTGTGGTGACCTCTGGGCTGGCTGCACTCGGAGTTAAGGCTTTGCTTCTTTCTTTGCATTGTCAGGGACTGTGGACCACAAAATGCTTGTACACCAGAGATGCTCTTAGATAAAGCATGTTTTAAAATTTTTTGAAATGTTTAGGACTCATTCTACAACTGCCCCCCAAAGCCTGAAAAGGGGAAAAGGCTTTCTCAGCAGAGAGTCCTCTGTTCTGGAAATGAAACCTCCTGGCAGCCCATCAAAACTCACCCCAGTACGAGATGCCTCAGTTGAGTTATGTTTGCAAAAACAAAGCTGACCTGTGCCTTCTCCACTCAAGACCTGATGTTTTTTCATCTGTTGTCCAGTTTTAACCAAATTGAAGGAGGTGCACTAGATTTTAGGCATACTCAATCTTTGTATTGTGAAATATGCCAGTTAGGACTGTCCATGCTGAATACATGAGGAATGCAAACAGGTGCCTCAGCGGAAAAGTGACCAAACAGGAAAGGGACCAAGGACATGGGGGACCAATCTGCAGGAATCCCAACTTCATTCCCTAGTTCCCAGGCTGAGGGAAGAGCTTCTTTAAATGGGTTTCCTTTAATTGCATGGGATTTCCACGAGTCCTGATTTGTTGGCAGCTGGATTTAGCTAAGAGAGTGAGCTTTAACCATTTTGAAGCATTTCCATGCAAGGAAATCATGGTCTTTATATTTCCAGGTCTGCAGTGCTGCCCTGCTATGCTTGCGTGTATGTACAGGATGAGCACAAGAGCAATCCCTGTAATAAATAAACTTCCCAGAGAATTTAAAGTCAGAGTGGCTGTAGAAAAGGAGAAATACATCTTCCCTGTGCATAAATACAGACATGATGTGAGAGCAGCCACACCTGCGTGGACATATGTATGAGCTCCAGCAATACATGCCCATGGCATAAAGAACAGCAAACAGAGTGCTGGTGATATTCGGCTTCTTGGTTTACATTTAGGAGGGCTGTGTGTCTCATTCATAGCATCCATCTTTCCTTTCATACTCCATTTTCTCTTCTTTTTACTAATCCACAGATTCCTCCCTTTGCTAAACCAGGAATCTGAGGCAGATCCCTGGAGAATTGCTTGAGTCTTGGATCCTCAAGCAAATTCAAGCCGTAGTTCGCCACAAGGGCAATGTTATTCCTACAGAGCTTTTAGCAGCATGCCTTCTAACCCTGTTTAAGCAGCTTCATTTTTAAGTGATGCAGCTAGTGGTATTAAGATATTCTGAACCATCATTAGTTCTATTTACTGAGCCTTTAGATCTGTGAATCACTGCAAACATCTGGAATGAACAGGTGGAATTCAACCGCACTTACTGTACATTTCTGTTTTAATGGTGTTTGGCTTCTCTTTTAATTGAACACCGATTCTTCCCAGAGACCCAAATGTTACTACAGGCATATATGAATTTAATTTAATTGGCAATGAGTTAAAAATGATTATTTCAGAGGAATTTTTGATGTTAACTAATGAGGCATCATATTCAATACATATTCTTGCCATTTTAGCCTGCCTCCCAGAGGGAGCAGAGGCTATGCAATTGCATTGTCTGTCTGTCAGGTTGCCCTAGAAGCTTTAGACCTTGTAGGTGAGCAAGTTGGGGCCAGGGTGCAGTGGATCCTCTTCTTGCATGGGGGCACTGGGTGCAGCTGAGCTGGGGTTCAACCCATGCCAGGTCAGCCTTCCATCTGACCAGCCCCCTCTCTCCCAGGCAGCTCTCCTACTAATCTCTCCGCCTTCTGCATGCCCTCCCAAGTCTCCTTCTTTAAACTGCCCGCAGGGCAGTCTCCAGGCTATGTTACAAATTGATGCTGCCTTTGTGCTGCAGATACTGTGCTACTGAGCACCACTGAGGGGCTGAGGCACTGACCAGGTCTGTGCCATCCCCCAGGCAGCCCATGGGAACCAAGTCTGCATCTTTGCAGAGACCACAGGGGTTGGGAAAACCTGGTTCCTGAATTACAGGCCTCAAATGAGTGGCTGAAGCCAGCAGGGCTGACCCCATCCTAGTCCACAACAGCATTTTCTGGTCTCAGGACACCTTTTCTTCCACAACTGTTTCAGTTGTTTGAAGCCTTTTGGCAGGGACTTGAACCTGATGTTCCAAGGTGAAAGGCCTGATCCTGTGTCCATTGATCCCACCAGACTGAACTCAGAATAAATAATCCAAAACAGAGATGACCTGGTCTTCAAAACGTCATCTCAGATTTGTTCATTTTTAGCAGTTGTAATAATTTTGATTCCTACAGAAATGAATTATTTGTGATATGAATATAATAACTAGCAAATTATGAGAACATCAGGCTCAAGCCCCTGCCAAAGTTCCTCCACTGCTTCTTCCCCTGCACAATACCAATGTTGGGCTACTCAGCACAGCTTGATAGATGTGTATGATGGCCAAAAGCCTACTTTTGAAGGCAGGATTTGGAGGGGAAGGGGAAGGATGAGAAACGCAGCCGTTACACCAGCATTTTGTAACATCCATCCTATAAAATTATCATTAGATGTGTAGCACATGCGATGAAGCAGCCAGGAGGGTGCTGTCTGTCCTGTTGATGGGATGTTAGACACAACCTACGGGAATCTTCCTCCTCTTTGCAGTGTGCCTATTAATACCAAGCCCTTGGAATTCATAAATTCATCGTAGTAAGTTACCTTCAGATCTTCAGCTGAACAGTGCAGGAGATGCAAAATATGAATCACCGATGTGATAACAAGTTCAGATGCAAGGGGAAAAGTCTGGATCTCTGTGCCTCTTTGCTTGGTTGGATTTTCACTGTTCAATGAAAATCACCCATATGTGCTGAAAAACACACAAGTTTTCTCCCTACAGATGACTCGCTTGATTCATTTTTGGCATTCAGAGGAAACAATTATTTTTTCATGAATATTTCTTATCCTTATGATTGATTATTTTTTTAAAATTAAATTGCCAGGATTGCCATTTAGAATCATTTGGAATTCTGATTCTAAAAAGGATTTTTTTTTTCATGCCTGCATACATAGTTCAGTTATTACTTCATGTATTGATTTAATAACAGTCCCAGTTCACAGTTCCAGTTTGTTCCCTCACTTTGGCCAAAGGATTAAGATGCGGTGCCTCACACTGAGCACCAAAATAACTCATCAGTGGTCTTCAGAGTTGGGTCCTGCTTAGTTTCTCCTTGACATCTGCAGACTCGGTTGTTTATTTGGAATAAATAACACTTCTAGGCTAGGCTGGGAGATCTCTAGCTCCAAGCCAGTCGTTTGACAGTCAGCACACTCAGCAGGCTGGGGAGACCCCAGGTTGTGTCTTTCTGCTGCCTAAATCAAGCTGAGGATTTGAGCCTGTAAGCCTGAGAGACCTGCTGAAGGTCTCATGAGCAACCTCTTAAGGTGAAATCAAGAAAATCATTACATTCCCCTACTGGCTGCCAGGCAGATGTGAGCAGTCCTACATTACCCACACCTGCTCCCACACACATCGGTGCTCCCCCAGCAGCCTGGCCGGGGAGGTATTTTTGTGTTTGCACAAAAAAAAGGCAAGCAATTACCAGGCCACACCTCCACACACAACTTCTCATGCCTCTAAAGTTTCTAAAACTCCCAAGAGTATCAAGTATCAGGTTCCCCAAATCCTTGCTGCTTGGGAGGGAGGCGTTGCACAAGCTATGGGGATTTTGGTCCCAGGTTGACAGAGCTGGGCTGCTGTGGGCTGTACACTACTTCTGTACCATCATGACATTCATGCCTCTCTTTTTTCCCTTTTGCCTTGCTTTTCAAGACCATCTATATGTTTAAGGCCATTAATTATGGTGCTTTTTCCCAAATTTTCAATGTAATGCAGTGTCAGGGCTTTATTCTTATATTTATATATTTATTTATTCATTTTTACCCATGTTTTAACAGAAATGGTGTCCTTTCCTAGTAACAGCTATTGGCATCTGGTTTTCCATCTCCCTGAACCCAGCAGTGTTGCTGCTCCAAGACTCATCTGGTTGGAAACATATAGATGGCAAACATTTACATTCAGCACATCTAACATCATCTGGGACTTAAACCCACAACACTGGCGATGCAGACAGATAGATATTTAGTCACATCAAAGCTTTTTGCTAATTGCAGACACTTCATTCTTGTTTAATGTTTCGTGTGCAAGATTAGTTGGTTGATTTAATTGGTTCAGCAAAACGTATGTTTTAAGGCAAAACATTAGTTAAGACATAATGTATTCCCTCATGGAAAATTCCCATAAAACTGAATACATCAGAAGTCAGTTTGTGCTTTGTAATTCTGTATTCAGTTCTGTAGTCAGTCTGTCTTCAGAATGGAACAGAAAACTCCACTTTCCTACTGAATCCATTTAATAGCAATACAGCAAGGTATTAGATCTTGCAGGATTTTTATAAATGTAAAAAGCATAGGGTAGGGTTATAATTGTCCTTTACAGTTTTTTTTTTAGTTGGGTTTGTAATACAGGAATGGGTTTGTACTATATGAATGGGTTTGTAATAGAAATAGCTACAGAAGAGGAACAAAAGGAGCAAAAAGTAATTGCTGGTCAAAATTTTTATAATTCTTATTTGTGTACATCCAGACCTCCATATCAACATGAATACATTTAATTTATGCTCAATGTTCATGTGTGTCAGTGTGACGTGACGTGTAACATAAACATTTACACGTGCTTATGTCTCTTCATGTATTTACGCTCACGCACAAGCCAAGGCCTGTTAGTGCAGGAAGTTAACTTAGAGTTACGCAAACACCTTTCAGTGAGTCACTATTTCACCAGAAAATATCCCAAACCTTTCCTCAGCTCTTGGGCAGTAGCCCAGCAGTGGTGCTGCCCAACCTGCCACGAATTTGAGGCTGAATTTCATGCCCAGCTCCCACACAAGAAGAGATGAGCAATTCAACCCCAGCACAGGAGCTGATCACAAGCACTGAACCCCACAGCGTAGCTGCAAAAAAACATTCAAAGATCTCCAACATGATTATTTTTATTGAAAAACTCTAAGAGGTTTTGAACTCAGTTTGCTGCTAAGGGAACATTTTTGATGCCCAAGCCCTCTGTATGTTTGTACGTATATATATATGAATATTAAAATGTTACGCACACGGACCACCAGAAGTTTGTTTAGCTTGAAATTAGAGATTTGTTTTGCTGAGAATTTAGTCTCTTGATACTTGGCTGATCTCTTTGTACTGGCTTTTATCTTAATTGCTTTTTAAACTATAATTATGGTGCCACATCCACACTGCTATAACACCACTGTAGTATAAGTTGAGCGTGTTTCTATTAAAACTTCCATTTTTTTTTTTCCTTTTCAGTGCAGATCTAAAATTTATGTACTTCAGCCATGAAAATTAGCAAACGATTCTAAGTCAGGAAGAAAATCCTTTTTTACTGTATTTGATAAAATAAAATAGTTGGCTGAATATTAAATTAGAGGCAAAAATAATTAATATAGTTCTCTCAAATGCTCCTAAAGTAAAAGAGGAAAAACATACCATTTAAATATCCAGATGAAATTTTGTATGCCATTACCCCATAAATAGAGACTCGTGCATAGGAGCATTTTAATGTGTATATACCAAAGCCATATTGACATTGCAGACTATCATTACTCCTTAAGGAAATGTCATGGGCTTTCCTTTCTTATTTGAATGAGCGGTGAATTTTTAATTCTTTCAGTCAGTTGGTTTTAATGATGTATTGCTCCGTTATTCATGCTTTATCCTTTCTCTAAATACCTATTTGAAGACTAAACCATATCAATCCATTAGGCCAGTAACACAGCCCAGCTTTTAAAAAGTCCACGCAGGGCTGCTAACGCGGTGTCCTATCAGCGCTAATCCTCCTCTCGGCAGAAACATTTGTTCTTTTTCTTTCATTGGAGGCTAACATTCGAGCCGCTGTTTTGTGGCATCCCTTTCTCCACGCAAACATGCACAAATAACGTTAGGACTGTGACCGGCGTGGATGAAAGCGGGAGGCAGCACATTTCACCTGCCCGCTTCATCCTCGGTTATTAATCCCGCGGGTGCGTGCACCATACGAGTGCTGCCGAAGTCTCGGGGTAATCTGAGGTTTATCC
>CM021701.1:50024761-50041133 GCA_011074415.1 Stictonetta naevosa
CACGACTTGTATTCTCAGTGTCTATTCTATTTGACTTCATCATTAAGAAAAGTATTCAGAGTGTCTAAGGGGTGAAGAGTGGAGGAGTGTGTTTTCTTTTCGATATGATAGCTGCATTCAAGTTATTCTTTCCTTTACAATAGATTTTACCTAGCTTTATCTTCATAGGAAGCTGCTTTCAGTTGAAAAGCAGAAGTGAATAGGAGTGTCATGACATAGGATTAACAGTACAACCGGATAGTAAATCAAATGTTTGAGATGAAAAAATGTAGAATGTGACATGCATCAGGAGAATGAACCGGCAGCGTTTTCGGAGACGAGTGAAAAGATAATATATAATTATCTGTGGAGGTTCTTGAGACCTGTACTTTAATTCAACTTCCAGAAACACACAGCCCATTTTAACCAGTCAATCTCTGTAATGAATCTAATCACAATGTAAAACATTCCCAGGAACTGTGGGCCTTGCAGAGTGCTAATTACAGACGAAACTAATAAGCCTTTAAAAGAAAAGAAAAAAAAAAAAAAAAAAAAGGATATAAAGAAGGAAATCCACAATGTTTAAGTGGACCTGCAATTCCAGTTCAGGGTGAGTAATGCAATTAAAGAGAGCCAACAAGTGCCAGAATTAAAAAATGACCAGAATTAAGATTTGAAGTTTTATATATTATATTATTAGACAACTGCTTAATACCCTTGCAGAAACCAGAAATGATGACCTCTTGCTTTGATCAACAATATCTACCAGAAAATATATATTGCCCACAGATCCTTCTGCTACACGGTGCTGCTCTCTCAGTAATGAACCTCCACCAAAGATAAATGCGTTTGGACGTGTATTTGATCTTGCTATATGATTTGAATGCATTTGCAATTTTGTACTTATGGTTTAAATTCACTGTAGAGAGCAACTTGCAATACTTTTAACAGGCTCTAATCTCTCTGGTTTCAGTTTGAGACCAAGAGGCATTTCATATCATCAGCAGTGGATTTATATTGTATGCTGAGAAAATAGAAATGGATTTCCAGGGGGGTTTATTTATCAATATCTAGTCTTTATAGGAAACATTACTTTGCATAGGAAAAGGGGTTAAAAGGAGGTTTAAATTATGTCTCTAATATTTCCTGAAAACTTTGTACAAAAATATTCTATGCCACAAAAGCCCATTAAATATTCAAACTTTAATATACATTCCTCAGTAACAAATGTACAGTTAGATAACACATAAAGAATTGTGAATGACTAATTATATTTTGCATATTTACAGCAAAGACAATTAGCAAATAGCTTTTATATGCAAAATAAATGAAAAAGTAATTAAGATGCACTAACTAGAGCAGCAATATCAAGTCTGTTGTCTTGTGATTCATTCCTAACAAACATAATAATTATGCATTCATTGTCATATAATTAAAACAGCTCTGTCCTTTAGAAAACTGGTTATTTACTGTATAATAACCTGAAGAGTGGCAGAAGTTCCTCATAATGGTGAGAAGGATAATTAAATATTTCTTCCCGGTGTCTGCTCACTCAGTAGAGTTTATTATCTTAAACTTGTGGGAGAAAAAATATTCCTCAGCGATTCCAAGGCCTCTCCCAGTCTCACCTACTGACCATTTGGGAAAGTTGTGCCTTTACCACTCCCTGATCCCAAACCAACTGGCCCAAATGTCCCTGAGCACTGCTGCAATGGGCACGGCATTGTAACCCACCCTGGGATGAGAAAAGCTCAGGGGTCCAACCCCAGGAGGATGGGGATGCTCTGTTTGGCATCTCCGGGCTATGACCTTGGTTGAACTTCTTTGGTGTCACCGCTGGCGATGTCCATGTGTTCTTTTTCGTGCACGTGAACATCCCCTGGTCTGATGGTGCTGTGATCTGTGCCTGGAGGCACCTTGCAGGACCAGGGCCGCATTTGAAACCCCTCAGCTCCCTGTGTTGGGGCACCCCTGCTCTCTCTGTCTCTTCCTAACTCCTTTCAGCTCCCCAGCTCCTATTAGATCCCAGTAAAACAACATAAATTGTCCAGCCTCAACTGGAACCCTTAATCACTACACAACGCAGCAATAATATCCAGTACTGTAAGCTGTCTTTATAATACTAAAATCATCAACCACTCCTTTTTTTCTCTTTTTTTTTTTTTTTGTCTTAAAATTCCTTTTTTTCCTGTAAACCTCAACTGCAGAACCCACTGAGCTGTAGTGGAGGGAGAGCAAAGTAATTGCTTGGCTGCACGTACAGCTGGCCTGGGCCAGTAATCGGATTTCAAGGGACTCGGTAGGTAAGGAGTGGGGCACGGGGAGCCAGCCACCGACAGGAGCTGGGACGGACGGACGTGCTGCCGGACAGACCTCATCCTCCTCTCGGAGCCCTTGATGCCGGGCTCTTGCTCTTGTCCCAGCCACTTTCCCCCATTCCCTGCAACGTTTCTCTAACAGACAGCCTTTTCTTCTCTTGCTTGGGCAAATCCAGGTGTTTTGCTGGTGGAGGGGCACAGCAGGAGCAGGGGGGTCCCCACCAACCTCCTGTGGCCCCACACAGAGGGAGCTGGGGTGGGTTTCACTGCCTGCATTCCCCGCTCACCTCAGCCCATTGCTAGCAGTATTTGGGGAAACCTGATACTCACCCTGAAGGGACGAGTGAGATGCAAAATGCACAGAAAGAAAGAAAGAAAAGGACCACAGTTCCCAGACAAGCACTGGAGATAACACCGTGCTTTTCGCCTCTGCCAAGGGGGTGACTTTTGCACATAATTCCCAATACTCCAGCGGAAAAATGTTAAAGTCCTTATAGGCTTTGTTACTCAATCCATTTACACAGACATCCCTACCTGCTCATTTCCATGTCAGGAAGCAGTGGGACTTTACCTGTCCTGAACAGAGGGGCCACGTGCTGCACTCCTGCAGCACGAGGGATTTCTTTTAAAAGCTCCAGTCCCTAGGAGGTCCCCTTCCCACCCCGTTTCTAATTCAGCCCTTAGAACACAGAAGGGGATGGGTCGTATTCTCCATTAATTCCTACAGATCTTTGCTGGGCAGAGATTTCAGCACGTTTGGGCCGTGCTTACACTCCCTAAGGCAGATCTGGTGCCTAGGTGCATTCCTCAGTGACTCTGCCTTTCTACTTTACCCTCTTTCTGCTGATGCTAAGGTTTCTTCTCCTCTTGTAATGTCAATGCCTAGCCCACTTCTCGAGTCTGAGCAAGGATGGAGGGGAAATACATGTTAGCATGAGCAACACAGTTGAGTCCTGCTTGAGATCTGACCCATTTTCACCCTTAACTCTTGCCATAGACAGTGCTGTAAACCATCTCTACCATGTGTGGAAGAACAGGGACCATTAGCCACCCTATAAGGAGCATTAGCCATCCTATAGGGAGCAACAGCCATACTACAGGGAGCATTAGCCATCCTACAGGGAGCATTAGCCATCCTATAGGGAGTATTAACCATCCTACAAGGAGCGTGAGCTCTGAGAGTCTGCAAGGTGTCAGGGCAGAGCAGCTCTGTGCCCAGCTCTGTGCAGAGCCGTCAGGAAAAGAGACTTAACCTCCCTCTGTCCCTGTTTACCCAAAGTAAGAAGATTGCAAGGCTTAGCTAATGTTTGTAAGTGCCTCAGCGTTCTTATATGCTAGACGCTATGTACATGCAAGTGTATTATAATGCATGTCATAAGTAGAAATAATAAGCCATAATGTATTAATTTAAAGGTAGCACGCACTTCTGCATGATGGCCTTTCTAGCTGCTTCTTTACATCTAGCTGCTTTTGCATACAGAAAATGACTCTTGAGTTAAAATCAGGTTAAGAAAAAAGAATATAGTCAATCACTCCTGGATAGTGAGTCAATAAATATCACTTATATAAGATGAGTCACCAGTAAGAGCTTTGATAAAAACAGGTGTTAGGGAAAGGACACTTGGAGAGACAGATGTGACACACGCACTCACTGAAGAAGCTGTACTTCTCTTTCAGGAAATCTGGCTTTGATTTGGGGCACTTCTATTTTCTGCATGCCCATCCGAAATACTGGGGATCCCAGCAGCAGCTGGGCCCAGAACCAGAATGGGGGACCTTTTACCTCAAAGCTTTGATGAAGGGCAACCTGAGCCCCCAGGGAAGATCCAGGAGGTCCTCTGCAGCCTTATGTGAAGTCAGGGCACAAGCCCAAAGCCTTTTAAGCATTCCTGACCATAGAGGCCTCAACGTGTTTTAAATACCCAGAGAAGTTGAAATATGTCAAAGCAGGCTTGGAATACAATAGTGGCTGCACCTGGACGCCTTAAGTGAGGGGTGGCACTGGAGTAATACCTGCTGCAGGAAGCGGGCTGGATGCCCTAAGATTTACCTGTGGCCCAGATTCAGGCAGGTGGTGATGTCCAAGCACGACTTCAAGTTCTGGAGGAGCCTGTGGAGAGCTGAGGGCACCCCACTGGTGATGACAGAGACAAGTGCACATTCTTGAATGCCTTCTCCAAGAGGAGCCAAGAGGCCAAGCTGCTAAGACATGAATGCTCACCCTTGCACTGATGTGTTTTTCATGTGCAATTCACTCCCCAAAGCAGAGCTACTGAGGCTAACCTGCTACCTCTACCTCAGCAATGAGCTCTTGCATCTTAAGCGAAGTGGATGCAGCAAGGCCAGCTCCAGCTTTTTCTTTAATCTTGGCTTGATGGCAGGAAAGGGGAATGGTTTCTTTTACCTTTCCAAGGTGCAGAAGCCACCCCAGCCACGTCACCCCCAGGCACGATCTCAGCAGGGCAATGGGCCAGCAGTGGGGTTTGAACAGAGCGGCCTCGCAAGGGGAGAGGAAAGGTGTGCTTACGTGGAAGGGAATGAATGTTCTCGGGCAGGGATGAGAGGCAAAGGAATAAAAAGCTCTTTCTCTCGCTCTGCGTCAAAGGAAGAGAGTAAATAAAATTCCAGCAGCTACAAGCTGGCTACATTATGCTGTCATAATCCAGAAATGAACATTGATTCTGAAGAAGTCGCTTCTTCAAACTTTAACGCAACAATTAAGTATTCCATTGTCATGGCTCAATTAAATGGTATGGCCTGAGAAAATTGGGGATTGTAAAGTGAGGATGGAATGTGCTTTGATCCTCTTTCCAGGGTTATTGTTTCATTAATAAATGAACATGTCATTTGTCTCACCAGAGGGAGCTCCTGCCCTCCAGGCTTTTTCCCTTTTTTGTTCAGGTTTTATAAAGATGAATTTCCAGTGCTCTGAAATACCATGGATTAGTAGTTAAGCCTGACAGCACTTCGGGGAGTAGTGGGCTTAAAGTGCCTCACACAGGTCTCCAAAGCACTTGTTTACTAATAGAGGAAATCAGCGACCGTCTGCAGCTGCTGATATCGCATTACCATTTGGAAAGACAGTAGCTGAGATAACAAATCACACAGTTTTAATAATTACTCCTGCATTCCAGTTTTTTGTTTCCTGCGTAACTGCAAAGGCTGGATTTCTTCCAAATAAACAGATAAAAACAGTATGGAACTTTTATCTTTTAATGATAATGACAACACATCATGTTTCACTAAAAGTTTCCTGCTGAATTTTTTTCTGATTTCTAGAGTTTCAATAAAATGTAATTATACTTTATAATTCCACTCTTTTAATCTTCACTTCAAAAACTATTCACAGTTAGCAAGTTTGCTAGGCATGGAGAGTGGGTGAGAAGCGGGAGCGGACGTCCCCCACATCGGGCTGATCAGAAATTCTGTCTTGGGGTAAACCTGTCAGGAAACAGCGCAAACCAAGCTGCTTTGCATTCAGATTAATACCTAGTTTAATTTGAATAGAAAATAGCTCCATTTATGTGGTTATTAAGGAAAAGTAGCAAAACCGTTTGGCAATGAATGGATGTTTAAGCTAGGATACACTCGCAACCTATGTCTTTATAATTCTTTTTTCTTTTTTCTTCTTTTTTAATCCTGAAGGGAATATACTTTGGTATCAGGATGCTTTCATATCAATAGGTAAGGCATTAAAACAAAGCAATGCCTATAAAATCCAAATGGTTAATGTGTAGAGAGTCAGAAAGTTCCCATTACCCCAACACTGAATTAGATTTCAGGGGTTTTGTTCGAGTAAATCTTCACATCTTGTCCTTTGCTCTGTTCAGAGAAATGCCAGCAATTTCATTAAGAACTTCTGCTGCTAAATGATTTCATGGAGTTGTTTAGGAGGGCAGAGAAGAGGAGGAGGAGAGGAATGCCACAATTATACCTTCCTCTTCCAGCTCAGAAGGGCCAGACTTAAAGGTAAGGTAAACTTTTCTCACAGCTTTTAGTTTGCTTACCATCAGCCCATGTTCCACTGGGTGATTAAAGAAAGCTTTTTTAAAGCATTACTTCAGAATGATCTTAATTGGTGCAAGGTTGAGCCCTTTCTAGGAGGGGAGGGAAAAGGTTGAATAGCCTTTTCAAGTCACATGAAAGTTTCTAGGATGAATGTACGATAATTAGATTAATAAGTAGCTTAATTTATCACAGCTAAGGATTTCAACAGCCACACATTAGAGCAAGAAAAAAAAAAAAAAAAAAAAAAGATTAGTGTGGTTCCAGTTTGTAAAAAATTGTACTGAAACTTGATTAACCTTAAATACAAAGTGCCTTTCTTTTTTGTGTGTAAATTCAGTAGTTAAGAGGGGGAAAAAACACTAAAATAATCAGAAAAGTCTTGTTCCATTCCTTTGTGTTTGCTGGCTAATGAGAGATATCGGGGCTGTACAAAACAACTTTTCCCTGAGAGGTTATTCTTCCCAGAACATGGATTTAAACAAAATCTGCAAACCCTGTGCCCATTGCAGACCCTGAGGATCTGCGAGAGGTGTGAGACGGCATGTACAGGGTAGAAAATACCTCTAGCATCAGCCTTTTAAATTTTAAAATAAAAGGAAATGAAGCAGCAAGAAAACAGGTGAAATAGATACTCTGTCTGAATGCAAAGTTATATTCACCTTGGTGCTGGAAATGAAAAGGCAAGGAGCTACGGAAAACAACCGCAGCCAAAGCTAAGGCTGAGCACGCAATTACCAACGCCAATTAGCCGCGCAACATTCACCCACGCCTCCGAAAGAAGGCATCACCTGGGCAGTGCTCACCATGGTTGTTACCAGCCCAAAACCACACGTGGCAGCGGCAGAAGTGAGTCCACCCCGCTCGGCCCTGCCACCACCGCTGCTACTCCCGACGGGGCCATCCCCTGACGGGCAGCGAGCCCCGCTGCGCTTTTCGCCGTCCCCACCCGCGCCTAGGTTGCTTTTGGCGCTGTCATTATTTAGCAGTGCTCACGTCAGGTTGCATTAATCCACCCCCCGGCAGACAAAACTTCCCCCTTGGTTTTTGGGAAGGCGCCGGCAGCGCAGCCAGCAGCACCCGCCGACGGGCCTGGAGGCCGGGGTATGGCTCCTGTCACCGCTCACAGCCGTCGTCACTCGGAGGAGGCCCTGATGCAAGCCCAGCGGTAGCGAGCTGCCTTGCCTCCGTGCTCGTGACTCCCCGCGCTGAATCCCTCTTTGAAACAGGATGATAAGGGGAAGGTTTGTTCCTCCTCTAGGAAACCGCGAATGAAACGTCTCGGAGCCTAAAAAAAATAATAAGGCCGTAATGAAACGAGAAAGGAGGACGGCTTCTTTTAATTTTATCTCGCACTTAAGAGATGCCTGTGAGTGCTAATGAAAGGGAGGGAGCGGCGAGTGTAATTACAGCCCAGATAGCGCACATTGCACGCGCTGTAATGTCTGAAAGGTTAGCTCCAGCAAAGAGAGATCATCCAAATCAAAGTGGCTGAGGGCACTCGTGCATCGGCCTGTTTGATAAGATTGATAACTGCAACCAGTAGCTTAGGAGAATCGATTTCCACCGCCGGAGATCTCCCCGGATGCTCTCATGCTTTCTTCTGTTTATATGAAAGTGAAGCTTTAAAGATGTTTTATCATCTAATGGCAAATATGACACAGAGTTACAAACAGCATCTTTTTTAAAATCTTAGAATGGAAAATTTAAGTGGGGCAGTGATTTTCTTTAATTATGTATATTGAACAAATCTGAAGAGATGAGAAGAAACTTCTTTTGCAGCCCACTGAATCCAAGTGCTTGCCAGTAATCTAAAATGGATATCTAATTATTGTTTAACATTATTTATTTAGGAGGAGTTACGACCTCTAATTCGCCTTTAAATGATTAATTTAGTGTTTAAATAAAGCTCCTTTTATTTAATAATGTTTTCTTTAACCAATCTTCACTAATGTCAATAAACTCTTTGTTTAACCTTCTTAAAGGAAACATTTTCTCAGCTCTGAGACAATTACGAATTGCCAAAACCCATATAGAAGCTAAGTAATTACCTAACACTACTGCGGTGTGCTTAAGAAGAGAATACTCCACACCAGCAACATAAAGCAGGAGAGGGGAAACAAGCTGGTCTGAGCACGGAGCCCCAGCCCTCAGCAGGGCACCCCCACCCATGGGAGCAGAGCACCCTGCTGCTCCCTCGCCGTGCAGGACCACGGGGGCGAGCTCAGACAAGGGGCAAGGGGCAATCAGTCACAGCCCTGAAGCTTGGCTCCATTGCTCTCAATACAATGTGTCTGTGGAGCTGGGAAGATCACAGGTAGCGCAAATGAAGGAAGGAGGGTGTCCAGGAGGCCAGGCAGAGACCGGAGGGAAGGAATGGGGGAGAGGAAGGAGAGCTGGGGCTTCCAGCAGGAGCCAGATGAAACAAAAAAGCCAAGAGTGGGAGAAAGTGGTGAGAAGCCACAAGGAGCAAGGTTACAGAGGGCGCAGAGATTGGAATAAAAGACTAAAATCCAGGGTGGACCAAGGGACAAGGAGTGTCCCCTGCAAGTGAATGCATGGCAGGTTCACTGTTAAGAGTGGGAGCATTGCCTGAAGCTGCTCAGGAGCTGTGGGCAGCACTGGGGTGGAAGCCCCTGTCTCTTCCAGGTGTGGTCTGGAGAAACGCCCTGTGTGGGAAAAGAAAGGATGGGCCACAAATTGGGAAGGGGAAAAAGAAAAGCAGAAAACTCTCAAAGAGAGCAATAAATATTAGGAGAAGGTGTGAGTCCTAACCAAGCATCAGGAGCAGAGCTACAGGAGAGACTGTGGAAGAAATGTTGGGCCTTTCCTTAACCACGCTGATAATCATCTGGAGCTCAAATGAAGGAGGTCTGAACAAGAGCTATGATAATTTCTAACTTGGGAAGCATGCTGTCTAGATTATAGGCAGAGTTAAAAGGGTCTTCCCATTCAAAGCTGTACTCTTCCTACAGCAAAAGCAGCAGCAAAGCATGTATTCTTCTGTGCAATTGCTCCTTCCAGGTCCTGTGAAGGTACCAGGTAGAAGAAGGGGACGAAGTGCCCAGGTCTGAATGGCAAGGGCTGAGCAACAAAGCTGAGGGCAGCATGAAAGCCCCAGCATTGCAGATGTACATGGAAGAGGAAAAGAAGGAAAATGGCTGTGTAATAAGCATCAACAGGAGCTCCTGGGATAGAGAAAGGAGGAAGAAAGATTGGGAAGGTAGTCTGGTGATCAAAAGACTTCATCTAAATGGACCCACGAACACAGAAGAGTGGTGAGAATAAGCTTATCTGTACAATTCTTACTTCAGGGCCCCTGCAAGGTGCGCTGGGTCAGGCTGGGGAAGCAGGCCCAAGGCCCCAGGGGTGAGCTCATGACTCCAAGCTGGTGGTAATTAGGTGTCCATGGCTTCTTGTCCTTTTTCTGCTTTGGGAGAGGATGGGAGCCTGGGAGCAGTGTGGTGGGGCTCCCTGCCTGACAAAAACAAAGGAGTCCTCCAGGGGTGTCAGCACTGCTGCTCCCAGCACCTGAACACACACCACAGGTCCCTGCTCTCACTCATATTCTCCCTTCTCTGCTGTAAAAAATCCCCTTTGGTTTCTTCCTTTTTTAACCCTGGCAGAGATCTTTTGACTATTTTCTGAAGTTTTGATGTGAGAGTTTCAAATAGATTCCCAACAGTATGACCAGGTTGTAGATGACTAAAACACATGAAATCCCTAATCCCTGATCCTTAGCTTGTTACAGTACAAACCTAGGTTGATGCACTGGAATTGCCAATTTGCCAGGGATTAGGTAGGAGGAATATCTGTGCTCAGCTTCTTCTTTCTCTTGTCCTGACACTTGTTGTACCCCACCCCTGGAAACTCAAAGTATCTGAGGCCACACAGCAACAGAGTCCAGCTAAAGCCATCAACACAACCAGGAGTCTCTTTTAACACTCACCCACATGCTGACCTCCACGTCAGTGATGAGACTGGGGACCCCCGAGCTCCTTCCCAAAGCCAGCAGAGTTGGATGAGCCAGTGTCTTAGCATACCCTCAATGTTGGGCCAGCACATGTGGAGTGAAGAAGAGTTGACTTTTGCCTTCCTCTTCACACCTGGCTCTCCATGTGGGCTTCTCTTCCCAGTGAATGTATCTGTACACCAGTCCAGATGTTCAAAGAGGGACGAAGCTCCCACAGCTCCTGCATGAAAGGTGAATGAAAGGACAGTGAGAAACTATGACTCTTAAAATCTTCAGACTATGTCCCACCATGAAGTGTTGGCCCTGCCACACAACAGGAAGGAAAGCATAATCTCAGTTGGGTTAGAGGTAAACAAGCAGATGTGATTGCCCTCGGGCAGCTTGAGGACACACCATTTCCTTCTGGACATGGTGTGTTAAAGACAGAACTTCTTTAAAATAACTATTTACCTTCAGGCTGCTAACTCCATGAACAGCCAGCTGCTCAAGAAGTGCCTGGTTCAATGGAGGTCAAGAAGTGCCTGGTTAAAAGGTCCTGCCCCACCTTCCATGTGGCATGGCCAGGTCCCTCAGGACTTGCTTGGCAGCACGACATATGGAGCTGACCCACAGTACTCATTCCTCCACTTGAGTCCTCCTAGTTTTAGAGAAAGCAGGGCTTGTTCCAATGGACATGGGAGGAATTTTCCCGAGAAACACCCCAAAAACTCTGCTGTGATATACAGGAGGCAAGTCCTTTCTGCCAGCCTATGTACAGTAGTCAAATAGGGATGGGATGCATCCAACCTTTTATTATTATTTAAAAACCACGGTATTGTGCCTTCTTTTTTAATTCCAAAGAGTTAAGAATAAGGCAAAAGATTCCCTGCACCAACCACCTCTTTAGACAGGACTTGCACAGCACTTTCAGCTGCTGGAGAGCCTCTCTAACCTGAACTAAGTGAAAACTTATGAATCAAAAGAAATTATAAACTGCCAGTTAGCAAAGAACTTACTTTGCTTTTTCACTTCTTGCTTTTCATTAGTCCTGCAGAATTCTCCCTGCTTGCAGTGCAGGCCAGTATTCCCCCCCTACAGGAACGGATGATATTGTTTGATGAATGAATAAAATATCAGGTCAAAAGTGTCTTGTTTGTCTGTATCTTCATTATCTCTTTCTCCATCCTCCTGAACTGGTGTGTAGGTTGTGGCTGGGCTGGTGTTTTTTCTTAGTGGTTATTCACTGTTTGGCTTGTACTAGCAGCTACTACCTGGGAGCCCTGGCCATAGGTTAAGGTTGAAGTTGTTTGACCTTGTGCAAACATCAAATAGAAAAAATACTCCAGAATGAGTTCAGAGTTTTGCCAGATTTTGTTTTTCCCTCAGCATCTTTCCTTCCTAAACCTTTCATACAAAATGAAGTAGGGAATGGTTCAGTTGAGAAAACATCATTTTCCCCTTTTTCCCTTTCATCTTACATAATTATTTAAAGGGACAACATTATCATTTTTGCTGTGGGGCTGCAAATTGATGTAGATTACGGTAGTCAACTTCTACAGTGAAGTGCAGAACCTGTAGCTTTTTTTTGGTGGGGAGCCAATTCTGGCAATGGGAGAGGAAGAGTTGGTGGAATATTTTTAAATAGATGGCTTTTTTAAAGATGAGCAAGATGCCTTAAGAGTTTTAACCACTCTTACTGGAAGAGGTGTAGAAGCATCCTTTGTTTCAAACCCTGATTTATTCTCTCCTTTTCCCGAGAAGGCAGGTAATCTCAGATTATTTACCAGTTTCTCATTTCCACCTCACAAAAACAACCCTTGAAGCCAGAAAAAAAAATACTCTCCGTGATCCTGTTTTTGTTTTGCATGTGTTTATTTTCATCTTAACATTAATTGCCCCATAACGTCTGCTTGGTTTTATCAATTAGCTTTTGCATTGGGAAAATATTTTAGCGCCTAATACATCGTAATGATTTTTTTTCCCTATTTGCTGAGGGGGTTATTAATAAATGTCCCCACTGGGGTTAGAACTCTGGTGCTCTGGTGTTTGCTTTAGGGGAAATGAGGGATTGGAGGAAAATCCTAACCAAACGGAGCTGTAATTAGAGGGAAAGCAGCTGCAATTAGAACTATATGTTAGACTACACCCACTGCACGTGGGGACAAACCTCCCCTTGACTTGGGCAGGGGTGGCAGCAGAAGCTCTACCACATCAGAAGGGGGAAGGCTGTGGGTTTTCCTTCACTCCCAGATGTTGCACCAAAGACTGAAACCATGCACTCAGCATATTCTCTCCAAGGAAGGTTTTTTCATTGGAGGAAATCTGTCCTGGCAAAAACCAACAGCAGACTCCTCCGGGCTGGGATTTCACCCTGATCCCTCGCTCCTTGCTATTTATTTAGCCTGAACCGCTGCCACCAGCGCTGCTGGGCTCTCTGGTCAGCTGCCAGAGGAGCAAGTCCTTCAAATGCCGCAGCTCGGTGCCCATCAGACACCCGTGTGGTTCCCTGCCGAGCCCTCTCCTGCAGCTGCAGGTACTCCGGGACTGGATGGGGAAGCCTGGAAGACCTCCTTCTCCTCCCTGCTGCCTCAGCGGGCTTTGTTCACTGAGATGAGGACCAGGCGCCACTGTCCATTTGGCTTTTCTGGCTGTTACAAATCTACATTCATCATCACCGGGAAATGAAGCAGCTAACAGGCTGTCCTAGCAAAATCCAATCTTGTCATAAGATACGGGTTTCTGCAAAGCCAAACCAGAAGAAGTTTTGCAGCCTGAGGGGAATTCAGGCAGAGCTAAAATATCCGTACTTGATTTTATCAATTAGCCAAACAACACGTTTAACATTAAACACTTTCATATACCAAGGACACATACAGAATAAAAAAATGCAACAGATGTGCAATGTTGCTTAATATGGCTTTTAGCTTAATTCATCTCATTGCAGAAATCTGTAATTCTCATGGTTTGGTTTCTGAACACCAGCTACTGTTGTAACCTGTTGTCCTTCCCTGATTTTTTTTATTTTTGGGGGGGTCAAAAAAAAAAAAACACCAAAACAATTACTATTATAGCACTATTAGCTTTAAGGATTTACAGCTTTACTTCTTTCACAGCAGAGCTCAGAAATAATATAATTTGCTCTGGGAAAACCTGGCCATGTCCTTGCAAACCTCTATAGGGCACCTTGTAATGGGGTTCTCTATAGGGACCCCAAATAGCTATTTGTAGGAAAAGGGTTGCTACCAGCATCAGCTGGCTGGCAAGGGAGACCCATGTTTGAGTGAAGCCTCCATCCCACCATACTCACAAAAATTAGCGGTGAGGTGCAAGGACTTGCCACACTCCCTTCTTCCACCACCTACATGGGACAGAGGAAGATTTTAGTCCATCAGTGAGCTGAATCCACAAGAAAGCAGATCTTGCCAGGCCCCCAAAAGATGCAAGCTCATCCCTGCAGCTGTTTGAGCACCTGAAAAGCCACCTGGGAGAGGATGGGGCTGGTTGTTCCCTCTGAACAGGAACAGCAGCTCCTCCAGACCCTGGATCTCAGTGCTTTGACCAGGAGAGCTCTGCTGAACCTTGGGACTACCAGTTTTCCAGCGTGGTAGAACAGAATGAGTAATCTAGAGATTCTTTGTGTTGCAAAACTGTCTGAGAACCTCAGTGTGACTCTGCAAGAGACAGCCCTCCCTGGCCAAACATCTGCTCTGGACAGACCATGAGACTGCGAGGGAGAAGTGGGCATCACCACCAGCATTTTTGAAGCAAGGAGAGCTGACCCTGAGCAGACGTGTGTAGTTCATGCCCTACTGCTCTTCCTAGTAAAAGCATGCAGGCTTTGCACGGAGGAGGTGGCGACAGAACCTGAGGAACAGCTCAGCAATTTTGCTACAAAACAAAGTTTTCTGTCCTGACAAAAGCAAAGATGATGTTTCCACCCACTTCACAAGGGCTTAGGCTCTGCTGGTATCTACTCTGATCCTTGACCAGTCATTCACCACAACTAAGTATTTGTTCAAAAGCAGAACCTTTCTGAATTACTGTGAAACTGCTCATTCTTGAGATATATGACCAGTTGGTTCCTTTTATTCCCTCCTTAACCTTTATGAGCATGTGTAATCACATCTCCCCACGTTTACCTCTAATCACACACACATTATATGCACACTATGTACGACTATTACAGATCTTTAACACGCAAAAAAAAAAAAAAAAAAGCTTATGATTTATTTGAAATGTCGTTTTAAAGGAATACACATTATACTAGGGAAGTAATGGCATATGTCTATACACACACACCAACAGATGTGTTGTGCTAATACACACACACGTATTAGCAAGTCTATCTATAGCATATATACATACACACAAGACAAACATGAGATGCTCATTAGCTAAACACAGAGGTCAGTGCTGCACCCTTTCCTCCCTGTGCTTAGGGGTGTAAAATACAGCCCTGGCTTTTAGAGCCACTTGTATTATCCCAACAGCGCCCAAAACAGCACTACCTTGTGTGGCTCTGCTTTGACACAGATGTTAATTTTCACTTGCAGCTGTGGCAATTAGAAAGTGTACTTAATAGAGTGTCATGTTAATTGTTGCAGAGTTAACCAATTTCTCCATTTAATTGTCAATTGATTAACCTATTGAAATGGTAAGTGACTCAGTTTCCTTCCAGAACAAACAGCAGCCACATATTGTAGCTTCATCCAGCTGGAGGGGGTACTCCGTGATTTGCTCAGACTCAATGTGCTGGTATTTTTCTACACCTCCCTGAGCTTTTAATTAGATGAGCCAATTTTACATGTATTTGTCTGCTGGAAAGGTTATCTGTGCTGGAGCTGACCTGCAGAGACAAGGTTGAGCCTAGCGGTCTTAACAGAAAAGGTTTTCAGCTATGACTGGTGTACTTGATTGCATTGTAATGGTAATTAACTTGAGACTTTGCCTCCCTCAATGTTTTTTTGTAGCTTTAACTATGCAATGAGATGTTTCCTCTGTCATATATATGCACTTATTAAGCTCTCATTGGATTGTAATATGCATGCAAATAGTCAAGAGTTTCTTAAGGCTAACACTACGCCATGTAGATTGTAGTGCCATTAAGTCACTACAAAGATGTAGCCTGCAGTAAATTTATAAGGGTTTTTTTTTGTTTCCTGTGAGTATATGCGAGGGCTTTTTTTTTTTTTATTTGCTTTCCTAAAACCTAAAGGAGGAAGAATTCCCTCTATGTACTTTCACTTCTTTTTATCTGGAGGATACTCCATGCAAGAGCACGTTTTAGTGCTGTTTCCTTCCAGAACGAGCCTAAAACTGTGCTCTAAAAGGAAGATTGCGACATTCTTAATTCGGTTTTTCAAGTCGGTTTGTAATCCATCGCCACCCCTACTCCTTTCTCCGCGCGGCTTGTTTGAAAGCCCTCGGTATCTCCTGTGTTTCTGCATGTTCTTTTACAGTACGGCACTGTCATTTAATTACGAGACAATCCACCACAACTGAGCAAGCATTTTCATCATTGATAATGTTGGTAGCAGGCAACTGAGACAAAATGATTACAAACCTATGTTGCGCTCAATAGTCCTTTAGAGGATTTCTCTCTTAATAGCGCTGGCTCATTCATGTTTGGTTCAGTACATTTGTTCTTTAAAAAAGGCATAGATTAGAAGAGTTTCAGGGTAGGTTAATAACTCAACTGAAAATGGCTGCTTGCATTGTCAAAGTCTGTTCCTGCAGTTGCCTGGTGCTTTCTTCAGTTCTTCCACACCGCAGCTTTGGCCCAGTTGGTAAACAGCTTAAGTCCAGACATCTTTTCATTCTCTGCGCAGAGGATTGAAATAAAAATGCATATAAGTGGCGACTGACTGGCGCTGGCCTGACAATAGCCTGTAACATTATGCAAGGGTATTTACATAGGAATAAGGCCTTGGTAAAGAAGACAGGGGCAATTAATGACTAGGGCCACACATATAAGGAAAGTTTGTCCAATCCTTTCTTCAATAAAGATCTTTTGTAAAGTGCTATGGAAACTCATGGAGGCCCCCAAACAGATTAGGAGAGGGACTTTTGTGGTGTGGGTGTTTTTCTTTTTTTTTCTTTAAAAAAAAAAAAAAAAAAA
>CM021701.1:50041233-50087364 GCA_011074415.1 Stictonetta naevosa
TCCTGCCACAGCCACTCCACAGAGGCTGGCGAGCGCTTCCCAGCAGAGGGGAACCCCGCTGGCTGGATTTTCCCCGTCTCTGCTGTTTTGTGCTGCCGGGTGTGGGTGTAAGTAATTCTGACAAAGCGAGGTGCCGAAGGTGGAGCTTCTTCAGCAGCAGCACTGCGTGGCCACAGGATTAACCCCAAGGCCTCATCCTGCCAGACGGGATGCTCTCCCCGAGGCTGGCAGGCAGGGGAGGGCTTCCAGTACTTTCCTGTGCCTCCTGCAGGGCTCAGCTTGAGGCTTGCAGACACCAACAATGAGCCCATTTCCCTGGGGAACACCAGCCTGTGTTCCTCCAGGGCAAAGCTGGCACAAAAGCCACAGCTGATGGTGCCTCACCAGGGACATGAGTGGCTGTGTTGGCGCATTGCAGAGCATTGTGGATACCCAATGTTGGGTCTGAAGCCATCGTGACAGGCCAGCTGATGGGACAGAGCTCCTGGGAACCTCTTCATCAATGCTGTGCCATCCTTTAGGGTTTCCTTTCCTTCTCAAGAACTCCAAGCTGCTGTCCTCTACATCTCACCTGCCCCCCTGTGGACTTGGTGGTCATGGTACGTCTGTTGATGGGAGTTTGAGTATGCCCACACCAGTTGAGCAGTTTCACTTCCAGGCTCACACATTGGTGTTCAAAGACTTTGCTCATATTCTGGTGACCGATGGAGGACCCCCTGGTTGGGCTGATGCTGAAACGTTTTAACCGTGTTCTCCAGAAAGCTGTAGGTCTCCATCATGAAAGTAGAGCAGGGATCCTACTCTTAAACCCATTGCATATGTTCAAGAAATCAAACCTTTGGTGGACATCAATGAGGAAAGCCCCAGTGATGACTCTGCCAAGTTTTAAGACGTCTATTGATCTACTGATCTATTGATCTACTCACTGAATCCTTTTCCTCTTAGAGATTTTTTTTATAGCAGAATATAACTCAAAGAAGAGAAAAGTGCACTTCCTGGGAACCCCAGTCATACATTTCTTATATCAAAATAATTTATAAGATCAACTCTTCCATGGGAATTAATTCCTATAACACTTGCTGGACATTGAAGAGGGGAAATGTTAATAACACAAGTGTGTGGTTCCTATGAGAGAAGTGTGCATGGAACAGAGTATGTGATTCTGCTTCAGCCCCAGAAAGCTACAGAAATCAATGCTTCATTCAAGGCTATTGATCAGTACTAAATTAATTAGACTTCAAGGCTTATGGCAGTTGATAAGACAACTTGTTAATTTAGTCAATGATAGTGTTTTCCCTAAAGCAGCAAATACCCTCTTTCTCAGAAAAGACATTTCTAGCACTTGCTACCCGACTTTCCCCCCTCCCACTTTTATTAAAAAAAAAAAAAAAAAAAAAAATCACTTTACATTTAAATTAAGATAAGAAATGGACGGGGGAGATACTTCCATTTACCCCTATTTGCCTTCTTTTGCTCTAACGTCGGAGCAGGGTGTTGATAACATCTGATGTAATTTAATAGGATGGCAGCATAACATTTAGCTTCTTCGACCCCGGCCCATTGACGGCGATGTTCATTTGGGAAAGCTGCTGGGGGGAGGAGGAGGAGGAGGGAGCAGACCCACTTTTTCTAACCGCGTTTTTAAAATGGCAAGCCAAGGGCTTCTGCTTCCCAGGCGAGAAGGATGCTTGTCACTGCTGACAAAGGCACGGGTGCTGCCGGTGCTGCAAGCCGTGAATGCGACGAAGGTATCCCAGAATACCCCGGACACCGGGCCGTACTTCCTGCTGGCTGGGAAGGACAAAAGGACAAAGCCGAAGGAGTGCCGGGGTCCCACCACCAGCTCTTGGAGGCACCAGTCTGCCACCAGCAGCACTCCAACCCTCGGAGAATGCTAATAAGCCACTGAAGAGCTCGGCTTTCCTGCCATAATTCTATAGCGCCGTCGAGGACCCCATAGTGTTCACTAAATAAAGACAACTAATTGAGAATTTTTTGCACATTTTGCTCAGTAGACTTGTTGTTCAGGCGGTTTGTTGGGGAGAATGTCCCCCTACTGACAACAGGGGCCGATTGTTTTGGCAGCCGCCGGGTTAGTGCGAGTTCCCGGCTCTGAGGCTGACTTTCCAAGTATGACAAAAATGTTTAATTTTGGATTTTTTTTTTTTAATTATGTGGCTGGGAATTATTTTGGTTTCATGGAGAATAGGCTGTCCGGTGTTCATGTTTATAAAAAAAATTGCTGGCAGAATTTCTCAGAATGAAACCTTTGGTCTTTCTTTCTCTTTCCCCCCCTCACTCTCTCTTATTTCCCCCTCTCTCTCTCCTTTTTTTTTTTTTTTAAACTGTATTTTCTGTGGCGAGGCCTACATTTTTGTGTCTGCAGGTGACACTTTGATTGAAACTAAAATTAATAAATCAGCTGAAAAGCTCACACCTACAGCTCACAGCAGGGCCTTGAAAACACGGTTATAAAGGGAGCTTTATGCCCTTGTGTAAAGAAGGAATAAATTACAGAAGCACTTGTTGCCCTTGGACTCAATTTTGCTTTGCAGCCTGGTATCTTATTTTTGGAGCTTATTGTTAATCAACAGGTTCCTTGTAGGTTTAGCAGGTGACTTTGCTATTAATCTCCTATTTGACCACTATAGCATATTAATGAGGTAGGCTTCTGGATGTGGCTATGTCTCCAGCACGAGGAATTAGTTTAAAAGGTGCACTCTTTACTCAATTGCCCACAGTTAACGATGCTGCAGCCCAAATGCAAAGTAGCATTTTCTACAGCTTGTGTAGCATTAAGAGTGTTTTACTAACATTATGTTCCTCACTGTGCTTTTCTTCTGTTGTATACTTATTTCTTCTCCATGGAGGGCTATTATCAGGCTTACTGGTCCTTCCTTCTCTTTATGTTTTTGGGCTTTCGTCATTTTGTATTCCACTAACAAAATAAAGAAATTATATATAAATGACAAAATGATATCCTTCCTTATTAATGTGCACCTTGGTTTTAATTAAACAATTTTGGAGTGCTTTGGAGGTAACACTGGATTTAAATGAAATACTCAGCTCAACATTTCTCTTCAAAACTAGCTTAATAAATATCATTATGAAGTGCAGGAATTCAACCAGCCCCATTTCACCTTGTATTTTGGGTCTGATTTAAGCTTGGAGTGAGGATACCTATAGGGGTAGTTTAAGAACATAAAGAAAAGCCGAGGATTTAAGTCTTAAATTTGTAATTACAAGGATCTGCCGAAATACATAATATTATGAGCCGGGCTACAAAACACCCTGGTGGAAACAACAGCTTTGTTGTAATACAGTAATTTCCACATTCCAAGGAACGTGCTCTGCCACAGATGGTTATTATCGGTGTTCCCTTTCATAACTTTCAGACGTGTGGTCTACCTCCCAAACAGATACATTTTCCTATTTAAATCAGAACTGCCAAGCTTATGCATGCAGATTCCCGGCATTTTTTTTAACAAGGACTCTTACACGCAACTGCATATTTGTGTCAGGTTAGATGTCAGCCTGGAGTTTTAGCCTGAACTGTAAATCTGTCTTTTATGGATTAAAGTCAAAGTTATCCAGTTACTTTAGCTTGGTATTTCAGTATTCCTTTTCTTTCTTTTTTTTTTTTTTTTTTTTTTTAATTGGGGTGTATATGTTTAAAAATAATGGCAGGAGAAACAAAATCTGCCAGTGAGTGTGTTTAAGAGCAAGCCTTGCAGGTATTGCTTACGCCTTTGCCACAGCAGCAAGGGCAGGTTGCTGCTCCCCTCTGCCTCTCACAAGAGTACCTGTGGAAGGAGATGTGCAGCCCACACTCCAAGTCACATTAAAATTCGTATCTAATTTTTCAGTAATTAATGTCAATTTACACTGCAGCCATTGCAGTGGGGTCTATGCCTCCCCGAAATGCTGCACAGGACTGAAGCATCCCAGGGACAATCTGACATCACTGGAGGCTTTGGGGAAAAATCTGGGGGGGACAAATTATGGGGGAACCATGAAGTTCATCTGCAGACCTCACCTTGGAGTGGGTAGGATGACTGATCAGAGTGCAATAGCCAGAAACAGGCTTACAAAACATGGATGCGCCCCAGAGGTGCTCCCAAGGCAGGGCGCATCCAGCTCCAGCCATCCTTCCACATGTCCCCAGGCAGAGTGACACTGAGGGACATCCATAATCCAACTGCCTCAGTCCTTAAAGCCAGCATGGGATCTTCCCTACCTCAGGCCAACAATTTCACAAACCTCACTTGGTAAGGAAAAAAAAAAAAAAAAAAGAAAAGAAAACAAAAATATTTTTTTTATCTCTAAGAATTTACACAGAAACATCCACTGACTTTAGTTTTCTTCACATGTCTTTTAAGGCATGGATCACCATTAAAACTATTTTTTTGGAGATTTTTTTAGAGATTTTGCAATAGAGTCCTGTTTATCAGGGTTCAAGGAAGAGTGATTTTTTACTGCTCAGGCACAGACCCCGTAAATCAGGATTTTTCATTAAAACACCGGCAAGCCCTTCACTGAAGTGGTGTGAGCAGGGGCTGCTCTAATGCCTATTTCTAAGCAGGAACAGTTAATGTAACACGGTTTGGGAGCCCTTCCCCTCCCCAGCCCCCATCTCCCCCAACTACTTACAGCACAAGGAGGTTTGAGCTTATTTTGTCTTTTCACAACTTAGCAAGATCAGACACATTTCTGCAATGCATATGCAGATTTTACCTCTTGTTACTTTCTCTAATGAGCTTTCACTTAATCAATTTGACAGTAGCCTTTCTTCCTTTTTGCTTCGTATCCACTAGGAAAGTATTCAGGAAAAAGTGTTAACAGTTTCAAGGGGTATTAGCAAAATGAAATGGTGGCACAGCCAAATTTAGGAAGATTGCAAGAGTGCTTTACGGAAGGGAATATATAAAAAAAAAAAAAAGTAAAAATGAGGGATGTGGATTTAACAAAAATGTTTGTCTAGGAAATGAGCAAGACTGCAGACATCACTCTTATGTCCCTGCAAATAATTTTAAAAGATGGTAATAATGTGGAGGGAAATCCTGATTTTATGTAATTGTGTGGATTATGGAAACGAGCACTTTCCATGATAATATTTAACTCTTATGAAAACAAAAATGCCTTCTGTAATGAGCTGTTGGGTGGTGGTCCTAGCTACAGCCAGCCATCAGGACGGGGTGCTGGAGGTCCCCGTGACCCGCAGAGCCATGGCAAGTGATCTGGGGAGCCCCATCCACCATACACACCTGCATAATCAAAGCTAGTTGGGTATTTGTTCCCATGTGGACTGGGCTGGAGGGCAATCTGGGGCAGAAACCCCCCTGAGGGGTGTCAGGGTGGGATGGGAGGGAGGCAGTGGGGGTGCCTGGGGACCTCTGGTGTCTGGGCTGGCAAGGGGATGATGCACCCCATGTCAGCAGGGGGTGAGAAGCAAAACCAAGCAGGGGAATCGCCCCCAGGGTGGAAATGTTGGAGCTGGGTGAGTCAGCGCGTACACACTATGTCAGCACTAAGCTGTGTCATCGCTGAGGACATCTCTTAGGCATTAAATTCATAATAGCGGAATGACCAAGGACTGCTGACACATCCTTATGCATCCTCTCTAACAAGGAGTGTGAAGCTTTAGCCAGGGCTTTCAGAGTCACAGCCTGCATGGGCAGAAGGAAAGGTTCATGGGCAAGTGGTTTGGGGTTCCCTGCCATTAATGAGCCCCCGGCAGCCTGCTGGCCAGGTCTGGTTCTCCAAGAAATGTTCTGAGCCCAATTCCTGCTAACCAGTCCCTTCACGTGGCACCACCAAGTCACTGGAGAAATGCCCCCAAGGGACTGCAGCCCAGCTCGTGGGCTCAGACCACATGCAGCGAGTGGGACTGCACCTAAGGAAAAGGTTTTCCTTTGTTTTCATGGGAGATGCGTGTCCTGTGTGATGGAAGGTGCAGCCTTCATTCATGGGCTCCCATCCCTGGATACTGACAACACCGGTGCTCCTCGGCTGAAAAAACTTACCCCAAATCATCACTGAGATGGACAAAGAAATATAAAATAGTATTGCCATGTGGAAAATCTCTTTTGAACTGGGAATAAAATCTACATTAGATTTGAATTAATCTTAGCAGGGAATTAAACCTCAAGGGAAGCCCCTTGCTGAACAGAGCCACGTTTATGTGATATAACTTCCCAGGTATGAGCTATGGCTGTGGCTGGGGGACAGGTCTAAGGACATGAGGGACTTGATCCTGCTTCTCATGGTGGCACAGGTCTCCTGCATGACCTCAGGCAAGTCTCTTAGCATCCCTTCCTCACCTGAAAATAAAGACAATGGGGTTTTCCTGCCCTGCTGAGATGAGAAAGCAAATGTGGAAACAGTGATATGGTCTGGTTCTACAGAAATGGGAACTGCAGATGTGTCCAAGACATCGTCTGGAAATACCAAAAGGGAGCTTGTGTTGGATTTGATGTCTGAAACCACTGAGATACGAAAGGACAGCACCTACACTTGCTCCCTGCAGGCAGCCCTCTCCCTCTAGCTCATGTTCTGGTTCTGTTCTCAGATGGACACCCCCCTGCACTCCCAAGGCACAAAACTGCAACCAGCTCCACCATGAGACACATAACTACCAAATACAGAAAAATGTGATTTTCCCCTCTGTGAGACAAAGCTGCTATCACCCTTTTGAGATGAAACCATCACAAAAATGTGGCTGCCATCACCTGGCACCAAATCTACTTTTCAACATCATTGCATGCAAACTGTTGAATTATGGCCCAATAAATGCTCCAAGTGCCTGCTTCAGTATGCAGGGTGCTGATGACACTGCCCTTCCATATTTTGATGTTATTTTGCCCGGTTATAAATTAAGGATGGTGTTCAGATGTGTCCTCATGGGAAGGAACAACACAGCCTCGTGGAGCTCGACCTTGCAGGTCCGCAGAGCCAAGGGAGACACACGGAGCCCAGAGACACTTTATCTGGGCTTTGCTTTCCTGGCACTGTTTCCATCCCAAAATGGCTCCTCACTGCTGTGGAGTCAGAGTATCTGTTCCAAAATGACCTTTCCAAAATCACCTTTTTTGTATTTTTTATTATTATCTTATTTTTAAGCCGGGGTCCAAAACCTTTAAATCAGAGGCAATTTTGTTTTCCTAGCTGTCAGCAATATTTTGGCTATTTTAAGAATGTAGGACAGGGTTAAGGATTAGTACCAGCATTTCTTTTCTGTGTATCAGAGCTGCTTAGCAGTAATTAATTAGGACATTGGGTTTTGTACTCTTGGTTCAGGTCATTTGCCTATGAGCAGCTCAAGCCTTTTACAAAGGCACGCTGCATATGTTTCTGGGTACCTTTTTGAGAGAAGATTTAAATTGGCCGGATGAATAATACTTTGCTACAAGTGTTTTGCCCTAGGCAAAAAAGGTTTTCTTCATATTATCATTGCCCAGAGCTGGAATCCTCAAGCTTGATGTGACTGGTGTTATACTGTCACATGGCAATGATGTAAGAACAGGAGCTCTCTGTGTCAGACAAATCTGGATTTAGGGGAATTATAGCAGATGTTGCAAAATGGCAACAGTTTAGCAAGTTCCTTTCATCCTGCAGTTGGGAGGCAGGTCCACAAAGTACCCCCAGACAGAGAAGAATGTTATCTTTGATCCCTTTCACTCCAGGGCAAGGAGGCTCCACCCGTCGAGGGATGCAGCAGGGCTGGAAATGAAAATAAATTTACAGTAGCTGTTTGTTTTGCAATATGGAAATCGGCCATTATTTATTCATGCTGTTTGCCCAGACATGTATAAAAGATTTTATCGGGGGTAGCGTGTATTGTGCACTATAAACAGATTAGGGCATTCAATATTAAGATTAATGGCATGGAAAAACACTTGGAAATTTGTGTGCGGTTAGATTATGAGACTTACAGATCCTCTCCACCACATGTACATGCACAGCATCACAGTCATAGCTTCATGCTGGGGAAATGATTTTATAAAAGCAAAAAGTTCTGTATTATATTATCCAACAATTAGGATTTTTTAGTATAGATTAATGGAAGAAACTGGAGATGCCTCGATTCATCTGCTCCTCCTTCACTGTATAAACAACTCATTTACACCTATGCACAAAACCAACACATGATGACGGCGTGACAGACCCTGTTGACAAGTAAGCACCATCTGAAGTGAATAGTGGAGGATGAATGGTAATTCTTTTCAGGAGTTTAAATCTGATTGGAATTTGGTCTGAATTTGCAAGATTTTTCTTAAATTGGCCAGTTCATTAAAAAAAAAAAAAAAATCCATTTGGTGACAGGTAAAAAACCACCCCACCTTTTGATTAGGCTTTAAATAAAAAAAATAAAAATAAAAATCCTTCCTACCACCTGACAGCAGCAAGGGCTCAGCCATGTATGGCACTGATGCTGCTCACACTGCTCCGATGGAGCACAGCCACCCACACCAACGTGCTCATGGCCACAGCACCCAAAGCAGCCTCACCCCCAAATATTCAGGCAGTCCTTTCCCATTCCCACCTTCATTCAGGAGCTGAAATGGTGGGTTTCCAGCACATGCATGGTAGCAAGTGTTTTGTACTGACGTTTCCCTTGCCTGAACATGCAATACTCATTTTTAAAGAGTAGGATTCCAGGTGGACTCACTCAGGAAGGTATTTGAGGGCATGCTTTGAATATTGGAGTTGTGTCACTGTGCATCAGATCAAAAACAAGCTTAAAATCTGCCCATCCTTTCTATTCTGCATGAACTCTTGTGTAGCCCTGCATATGGAGCACTCTGCCTCATCCACACAGGAGGAACAGTGGAGAAGACAGTGTCAGTCTTCTCAAGAACCATTTCCATGAGTGCCTGCAGTTCTGTGGGTCCCCCACATGTGAGATGTGAGTAGGACTAAGCTGACAGGCAGCCGTGGTGTCCACCAACCACATTGGTGGCCTTTTGGTACCATCTTGGGGAAAGCATCCCCAGAAAGTTCTGCCCATGGGAGAACAAAAAGGCTCTTCTACATTTCCAGCTCATTTTGGATGCCCCAGAACAGAGACTTGCAGTAACCATGCCAAGGTGATTCCTGCACTTTCATGTCTCTCTTGCCCCGTTGGCCTGCACCCAGGGGTGTCTCCTACCCTGGTCCCACAAGCCAAAGGAGTGTTTGCGAGGACAGGTCCTGACTTTTGTCACTCCAGGGGAATACTTGCCCATGTCTGTCCTCCAAACAGCTCATGTAGGCATGTCTTCCCATGGGGAGCACTAAAACCCATTCCTGCAGATCCTGATCCATGCACTTAGTGAACCCCATTTAGCTGGAGGCCTTCAGAGTGACCTTGCAACAACATATTGCCCTCCTACCTCTTCTACATCTCCCAAACCTTCCCCCTGTAGAACCAAAACCCTACAAGAGAAAGGCTGCAATGAACACTTGGCCAAGCACAACAGAGCTTGGATTAGATAAAGCCTGTAATTGTTGCCACCATGCCAATATCATTTGCAGCAGCTCAACACCGCAGTCACGGCACAGCCAAAATTCACTGCAGCATGCCACAGTCATAGCACAAATCTGGTTGCACCACCTATGACCCCAGTCTCACATGTTGGGAACCAGGGTACATGAGGAAAGCACAGGATCAGCAGACATTCCCATTCAGGATGCCTAATCTTGTCTACACTCAAAATGGTACTGGCTAAAATTGGTTTTCAATTGATTTAAGGTCACTGGCACAAAGCCCCGTGTAGACATTCTTAAATGGGTTTAAAAATGGCTTATCAATTTAGCTTAAGACACTTAGTAGCTAAACTAAGCTAAATCGGCATAAGCCAGGTTTAAATTGATTTATGATGTCCACAAAGAGTTTTGCACTGGTTTAACTAAATTGCTTTAAAAACACACCACCACTTTAGCCATCAAAAGTGAGTGGCTATGAGTGTAAGGATTTAGGGTAAATGTCTTTAAAAGTGAGGAGCTAATGCCCCTTTTCCCTAAACAGACTTAGTCTTTTCGAAATCAGAAACAGTCCTTTGTCAGTGCTACTCCCAAGTGCCAAAAAAAGGGAAAGGGTCAGATCCTCCGTGGAGTAAATTAGGGAGATAGCCCATTTTGCATCAGCTGGAGGAAAGCCAAGCTGTGCCTTAAATTTTTAAAGAGAAAGCAGAATTGTCTGCAATCTAGGGTCAATCTGGGGCTTGTGAAATTTTATTCTACTAGGTTTTTTTCTTTACCTCCTCAGGTATAGCAGTTACCTACGATGCAGATATATTCCCAAAATCACATCACCTTTCACAGCACCAGGCAGTGGCTCCCCCACTTATGCTGATGTGTACAGACAGAGTTTGGAAGATATTTCAATGCTAGTAGCCACATCTGTTGTTTTCTTGCTTAATGATTTGTAGTTAGCCAAAATAATAGAGAGCAGGCAGACCTTTTTAATGTTGGCTTGCTTGACATGAGTCTATCTGAGTCAAAATGTTTATTCTGTGGTGCTCCCGCTAGCTCTGGAAATTCGTGTATCTATATGTATTTGCGTGTTTTGCTTGACTAGGCACAAATTATGCTCTCAACTGGAAATATCACAAGTGTAAATAATTTGGAGATGTAAGTGTCTGAGCGAAACTCATGTAAAAGCTATTTGTTTTATGGATTTTGATCTCCAAAGTTTAAAATATGAGCAAACTTTTCATTAAGGGTTTTGCCATTTGTTTGAACACTCCTGTAGTAATTGGAAATGCAACAATTGTTTAAAAGTGGCATTGTCCATGAAAAGATTTAGTGAGGGATGAAGAAATTTCTTGAACCTAAAGACATAATCTGGTGATCCAATTCTCCCCACTGTGTCCATTCCCGTGAAACTCCATTTACTTTCTCCTCTCCGTCACCAGCTCCCCGCATCCCACCTAGCCAATCCTCTAGGTTTCCCACATTGTTTCCCCTTTTGTCTTTTCAGTCCAAACAGAAGAACAACAGACAAGGTTTCGAAGGGCAGGGAGCATCAGGGGCTGGAAGAGAATGGCTAAGATGAGGGTCAGAGTCCTAGCCCTACTGCCAACAGTTACCAGGGTTTGTGCTGCCTGGCTGGGCAGTGTTCAAAGACTTTGCTGGGCTTTGTTCCACTGTGTAGGGATTAGGCCTGGCGGTCTGAGAATTTGCCTTCTAATTAAAAAGGATAAAAGATAGAAGTAGCATTAGACTAAAACATAGCAGTGATACTTCACAGGCTTTTTTTTCCTTTTTTTTTTTCTTAGTCACAAGACAACGCACGAAGTTGTCAGGTTGTTTTATTTCTTTTGTTTTCTTTGCATATTAAAAAAAAAATAATCATAATAAAGACAGGGGAGGGGAGGAGGAAAAGTTTTGAAACTCTTCCCAGCTGTTCCATATGGTGAGTGAAGGCTGAATTTTTTGCACGACTTCTGTGCTCTCTGCAGCAATTTTGCTAGCTGACTATTGCATTTATTGACGAGGATTACCCCAGCTCCCAATCCCATTCTTTAATGCTGTACCAAAAGGTGAGGGAATTCCCCACGTCATTCGTCCTGGCCAAAGGGGTCTACAGAAAACCTGAATTTCTTCTTACACAGCCTCCCCTTTTATTTGTTTCCCTTAGCACTTGTTAGGCACACTCAAGAGCAGGTAGGAACCCTCCCCAAATTAACTGGGACATATTATTTTACCCGAGCAATGTGAAAAATACCAGGGGCTGCATCCAGACAGCCATTGCTTATAAAACCCATTTAATCATGCTTAAAAATCATGCGTTTCAGGAAGGAACTTGAGGCCAAATCCCCGCAAGCTGCTACTCGTGTGAGTAATCCTGTCTCCTGCAAAAGCCCTTTTCGGGGCAGCCGCCAGCATCCAGCCCCATGCAGGACGCCGAGGACGGGCGTAAATCCAGGGTCTGCCAGCGCGACAAGGGCTGCTGGAAGAAACCCCTGCCGGGTACAACTCCATCTGCCTCCAAACATCGTCCCGGGCTCTACGGACGCGCCCTCGGCACCAGCCGGTGCGCGGGGCGGCTGCGAGGACGCCGCTGTCACCCTGCGAGAGGAGCCGAGGTGAGCGGTTGCGTAAGGGCCGCTGATGGGATTATATAAATTGCTTTTCAGAAGGGAAAAAAAAAAAAAAAAAAAAAAAAAAGGCAGTAGGAGTTTCGTGGAAGACTTCAGAAGCTTTCAAAGCAGCAGAGCTCGGATTGCACACGAGGATAAAGGAATGCCCTTTTGTTCCCACACATCTCCTGTTACGTCATGAGGAGCTGAGTTTCTTCTGAATTTGGGCTGAATTTGCATGTGGTAAATAATTTGGAAGAGACAACAGGCTGGGTGAAAATAACTCACGGCAGAGAGTTGTTGCGCTTCATAATACAGGATCCTGATGGGAAAGCGTTTCTAACAGGAAAGCATTTTCATTCATTACATTTTTTTGCACAAGTTTTCTTTCCTCCAAGCTAGTAAAGATCATATTTACCCCATGCAATAATGTGAGAAGCAGGGAGAAGACTTGCATCATTGCTTGGGCAAACACGTTGTTGTCTTCAACAAAAATAAGCACTGTTAGACCGCTGTGAGTTAGCTTGAAAGCAATACTAATGTGGCAAATTATCCCATTGATTTTAGGCAGGGTTCTTCATTGATTTTTGCTTAAAAAACTGGTAGTATGATACAGCCCAGTGTGGCTAACTTCTTAATAACAGTGCACTTGTAAAAGGTTACAAACAGGCTTGTGTCCCTGCGATTCCACTCAGTTTTCGGGATATGGAAATTTAACAAAATCCGTGTGCTGCCTTCCAGATACCAGCATTTGAAACGAGACTGGATCTTCTTTGGTGGATTTGGAAGCACACAGGTTCAATGTGCCCCCAGGCCGACATTCCCAGCTCCCTCCAGGCCTGCGGCTGGCTCCTCATTGCCTCCTCCCCTGCGAGGAGATGCAGGATCAGGCCACACATCGGTGCCGTGAGCCCTCTGGTATCGATTTATGCGCTGAACACTGCTGCAGAGAGGCCAGAGCAAAGGCAAAGGTCTGCTCTTGTCTTGTACCCCAGAGGATGGGTGATGACTGGGAGGGGGCTCCCAGCTCGCCGCATTTTTGGGGTCAGTCAGGGGAGCTCATCTGTTTTTTTCAGCTGGCTTTGCTGCAAGGAGCAGGGATGAAAGGGAGCAGGTTTTATGCTCCGCATGTTCCCCTAAAACAAACTCGGAAAGGATCTTACCATTCATCTTCCACAGGACAAGCGAAAAGATTCAGGGCATAAAGAGGAATTTTTTATTATTTAAACGGGGGATCAGAAAAACAATTTTATTTCCAAAGTGTGCTAAAAGCACTGAGCACACTCTGGTTCTGCTGGAAGCCCCAAGGGACGTGTGAGCACGAGGGCTGTTTCCCTGTTCTCGTCCCTTATTCACCGAGGGAAGGAAATGATCCGAGGGGGCTTTATATTTGAAAGAACACTCCTAATATTTGCATTATTGTCAACGAAAATATTTTTAAAGGCCAAGCGAATATTCATTTATATTTATTTGCTTAATCTAATGATCTATTGTGATTCTCCCTTTCATCTATTCTTCCCTTGATGAGTGTGTGGCGCTCCCATTAAGATTAATAGCGGTTTCACATGCACAGTCAGGGGAGATTAGACCCCTGCCCCGGCCTCCTGCCAGCCCCATGTATGTCTTTGGATTCAAGCTCCGAACCCTCACTGATGTCAGTGAAAGCACCATGTGTAGAGAAAGGCCCGATCCTGCCGGGGGCTGAGCATCCCCCCGGCCAGCTGAGGCATTCAGACGCGGCGGGGCACGGCGTCTCCCAAAACACATTGATTATGCTGCGAGTCCCGGCTGCCTGGGGAGCATATGTTTATGTGGGGTTACTGTTTATGTGAGCACGAGGGTGATTTTAGGGCAGAGCAGCCTAGAAGAACATATGGGGACGAGGGTGGGGTGCACTGGAGCTGTTTTCTAGCAAAATAAGACCCATAAAAATTGCCCCTGAATGCACGTATTAGCATCCTTCTACGCAAAGTTGTCTCTATGCACAGAAAATAATTTGGGAGACCACTTCTCTTCTTTCTGGCCCTACAATGTGAAATGCTTCTGCCATCACACAAATTGGCCAAGAGATATACGTGAGCCACCTGGTTTTAAAAATTAAGTATAATAAATCGTGCTTCTCTGCTGTGCGGGGTCTGCTCCAAAGCCCTGGCATGACAGACCTCCCGTCGGCTTCAGTGGGATTCGGAGCGGGGCTTTTCTTCCAGAGGCATGAGAAATGCTTTTGTTGCAAGCTGGGATCCCAGTCTTGCCAGCATTTGTGCCTGTAAGAGGCAAAAAGCTTTTGAACAGTCCTGGTGCAAAAAACTGCTCCCAGGTGCAGGGTTTGCAGCACCTGAGCAGACGAGGTTTGTGCTGTGCATAGGGTTCAACTGAAGAAAACACACATGGATTTCTGTTGCTGCCTGCTGCATTTGCAACATCTTTCCTTTTGCAGGAGTTTGCCAATATATCCTATTACATACCGATCTCGTCAGAATAAGTAAGCCGTGCTCATAACCACAGAAGACCTCCTCCCATTTCTGCAGTGCACAGTAATTCCAGGAAGAGGAAATGAAGGAATTACCAATTCCTAGCAAAGCAGGCTGTGGTTTTGTGAAAGTCACTGATGTGGCCTCATGCCTCGGTTTCCCCAGGCACAGAATATGTGTAGCAAGACCTTTGGCTTTCCAGCAGTACCATAATGTGTAAGTGAAATGTGTATAAAGCTTTATGAGGCAAAAAGGCACAAAGGGCATTTAAAACCTATTTGTCAGGCTACTTCCAACGTTTGTCTGAACTATCTATTAGTAACACTTAATTTTTACCACTAATAATTTTTGCAGTCTTTAACGGAATCATCTTTATGGGGATTCTGCAAGACTAGGGCACTCTTTCTGCCCCAACTTATAAGCAGCCCCCAAGGACTGAGCGGCGCCAAGATCCAGCCTAAGCAACGTGACCGAAGTCAGACATACAGAGCACAGGAGAGCCAAAAAGTGAGCAGAAGTCAGAGGCTAGCATGGAAACTGCTGTGCCATCTGTCCTCTCTGCTTGCTCGAAAGACACTTCGCAATTAGGGTATGACTGAATATATGACATTGTTTCCCTGCACTGCATTCAGGCTCCATTCTCGCCTCTTGTAATGAACTCATTATTGATCTGTGGGGCTTCCCCTTCGAGCTGCTGTACCTTTCACAGCCCATAGCCTACACTCGGGCTATAAAATGGATATTCGTGTCGTGCTATCTATATCACAATATCTGTCATATGTTATGATACACTGCATAACCATCTTCTGCCAATATTTACAGGTAGCTTTCAAAGTAAACATTTTGATAGCTCCTATTTAAATATGACTATCACTGCTTACAGTATCAGACATTGCATCTATTTGATCGATTGGATAGATATGGGTAAATGATGAATATGCTCATCTAGTGAATGCCTTCCGGAACATTTGTGTGGCAGTATTTCTTATTTTGGATTTTCTAATAAATAATAATAATAATAATAATAAAAAGCATTTAATTGCTGCAATTTATGGTCATGGCTCCTGAGATGTTTTAACAAGTGAAAATAATCCATAGAATTTCAGTTATTTCAGTAAACACTTAGAACGGGTACTTTAATCTCTCCAAGATCATCATCCTTGTTCTAAGTACAAGTTCCTAAAAAGCCTGTGTTGTGATTTGCTTTTATTTTCATTTTTGGCTTAAGCACTAGGCTTGAAAGTGGCAGCTCTGAAAACAGATTTCTTTATCCAGAAGCCAGTTTGGAGAGCGTCCACACAGGCTGCTATTCTAAGGCACCATTTCGAAGACTGCCATCTCTGTGATGGCATATGAGATGTAATTTAGTCTCTGTGTTAATTTAGCCCAAGGTCTCTCCTGAACAGAGAAGACCGGCCGTGCCAGATTGTGTTAAACTGGGGATGGCGCTTTTGTGATACGGACAACTGTCTACCAGGGATTGAGCTGAGACCACCAAACTACTTTCATTTAGATTCTCAATTTAGTCTTGAACCAAGGTCAGAAGGTAAATAGCCAGGGCTTTATCTTCCCAGCCAAGCTCCTGGTAGAGGGTCTCTTTGAAGTGGAGTGTGATCACTGGCAGTTTCAGAACTAATGTCCAAGACAGTGATGTATAATACATTTGCTTCCATTTTACATCTGCTGGTATGATGGCAGGTTAATTTAAGTACAGTTTCCCAACAAAGGAGCATTTCTGCCCAGTCATAGTCTTGAAAAAAAAAACTGAAATTAACTCAAAATGCCCTTTTGACACCCCCAAACACATACGTGGCTTTTTTCTTTGTTTGTTTCGTGGTGGGTTTTGTTTTTTTTTAATTTATTTCTTTATTTTTATTTTTTCAACTACTTTGAATGTCCATTGCTTTGGGTCTAATCCTGCTCTTATTGGAGTCAATGGCACCATTTGCATTTGCTTCAATGAGTAAGGTGCTTTGAAGATGCTCCCTGCGCTGGCTGGTGTTTGTGGCTGCACACCACCAGGTGGTCAGAGGGAAGGAGATTTCTGTTTGCAAGGGGGCAAATTTTCTGCCATGACAAAACAGTAGTGGAGTTGGATGGACCCACTCCTCATGCAGATCCTGCACTCTCTACTTAAGCCAGTGAAGCCACGAACCTTGTGCAAAGGGATGCATTTATGGGTAGCTAGTGATGTTAATTTCAGACAACCATGACATTTCTATGTTGGCCCATTCACTTGCACCAGTGTATTTTTATTTCTTTAAGGATCTGGGTTCAAAACACTGAATGTTCCAGCAAGATTTATTCCCAGATCAGCTCCCTAATCCATCACATCATTGCTCCCCAAAAATCATCACCAGTACAGGTAAATATCTATGTGGGAAGCAGAGAAGAGTTGGATGGAAAGAGAGGATGGCCGCCAAATACCCTTTCTCTTCCAACTATGCTGCAAAACTCCTACAGTCTGATTCCCCTCCTCAGTCACATGCCATGAGGACTACACTTCAAGTAGCTCCCCATCACAGCAACGCAGCCGTCCTCCTGCTTGATGGCCCCTTGCACCAGATGTTGCTGCATCTGGTCTGGGAGGTCCCTGAGCAGGAGCAGACCATGTCACTGGGCTGCGTCTCAAGCTGGGGCAGAGGGGAGGCTTTGTACACTTCCCTGGCACCAAAAATATCTGTAGGGTTATTTCCCACACTCACAAAAAGCATCTGGGAAATGTCTACCATGTGGTGGGGTGCCATAGCAAGGAGAAGAGCCCATGTCCAGCCAAGCAACGGCTCCAGGATCATGGAAAAGGGAGCAAAGGAAAGGTGAGCAGGAGGTGCCTTCAGAAAAGGTTATCACCCATGTGCAGGGAGGACACCAGGTGGCTGCAACCTATGTTTTTCCTGCGAAGGGCTGTGGAAGAGCGTAGCTGCTCAGTGCCACTGTCTCAGAGCAAGTTGCTGCTAATCAGCCATTGGCCTGCCCAGCTCCCACCTCAGGCTGGTTCTCTGCATCAGCACCCCAAGGTGGAGGATCAGGGTTTGTGTGAAAGGGAATGGGAACCGCTACCATTTCTACCTCTTGTATTAGCGTTTTGCCAGGAAGGGCGGCTGCAGAAGTGGACTTTTATCAAAATACCCCTTTTTCTTTTTTTCATCAAAGCCTTTAACTGAATACACCTGAAGTGTTTGTTTCATGCCACAATCTCTTGACTAAAATAGAGCCAGATTTCTCCTCTCTGGGTCTGAAGTTTTATGACTGGCCAAGATGTGGACTGGAAAGGAAACAAAGCCCTGCAAACTCCAGCTAGTGTGCCCAGGAGATGATGTGTGCCATGCAGCATCCACGCTCCCCAGCACCCACATACTGATGGTCAATTCCTGACACCACGTGGCAGGATGTCTCACAACATTTTAGCACAGTAGGCTGAAGTTTTACTTTATTAATACCGGTGAATGCATTGTAAGGGATGGATAAAATGGGTTTCTGTCCAGATGCATCCAAAATATTGACATTTCTGAAACAGACAATGAAACCATGGAAAAACAAGGTTGAGAAGCACATTAAGAAGCCATCTAGTCCATTCCTCTGCCCCAGGGCAGGGTCACCTGTATTTTTCAGGCTGATGTTTGTCTAACACGTGGTAAAAAACCCTCACAACCCCTGCAGGCAGTCTGTCCCAGCACTGAACTATCTCTATGCATGGAAAGTGCTTCTTAATGTCTAAGCTCCACCTCAGGGCTGCACCTGATGCCCTTTCCTCCTTGCCCTAACCCCTCGGACATGGAGAGCAGACTCACCCACCTCGCAACAGCTCTGGACATGTTTGACAACTGCTGTCATCTCATCTCTCCTTTCATGACTCTGCTCCAAGCTAAACTTGCCAAGATTTTTCCCATTCTGATCCTCTGCTCCCGTGTGGCTGTGGTTCCTCACCCATAACCTCACTCTCTTCCATCCACACCCATGAAGGCAACCACCCAGCAGAGCAAAGACTGATCCCTGATGTCTCCATGCGGGACAATCTCCTCTTTTGACAGTAGTTATTGATAATCTGTTTCTGGTAAGA
Source organism: Stictonetta naevosa (assembly GCA_011074415.1). NCBI lineage: Eukaryota > Metazoa > Chordata > Aves > Anseriformes > Anatidae > Stictonetta > Stictonetta naevosa. The sequence continues at coordinate 50,059,827 of CM021701.1, forward strand.
TAATCTGATCTTAGTTTCTGGTGAGATAATCTGGCCAAATCATATCCAAATTATAGAATTTTCCTTTAAATATTATTCTACTGTTTTGAACCTCTTCCTTCTTGGCAAATCTGCTTTGACTATCAGGATTGTGCACGACCTGCGTTGCTTATTATTTATATCATAGTATGATCAGTTCCACCCCGTGACTTAGACATTTAAGAAAAGACATCCCTGCTAAAAAAAAAAAATCACGATCCCAGTCTTAGGAAAACTCCTGACAGTAGAAGAAAATAAATGCAGAGGAAGGACTGATCTGTGATTATAGAAGGCCTACATATCAATCTCGTCAGTGCTAGGACTTGCCAGTGGGGCCTTAGACAAACAAGCTCCTTCTGGGGAAGATTTGCACCCCTTCTTTTGGGGTCACCAGGACAGGCGTGTATGATGCTGCTTGGGAAAAGGGAAAAGTTCTCCCTCCCTCAGGTGCTCTGAACGTCCCTGCTTCTACCCAGAAACTATACGAGGGGCTTAAGTTAGGTGCCTACAACAGGCAGTGTGTACAGCCTGCGACATCCCTGGTGGGAATTCCCCATCTGTAACAAAGAAGGCAATTTCTGCCTAACAGTTGGCTGCAAGGGAAGAATTAATAAGCTGAAGAAGACGAGGCACTCCGATAAACAACCGGACACCGTGAAGGGCTGTGCCGGGTCACCGCTCTCCAGCTGGGGGTAGCAATCCCGCAGACCCCCCCCAGCACGCTGGGAGCACGTGTTTGACCAGACCCCTGGCCACCAGGCCGCCCCTCTTCTCGGGGTGCCAAGGCTTGTCACATCTCGTGGCTGTCATCCCCAAAAAGACAGACGTTGAAGTCACGGCGTGTCTACGTTGTGGTGCAGAGCCACCCAAACTGGCTTCATGCCTGCTAGCTGCAGCAGTGGAAGGAGAGGGCTATCAGACAGCTTATTAATGAAGCAAAGCTACTTCCACAGTCCAATTAATATGCCCGCATAAATTTGGCATAAATAGCTTTTTCACCACCCATCAATAGAAGCTCCTTGGCTAGATGGTGCAGGAGGAGATGACAGGGAGAAGCAGGCCCAGCAGGCCTTTGACTGGAAGGTGGATAATGGGATCCAGTACCTAAAAAGTGAAGTTAGACTGACTGAGCCTTAGTTTGCTTGTCTGAATTTCCTCCTGGATGGCTCTTGGCTCTCAGAAGCACCAGGCCAACAAACACTTCCAGGCTCTGGATCTAGGGTGGGAATGGCCCATTGAGATAAAGAGGAAATTGGGAAGTAATTAGTGACCAGAACAAACGGCCATGCATTGCAGTGGAGTCTCCACTGGTGGAGGTTTTCAGCTCAAGAACGGGTACTTATCCAAGTGAGATTCTCCAATCCAAACATGCATTAATCCACAGACATCCTCTGAAGTACATGAAACAGCAAGGCAGATTAGACCAGCACAGTTCGTCCCTCTGTGACTCCCCATATATCCAGGCCCCACAGAGCTTCCTTGTGCAGAACAAGTAGCACCAGCCTAGTGTCTTGTACACACATGTACCAATTCTCTTCCACAAGAACCATAAAAAGATGCAGACCTTTCAAAAATCTGCAGACCAGATCAGGCATTTTGGCCACCCATAGCAAAAGAAAAGTGAGATGGGAACCAAAATAGCCATGCTACTCCATGGAGAGTTGTCAGCACCAGCCAGGAGGGAATATCTGCCAGTAAGAAGATGCTCAGGACACTCCTCTGGGCTCCAGGAGACATCAGCTCACAAGCCATATCTCCCATCTGGGCTCAGAGAACTGGATGCCCTTTTTATATCCAAGAAAAAGAAGATACAGGTTCATAAATCTGTGTTCAAAAGATAGCAGCATGGTGCTTATATAAACTGCACAGCTTGGTGTTTAAGGAGCCCAAGAACGTGGCTTTGCTCTCCTTCTCAGCCTGAACATCTCCTGTGTCCTCACAGTGTCCCAGAGGCAAGACACTGTCCTCCCATGGAAACTGGGCCACCATGTGGATAGGACTGCAGAAACCTTCCGGTAGGAGGCAAAGCCACCCTCTGATCACAGCTGAGCACAGGCACTTGAGAAGAAAGCTCTAAAAACCTGGTGGTGGACCCTTCCAGTGCTCTCATTCCACCCATGAAACACCATGCCACCTCTTTACTTTGGACCCTGCCAGTTTTGAATTCAGCAGTGCCTGGTGGTGGTGGGCACTGGTGGTGATGGCAGTGGCCTGAGTAAGGATGCCATGGCTTGCCACTGAGACACATGAACCCACCCCACTTTGCAGAGCAAGTACAGCAGATGGATATTGGTTTAAATGTTTTGTGTCAAGTAGGAATGCCGGTCCACACCAGATGAAGATCTGTCCTTAAAATTTTGGTACAGATGAACATGGACCAAGTCAGAGCCGAGCAAACTTGACTCTTCCAGTCCGGATCCCACACAAACCAAACCAGTGGTATGGCTCTTACTGAGGATCAGACTGACCCAAACCCCTGCAAGTTGCACGACTCTAAAAAAAGGCTGCTGCTAAATCCAAACTGTGAAATTGGGACTTGGCCCTAGACCAAGGCAACGGCTTGGTTAGACTGGGAAAAAGGAAAAAAAAAAAAAAAAAAAAAAAAAAAAGACATTGAGAAATGAGTAGCCTGCTCCCTTCCTACAGAAATCTTTTCCAAGGTCTCAGCCTCAGTCAAGTACTCCAGCTTTTCAAATCTTTATCACTTGGTATAAAATTATAATATATTAAAAAAAAAAAAAAAAGAAGAGGAAATGGAAGAGTAGTGCTCTAGAAATATATAAAGGACTTTTACAGAGGGTACACAGAATGCTTTATTTGGTGGAAAGGGCGGGCTTATAGTCAAGCACTTGAACTCAATCTTGTGCACCATTTCTCTCTCTAAAATTCAGTCTTCATGTATTTCTTCTCCTCCCTGCCTGCCTCTATTCCACCCATCCATCAAGAAAAATCTGGAAATCCCATGAAAGTGAACTCTCTGAAGTTGCAGTATGAGTCCTGTTATGCAGCCAGTTCAACAGACACACACACACACACACACAAAGAAAGCCATGGGAATTTCTTCAGAAATTCAGCAGTGCTGGTGCCACACGGTCACTGGGATGCAAAGATACAGCAGAACTATGGTACATCATCCAGGCACTTTTTTTTAATGTGCCTGGACGAGATGGCAGGGATTTCTCTAAACAGTGTTGAATTTAAATCTGAGACACAAGGTTTGGTGAAAAGGATTGCTATTTTTAATACCCACAGTTTTCTTGTGCGATTCCAGCTCTCTAAGACCCTAAGACCTTTAAATTCCATCTAGTGTCTATCACATGCCATTGAATTGGCATGTTTGCAAATTGCATGCAGTGAGATCCTTCCATACCAGCAGCTCTGTCTCAGATTCCCCACCATCCCTGCCAAACTAGTATTGCCTGCACATTTTTTTCATCTTTTCATTGAGTTCTGTGTGTCAGCCAACACATTCTTTAGAATAGGCTTCAGTAGGCATGGTAACTGGTTCCTGGTTGCAAGCTGCCTTATGCATTTGCTCCCGTTTCTTTCTGGATAATTTCTCCCCCCCTCCTTCTTCTTAGGTGAGGACTTAAAATGTGTTTAGCGTTATCCGTTCCATCTGTTGTGTTTGCGATAAATAACCTAGATATAATAAAAAGTCCTAATTGAGGTAGTGATGCGGTGAATAAGCAAAGCTTGTTCGTCGGGACTGGGAATCTGGACTGTTGATAGCTGCAGGTACCTCGGGGCTGCTCAGCCTGACTGCTATGTTGACTTTGTCTAATTGCAGGGGAGGAGCTAGAAAAGCAGTGAAGGGCAGTGGCACACACAGCAGGATAGCTGAAAAATACTGGCATAGCCACGCAGAGCTAAACAAACTGACTGACAAAGCTCTTGGCGTTTTATTAAAAAATCTGGCAAAATGCTCATCTCTTGACAAAAATGTAGAAAGACTAGTAATGCATAACTTTATCCCATGTTGGATTTTAAAGTGGCTAATGCCAAGTTGTCTGTCAAAATTAATAAGGCATTGCTTCTTCTTATAGAATAGGAAAAAGAGAGAGATTGCACATACATTTTATTCATTTATTCATCTCTAACAAAAATGATGTATCTGCTAAAAATTTATTTAGGGAGGGCTTTGGTAGATGCTAATGGTAATTCTGAAAAAGCAATACTTGAGCAGCGACACTAGCTTATACTTACTGGAGTTAACGGATAAAACCTCCCAGTAATATCAGAAAAAGCCTGCTATCATCTCAAGCTGCAGTGCGAGGAAGTTTCAGCCCAGAGACACTGTCACCGATATACATCTCTGCCCAGATGCATATTTTTTGCTTTTCCGGTGATTTTCATTAAATCCAACAATTTCATTTTAAAATGTGCTGCGTTGGTAGAACCGCATCGATGCACAGGGTCTTCACAGACACTAATCCACAAACAGATTTGTTTACCTTCCACCCTAGTTAAACTTGCACTGCTTTACTGATTGCTTGAGATTTTGACTCTGTTGCTTAAACTATTGAGAGCTGATTCCTGGGCTTTGGGACTGCATCTCCTGGAACTTTCCACGCTGTTCGCTTTTTTTTCTCCAGGAGAAATTGCATGGACCTTCTCCGAGCATCAGCTCCATTGTACAAATATTCTCACCCAGTTAAAAAATATAAAGAATTATTTTCTAAGTTGCTTTGCTATCTTTCAATTAGTGGATTACAAGTCCTGCAAATTTCTGAAGGCTCCCCCTTTCCATACAAAACTCGTGAGTGCCAATACTGTCCTTCCTGCTCTGCGTAAATGGCCTATGTTTCTGCCCATGGCTCAGGGCACCAAAGCTCCATCCAGAGCACAGACCACCATGAAACAAAACAAAACAAAACAAAACAACAACAACAAAAAAGCAGGGTCCTTGCAATTTAAAATGAAGATACAGCTGGCTTCCTTTCTGATTCATGGGATTTCTGCATAGCCTGAGCTCAATATTATAAGATACTACTGAAAATAGCCTGCTGCATTTGGGTAATTTCAGGAGGGACAAAAGTCAGCAAGCTATTTTATTAGCACAGACAAATAAAGAAAATACATTCCCTGGCTTAAGAAGATGCTAGGGGTTGTATCTAGATGGTCTTAAATGTCCCTTACAAACCGAGTCATTCTATGATAGTCCAAGTGATGCTGAATTTTATTTTATTTTATTATTTTATTTTATTTTACTTGTAGGCTGGGACCATCATGCATATCTATTGCTAAACTACAGGGGGCTTGCTGGTCAGCGCTGTGGGCTACTGCACCTATGGGGTGCAACCACTTTGTACCCACTATCCATATACAGGCAAATACGGCACATTTTGTTGTGTTAGTGAGGTCTGGGCTTCATCTTTTCCCAAGGAGTTCAGTAAATGTTTTTGGACTCTCCTCACAGCAGGGCTGACAAATACATTTGAAAGCACAAGTATTTTCAACAGGTAAGGAAAAACATCCTGCACCCACAGCACCTCCAGGAGCGAGCAGCAGCGCAACCCCCAGTGCATGACAAAGCATTCGTGGGGCTCACACCTTGCAGATGCTTGGAGGCACCGTACGCAATTCAGCATTTTAAACATCCCCCCCAGCACAGGCACACTGATGGAGAGCTGCTGCCTCTCCTTGCTGGCGAGTCACCCCCGGAGGAGTGTGAGTAAACGTTGACACTCATTGGGGGAAAAAAAAAAAAAAAAGGAAAAAAAAGGATCGTGCAAATGTTCTTCAAAGGCTGATGGAATAAACATGTAAATACAAGATGGGCTGATTTCCTACTGTTCATGTTTGCTCACTGTGAACATTTGGTTCACTTGGCTTTCCTCATTATTTCAGCTGGGGAAAGTCACTATATGAATTAATAGCAGATTTCCCTGCTGAAAATAAATGTTTACCAGTTATTTTTTTTTCCTTTTGGCAGAGACTAGGATTTTTTGTCTGACTGCCTCCTTTTTGGCCTGCACATCCCTGAGGTGTGTAATTAAAGTGAGGGAATTTGCACATAGTGCTTTAGGGGCTTAATGAATAGAAAACACAGGATATTTCATTGATTTGGTGCACACGATATTGTCAGAATGTACAATTCCTTTGTAAATGACAAAAAGAGAGCCACTGTAATATATGTGCACTCAACCCTGTGTGCAAAAAAAATAAAATATTTTTTTTAAAAAAATTAAAAAATATATTAAACAAAAATAGAAGAACTGTGTCTGTTTCCAAATCCTCATATAAAATACATTCAAAAGAGCAATTCAGATTAAAACAGAATAGGCAGGATCTTCAACATGGTTCAGAATTAACAATCAAGCTATACTTTCCCAAGATATAATTTCACTTAGAGTAGGTGTGAAAATCTTTGAAAAATTCATTATAGAGAGCCACATGTGAAAATAAGATTTGTGTTCATAAAAGATTCTTCAGCTGCTCTCAAAAACATAAAAAGTATGTTAAATAGCATGTGTGTATAATGTATAAACAGCATGCAATGTGTGCAGGGAGTAGGTATCTCTGGTATGTCTCACCTGTTCTGTGGATTGTGTGTTAAAATAATGCCCTGTGACTTGGGACAGGAGGTAACATGGGAAAATAATATCCTTGTTTTTGGAGAGTACCTCTAACAAATTCACAGTGTAGAATTGTCATGACGGTCACGTCGATATAAATACATTTTCCCCCAACAAAAAGAAAAAAGTATGGACCCTTTGAACCAGGTGAAGAGGTACAGAGAGAAAGAAGCACATACCACAGCTACAGCTTTCCATTTGGCCCAACTCAACCCAACCCAGCTGAGCTTCTGCCCCAGCAGATGATGAAGCACATGGAATATAGCTCCAGCAGTCCCTGCCATGTTTCCAAGTACAGCACCATCTCAGACATCAAGGCAGAATACAACTGAAGAAGACCACCTGCATCTCCTGAGCACCAGCGAGAGCATCCTGTACTTCCTATACACTATTTCTGTAGGTTGTCAATACCAGGAGTCTGGCCAAGAGTCTCTGCACTGCACAAATGCCAAGATAGAAATAACCTGAGTGCAAGGAGGAAAAGAGGTTCACCAGTCCCCAGTTCAGCAGAGTGCAGTGCTAGCCTGCCTAGGACTGAAGGCCCAAGGCAAAAGCTGATGCTGTGATCCTCTGCTTAACAGATGGATGGTGACATGCTGGAACAGATTATCTGGTGAGACAGTGCAATTTCCAGCACTGGAGGTCTCTGAGGTATCTTGCAGCCCTATTGCCCAATGAATCTATAATTCATCATTTCATGAGTGAGTCAAGACACTCCCTCAACTCTCAAAACAGCATGCAAAGGACAAATTGCTCTTTTTGCATCTCTTCCCACTAAGCAGAAAGGAAAATAAGACATGGGGTGAGAATTCAGAGAGAAAGGAGGAGAGTTCGGCATCTCCCCACAGCTCTATTCTGTCCATGCTATAAAGCTTTGTACGTGCTTATTCACATCCAAAAATGCATGTGAGAAAATAATTTTTCTCTTCTTTCCTTTGACCCTTCTGATATCTTCTTCACAGCAGAAGATTAAGTTCAATTTCAAGAATCCATTGGAGAAGAAATGCATGTAGAATTGAAAAAGAAGTATTTTGTCATTAAAAGAAGACATCCCAGGGCGTGTTGGGGGATACCAGCAGAGAGAGGCTGTTTTCTTGGGACCTCAGACCTCACCTTCCCTGAATTTGCAGCTCTGTCTGGCACACGTGGGAAAAAAAAAAAAAAAAAAAAAAAAGCAGCTAATTCAAACAGTTTATTTCAGGTTAGTATGATTATTACACTACTTTTCTGTAACCAGCAGGATTGTGCAACTGGGATTGTGAATTATCTGAACTTCAGGCTATTTATTTTAACTGTAAGTGACCTTCCCGACCTTCTCTCATTCTCAGCCCACCAGTATGATGGCTTCATCAGCACAAAGCTACCAAAATGGTTTCATCATTTAAACCAGATCTAACATTACTTAGAGCCCAAAGCAACAGCAGGATCTACTTGTGACAATGCTGTTTGGAAACTGTTAAATAAATTAATAATTCATTCATTGGCATCTCTTCCTTTTATTTCTCTGATCTGGGAGCAAAGCAAAATTCAAGCGCATCATCCTAGCTTTCTGTGGATGCCCATCTCTGTCTCACAACTGACTGCTCAGCAGATCCACAAAGAACTGCCTGCTCAGCAGATCCACAAAGGCCAGCCAAAATCAAGGCAAGGTCAGTCATGTTGGGTCCTCAGTACTGCCACGTTCACTGTGAGCCACTTGCCACAGAGCAGGGCATTTCCAGAACAAGCCTTTGTGTTATGAGGTCAGTATATCTGGTATCAGTTTTGGGGCTGCCTTTTTAATTTAAAAAGAATAAGAAGAGAAAACAGCACAAGAACACTCAAAGAACATAAGTGAGCACAATATCGCACATGTAGAGCTGGGAGGGAGAAGTCTATTCAGCTACATTAACTCTCTCCAGCTGCAAGTGTTTCTTTGCCTGGTGGCCATGCAGCAATGTTTGTAGGACGTGAGGACTGCTTAAGGAAGGCGGATTCATCTGGCACCCCAAGGACGGAGTTAGCAATGCTCTTCAACAGTCAGTGCACACAGAAACTTTGCCATTTATATATAATGGTTATGTGACATTCCCTGATCTTAAAATAACAAAGCATTTTAATCACAGAGACTTTGACCTTTTGGTCAAGTGGAACACTTGCTATTTAATTTCTTTGCTTTTCATACAACACATTAGATCCTCCCTGTAAAGTAGCTCAGGAGACTGCTCAGCAGAGAAAGGCTGATTTTGTGGTAAAATAACCACACACAGTACAGTTCAGTTCACATCCATGTACAGCCCTGCTGGCTGAATTCAGACTACTGGGCACCTACACTCCAAAGTTTGCCTAAAGATTAATTTATGTATTTTTTCATCTTGCTTCTTCCAGCCAGGAAGATCCAAGTGGCACCAAGCAGTCAGATTTTGAGGACCAAAAGCAAGAATAAGACCAACAAAGTGCATCTCATGATCTCACATGAGATGTAGTTTGCACAGATGTATGATCTCAGTTGATCCAGGAAAGCAGGGCAGACGTGCTAACAGGCCTAATTGCACCCCCGTCTAATCCCAGGCTGCATTTGGGACCTGCTGGGGTTCACGCACCTTTATAACTCACACACACAAACAGCAGAAGAAATCTGTCAGATCAGCTGAGCCTCTCCAAATAGCACATTCCTACATTTGCCTACCCACCAGGAAAGAATATGATTTATATTTCTTCATACATGGTCGCTGAATGTTGTCAAGCACCATTAGAGTGACAGTAATGAAATGGGGTTTTGCAGAAAATCCCCATGACACCAGCAGCAGACACAAAGACTGGAGGAACTACCTCCCACTCTGCCTGCAGAACCACACCATAGCCAGCTGCATCCCAAATCAGAGCTGTGGTCCTTGGGCTAGAGGAATTCCTCTAAATGGGCATTGCTATCAGGTTGCTCACCCTTCCAGGAGATGGTCTCCAGGAGCTGACCATCATAGCTACATGGACACATCTGTGTGCAAATGGCCACGGCAGCTCTGGTGACAGCATGGTGACAGCTCTGATGGCCATGCAGCTCTGATGACAGTGGGGGGAAGGAGATGTGGGGTGGCATGTTGGAGGCAAGGTGTCCTCCTTCCTCCTATCCAAAGTGCTCACATTTATCCACACCACACTTAAAGCCTTCCAGCAAATCTACCTCACCCCATCCCCATATGATCACCAGGAAAAAAATTCTCACCCACTGAAAGCAGTACTGAAATTCTCATTCAGTGCTCAGTCTTTTCCAAATGAACCTATGTAGCTGCTGTCCCATGATGGAATTAGTCTTTTTTACTCTACAGCCAGAACATCTGACCAGGAGGAGAAGAGAAACGGGACATTCATTCTGGTGGTCACTAAAAATCATACTAGGAATCAATGAATAGCACCTCTTTTCTAACCAAAATTGTGCAGTGTTGTATTAATGTCCTTAAATACAGCTTAGAAATAAGTTATTGCTGGCCTGCCCTGGTGCCCACTAAGAAACACCAACACCAGATGTCTTCAGAAGGCTGTCAAGGAAAAGGCCCTTGTGCCAGTCACGTACCCCTAGCTGCCACCGTGCTAATCAGGCAGCAGGGTGACCAGACACAGCCTCACCTCCCTTCCAGCCCTGTCTTCCATGGTCTCATAAGAGCATCCAGGCAGAATTAAGGGAGGCCAGGCTCCCCAGCATGTAGATGGGAACAGCCAGGGGAGCCTGAATCCTTCTGTGGAAGGGGCTGACCCTCTTCATCTCAAACCAGCACAGGTCTGGTCCCTACAGATACTCTAAAGACCCTAGTGAACATAAATGGGCTGAAGACAGAGGTTCACACTCCCCTTCTCTCTTTTTATGCTGTTTAACTTGCTACAAACTTCTGCCCCTTCCCTGCTCCAGCACGGTGCCCAGCAGCATGAAGCCCTCCTGGTAGGAAGCCTTCCCACCTCGATCGCAGCCAAGAAGCGGGAATTTAAAGCCAGTGTGACTCGGGACTTACACAAACCCCTGCCTGCTCCTCAACTTTCAGCCTTCCCCTCTTCCCCCCCCCCCCCTTTTCCCGGGGCTCTCATTGCAAGCTGATCATGTTCCTGGATACCGCAGGTCATGGTCTTCCCACAGCCCCAGGAGCTGCAACCTGCTGCGGCCTGCAGTGCCAGGAGGCAGCCAGCTCCCTCCCTCCCTCCCTCCTGACAACTCTTTGTGCTTTGCAGTTTTGTTTTTCAGCATTTTCCTAAAGGGTCCAGGCCCTGCAGGTTTTTGCCATGAGGGCAGAAGCTGCCGGTCATGTAAGCACCAAACTTAAATTCACCAAGCTTCAGCTTTTCCCCTTCTGCTCTTTTCGGGATGGCTCATGAGAGAAGCATTTGAGGCTATGTTTTAAAACCTAGCTACTGAGCAGAGACTGCCAAATTTCAGCCCACAGCAAATTCTTACAACCGAGCTGTAACCCTTCAAAACATAGACTGCTAACATATGGTTGTGTCAGTGGGAGCTTCTGTAATGCAATTTATTGTTGTGTAGGCTCTTTCAAGCTACTAAACATGAAAGATAAAGGGAACATTTACTCTTCGATGGGAGTTTAATCTTAGATTTACCTCATTTGAAACAAAACAATCATTTGCATCTCTAATACATAAGCAAGCACCTGTAAAGAGTGCTTGCAAATAGAGACATTTCTTTTCTGTCATCACGTCCTTTGTTCCTGACCGGGGGGTTTTGCCTAAGAAAGGGCAGCAGAATTCAGTCCTCCAGAAGACAGCATGCACAAACCCCACTGATATCACTAGAAAACAGTGATAAAAAAAAAAAAAAAAAAAAAAAAAAAAGAAAAAGGAAAGGGCTCTCATGAAGTGGAACAGATATTCACAGCTAACATGAGGCTTGTGCTAGGTTCATTCTGTTGCATGCATACATAATATACAATTTAATTCCTGCATGCTTTGCCTTCCATGTCCTTTTTATATCTAAGCATTACAGTGTATGGTTAAGGCTTCAAACAGAAGTAATCTCCTGTTGAAGTGAAAGTGCTTGATCCTGCACAAGCAATAAAAGATAAAGCTATTCCACACGATGGTGAAGTGTGCTCACAACTCAGCCTCCTCTCCAGAGCTTAAGCAAAGGGATGCCCAGTGGTGCATGATCCTTTTGTGCAGCCTACTCCAGCCCAATCAAATTGGCATGATGAGCTCCTTGACACCACAAAGCACCTCTTCTAAAGAAGGATGCCTACAGATTTTCAGAGTTGAGGGTGTTTCAAGACAAGTCCCTTTACTTGGTTTAGGCTGGGTCTAGTGAGATGACGTGCTGTGTCCCAGGCCCAGCCAGACACCTGTTCAAGGCCCACCTTCAAGCCTGGCCACAGAGCTAGGAGTTTCCCTGTAGGAGAAAGGTAGAGACAGAGAGAGCTCAGCACTTTTTTTTTTTTTTTTTCTCCCTCTCATGTAATTTCCAACTACAGAGGTTGGAATCCCTGTAATCACTCATCAGACCATAATTCAAGAACATGATCTCAGGCTCTGACCTAGCGGTGTCCCCAGCTCAATTTCTTTGTCTGAACCCAGGATGCAAGTACCTAAAATACATCAATGTGTGCTTCATCTTGTCATAAAGTCTTGTGCTCCCCTTGAGGGGTTCTGAGTTAAGGCCCAGATTGCAGAAAACATTATGGATATGTCAATTAATTCAACCTGAAATTTCATTCAGGCTAACACACTGAAATATAGCTCAGGTATTCATCTATATGAATGAACAAGACACTTCTATGGCTCTGAAGTGGGCCATACAGAAGCACATAGGTCACAGATTAAAGACTAAAAATTAGGAAAAAATATATGTATTTTAATAACTTTGGAAATGGTCCTATTTTCTTTCTGTTATGTGATGAGTCTGAAACCTATCAACTGACTTCAAATAACATCAATGTTAATTTTCAGAGCTGAATCTTTTAGCAGAAATTCCTATCCAATATGCATACTGAGGATCTCCACATGGCTCCTCAATATGACTCAGGTGAACAAGCTCCAGCTTCCATCTACAGAGGACCACCAACTCTTTTGCTTCTATAATACATATGATCATCTCCAGCTAACATCATGAGATACTAAAAATTGCTTTTTTTTTTTTTTTGATAGTTTGCTTTGCTGTCCCCTAACTACGAAGCAATGAGTGCCCTGGTTACTATAAAAGTCATGCACACATGTCTTCTATCAGCATGATGTCGTGTCTTCTGTCAGTCTGTTATTTAGTACTCAGTGTTCCTATTATCTTCAAACTGGCTCTGGATCTGTTCCAAAGATTGCAATGTTATTCATGGAAACTTTGGTGGAGGGTACACAGCCTGCTTGAGCAATAGGTTGAAACAATGCAGTTTCGGGGTGGGGGGAGATATGGAGATTGGTCTTTTGGAGGGCAAAGACACAGGGGGTTCATATCTATATGTGCCAATTCTCAATCTGAGAGTCCATGTTAATCTGTCTGGATAAAAAGAATTCTACATGGTGAGGAAAATGGGAAGCACTGATATATGGAAAGAGGGAATTTGCTCTCCTAGACAGGAATCTCCAGGAGAACTCCCAGTCAGATTAAATCCCTTCTCTGCCTTGGTTATTTGCCAGTTTATTACCATCTCTGCTCTTCCAAACAAACAAATAAACAGAGCAGAAACCTGAGACATATCTGTATCCGGCTTTGAGATGAGACATTAGCAAAACTTTCATAAATGATCATTTTCCAGAGCTAATTTGGCTACTTCTTTGTCTCCCCAAATCCTGTCACTCTAAATCAATGTAAGAGCTACCCTCTCTGGACTGCTCAGTTTTACTATTACCAGAATTATTCAAGCATATTAGCAGAGTTCTAGCCAAGAATACCTTGTGGTCTGATGTAAAGTCTTGTTTTCCTTGATTAAACCTCCATTTCTTATATTTGTTAGAACAAACAAGCAATTGAATATTTTATTAGAAAGAGTATGATTTATTTTTGTTAGCTAATATATTTGCTTCATGGCAGAGTCTCAGGGGATGAATATTTTATTTCATTGACAGCCCTAAAGGGACAGCACTTATAGAGTCTGATCTCAGCCTATTCTAGAAGTCCGCAAGCAGCATTTTGCAGTGCAGAGGCAAATTTTCAGATGCTAAGAAAACTTCTGTTCATGAAAAACAACAACAACACATAATTTTCACTCTTATACTTTAGTATTGCAGTTTTGATATCTGACTTCCTGTCTGAATCCACCCTTTTCCGTGGATAATCAGTGTTGTCAATGCATTAACAAATCCAGAGAGCACATATGCTTGCCTTGGGGAATCAGGATGATGGTTTTTGCATCAGCCAGGGAAACTTTGCATGGAATAATATGCATAGTGTGAAGACAGATAGGAACACTTGGCCCAGGCACGTGCAGGCTGCAGAACCAGTACTGCAGAAAAGGCAGCATACAAGCAGTGAGCATGGATTTGGGCTGGGGTATGAACCTGATAAAAAAATCTGACCTCTTCCTGAGTCCTGTTTCTTTTTTTTCCCAGACCCATAGCAGTAAGTGAAGGGAGACTGTGGGGCTTTTTTCTGGCTAGCACCCATGACATACAGATGTCCTTATCCTGACACTCTGCACAGCCTGCATTCACTCTCAGTCCCTCGCTACCAACAGAGGCCCAACATTTTATTTGAAACAGATCATCTGGATGCCTGTTTCAATAGGACTATTAGTTTATCTCAGCCTGAGAAGTCTGAGCTTTGACTCATTCAGTATTTGGGCTATTAGCAATAAAAGAGTAAACTGAATTGCTGTGTAATGTAGTGATATTGATGCCACATTAAATTTCCAATGAGATCAGGACCCTGCTGAGCTGGGTGTGACATAAACACAGTGTAGGAGTCGCTCCATACTATGGAAAGCTTAAAGAATGACAAATCAAAGCACACAAAGGGTAGGATGGAAATGCATCCAGGGCCACGCAAAGGTTCAATAGCAAAATGAGAAGAAAATCCACAATATTGTGCCTTCCCTGCTAAAGGACCTAGAATCACGCTATGAACAAAGAACATGTAGGAAAAAAATATAATAAAAATGATATAAAAAGGGATCCTATTTAGATTGAACCAGCATGTTAATTGTTGCACTGTCTGAGCCATGGATCCAACCATGGAGTACATGGGCAATGCAACGTCTCCTATGACCCTCTGCATGGAGAAGTAGTGTAGTCCCAAACCTCTCTAACTCCATTTGCTGCCTTCTACTTCTGCTGCCTGCTATCTCTGAAATCAGACCTGGATTCAAAATGCACAGCTTTTGCTTGTCTTTTCTTCCCAGGAACTTACTGGAAGGGTAGAGGCAGTGTATTTAACAAAGCTGTTATGCAGTTTACTGATTGTGATTATTCAAGGCAAATGCTTTGAAGTAACAGCTTAGTGCAGAGTGACAGTAAACAAGATATAGAGATATACCTAGATGAGAAGAAAAATAAATGGCAATTAGAATTGATATTCTAGATGTAGGAAATGCCAATGAGACCTCAATCTCCAGCAATGACACTCTGCATTCATATTGCTATATACCTGCAAGATCTCTGGGATGCATTATAAATGTCAATTAGACATCACTGAACCCCCAAACAGCACGTGAATATTAGCCTAGTTACTGCATAGCTGCAGCAACTGAAGAACAAAGAGATGGAGGGCCCTGTGTACACCTCCAGTTCTAGTGCTTAGAGTTGATCTAAGCACCTACAGCAGCATCTAAGTTCCAGTTGATGAAAAACAATTCAGACCAGCTCCTGGCTTCCAACACAGTGAATGTTGAGGAGTTGGAGGAGTTGGAGGCTGTATTCACACAGGCCACTATAGGATTATTTTTGATAGTGTTACCTCCCCTTCTATTCATTGCACTGGGAACTAAGGACTAGCAATCCTGGATAACGTGGGGCTGAACTGTTCCTTATCGTCTTGAATAACATGCAGCTGCGTCCACCTTAGGTACGGGTACCCATGGGGGCACCTGAGTCCAGGTCCAAAGGATTTGCTCAGGACAAAACAGAGCCCAGATGAACACAGGAACAGAATCCAACCACCTTGGGTCTGAAGGAGAAGGTAAGCGTGCAAGTCACACACACAGTACTTCTCTGAAAGCCAATGTGGGATACAAATCCTCACTGGAAGCATAGAGATCCCTGCAGAGTGTTGTAGGGGAGGTGGCACTTTGTAAGCTCATCTGCTGAGCACAAACTGAGGAATAGTCAGCAGAATTGTAATGCTCTCTGCTACTTTCTTGTAGCTCCTCTTACTCACATCAGTTGAAGTATCTCCAAGCAAACTTTAAGGGTTAAACACAAACATAAGCAGACAGTCCTATGGCTTGTCCAGGAAGCTGCCGCTCACCATCATGGGACTGCCAGCTTTTGCTGCAAATTCCACAGCCTACTTAACATACGTAAATTATATGATTTCATCCAGAAATCTCTTTCTCCTGTAAAAACACAGACGAACAAGGAGGTGGTCAGTATGGCAAAACAACAGCCTGCCTTCAGGGTGCCAGAGGCTCCTTCCTAGCACTGCAGTGAGTGACAGCCTGTGAAACATTGTAGAGTCAAGACTACCCCAATATTAACTTTCTCACTTATATTTCCTCCTGAGCATTTCCTCTGAAGTCTGTGAAATGCCACTGTTCCAAGGGGTAAACCAAAGAATTACGACTTATCATGAATACTATACCCAGAACATTGCTCTCTTTTTTTTTCCTTTTGTTCCTTCCAAAATCTATTTTTTTAGAAAAATTATTAAAACTAATTGCATTATTTAATCCCATCACATAAAATCCTCCAGTGTTTCATTAATCAATGTAATCAAGCCAATCAAAATAGATAAAGGAGATCTTTTAGCAGGCTTTGATGAGATTTTATCAAAATCTCACTGCATATTGTAAAGCCTTAGCATCCTCAGAAGCAAACTAACTGTGGAATGTGGAAGCTTTGTCAAGCAGGCACTAATAAAGCAGATGATGCTTGGACCATTTTAAGAGGCTCTCCATATTAAACTA
The DNA here is from genome assembly GCA_011074415.1 of Stictonetta naevosa. Taxonomy (NCBI): domain Eukaryota; kingdom Metazoa; phylum Chordata; class Aves; order Anseriformes; family Anatidae; genus Stictonetta; species Stictonetta naevosa. Next base: position 50,076,445 of record CM021701.1, read on the forward strand.
ATAACAGCGATGGTTTTGTGTTACATTAAAAAAATATAAAAGCAAATGGAAGTTGCATTCATTTTATGTACAGGGAGAGATTGCTATGTAAGCAATCACATTTTTAAGTAATGAAGAAGATACATGTCTGTGAGTCAGCAGACCATAAAGCCAGAATACTACAAGGAAAATGCAATGGGTAGTGCAAAGGTTATATCAGAACAGCTGTAAGAGCCTTATTAAAAGCACAAACCATTTCCTTTTAAATGTGGTACTCTTACTCCACATCTGTATCATAAATAAATATCAACCAACAAGCTGTGCCTTGTGCAATATTTGTGCTGTGTCTCTCCTTCCCTCTTCAGGTCATAGCTCCCATTCTTCACACTTTTCCATTGACAAGCCAGGAATATGAGCTATTAAATCACTACCACAAAAATGGAAATAAAAAGGGTGCTGAGGTAATGCAGCACCACACAAGCAGGAGATGTGTATAGTAGGTAGACACTACAGTTGAAACACGGACTGTGTTACCATTTTGGATAAATGCCTTCCCGTATACCTCATCCAGAAGAGATACAGTCAGAATCCCACCTAATGGACTTCAGTGAAGAAAGTATAAAATGCCATCTTTATTAGCTTCCCAGACACAGCAATTACAGAAGCAGATACTACTCCACAAATGTAAAGACTAGCCAACACATAAAATCCTAAATTCTTGGATTAAATGGTCCCTATCTGATCTAGATCTATAAACTGATGCAAGGTTGCTGCCCCTGAAAGGAGGTCCTCTCCTACCACAGGATTTCTAGTAGCAGTAGTAGCAGCAGTAGCAGAGATGGTGTTGACAGACTCTCTTGGGCACCTTGTTGACAGAAAAAGCATTTACTTGCTCAGAGACCTCCAGTTCACAAAGTACTGGTCATCCCTGGAATTCACCAGGTGCAGTGGTTCGCCACAAATACTGTGCTACCCCCCCAGGTCTCATCCTGCCTGGCTAATTTTCTTGTGTGCCCAAACCAGCTGTGGGGTCAGGAGACACCAAGTGACACCCAGTAGTTAGGTACAGTGCTCCTTAGGATCTGATATCCCAGGAAACCTCAGGCACTTCCTCCATTGGCTCGGTCCAACATGACACAGGAGACCCCAAAAACCTCACAATCCAAGGAATTTGAGGAGCCAAAGGAACCAGCCTGACAATTAGCACCCACATCGCCTGCAAAGCAAAGAGTTGATAAATGGGCACTGACATCTCTTCCAGCTACATCTACTTTTGTTCCTACTGGAAGTTTTGTTGCTTTTTTTCCATTTTGAAGACTCTTTGCAACTGAGCTGCAGCTTCCCCACCTCCCCTTCGTGCTCTGAGGCTACAACACGGAGATAGGCAACAGGTAGAGGCCAACCCTGGCCATTTTCACAATCAGCTCAGCACTTCTGAAGGCACTGTTAGAGCTTAACAGTGTCAGGCATAACCTTGTTATTATTTCCAGTGGAAATAATGAAGGAGGATGATCTTGGTTTTCATTTGAAATCAGGCAACATGGCACCACTTGTTTGCTTAGAAAGCCACCAGACAGATGTTGTAGCTGGTAACCCAACTGCAGCAAGGTGTAATGAATGCTATAATTTCACCTTATGTTGTGCTTTCATTTCTATTCTGTCACAAATAATTTTGAATGGAATTAAGCTCATCTCCCTCACAAACAGACAGGGTTGTTTTCCTTCTTGCTGTGTTTATCCAAGCACCCAACAAAGAGCTCAATTCCAAAATAAAGCCAGGACCGAGAGAAGGAAAACATGTTAGTGGCAGAATTGACTGAGCTCACCATAGACTGTAAAAACCAAAATGGGAGGCCATGGTGGAGCATCTGTATGCACCTGCAGCCCCGTCCACCTGTCTTTGGTAGCAACGGGATTGCTGTGTACTCAGAGAAGCGTGTGCTGCTAACTGGACAGACATTATATGCCTAATGTGCTCACTTTAAAATAAAGCCATGGTTTTGCTTCGAGAGAGTGTTATATTTTCTCTTGAACGCAACCCTGTGTTACCAGACCTCATCCGTAATCCCCCTGGTACCAAAAAGTCACTTCATATTAGCTGAAAGTGGAGCTTTCTAGTTACAGATGCGCAAGGTCAAACTATTCTCAAAATCTTTCCTGGCAAGTTAAGACACAAAAATATTCACTGGAAAAATCGATATAGTTCCACTGAAGTGAATGGCATGCCGTCAGCAGAGGATGTGACTTATTCATTACAGACATTACAACCTGAGGATGATGTTATTATATTAACTATTTAATTAACCAATAGAGCTACTCGTGTTCTTATTACTGTCATCAGAAGGAAAGGATTCATTTAATCACAGTGTTCAACTATTGGAAGAACAAACCTGGAGATCTAGGTGTTGTGTGTGGGAGCTTCACAATGTTCCAGCTTCATCTTACTTTTTTCATTCCATCAGAATTGCCAAATGTCCGTCAGGATGCTGACGGACAGTCTGGGTTGCTCTGCCCTTGTCTCAGCTGTGTTTGTGTGATATACATGCCTTTGAGGGCAAATAAATACATGGGCTACACCCCACAACTGGAAGTCTCCACTTGCTTGTGCTTCCACGTGGACTGCGCTATGGTCAAGCAAGTTTATTATTATTCACCCCACAAACCATCAGTCACACCTATGCAGAATGATAGCCAAAAAATGATGTTTCTGAGAATTTAAGGCTGTCTCTCGGGATGCTCTGTAAGCAAAACCACGCCTGGCATTTTGATGTAGTTGTCTTTTTATGAACAGCTGATCAATCAAAAGATTTTCTGATTTACTCTTTTTGCAGAAAGCTTTGCCTATTCACGTTGTAGAAGGCAAATTTCTCTCTTCTTGCACTGTCAGCAAGGCAACCGCAGGTGGTAGTGATTTCTAGAGCATCAGGATCGATTCTTCCAGGTGCTGGCACCTAAGGCTTGCTCTGAGCAGGGGAGATCCTGTTCTGCACACACCTGCTCCCTCTCCACTTCACCATCCCTCCAGTGACACAACTCTAGCAGAACTGTACACGCATGGAAGTCAGGGAAAATAAAAGTGTATAAATACGATGCAAACCTGCTCACATTATAGCAATTAAGGAATTAAGGGTTGTCAAAGCATGTGAGAAGTAGTAAGCAATTATTTTATTTCTTGACAGACTGAAAACCTGAGAATCATGCTATCCAAAACTATGTATGGGTGTGGACAAAATCTGGAAAATAAAACATTCTTAATTCATTTGGATGTCTTTAAGGAAGACTTGATTTTGAAAATGCCATGTGCTTTCTTTCACTACTTCTAAATTAAAGTTTTATTTTTCATTTTGAAATAGTATTTTCCTATCAAAAATAGGGGAAAAAAAAAAGTGCTTAAAGGAATAGCATAACCCAACATAACCCAAAAGCCCAGCTGTAGAGTAGATGACTGGGTTGGAACTGGATGAGTTCATTAATAAATAGCCTAAAATGAATGCATTTGGAGAGAAGTTTGGGCTAAAAGCTTCTCTGTGGGTCTGCAGAGAGTGGGTTATGCCAACTACGAGCCAGGTGAGCATTCAGGGAAGGATTTTGCATGCAGAGACATTCCCAGGTGGGTCAAGCAATTTATGAGGAGCCAGCGTGCAGGTTTGGCTGCCTTAGGTGGAAGGGAAAGGGAGAGAGAGGGAGAGGGATGGGTTTAAAGGCTGGAAATTACTGAAAGGGAAGGCAAGTGTAAAAATGTCTTTCACCATACTCATAAGGAAACACAGAGTAATTAATGTGCAAACTGACATTTGATGGATTTACAAACGTTCCTTCGGGACAAACACTTGAAAGTATTTGATCCGCACTGTGATATTCTTATTGGTTTTAGTAAGTTTGGAATCCAGCCTCTCCTTCCCTCTCCCAAACCACACACATGCAAAAATTGGACCTCAGATGAGGACAAATCTGGTGCCACTTCCACAGCCACAGCCGCCATGGTCACCGAGACACCGACTGCGTGGCTCTTTTTTGCTTTCACCAGCAGGAAACTGGCGATGTTAGAGCACAACAGGGTTTCATTGAAAGGAGAAAACTGCCAAAGCCTTTAATTCATATAGCCCAAATTACCCTATGTGCTGGGGCTGGTGTTAATGAATTAAGATGCCTGTGCTCTCACTCAGGATGCCACTGCTTTCTGGAGGCATGGGGATGCAAGTCTGCAAGGGGGCTGTGCCACCTCTAGCAAATCTAGGCACATCTGACAATATTCTCCATCTTTTTGAAAGTGAGAACTTTCTGAGGTATAAGTCTGTGATTTCTTGGTTCCCAGCAAGGGAACCGGCTCGCCTAAACACAGCTGGTTCTAATCAAGGCAAGCAGTCAAATCAGGCCACAGACGTGGCATGGTCTTATACTTGCAGCAGAGCTGCCTTGAAGTCGGAGAGCTTTTGGTGCACCGAGAGCAAAAGCAACTCTTTGGGAATGTTTCTGGTGCTTGCTATGGGAATGTGTACCTTGCACTCTTGATCTGCCTCAGATGTGTAGCCACATGAGATTTTACACATCCCTCAGTTAAACCTGAGCAAAATTTAGCACTCTGGGACATCCTGCAGAGCCGTCCATTTGCCCATTTCTCCATGGGTCTCGAAACCACAGAAATGCTGCTTCACTGAGGAGAGCACAAGTGTCATATGAAATTCCTTCCCTGGGAGATGCTGTGAGTGTTACTTGGGTTTTCAAGATGTAAAAAGATGTTATGGTACTAGACTGATACTCCCACAACCTCTTTGCTTGACCTCAACTTATTGGACAATTCCTCCCTTGCAAAAAAAAAAAGTCATAATACAGCCCTATAGCATCCAGGTATGGTGTGAATTCATTCATTAACACTGCAAGGTATTGAAATGATAGATTAATTTTGTAATGAATCATAGTTGTAGTATTTAATAATGTACAGAGTAACTGCTAGAGTTTAATTTAGCATGCACTTCTCCTACCAGCTCTCCAATAAATAACCAAATTTATTTCACCAAATTACTGAACATCTCTTTTTTTACCACTTATAACATCCTTGTCTACATTTCCAAGTTTCCCAGCCACACTTCTCAAAACCATGTGTCACATTTTGCCTTTTCCATTCGAGCCTGGTCATTCCTTCAAGTTTTTGAGTCATGCACAGTTTTGCCAAAATGGCCACCTTTGAAGCCAAGTGCACACGTCCAAGGCAGGGTGATGCGATGTGAAAACCATCCTTGTGGGAGCACAAAGAGACCCATTTCTCTCAGAAATATTTGTCCACAAAATGAAGCCCACTTGGGCTAATTTAGTGTGTTAAAAGTTCCGTCTTCCATTGGTAAGAATAGTACGTCTCACACTGGAGAGCTTTTCTGAATGATGAGCCTGTGGCATTTATATTAGCTCTTTTTTTTTCCTAATAGGCTTTATATAATAACTCCTTTAACAATCCAAGCACAGAAGTAGGAACTAGCTACAGTGCAACAGGATGTCCCAAAAATGAAATATTTTCTCCCAAAAAATGTCCTCCAGTTGAAAAATTCTTAGCTATGTGAAAGGAATTCACCTTCTTCCTTTTGTTCTGCTTCTTTAGTTAAAACAAAAAAAATAATACAGTAAGTTAAGGGGAGATGGGCAATTACACAGCATGGTCTGCATTTCTTAGCAATGCATTTGTAAAAAATGTTGGAATGTTGCATTTCAATAAAATATTTAAATTGCTTACATAGCCTGTAAATGTCTGTTCTACGCAGACTAGAGAAAACACTGTATCTCATTCTGAATGTCTCATCAGATATCAAATGTGGATTTATAGCCTGAATAGATTAACTGGCAGCAATTGCCCTAAATATGGAACTGTAGAAACCTGCTCACCGCTGCTCCAGAGCCAGGCTCTGCCTCTTCTCCCCGGCTCCTCTCCAGCAGGATGAGCCCCACAAGATGGAGCAGGGAGCATCGGCACGGCTCTGCCCCTCGCACGGCACGGACCCTCACTTGAGAACCCATCCCTGTCCCAGTCCTGGCAATAGCTTCTAGGAAACTGCCTGCCTGCTGTGTCTGCTCTCCTGTCTGTGCCTCATCCTGACGGTGCTGGGTTTTCATGTAGGAGGAGAACTTGAGGACTTGGAGGTTTTTTTCCAGGTCTCACCCAGAGCACGAAATGCTCCACAGGCAGACACTGGCACACTGGAATACGTTTAGGGTGGCCAAGGCGAGAGACCTCAGAAAGGGCTCTGCTCTCAGGGGATGGGTTGTCAGCACCTCCCAAACTCAGGGCCCTCCGGGTGTTTGAGGTTGCTACGTCAATTCAAGATGCCCTGGAGACCGAGGCAGCCACATCACCAGTCCTAAAACCAGGCACCAAATAATGGTCACAAGGAGTTTGGGTAAAAAACACAGGCCAGGTTGTGATATTTACAGGCTCCTGCATTTCAGCTGTGGACCTAAAAAGCTTTAAAGGAGGCTTCACCACACACCAGCAGGCAGCTGAAGAACTGAGCATCACTGGGTAAAGCAGCTCAAGCTGCACACATGGTTTTGTTGCCTAAATACAGGTGTCCCGTGCCACCTGAGATGTCCCTGGTGTCCCAGCTGGCCTCTGCAAGCCCTCTGCCAGACCCAGCAGTGCTGCGTGGGGGCTTGGGGCTCCCCAAGCACCTCAGGTGGGAGCCACATCCAGGAAAGGGAACCGGAGCGGGGGGTAGATGGGGCAGGGCTCAGGAGTGATGTAAAATACACCCAAAAGGCACTTCTGCTCCCAAGGGAAGAACCTCATCACAGCACTTATCGGTCAGTGCTCACAAAATGATCTTTTTTTTCTCAACAACCTGTCGGTATCGAATGTACCTGCACCACTGATATGAAAATAAACATGTCCAGGGCAAAACTGGGTGCATCTGGTACAAGTTCCTGCTTCTTAGAGAGAATGTAAAGACAGAGACATGCACCAGCCTGCCACCAACCTCCCCTTACAGGGACAGCCTTCCTTAGGAGAGAAATTATCGGACAACCAGCCCCTGGCACTGCCATCCCCGGACAGTGAAGCGAAATCTCCAGAACCTCCAGATGCCAGAAATCCCTTCGCTAGCTGCCGGCCGAGTAGGCGAGGGGGAGCTGCAGTGCGTGGGGGAGCGGAGATGAGAAGGAGGAGGTGGGCACAGGGCCGTCCCCGGGGACTCGCGTCCTCCCGTCCCATTAAGCCCGCAGGCAGATCAGCCGGGGCTGCGGGAGCAGGCAGCGGGGGGAGATGAAAGGCTCCTGGAAGGAATCAGGTGCAGAGGGTGGGCAGATGCTGCTAAAGAGCAAAGAGACGCGGCCAGGCTCATTTGTCTGGAAGGGAACCAGCAGGAACTTTCTTTTTATCTCCAATTGCGGATGTTAGAGCAGTTCCTAAAGGCCACAGCCACTTTGGACCCCACCGCTCCCGCGCGGGGAGGGAGACTGCGGCGTGTTTCGTTCCTCAGGTACAAACCCCCCCACACGGGGTGGCCACGGACCCGCTGTCTCCCATGGGAACCCACCGGGCTCTGCCTCTCCCAGCCAAAACCCAACCGGGCACCGTCGTGTCTGTTTGTCCAACCGGTGGCTGAACACAGCCCCCTGCTTCTGGCCCTCTCCGCCTGCCTGAGCCATGGCCGGATCCGGCCCTGCCCCAGCCCAAGCTTTGGCCATGCTCCACCTCGCCTGCATGGAGCTTAACGGGGCACCCCTCGGCCAGGCAGGGTGAGCAGGGCACGGCCCCGATCTGTCTGTCGGTCTGTCTGCCCGGGGATTAGCCTGGTCCCACCTGGGCTGCCCCCAGCTCTGCTCACCGGGATCGCCCGGGCTGCGTGGGCAGCTGTCCGTCCGTCTGTCCGTCTGGCTGGCTGGGGGAGACGGACGGGCACTGCTCTGCCCTTCCTACCACTAAGTCTCTCCGTCTGTCTGTCTGTCTGGGGGAGACGGATGCCCTTCCTACCTCTGTGTCTGCCTGTCTGAGACAGAAGGATGGGCACAGCAGTGCCATCCTATGCCCTATGCCCACCCCATCGCCACGTCCGTCTGTCTGTCTGGGAGGGCAGCCACCCACAGCCACTCCTGTCCACGAGGGGATGCTGGCCACAGTCCTGTCCGTCTGTCTGTCTGCAGGGCCTGGCACAAGCAGCCCCAGCCCCCCCCGGCACCCCCCAGCAGCGATGCAAAGGCCAAATGGGCAGGATGAGGCCCAGGGGCTGCCCGCATCATACTCCCAGCATCTCGGGAGGGACAGCGGGCAGGGCACACACACACAAAAAACAAACAAACAAACAAAACCACCAAAAATACACCTTCAGGTCTCTACAGCTGGGCTGCACCCCCCCTCAAAAAAAAAAAAAAAAAAAAAGGAAAAAGAAAGTGAAACAAATGTGCAACAAGGGGGGATTGATCATTGTTTCTTTCCTTTTTTTTTTTTCTTTTTCTTTTTTTGATGGGGAAACTGCGCTGCTGTGATTTAATTCTCGTATTTGCTGTTACCGAATGAACTTTCCTTCCGAGGGAGGGGGCTTTGGGTAAGCGGGGACCGGCGCGCACCGCCCCGCGCCCCCAGCCCCAGCCGCGGGCACAACGCCGGGCTCCGGGTACCGGGCGGCCCCGGGGCAGCCTCCGGCCCCCTCCTAGGGCGAGAAAAAGCAAAATATAAAATAAAATTAAATAAAAAATAAATAAAAAGAAAGGGGAAAAAAAGAAAAGAAAAGAAAAAAACTTAACAGCTAGCGCTCGGCGTAAATACACTTTAGGAGCATACCGAGCAAATGAAAGTTTAATATATTTTTTTTCCTCCCCAAATCGGTGCCTGAAGGGCAGGTGTCGCTCCGGCGACAGGCCGGGTTTGGCAGCTTTTGGATCGTGCCGGGGGCCCCGAGCTGTCCCCGGGCTGGGGGGCACGGATTCGTTTGCAGACTGCGGCTTTAGCGCTGCCCCCGCTCCGCACCGCCGCGCTCCCGACAGTCCTGAGCTCGGCTGCTCCCAAAGTCCCCTCCGAGAGCAACTTCTTGGGGCCGTGCATCCCCCAAAAAGCACCGGGGAGGGGGGCAGAGGCCCGGCGGAGCGGGGGGGACGAGCCTTGCACCCCTCAGGTACGGGCGCTGGCGCTGACATTGATGTAACTACATTAGAGTTAATGGCAGCAGCCTGCTCCTCATTATTAATTGTCTTTGTGTTTGGATAAAGTATGTAATCTTCTCCTCAACCACACCATTAAAATAGGTTGCCTTTTCAATTAAGAACTGTCTTGAGCGCAGCAGTCAATTTTCCTAATGAAGATGCATTATATTTTCACTTTTTTTTTTTTTTTTAATAATGGGAAAATCCCACGTTTTCATTAGGCGTGATTACGGAAAAAGTACAAGAGGGGGGTTTGTCTAAACTAAATGTGGCCCGTGTAGTGTATTAAATACCAGGCTTTTAAATAAATTGAAATTTCATACAGATAAGACGCGAGGTTGGGGTACAAATACAGTCAGATTCGCTTCCTTCAGATTAAAAAAATGCAGGGTCCATTCTTTCAAACGCACTTATCAGATAGAAAATCATGATTAAAACAACTACAGGCGACCCTTAGCCGCAATTACTCGGGTAAACTTTTCGCTCAGCCTAGTTTGCCTACATTAAACCTGAGGATGATGCTTTAAAATAGACTTGCACTTTCTGCTAATGTGCAGCTTTGGGGAACAAATAGCACAGTTTAATCATGCAGAAACACACGGGAGCCAGAATCGTCTCACAATTAATTTACCAAAATAAACCCGGAGCTGCCTGCATTGTTTAATATTTAGCTTCCACTCCCCTCCTACTCCTGGAGAAAAAACAGCCCTAGTTCTTTAGAAAGGAGGAAGGTTTGGGGGAGCTTTTAGGGAGTTGGGATTTTTCTTCCTTTCTCTTTGCTTTGGAAAATAAATATTCCATAGCGTGAAGGCAAAGGGTTAAATCTTACATAATGGAAAACACTTTAAAAAAAAAAAAGAAAGAAAGTAAAGAGAAAAAAAAAAAAAAAAGCCGAGGGGGAAAAAAAAAAGAAAGAAAAAAGAAAAAGAAAAAAAAGAAAGTGTGCTATTTGTGAGGCTGACAGGCTGCAAGGGGACGGGGTCTGGATTTCCCCGCAGTGTTGTACTTGTGGGATCTTTGTTACCGGACACACAGCCACTCGCGGGCACACAAACCAGAGGAAAATACCATCACCGACACGCAGTCCGGGAAGGGGGGAAATTAGCTGTAGGTTGCGGAGCTGTTTTTTTAAAAAGTTTGCAATATAGAAACCCGCCCAGCAATGACTGCCTGCAAAGGAGAATGAAGTTAAGCACTGAAGTAATTTCTTATTCACATGGTAACAACAACAGTTGGTTTCTGATCTTTTGCGAGCTTTCTGCACTGCGGCTTTGTTTGGTTGGGGGGGCTGCTCTGGGGGTTTGGGGGGCATTTTCCTAATGAACATTTGTTTCTCCACCAGCCAGCGGCTAAAGAAGATCTGCAAAGAATGGCAAAGAAGATTTTCGATTAAAACCTTAGCCCATCTCCACGGATTACTTTATATCGATTCTTATATATATGGCTGCAATTGATGGGCTCTAATTAAAAATCCAAAGGGGGGAAAAAAGTTCTTTCTGGGGCTCAATAAAAGGAGCTTTTCATATACGGGAAATAAAGGTTGTAAAAGGTTACAAACGAAAGACTAGTTTAAAGCTTCTCTGCGGTTTTCTTTTCTTCTTTCTCACAAAACCCTTTTTCTGGCTCTTTCTCTCCCTGCCCCCCTCCCCCCGACCCCTTCATTTCTCCCAAGTTTGCCAACACGCGAGATATTGGACTGGAACCGTTATTTTAATATCTGGCTCGGGGAGCTATAATCTGATTGCTGTAGGAAGCTGCTCATCAAGGTAACTTCGTGGCCTGGAGAGGGAAGAAAAAAAAAAAAAAAAAAAAAAAAAA
>CM021701.1:50087464-50155003 GCA_011074415.1 Stictonetta naevosa
AAAAAAAAAAAAAAAAAAAAAAAAAAAAGATGCAAACTGGCAGAATTAGACCCAGTTTGGTCGGCACACGGACACACAGCCGCACGGAAAGACCCACGGCCCCGTTCCCACGCGTGTACCCCACGCACCCCCCGGCAGAGCCACCCCAAAGACTTTTTTTAGTATTATTTTGCATTTGTGCCGATGGTTTATTTCTCTCTGTAATTTTTTTTGGGGGGGTAGGAGGTCTTCTCTCCCCCCCCCCCTCCCCAAGACCTTCCCCCAGGTGCAGGCGCTGACCTCCCTTTCCCCGCTCTCGGGCATCATTTTTGGGAGCTGCCTGGCCCCGAGAGGAGCTGCGCGAATCGCGGATCGCCCCCGATCGCCTCCACCGTCCCCTCCTCTCCTCTCCTCCCCCTGGCCCTCCCCACTCAAATTATGAAACTTGGTTTCATCTAGGTAAAGATGCTGCCTTATTTCTTTTTCTTTTTTTTTTTTCTTTTTTTTTTTTCTTTTTTTTCCAGGAAAACAAACCCAAACACCCCCCTCCCCAAAGGAGGCGCCGGCTCTGCCATGCCTCTCCCAGGCGCTTGGAAGAAGGGGGGGATTTTTTTTTTCTTTTTTAGCATTCCGGCATTTTTAAACGAATCCGACCGTTTTTCGAAGTGGCACGGCTTTGCCGGGGGCTCTGGCATTGCACCCCCAAAAGGGAAATTTGGGAGGAGGGGGGAGGGAGTGTCGAAAGAGAGAGGAAAAAAGAAATCCCGCAATTGAATTGCAGATAAACTTCCAGGAAAGTACGGAATATTTTAACGAGACACAAATCCGATGAGGGGAAAAGCTTAAAAGTGCGTAGCATGCATCGCTTTGCGGAGCCGATCGGAGATGCCAAGATGACAAATAATAAACCGGCTCCGTCTGGGGGGGGGTCGCTTTCCTTCCTCAACTTTTCGCCCAACCTGCACGAACGCCTCGGTTCCTTGTCAGCACCCCCAGCCGCAGCGCGATCAGCCTGGTGGGCAACACACACACGGCAACAACAACAACAACAACAAAAAAACTCGCAAAACGCTCGCGTTAGTAAAGAGGAGTTGGAAATTACACCGGAGGAAGGAGGAGAGAGAGAGAGAGAAGGAGAAACGCAGCTATGCAGAGAGAGAAACGGGAATGGATCTGTAACCCGCTTGGCATCGGAAGTTGGAGAACTTACTGAGAAGCAGAAGTTAGAGTTTCTTTTCATCCCAGAAGCAGATTTTGGTTCTCTGAGCACAAAGTTCTGAGAGTGCAAAGCACACAGATCCACTCACTCCCCGTTAGCCCGGGCTAGTCTGGCTCTCTGGGACCGTACCTGCTCTGAAACGCTTTCCAAATGGACCAGGAGAGATTGGAAAGTTTTTGTTTTTCTTTTAAAAAAATAAAAAAGGAAAAAAATCAAAATAATACTAATAAAAAATAAAAACCCCTAGATCCCACAGCTGCAACAATTTTTTTGTGTGCAACTTTTCCACGGGCTGCAGAAGGAGGCAGAGGCAGCTGCAAAGTGTGTGCAGGATTGCTCCAGGAAGAAGGTTCCCCCTTTTTCCCTCTCTCAGATCCAATCTTTGCGAGAGCCATTCCGACACATTGCTAAGCTAAAGGGAAATTCTCTTTGATAAAGCGGTGTTCCCAGCTTCTGGGTTTTAAAACCTAAATCTATATTCAAATCTGGCTGAAGGTGTGTTCTGGGATTTATGAAAGCCTCTTAAAGGGGTAAATTTACCAAACCGTGACAAAATCATCACAATCTTACTTTAGACATCTGAAGTGGATGAGAATTTTAAAGAGACCCTTGTTTATTTAAGTAACGCTGTCCAGCTCTGCCACTTGTTTTCTTGGCAGAGGGAATTAGCCCGGGCTGCTGGGGCCGGGGGGAGCCGGGGAAGGCCGGGGATGTGCCGGTGCCCCCGGGCAGCAGCGGGTGGCGATGCCCGCTGCCCTCCCTGCGCTCCCGGCCACCTTCCCAGGCACCGGCAGCGATGCTTCTGCCTTGCTCAGCCCTCCTGGCGGCCTCAGCCCGGCTTCTTCCAGCCCCCGAGCACCCCCTTTTTTTTTTCTTTTTTTTTTCTTTTTTTTCCCTAGTCTGTTCCCCCCCACCCCCCCTTGCCTTTTATTTTTAATCGATTTCGAAAATACCCTCCTGGTCAGGATACACGGCAACGAATTATCTCCCTCATTCTTCCAAGGTGGATTAAGGTTATTAAATAATATGTGGGGGCGGGAGGCGATGGCAAAAAAGGGGGGGTTGGGGGGAGGGTTGAATCGGGATATTTATTACTGTTGCTCTGCTACAGGAGAGGCTGAGGGGCCGTGCCGACATGCGGGGAGGTGAGAGGGAAGGATTTTCCCGGCGCGGATTTCTGCGCAAGTGTGGCAAGGGGGGGAACAAGGGGAGGGGGGATTGCAATGGGGCAGGGGGCTGCAGCCGCCTCTCTCCACCCTCCCCCGCCCGAAAATAAATTTAAAAAAAAATAGAAAAACAAACCAAAAAGAAAGCCAACAAACGAAAAGCCCCTAAAAAGTATCACGGCTCTGAGAAAAAGGGGGAACAAAAAAAAAAAAAAAAAAAAAAAAAGACCCCAAGGAGTGCAGGCGCAGCGCAGAGGAGGGCAGGGGGAGAGGTGCCGGAGGAGCTCGGGGAGGGTCGAAGGGCCAGGGGGGGCCGGGGTATTGCAGCCCCCAGCCGGGCCGCCCCCGGGCACCAACTTTCCGCAAGTCTGGCAAAAAAAAAAAAAAAAAAAAAAAAAAAAAAAGGTGGGGGCGTCCAAAGTGTGGGAGCGGCTCCGCCGGGCTGCGGCTGCTTTTGTGCGAGGGGTTATTTTTGTTTGTTGGTTTGTTTGTTTGTTTGTTTTAATTTCCCCTCCTCTCTCCTCCCTCCTTCCCTTTGCCCCCCTCCTTCCTCCTCCTCCTCTCTGGGAGGGAAAAAATAAATAAATAACAGAAACAAAACCCAAAAACCCAACAACCCAACCCCGAGCATCCCAAACCTGCTCCTGCAAAGCGCCAGCTCGGGCTGCACCGGCAGCGGTCGGTGGTTGCGCTAAGTCCAAGGACAACCACATTTGATTGCACACAGCCAGCCAGGCTCGGAGAGAGCCACAAAGAGGCGAATTAATTGCTATAACTTCATTAACATAGGTCACCCCGTTAAAACGAGGGAGCCGCTGCGTTTTCCCTTACTGTCACAAGTGAGGAAAGTGCGCGCAGAGCCGGGCTGAGCGCTCCTTCCCCGAGCCTCCCCTGATCCTGCCTTGTCCCCAAGCTTCATTTTCGGGTTTCTTTTACCCGGGACAAGTTGGGCAGGGACGGATGCTTGCGAGAGGCACGGCTCGGCTCGGCTCGGCGGCGGGGAGCTCCCCGGCCCCCCTCCGCTGCAGCGAGTTTATTCCTACGAAAATATTTCCACGTCCATATTTGCAAAGGCAGCGCAGCGCTGCTGCAGAAGTCTCGTCCTGAACCACCAGCCGTCTCTATACATCTTAAATATAGACTTATAGACATGTGGGTGCGGTAGGGCCCGGGGGGGCCGGAGCTGGGGCACCCCGTTACCCCGCTCGCCCTACCCCTGGGCAGGTTTCCCCTACAGCTTTCCCTTCTCCCAGCTCCGCTCCGCTCAGCCGAGGCTCCAAGCCGCCCCCCAGCAACGTTTACTTATATATTTTAATATCTTTTGTTGTTATTATTACCCCCCAACCCTCAGCTTTTTATCGTGTCGTGTCCCCCGTCCCCCCCTTCTTCTCCGTCCCCGGGCAATACGCTAACGCGATCCGTGCTTAACGTCCATCACGTTAATTTGGACAATGACTTCATGCGCTGCGCTCCATAATGTATATTTTTAAACCGAGCAGGTTCTTTTAATGTATATTCTCGTGTCATTTTGGTGGCTGTTATTTCTCGCTTGATTGTCCCCCCGGTACAGCAGCGGCCTGTTTTTTCCTCCCCCTGTTGTGTGTTTTTATTATTTTCCCCCTGGCTTAGATGTGTCAATCACTCTCTCCCTGCCATTGGTTGGAGAGTTTGCGTCAAAAAGTTGCCAGAGAGGCGCTTTCTCAGCAAAGCTCCCCGAGAGAGGTAGAGACCTCAGCTCCAACGCACCCCGCCACTATTATTAAAAATAAAATCACTTGACCAGCTCCGGCACCGGACAGCTCTGTATGTACCGAGCCCAGACCCCGAGCATCCCCGCATCCCTCTCCCGCACCGTCCCCTCCCCTTTCTCCCCCATTTATTCTTCTTTTTCAAACATTTTTTTTTCCTCCCCCCAGCCTCCCCCCCCCCTTCCGATGTCGTGGGCATGTGCATGCGGCGAGCTCTCTAACCTCCGGCTTTGTGCTTTCTCTCCCAGCTCAGCCCGAGCCCTGAATTTGGCGAGGACCCGGCCGGCACCGCTCGCCCCCCGCCCTGCCCGAGGCTCGCAGGTAAGTCGGACCCGCTCGCCTCTTCTCCCCCCCCCCCCCCCCCCCCCCGGGGGGGGGGGCAAGGCTCGGGGGGGCATTTTGCAGAAATACAGCGAGAGGGAGGGGGAAAATATTAGTGTTATTATTTTTATTATTTTTTTTAAGAGCGTGTGTGCGGGGGGCAGCGGCTTTGGGAGAGGGAGGCTGCCCGGGAGAGCTGCGGGGATGCTCCGGGGAGGCCGGGCCGGGCCGGGCCGGGTGGAGGGAGGTTGCTCCGGTGGCAGGGGATGATGCAAAATGCGAAAGGGCCGAATCCGGGAGCGGAGGAGACGGTCCGGAGCTTCCCACGGCTCCCCTCTCCCGTGGGCAGGCGGGGGTCGGGCTCGGTGTTCTGCGGGCAGCGTTTCCTCGCCGAGATTTCCTTGGGTGTTTTATTTTCCCCGGCCTGATCCTTTGGCCTTTGGTTATTCCCCGGCCCCGAGGTGGACTTGGAAAATTAGAAATAACTGGAGAGAAATTTCCCCCCCTCCGGCTGCCGTCCCGGACCCCCCCATCCTTGCACCCAGGCACCGGCGGCGGCCGGGGAGAGAAACGGGCAGCGCGTTTTGGGCCGAAGATTCGGGCGGGTGAAAGGAATGGCGAGAATTGCAGCCAGCTCGGAGAAGGGCTGGAGGTGTTTCCCACCTCCCCGATTTTATTATTTTGATTATTATTGTTATTATCGGCCGTGGGAACGCGCTTCCCCAAGGCAGCGCCGTGGCTCAAGGCACCCTGCTCCGTGCCCCAGGCTCCATCCCCCGGCTCGCACCGCACTGACAAAGAGTCGGGAAAGTCCTTGTGCACCGGCACAAGTTTCCTTAGAGCTCAAAACCTCCTCCGCTTGCCGAGATTGATTTGGATTTCGGATCCCCCGAGAAGTTGAGAGTTATTATTCATTTCTTTAAAAAGGGGAAGAAAAAAAAAAGATGCAAATCCAGTAAAAGAACAAATAAAAATAATAAATAAAAGGCGGTTAGGAAGGCGATCGGGTGGCGGTGGGGAGGCAGAAAAGGGTCAAAAGGCTCGGCGGCCCCCGGACGACCGTTTCGTTTGGCCGCTCCGGAGCGGGACGTGGGCCGCGGAGCTGCGCGCAGGGACCGAGGGCCAAGCGCGGAGCCGGTGGGGGCCCTACCCCGGCACCCCCTCAGCGGGGAAAAAAAAAAAAAAAAAAATCCCTTTCTGGGAAACACCAACCCCAAACCCTCCCTTTGGGGAAAAAAAAATTACAAATAGGATAAAATAAATGTAAGAAAGGCGGTGGAAGCGAGATCTTGGGGGGAAAAGGCAAAGCAAAAGAAATTCCTCATCCTATCTCAGCACCATGCCCCCCTCTCCTCCCCGTCCGGGGATGGAGCCGTGGCTGCCCGGGCCTCATCCTGCCCTCCCGGCCGCGGCTCGCTGCCTTGCATTAATCAGCCCGGGCCATCAGCGGGGCTGGGACCGGTGGCCCGTAATTAGGGAGCGTGTGCCGCCCGGATTATCTCGTTAGTTTATCAAGAAAACATTTATTATAATTAATTCTCGGACGGGGTAATTATTATTGAGCGAGGGCAGAGCAACTGGTAGCCGGGATCTTTGCGGAGCCAGGGGGGAGGAGGGGGAAAGGTGACAGATTGCGGAGCGGAGCCGTTGCTCCCCGCTTGCGCGGCCGCGGACGAGCGGCTCCGCGGGTGGCTGCGCCGGGCAGGCTCCTGGCCGTGCTGCGCCGCCTTTAAGCGGATGGAGGATTGGGTGGAGAGGAGGGGGACGCTCGCTTTTTATTTTTTTAAAGTGTTTTTTATTTTGGGGGGGTTCGTTTGCTCGTTTGCAAATGCACCCCGAAATCACTTTTGCTCGCCCGCGCAACCGGTGGCGACCAAATTGGCGGCTCCGGGGTGGGTGCGGAGCGGGGGTCCCCTCCCTGCAAAGCGGATCCTTTTCGTCCCCTCCCCGGGCACGGTGTTAAAAGCGGGGCCCGGCTCCTTGCCTCCGTTAAACGAGGCCGAGCCACGCAAGATGCGCGCCCGCGGAACCGCTCGGCACAGCCAGGGACGGTGAAGGAGAAGGCTGGGGTGCAGGGGGGGGTGCTGAAGCCCCCGAGCATTTCTCAGCCCTTCCGGAGCTGCGGCTCCTCTCCCCTGACCGCTCTTTACCCAAACACCGAGTTCTGGGAGTTTGGGGCAAAAAAGTTGCGCTCGACTTCGTTTTTTCCGACGGCCGCCGCGCGTGGAGGGAAAGGCGAGATTTGACGAAAACAAAAATTAAAAATTCACTTTTTCCGCGGGGACCAACCTTAACCCTTTCAGGAGCTGGGGGCTGGCCCCCGTCGGGTATTTTTTGGTGCTGGGGGCCCCCCAGGTCCCACTGCGGAGCCCCCCCCGGGGTGACCGCAGCCGGGGGGAGCCGCTGGCCGCTCCCGGGCCGCTCGGAGAGATGTTTGTTTAGCTCCAGCCCCGTCATCAAGAGTTTCTTGAAAGCCTAATAAATCTGTTACTTGCCTCCAAATCTAATTACCCAGAGTACTAATTAGGTGCAAATGGCCGGTGGAAATTACTGCAGGCGTGGACTGATGGCGGTAGAGCAGAAAAGTTTGGCTCTGCCCGAGCGGGCATTTGAGCTCTGAAATGCAGCATCGTTGGGGGGAAGGGCGGGGGGGAGGCTTGAATGTTGCCCAAACCTGGGATAATTAAAGTCCTTGCAAGAGACTAGAGGAGAGATAGGTTTCTTGAATTGTTTCTTTGTTTCTCACCCTTGGGCTTTGTTATCTGCATTATTTATTTAGCCGAGGGGTTCTTTGTGTCTGCGAATGGCCCCAATCAAGTTTTGCTTGAGACAATTAGCTGGTGCCCGGCCGGGAATCCTATGCAAATGCCCCGGGCAGCCGTACAATGCGGGCAGTTGAAGGCATGGGGGGTTTTGTTCGGGCAGTAATTACTGGATGGGACGTGCTCCCCCCCCCCCCCCCCCCCCCCCTCCATCCCCATCCCTCCCCTCCCTGCCTTTTTGGGGAGGGATGCGTTTATCTGCTCAGTCTCTCCCGGCTCCCAAATCCGGCTGGGGGCCGGTTTGAGAGCTGGAGGATCGGCGGGGGAAAGCAGCGGGAATAAAAGCCGGGGGCAGCCAGCTCCCTGACACCCCCCCCTTCTCCCCTCCGCAGGCACCTGGCGGCCCCCCCCGGTCGACGGCACCCCCAGGCACCGCCCGGGGCAGGCAGGGCGCTCGGGCGGCTCCCCCTCGCCCGGATTTCGGCCAACTCTCCTCCCCGCTACAACTTTAGCATGATGTCTTATCTTAAGCAACCACCTTATGCAGTCAATGGCCTGAGTCTCACAACCTCGGGCATGGATTTGCTGCACCCGTCCGTCGGTTATCCCGGTAAGCCAAGTTTTTTCCTCCCCTCTCCCTCCGTTCCCCTTTTTTTCCCTCTGCCCCGCGGATTTCCCCCAGCAGAAGCCGTCGGGGATCGCGGTGCCGTGGGTTCCCCCTTTCTCCCTTCCCTTTTCACTTTTGTTTTTTTATTATTTTTTATTTTTTTACCCTTTCTAACCTTTTTATGGGGTTGCGAAAAGGGGGCCACCCCGCTGCTGGAGGTGGGAGGCAGCCACTTGCAAGGAGGGCTGGGGAGGAGGCACCGCGATTGCCGCAAGGATGCGGCTGGGGGCTGGCTGCGGGTCACCAGGGGATGTGGGGGGGGTGGGGGGGTGGAGGGTCCCTGAGGGGGTCCCCCGGGGGCTGAGCACACTGAGTGACAGCCAGGGCTCCCGGCTCCGTTCGCAGCCACCCCCCGAAAGCAGCGGCGGGAGCGCACCACCTTCACCCGGGCGCAGCTGGACGTGCTGGAGGCCCTTTTTGCCAAGACCCGCTACCCCGACATCTTCATGCGGGAGGAGGTGGCGTTGAAAATCAACCTGCCCGAGTCCAGAGTGCAGGTAGGAATTGGGGGGGGGGGGGGGGCGCTGTCTGCTTCCCCCCTACCTTCAGACCCCCGAGAACCCAGCCCTCTGGGGCTGCTTTAGGGGATGGGGCCAACCCCGTGGAGCCCCTGAGGGATGCTCATATAGGGGTGAGGGTGTCTGGGCAGTGGGGGTCAGAGCAGTGATTTGCCACCTCCTGGGTTGCAGCCTGGCTTCCCCTTTCTCACTGAGCTATGGGGGTTGGTGTAGTTCTCCCGCCCTCCCTGGGCCAGGGGGGGTCTCCGCAGTACCCCCAGGCTCTGCACCCTGCTTTGGTTGCATCCCAGCTGGTCCCACAGGCCCATGTAGAGGCCACAAAGCATCCCCATCCCCCCCCCCCACATCCTTGGTGCAGGGCTGGGTTCCCCTTTCACACCAGTACAAACTGGGGGCTTCCAATGCTTTTGGAGGGGTTATGGAGAGGGGAGGCCTTGGGACCCCTCTGCTGAGTCCGGGCTGTGCCTCCTCTCCGGGCAGCCTGCAGGGGCCCCATCCAGACACCATCCTGGTGGTGCTGCTGTGGGGCGAGAGGGGGGGGGTCTGAGGACCCGTGCTGCCCCTGACATGGATCCAGGGCACCCTTGAGTTGGGGTAGGGCAGCTGCTATGTTGCTCGTGCCCCTCACCTCCCTGCAAGGATGGTCCTGGTCACAGAGCCACCTGGGGAACAGCCTCTGAAGAGCATGGCCATGGGGACCAGGACCCCCCTCCCCATGCTTGACCCCAGTCTTTTCCCCACAGCACCTTGGTAGGAGAGGTTGAGATGGGTTGGGGGCCACCCCTGGCTGGGGGTGGAGAGCAGAGATCCTGTTTAGGGGTAAATGAGACCTCTGCAACTGCCCCCCAAACCCCTGCCTCTGTTCCCCTAATTGTTTCCCCCCTTTGCTCTATTGTTTTGAATCTCGGGCTTCAACAGGCCTTAAAAGGTGATTTCTGGGGGTCCCCGGCTGGCAAAGTGAAAAAAGGGAGTGTCCCCCTCTGCTTCCCCCAAAAGTGACCACATTAAGCAGTTTAGTTTGCCCGTTTCCCCTTGTTATTTCTGCTAATGATCTCAGGGAGGGGGAGCCTTGCAAAGCCCCGCTGGCCGCGGAGCCCTCCCCGTCCCCAGCGCCGGCTCTCAGCCCTGTGGTACCTGCGTGTCCCTAAGGCGAGGCCTTTCTCCATCCCTCCATCCTCCCCTCCCTCTCTCCCGGTCTCCAGGTGTGGTTCAAAAACCGCCGGGCCAAGTGCCGGCAGCAGCAGCAGCAGCAGCAGAACGGGGGCCAGAACAAGGTGCGGCCGGCCAAAAAGAAGAACTCGCCGGCCCGGGAAGTGAGCTCGGAGAGCGGGACCAGCGGGCAGTTCACGCCCCCCTCCAGCACCTCGGTCCCCACCATTTCCAGCAGCAGCGCCCCCGTGTCCATCTGGAGCCCAGCGTCCATCTCCCCGCTCTCCGACCCCCTGTCCACCTCTTCCTCCTGCATGCAGAGGTCCTACCCCATGACCTACACCCAGGCCTCAGGTTACAGCCAAGGATACGCGGGCTCAACCTCCTATTTCGGAGGGATGGACTGTGGATCTTATTTGACCCCTATGCACCACCAGCTGCCCGGACCGGGGGCCACCCTGAGTCCCATGGGTGCCAATGCGGTCACCAGCCACCTCAACCAGTCTCCGGCCTCCCTCTCCACCCAGGGCTACGGAGCCTCCAGTTTGGGCTTTAACTCGACCACCGATTGCTTGGATTATAAAGACCAAACCGCCTCCTGGAAGTTAAACTTCAATGCTGACTGCTTGGATTATAAAGACCAGACATCCTCATGGAAGTTCCAGGTTTTGTGAAGGCCTGCGGGGAACCTTTGTGATCATACGAGAAACCGCGACGAGAACGAACACGCTGGGCCGAACGCTCCAGTTTTAGTCAGGTCTTGGTTAAATTAAAGAGAAAATAACTAAAACGGACAAACGGACAAACAAACGAACAAAAAAAAACGACGACAACAGCAACAAAAGAGGGACAGTGCTGGTGTGACCACGTTCAGACTCATCTCCTGCTCAGACGCTCTGGAAAAGGAATAACAAAGAGGAAATCGGAGGAGGAAGGCCTTAAACGGACAGATCATCTAGTGAGCAGAAAACAGACAGACCAATCTGTGTTCTTTATAGTTTTAGGCAAATTGTTGGGTTTCTTTGTTTGGAAGAGGTGGGAGATTGTTCCACCTACGGGCCAGTTTTAAAAAAAAAAAGAAGTCTAGGTTTTTATTTCTTTTTTGTGTGTGCGTGGAAAGATCCTTCACCCAGAGGTTTCCAATGTGTTAGCCAACCCTTGGTTAAAATATTCAGAATGGACAGCATCTCTCTCTTTTTCTCCCTCTTTCTCTCCCTCCCTCCCTCTTTCTTTCTCTCTCGAGCTCATTCAACTGTTTCATGCCCAACTTGCTCAAGTTGGCACCGAGAGAACTTGGTTCAGGGCTGTGTGGGTTGTGTGACTGATTGTCCTAGCTGCACTACTTTATTTAAAGAAAAAAAAATAATGTTCATAAGGAGTCAATATGTAGTTTTTAAGAGACAATCAGTGTGTGTCTTATATAAATGGTACATCTGTGGTTTTTAATCTGTGCTAGACTTCAAAACTGTGATCTCCTGTATTGTATGCAACTACGAACTCCGCACCAGCGGGAGTTCTGCTGTGATTTAAATAGGTTATAATTATAAGTGAAATTCAGAGCAACTGAGTTACCTATTATCATCTTTTTAAAAATACAAAAAAAATATATTAGAAAAAAAAAAAATACATGATCGCCTTTCACCAGAGGTGAACTGCACTGAAACTTTTTACAACAAACTGTCTTTGAATGAAAGAGAAAAGATCGAAAAAACCACCCAAGGACATTAAGCTCCTCTGGAGTTCACTTACTGCCGGCCACGCTGGCGGTAGCCGTCAAATCAAACAGGACTTCGGGCAGTTGCTCTGACCTGGACGAATTTAAACCGAGAAATTCATTGTCGTTTATGCTTGCAGATGTTAACTGAGAAAAAAAAAAAAAAAAAGATATATATGCATAAACCTTTTTTTCCTGGATTTGGCAGATATGTATAATTATATTAAAATGGTTCTAGCACACTCGATGGCTGTTTTCCGTTTCCATCACGCCCGCGAGGGCCGAGTGGGGTGATGCTGCGGGCTCCGCCTGGTTCTGTGGGCAGGGGGAAGAAATCTGCCTGGGGACTACTTTGTGGGCAGTGAAAGAAGCAAAATGAAAGGTTATATTTATTTATTGATTGATTTTGAAAGGGTTAAAAACACAACATGCGTTTCCAACCTATACCCTTTCACAAATCTCATCCTTTGGCGGAGGGATGGCATTTGTCAGTCGCGTTTAGGGAGAGTCCTGAACTTCTCAGGGTAATCTGGGGGAGAAGGGGGACTGGGAGCATTGGGCAGGACTCGTGTTGAAGCTGAGGTCCTGAGGAAGGAGGAGAACTGGTTTTTAAGCCACAATTTCATGAGCTGAATCTGGATCAGACCCCAAATATCCCCGTTCATGGTGGCTGTTTCTGTCCCTCCTCCACGCATGCACATGGGACTGCGTGAGCCCTGAAGCTGGTTTGGATTTAATGCAGCAAACAAATGGACCGGTGGAAAGAGAGAGGCAGGTGGAAGCAGCAGCGTGCTCCTGTCCCCAGCAGGTTCCTGCCCGTGAAGCTGCTTGGAGGCTCCAGCATGCAGCACCGGTGGCCACCGTCACCTCGCCGCAGTGGCCGCGCAGCGCTGGGAGCAGGGAGCGCGATGTCTCATCACGGCCCTGAGCATCCCTCAGCTTTTCTTGCCCCTTGTGAGGTCTGTGCATGCCCAAGGAGCTTCCTTCCTTTGGCTGCCTCTATTTACACGCTGCTGGGCCCTAAAACTGCCAGCAGTGCTTATCCCTTACGCCGAGCACCCTCCGGCGCTCAGCGACGTGGCTGTGTCTGAACGAAGGCGAGATGTCGCGCTGCCTGGCACCCGGTTTTGTGCATTTTTATGGCTCTCATGTGGTTGAAGACATACAGGGGAGGCTCGGGAGGTGCCTCGGGATGGCTCCGGGTTCCTGCCACCAGCAGCTCCCAGGCCGTGAGGCGTGACGTTCCCGTGCTCTGTTGACGTGGTGCGAGCCGATGGAGTTGAACACTCCCCCCCAAAAAATATTCAAGCAAAATACACTCAATAAAACCAAATCCTTCTTGAACTGGGGCACAGCACCACACCTGCCTGGAAAAGCTCTTTGTTTTGTGGGCATTTGATTTTTTAAGCCTCTTTAGAAGCACTTTTACTGTTTTCCTTTTCCCATCTTATCTTTTGCTGTTCTTTCCTGGGTGGTTTCCCATCTTTTAGGGATGAGCTCCTTCAGCTGGAGCTCACTTTTATCAGAAAAGCCAATTTGCACCAGGAATTTCTCTGAATTTTGCCCAGCATTTTGCACTTTCCACATTGTCTCTACCTGTTTTCTGATTTTAATTTAAACAGGCACTCACGTGGGCAAAGGGTAAAATCCCAAGGTGAGCCGGCAAATGCAATATATTATTTAAAGAACGTTTTAACTCCTTTTTCGTTTTTAATGTTTTAGGTCTTCCAGCTATATTTCTTTCCTCTGAACCGAGGCTGCAGAAGGGGATGCTAGAACGAATACAGTCAGTAGGAAAGCCAGGGCACCCTGTAAGTTTAGTGTTGGGAAGCCAGATTTAGGGGCAAAGAGCTGATCAGCAGTGTGTCAGATCTGAGGTGCCCCCAACCCCCTGAAACTACATATATAAGCAAATCATCTCCCTGTCTGCAAGGTGAAGTTTTCCAATGAAGGGAAAAAAAAAAAAAAAAAGAAGACAGAAATTGAAAGAGCAGAAGAAAACAGTCAGGAAATATTGACTGCCCAGCCCTCAACCAGGCAGCACTGCCCGTGCCCCAGGCTCAGCTGGGGTAGAGCCCCAAAACAGGGACGAGTTTTGGGGGTGATCACATTTTAGGAGCCCAACATGCCCAGGGCTGCCAGTTTCCAAGGAGATGGAGGATAAATACAGCTAAATCTGGATTTAGGGACTCACAGCAGAGCTTCCCCGATGGGAGCAGAGGGACCCCCAAAGATACCCACACACAGCCTTGGGGCTGGGGGAGGAGAGCTGGCGGGAGGGTGAGGTTTGGGAGACTTGGGGCTGGGCTTGGGGGTGGGTCTGACTTTGGGAGGTTTGGGGCTGGCTTTGGGTTTTGCCTTAGTCTGGGTCCTGAAACCCATCCAGTTTTGGGGACTGAGAAGTAGAGGGGACACCAGAAGGATCCCTGCCTTTGCTGCCTCCCTTCTCACCCTTTCCCAAGGAAAAGGGATGGATGAAAGCCCCCCAGGCTGCAGAGCCCCCATGCCTAACCTCCACACCCCTTCCATAGGCATGTGTGGAGCCAAATGGTGCATGTCTATAACTGCACATAGCACAAACACTGATACCACTGTGCACAGATACGTGCATATAGCATAAACATGCACGTAGAAATGCAACTCTAAGAAAGCAGATAGCACAAACACACGCCCCAATGCGTATCTACAAACCCGTGTGGCACCAACCCCTGGTATAAATGCAGCTATTGATGGGTATCTATAAATGTCTGTTGCCTAAATGCACGTGTCACTGAGGATATGTACTGATACGTATACAAGGGCACATAGCACAGATGGCTACAGCAATGCCCACAGCACCAGTGCCTGCAGGTTCAAGCAGCTCTGCCTGTGCCAGGGGCTGTGCAGGGGCTGGGGGCTGGGGTCAGGGCTCTGTGAGGGGTTGGGCTGGTGAGGGGACATGCTGGGGGCTGGGGGAGAGAAAGGGAAGGGAAAGAAGGGGAAATAGAGAACGAGAGAGAATGAAGGAAAGGGAAAGGGAAAGGGAAAGGGAAAGGGAAAGGGAAAGGGAAAGGGAAAAGGAAAAGGAAAAGGAGGATGGTAAAGAGGAAAGGAAAGGAAAGGGAAGGAAAGGAAAGGAAAGGAAAGGAAAGGAAAGGAAAGGAAAGGAAAGGAAAGGAAAGGAAAGGAAAGGAAAGGAAAGGAAAGGAATCAGATCCCATTGTCTCCCTGCTGCTGCACCTCTGCTCTATGGCAGAGAGGAGGGAGGTGATGGTGGGGGAAGAAGAGGTGGCAAACAGACAGATAAACATATAAATGCTGCACAAACTGTTAAAATCTGCTCTGAGAGTCAATTTTGACTTTTAGGCTCATGAACCATTAATAAAAATCTCCTTACACTGAAATGGCTCTCAAATGCCGTGATAGCGGATTACAAACTCCTAATGGAGATGCTGTATGACCAAATATTCTCTAAGCAGCAAGGTCTAACGTACCGGGGGTGGCCGGGCCACCTGATTATCAGCTTATCAGCAAATACTTCTTAGTGCGGGATGTGCCAAAAAGAAAGCATCTTCCTCGGCACAGTCCCTTCCCCGTTCTTCATTTAAACAGATTTGGGAGCAGCATCATGTGGCTGGGGTCCATATGATGACCTGTGGCAACAAGAACCTGTGGCTCTCGCCTTGTCACCCATCATAAACAGAGGTAAGGAGGCTGGTACTTGTTCTGCTGTGGGTGCTGGTAACAAGAGATGTTATATTTCTGCCAGAGCTGCTGTCATCTAGAAAATGCATGGCCTGAGCCTCCATGGGGACCCCTTGTCCTGTGGGTCTGGGGCAAGGCAGCCCCAGTGCCCCACTGCATCTCCCAGTGGGGCCAGGCCCGCCGCCCTCTTTTCCTTTAGAAGCAGCAAATTGCAAACACTTTTGGGTCCAGATAAAAGTGGAATTGAAGCTGATTTATCTCCTGACACAGCTGTTAAAAGCAAAGTGTCCCTCCATCCACCATGCCATGGCTGTGGAAGGACACGTAACCGCGCTCACTGATTTTTGGGGACCCTGTGGACCACGACGGCTCTTTCATGAGATGTGAGGCTGTAGGTTTGACCCCTTGGGATAATCAGGCTCCTCAGCAGCAGGGAAATACCCGGAGCCAGCTCCCAGGGAAGCCCGTCTGGGTGAGGGCATCGCCCTGGGGGCCGCAGAGCTGCTGAGGGGCTGTGAATGAGGAGTCGAGATTAAAGTGCAAGGAGCTGCCAGGGTGTTTGCTCAGCGTCCCGAGGAGGAGGCACCGTGGGGCTGGCTTTATTTAACATTTTTATTAGCGACGTGGAAGAGCATGCAGGCAGAATTGTTAAGCACTGGAGCTGGCGAATGGAGAGAAGTGATAGAAAGAGGCAGCCAGAGGATGGAAAATAGCAGGGTGGGATGGCAAAGGCTGGTCAAATGAATCTGGAGAGAGAAGCAGAGCCATTCAACATCCCTGCCAGAGGAAGGTGTTTCAAAAGCCAAGCCGTGAATGGCCTGTGAGTGCTCTGCCCTCCTGATGGGCACGAGGTTTCAGGAGATGGGTGCTGGTGAAGGATGGTGAGAAGGGTGATGGAGTCCAAGGGGCTGGATCAGTGGGGGATGTGGGCAGTAAAATTGCCACTGGAACTCTGGAAATCCTGAAATCAGATGGGAGAGGAGGCCATTACTGGAATGATGTTGTCCGGTCCCAGGACCAGGCTTTGAAACTGAATTTGGAGAATTAGGATGGAATCAAGAAGAACCATGAAAGCAACTCAAGGAGTGGGGAACCTCCCTGGGAATGGGGTGTCTGGGGAAATCTGTCAGTATTTGGAGCTACCCAGGAGTAGCATGAGATGATTTGAGTAGATTTGGTGAGTACATCTGGCAAAGGCACCCACGTCGACAAGTTAAATTTAGATTAATCCACACTGGACATCAGGGACAAATAAAAGTTTACCACTGACACATATTGCCTTAGGATATGGAAGATATTAATGTTTTTTTTTGTTTGTTTGTTTGTTTTTTTCAAGTATTGTGATCAAATAACTGGGTGCCTTTCTGAAAGATAAGCAGGAGGTGTTTGCTCCTGCCATAATTACTTAAAATATAGCACAGCACAACCCTTGCTGAAACCATCCAAGTTACTCTTGCTCTTTCAGGGCTATATGCAGGACTTCTGTGAGGCTGGAGTACCCATCAGACAATTCCTTAGAAAATTTGCTTCTGAACCATCTCTGAACATGGAAAATCAAACACGGACGGGCTGCAAGATGGGCACCAGAGACCAGGGGCCAGTGGTGCGGGTGTCCTGTGCTGCCATTTGTGTTACAGCAGGACCTCTGCCTGGTGGCTCAGCCAGGACACGTCTGGCAGAAGGACAGCATGCCACCAGCATCCATCCCTTCCCATGTGCATTGAAGAAGCCCTCTGCAGCTCAGTTTTTGGGAAATATCTTGCAAGAGTTTCCCGGAGCAGTTTGGGTCAGCCCTCCTGGGCTTCTGCTCTCGTATTTTTTTCCTTGGCCACCCTCTCCCCTGCTGCGGTTAGTGGGGATGCAGTGCCAACCTTTCCAGGTGTGCAAGCTTCCCACCCCTTCTGGCAGGGAGCTCGGGGCACCGAGCAGGTACTGCCAGGGCTGAACTAAACTGCAGGAGGCTGCCAAAGCTTGCTTCTGGCTCCTGGCCTCCCACATCAGAGGGGAGAGAGGTGACTGCAGAAGGGGTTGCAGAGGGAGGGCTGTTACTTTCCCTGTGTTTTGGGGGGTGCCTTTCAAAATTTTGGGTGTTTCCTATGCTCAAATGGATCATCCAGGTCTGCTGCAAGTCTGTGACACTGCAAGGTCTGGTGGGCTGCTGCAAAATTAGAAATAGAGTGCTGGAGAAACTGGGGGTAGCTGGGAACAGCTATGCAGATGCTGAGGTCTCTCTGTGGTGTTACACTGGTCCCCATCTAACTGAGAGCAAAATTAGATCTTCACTGCATCTATTTAATTACTTGCATTGACACAACCCTATTAAAATAGTCCCCATATGTCCGTTTTCCCAGGTGAAATCCCAGTCTCTGCCATTTCTTTTTCTACTTCGATGGCATCACTGGCTAGTGAGGGCTTACCAAGGCTCCCTCACTGCCCTACCTTCGGGTCAGACTGCAATAACCAAAGGCAAGAAGAGCATCAGCAGTACCAAAGGCAAAACCAGCAATAACCTGCGGTCTGCCTTGGCCTGAGGGCTGGCTCTGTCTGTGCTGTGGCTGTGGTTGGGGTGTCAGGTTGATAAGGTGCCTTGCTAGGCTGCAGGCGTTGTGCTTGCTGGGCTGGGGACGTGGCTTCACGGCCCGATACGGGACCTTCCCCCAAATCCGTCTGCACAATGCCACACATGGCCTCGTCGAGGGGCATGGGGCAAATCCGCCCACCGTGTCTGGCACTTGGGCAGTGAGGAGCCGAGGTGCTGCAAATGCATGAGGTGGGCTGAGCTGAGAAGGAGAGACTGAAATCACCTGCACGACCCCCTGGCAGCACCAAAAATGTGTAGGTGTCCTGATAACCAAGAGAATTCAGTGACGTTCATGGGCTCATACTGGGGATCTGTGACTGTAACTGTCCCCATTATTATTAGCACACTCTTTACTCACTCCACCGTTTATTAGAGAGTGATTAGATATTATACAGAGTCATATTACTCGTAGAGACCAGGCACGATGTGCTTATTTTTTATTTGCCTTCAAATCAGGGAAATCCACAAGCGGCTTTACTTCTAGACCCAGCCATGCTAGCCTGTTCTCGGTGCTTTAAAATTAAAGCAATCACAAGGCTGCCCTTAGGTTTCCAGTGACTTATGCAAGTAACCAAACACACGAGAACAAAAGGACAAATGAAAAACTGGGGTTTCAGGCTGGAATTTGTACCGCGAGCAACGTGATCGAGTCAACTTACTGTTCATGTGTCAGGAGACGAGAGGGAGGGGGCTGTCCTGATTAGATCTCATTTCCTACCTGTTTGCTGTAGGCATTTGCATAATGATCACCCTGCAGAGTTGTTAGCATATTGTAACACCCATTCCTGAACCCGTTAAAACACAAAAACCACGCAGACTGCTGCTGTTTGCAGCAAATCTCCTCCTGATTGCGTCCGAGTGGATGTGGCCAGTGCGTGCCCCCGACGACTTGAGATGGCTGCCAGCCTCTTCCAGATGTCGTCAGAGAGATAAACACAAACTACTTTATTTTCTAAAAAAAAAAAAAAAAGGAAAAATCAGAGGGCTGGGAAGGGATCTAAAGGTCCGCCAGGGGTCATTTTCCATTTTAATTCCCTGTTGGAAGAAAAATACGTCTCCGACACCCCGTATTCCTGGTCCAAGTGCTAGGATGGTGATAGCGCCGACAGGTTTTGAAGCAGCACAAATAAATGATGGACACAGCAGTTCAGCCCTCCCCAGACATTTGTGCTCCTGCAGGAGACGTACTTCACCACAACTTTCACCCAAGCAGATCTTCACGCACAGAGTGACGATTTACAGACCGCAAACGTGACGATTTATGGACTGCAAACGTGGTGGGAGGCTGAGCTTATTTGTAAATCGATAGCTTTCAGTGAGGACAGATGAGTGTGCCATTGTTTTGGAAGAGTTCCTTGTTAGCCGAAATTACCAAAAGGCAGATAAAAGGGGAGGGATGCGGGGCAGACATGACGTGCTGTTGCCAAAGGGTGGCAGAGGACTGCGAGTACCCAAGCAGTGAGGTGTCAGCAAACAAAGGACGGGCTCACCTTGCAGCAGACCCGCTCAGCTTTTTGCTCTGTCAAACAGGGCCACGATGTGGATCCTTAGAGATCCCTCAGTTGCTCACAAAACTTACTCTATTTCTAATCCTACAAAGTCAAGCCGAGGTGCTCACAGACCACCCGAACCAGCTTGCTTCCACCTGTCCACTTTAAAGCACGTTTTCCATTTCCTCATCCAACTGTTCTTGGCAACATGGGGTAAAAGTGGGCTTCAGGTGAAATAATATAGCAAAGAATCATTGGATATCCATTGTAAGCTAAGTCTGGTTCAATCTTTCAATGATTTCTGGTACCCCATACTTCTCTAGATCACTTACAAGAATACCACAGGGGTCGGTGCCACAGCACACCGCACTCGTGGTGTGCTACACATGTGGTGCTTGTCCCGTGTTTGCAGAAGGATGTGAGACTGGTTTAATGAGATTTCCTCTTGACAAATTCACGTTGACTGCTTCCTGTTAGACAACTTCCTATGTAAATGAAATTTTAAGTCTTCCAACAGTTCGGGTTTGAAGGGACCTTTGTGAGGTTTTGTGTCCATTAGCAAGGATGCCCTGGACCCTCAGCTTCCAGCCAGCTGCTGCAGCCTGGCATTGTCTCCTGCTTCTACCCTTACTCCACACCAAACAAGTCCCCAGAGATCCTTCACAGTGTCTGGAAGTCCTCTGGGACAACTGTGGGGTGGCCTGGGGATTCCCATCACACAGCATGGATGTCTGCCTCTTTGTTTCAACTTAGAGTCCTCATTTCACGTTTCCCAATAATGTTGGCATTAAGTGACTGATCCCCAACACCACTGTGAAGCACTATTCCTGTCTGCCTTTGGTATCACTCCCCATGCTGTGGGGTTGGGTCTGCTGCTCAGCACCCTTGGACAGGTCTCACAGCCTGTCCCGATGAGGGACCCTGCAGCATCTGCAAGGCAGCATCATGGTGCCAGAGTCCCACTCTTGCCTCACCTCCCCTTGATTTTATGTAATATAAATGGTAACTCATTCTTCTAGGGTTCTTCTAGGGTTCCCAGCTCATCAAATACACTTATCAGCTTCCACATGACCCCTGGCAGGATTCCTGGAGATGGTGTTTCACTCCCTCCTCTTCCCTTTTCCCAATGAGCCTGATAAGACTTCTGTTTTCTCGTACCCATCCCCAAGGCCAGCTGCCTGTGCAGATGCTCCCATGCCTGTAGGATCCTCTCTGCCCAGAAACCCACCACTTCCAGCAGCCTGGGACCCACCTGCCTGCTTCCTTCTCTAATGATGAATGCCCTCCTTTCTCTACCCCTGGGATCAGCCAGGCATCTCAGGCACATCTCATGTCCGCAGAGGCCAGCCGCTGCTGACGCCACAACACCGTGCTTTCTCCCTGGCACCTATAGCAGGTGGCTCAAATCCCCCCCAAAAAAGGGCCAGCCCCTGGAAGCCGCTGCTTTTCTGCCATGAAGCTGTAGCTGTAGCAAGTGGCACAAGAGCCTGGTGCTCCTGCTGGAACCGCACTTTGCTCTCTCATTATGCAACTGCTGTATTTTAATAGAAACCCCTTTTTAGGCAGTTTCAAAAACAGTTTTTTTTTTTTTTTTTCCTCCTTCTGTCAAATGACCAACTTAATAATTCACTAGTTGTGCTGGGATTAGCCACTTTGGGCCACACTCTGGATTTCTTATCTTTAATGTAGTTCTCGACGACATCTTCTGCACTTAATCCCCTGACAAAACTCCCTTTGATTCCCATGACAGTCGCTCACGGAGATCAAACGCAGAACGCTGCTCTGTCAGGTAGAGCTGGGTGAATAATTTGCGACAAATAATTTACCCACAGACTTTCTTCCTCATTTTGTCTGCACAAATTGTCCATTTGGCTGAGGCTCGGGACTGCTGGTGGATTTGTTTCTGGCCGCACGAGTCTGAATTCGGTGCCTGGCTCACATGAAGAGCCTGCGAGTGCATTTCAAGGGCCTTGGTGGTGCTTTGACCTCGCTTGGCTGCAGCTTTGGTTTTTGGCAGTGCCAAGCCCATCCTGCCCCACGAGCAAAATCGATATAGGCCGTGATGTGCTCAGTGCTCCTGAGTCACCGTGCTGTGTTTCTGAGCAGGATCAGAGGAGCGTGACTTTGAGCTGAGTGCCACAGTGCAAATAATCTCTAATATCACCTTAAATCTCCTTTTTGGGGGATGTGCTCTAATGTATGCACCTGATACGAGTTTTGTCACTTCCCCTTGTAAGAACTGTCTCCAAAAGACAAGCGGAGGCTAGGCGGGGATGTGCAGAGATAATGGGACCCGGTTTTCCTGTGGGACCTGCTCTAGCAGGGACGAGGAGCTACCCACACTCCCAGCATCACTGCCCAGCACCATCTGCGCCCTACATCGCACAGCTGGGAACCAAACACACATCCCCCCTGTTTTCACCTTTGTACTACCACAGCCGCCATCCCAGTTTAACCATTCGACCAACCATTAATGGCATCTCTGGTTGTGTCACTTCAAGTGTTTTAGGTAGAGGAAAGGTTAGGAATTAGGATTAATTAGGAATAAACCATGAGAAAGTGCTGGTATGGACCAATTTGCACAATATTTGTAACTGTAATGTTATAAACAAGAATATTTGAACTTGCAGTTTGTGTCAACTTTTTCTTCCCCTTTTTTAATTAAATGCCTGTGACTCTCAAAAAGCACAGAGGTGGTAACTTTAAGGTCTCCATCTATTTTCCAAACAGCCCTGGTAACGCCTGCAGGGAACAGAGAGCAGTGCTGCCTTACCAGGGCCCACAGAGACGCTTCATTAACCCAATTAAGCAGGTGGATGGAGAGGGTCTCTCTGATAATTTACACCTTACTAATGAAGTGTGTGACTCTTAATCTCCTCCAAACAAGATACACTCATGAAACACTGGTGCAAGGAAAGGGGAAATTAATTAGGTGAAAAAACTATGAGATTATAGTAGAGGGATTCCAATGAGGCAACAGTAACATGGCTGGTGATTCATTTGTGCCTGTCTTAAATTAATGGCTGAGCTGACAAGCAAATAAGACCCAGCATTGTTTTGGCTTAAAAGACATCCTCATCAGACCTAGCACGAGGCACCTGATTTTATGGCATGACACACCATTTTCTGAGCCCCAGCTGCCTGGACGGCCCTGGGAGAAACAAACCCAGTTTGAGCAGAGCCTGGCCTCTTTTCTAAGACATCTAGAGGAGCTACTTATTCTATACATATATTTTCAATACAGTAATAACTTTGTGCCATAGAAACATCTGCCTGGCTGCCAACCCTGTGTTCGGGATGCAGTGGGGTGGTGGGGAGGTGGTGGCTGGTCGCTGAGCAGCCATCCCACCAAGTGAACAGCCCTGCTGAATGCTTTACATCTTCTTCACCCCAGGGTAAACTAAAAGGGTGATGTGAGCTGTTGCTTTGCCTGGTTCTGTGTGAAAGGCTGGAGTCAAGCCCTTTATGACGCAGTTATGGGTTGATTTCCTTTATCTGTGTGCAGTGCCATCGAGTGATGCTGTGCATCAGCCTTCGTGGTAGAGCTGAACTGGTTCAAACCATGGCCAGCGGACACCTGCCTGAGAGCTGCCAAAAGAGATCCTTGCAGAGGTTCCTGTGCACCTTTGTTCCTGTGCTGACTGAAAAATTGGGTGCAAACATGAATGAGATTTTTTTTTTTTTTTTGTCCTGAAAAATCCCTTGGAAAGGCACTGTTCATCCTGTGGTCATGCATGGTAACTGCCTCCAGGGAATGGGCTCTTCAGTGTTTCAGAGTGAGAATGTTGCAGAAATGCTTTTTACCAGTCAAATTCAACTTGTGGGTACTGAAAGGTTCCCAGAGCAGCAGATCCAAGAAGCTTTAACATTGGAAATTGTATTTTGTCCTAAAAAGAACTCAATGCGCCCAAGGATTTCAAAGCTTTTGGCAAACATGAATTAAAGCAGTAATTAATTAAGCTCTGCGGCACTCCTGTTTGATAAACAAGAGATACATTGTGATCAGTCAGTATTGCCAACTGCAAACATTCACTAACTGTGAGTCCAGCTCCCCAAAATTATGAGATTGGCTTAAAAAATCATGAGATTAAAAACCAAAATTGTTGCATTTTCTTTATCCACCATCTGGCTTCTCAGCCTCTAGGGTAAACATGCCTCGTGTTTTCAACTACAAGGGCTAGCCACTTACTTAAAAACATGAAAACTAAGATCCTTGTGCTTCATAATGACTCCAACAGCTGAGGCTTTAGGAAAAAAAAATTCTAAGAATCCTAAAACTCGTCACAAAATCTGAAGAATTTGCAGTAATGATCACTTACAATGGAAAGGGTTTTGGCTCGGCGGCTATTTCTGAATTCAGCAACCCAGCACAGGAGCTGCTAGACAAGGAACAATGAAGACCGACCCTCCTGGTCAAAATGGCAGGAGCATTTTGGTGGATGAAATACAATTACAAAGACAGGATGTCATGTAGCCCTTGCTGGAATTTAGCCAGGGCGTGACAGATAAACACATCAGTTCTCGTGAAAACTCTTCTGGGATTGTTAATTATTACAAATGATCGTTCCTGTCTCTCTGGAAGATGATTGCAGGCAATGCTACAGCATCAGGCACCGTCCAGGGGCAATAGCTTCGTACCAAGCCATGGATGTGAATGTCACCCCTGAAGCCCTGCTCCCCTGAATTCGCAGCCCTGACAGACAGTGTGTGTCGGGAAAATCCTGGCTCAGGCTGATCCGACTTAGCCCGTGAGACAGGGCCGTTTTGGTGGCAGGGCTGGCAGCCACCGCATTACTGTCTGGAGAAGAACTTATACAGCAGTGGGAACGGCAAATTATCCGGAGGGAAAGTAGCTGCAGAAGGGCCATGGCTGGCTGGAACCAGGAAAACAGATTTCAAACTAATGTAAACAGCTTGGATTTATCACCAAGCTTGCAGGTTCAAAAATAAATATCACCGTTTCTGTGGTTCAAAAGTTGGTTATTTTCTACCGACACTTCAAAAAATGTAGTTTTCCAGTGACCTTGGAAACCACTTTAAATACATTTTTCAGTAAGTTAAAAACCTGAAGTTAATAAAAGGGAATTGGGGAAAGAAAGAAAGTTTCAATTCTTTAAGCAGGTCTATTTGTCACAGAAGAGAAAATGAACTTGAGGCCACCTGAGCATCCAAGCGCATGTATTTTAGAGAAAACTAGCTCTAATGTCTTCACCGCAGCAGGATCCCCATACACGTCGAGAAGCCATTTTCTCCAAGGAGGAACATTACGCTGTGCTCAGGATAGACTCTGATCTTTGCACCTAAACCTATTTAAGCGATACTAGGGGCTTTTGTACTGCTATGAAATTACTCTGGGCCAGTGAGGGCACTTGCTTGCTGTGTACTCCCCTCTCTTCTGTGGAAATCAAAGTACAAACAGGTTGAAAAAAGCTACAGACAAATTCATGCAGAGAGCACCAGCTACGGCTAGTTAGAGAAAAGATACAGCCTCTGGCTTGGGAAGCTCAGTGCTGCAGGGAATAGAGGAGATAAGGAGGAGGGCTTGCCCTGGCTTTACATTTTTTTCTCTAAGCATCTCTTGCTGACCACCTCTGGTGGCCTAGATGGACCTTCAGGCCAACTCACGTGCGGTCATTTGCGTTCTCCAAGTGTATTTCCACCCTGCCCGGCCCAGAGGAGCATTTCCAGGAGAAGCTCCCAAACACAGGGGCTGAGGGCAGGAGCAATGCTGGTACGGTAGGGTATTGGTTAACACTGGAGCCACAAACTTCATGCTACCGCCCTCTGTTTGGACCTGACTCCCTGCTTTTCAAGCAGTGTTTCTGTATTGAATAAAGCATTTCAAAGGGTTATGCTAAATAGATGTCTGGGGCTCAGTAATTAATGTCAACATCCATAAATGCTGTGTGTCTCACTCTTGGATTGCCAATGCCCTGACTCTAGACTGAGTATCTTATCAAGTTGCTCGCTTTCTCCAAAAAGATGTACCAGCAGGTCATGTGTAGGTTAAACATGGCAGCTCTCTAACCACTCAGGAGCTACTTTATCCTGTGTGCAAACCTGGTTTATAAAGCTTATCAAGAAGAGAGGCTTGGTATCACAGTCTAGTACTCATAATTAATCCTGGAGACAGTGCGGATTTAGGTTCATTGGGGCTGACTTCAAATTAAAAAGTCACTATTAGCATGTGAAACAGACACCATATGTTACATACTAACACTGTAGATGTTACAGAATGTTGTGTAATTTTTTTTTTTTCAAGCAGAAAAGCTGTAGACATGCCCTTTCCAATAGAAGTTGGGTTATCTATCTATATTAGTCTTACCTTCTAGTGGTCTCCATTATGGATGGCAGCAGATGTCTTTACAGAGATCTCTACTGCCAGGTCTACTCATATGCACACATCCATATAGACAAGTCCTTGTTTGTATAGGCTTTTACGTTTTTATATATAAAATTATATTTATTTATAAATGTATTTACATGCATATTATTGCGTCTAAAGTACAGTACTGATCAGTAGACATATACACACCGATTAAAGAGAAATGACAAGTATATAGAAAAATATGATACATTTGCACGGACAAATGGAGAAATCTCTAAGTATCTGGTTTATATCTTTACAGCAGTATTTTTCTCTTGTTCTCTCTCAACATCTGTAGCTACCTTAATCTATGTACAAGTTCAAAATATAGAGGGAAATACTGCCTAAGAACATATTTGGCAGCAGCCTGTAAAAGCTCATTGTACTAGGAGTTAATACAATGTTCTCAGTGTCTTCAGTCATCTGAAATTTGAGTTTAAAGTTCTTGCACAATCACAGCCAACATAAAATGCAGCAGGAAATCGCCATTAGTCAAATGTGTTCCTCTAATCCTGCTGCAAAATGGAGCTTTTTCATTTCTATCCCGCCACGGGTTAGTTTGTGATTTCATATGTCAGATACATCAATTCTGCCAAGGAGAGGAGATGGGCAAGAACAAATTAAAAATATAGACTCCTTTGCTGCAGGGGAAGTTGAGAGGGCAGGTCTTTGTGGAGAACAGTAATAATGATCTCATTTAAGAGAGTTTCTGGGTCTGATTCTTTGCTGCCCTTCTTCATACTTAATTAATCGCTGGCAAATTCAGGGGCTAACCAGCAAATCCAAAGGAATATTCACTCTCCTCTGCTGAAATTGCACAGGGAGAGTGCAAGGAGGGAGACATCAGCCCACGTACTCTGATGCTTTAATGCCAAGAAAGAGCACCAGCTGGTTGCCAATGGGAAAACCTGCCATTTCTTTCACTCTTTCTGTCCTTGTCTTGTTTTGTTTCTGTCTCTCACTCTCTCCCACTTTCTTTTTTTCTAATTCTCTCCCTTCATTTGCGCGACCACTGGGATAAATACAGCAACAGCCCCTCTCTTCCCAGAGACTCATTCTTGGGAGGATATTAGCATGTGCCACACTCTGCTGCCGATTTGTCTTAAGGTAATTATTATTAATGGCTGTTGTTGTTTTTCCTGCAGAAACTGTAATATAGACCCTTTTGTATCATTGGCTGAAGCCTGTTGTTTCTGTAGGAAAAACAATAGGCCCACAGATTAGGACTGCATATTATGGCTCTAGTAGCACAGCAGGCTTTTGGTATTGGTACCAATCCTATCAGTTCCTGGCATCCTTCCCCCTTTACTCCTGGTAATTAATCTTTTCATGAATGCTGTCACGTTTAGAGCCATTTCATTAAGTTTCTGGTTCCTGCACTTAAGCAACCCACCGCATCCCTCACCTGCTCCATCGCTGGAGAGACCTGGAGAGGGGCGATGCCAGTGGTGGGCTCGTTCTCCCTGACCTTCCCTTCCTCTTTCTGGTAAATGCTCTCCCGTAAATGAAGCCACACAAGGATGACAGACAGGCAGCCGTGTGGTTCAGACAGCCCGAAAGGGCAAAATTGAGCTGTCAAAAATTAGGAAAAGCCCCTACGAATGAAGGTGGTTGAATGTGGTGCCTGTATCCTTAACAGCCTGATAGAAAATGGATACTCACTTTCTGCTGTGATGGTTTCACATAAAATAGCACAGATTTCTTAAAGAAAGGACAGCATTTTGGGACAATCACCTCCTCCATCCATACACCAACACTTTTCCTTCCTCCTCCTCAACAAATCTGCAACCCACCTCCCACAAATGCACCAACTTCAGACCTTTCTGTGAAGCAGGATGCTTTCTAGAGGGAAAGAAGGTTTAAAACCACTTTTGCTGGTACTGCTCCAGTCTGCCGTTCCTGGTTTTGAAAGGGAGCTGGGCCTGATGGCTGCAGACGGCGTGAGGCTGCTGCATGCATATTCGTAGGGCGCAGCAGCGGGGTGAGAGACAAAAGCTTGTATTCCCAGCCCAGCCTCAAGTGACCTTGTGCAACCCCTTAATTACTGCAATTACTTGCCTCCTGAGATGACATTATTAGGCCTTGCTTGGTATTAAGGGCTGTGAAGTTCACGGAATTATTCGTGCCGGTTGGTGAAAGAGCAGTGAGTAAAACACGGGGCCATCTTGTGGCTTCCAAACCAGCTCAGGGTCAAAAGGGGATGGCTGCTGGCGGTGCTCGGAAACTCAAAGTTGGAGGTGTCTCGCCGTTTTGCGTTTGGGGATGGGATTTTTACAGCGTGGCATCTGCACCACTTCACCAGTGACGTGCAAAGAGTAGTGCTGCAACGTGGCTGCACCCAAGGATGTGTTAGCAGCACCAGAAAACAGTAGCTTTCCTCCCCCGGTAGTGTCCATCTGCTAAATTCCATGTTTCTCCCCCAAATCAAACACGAACACTTCTAAATGGTAAAATACTAATTATATATAAAAAAAAAAAAAATGAATGCATTAGGACTGACAGCTGCTGGAGCAAATTTTTAGCATTAGAAACACTAATTCAAAAAGCTGGGGAAAAAAAAATAAAAATAAAAAAGGCTGGGTCATTTTGCTGGTCCTTGAGGAAAAAAAAAAAAAAGTAATAAATAATAATAATAATTAAAAAAAAAAAAAACCACCAGAAAGAACTGCAAAATGCACCCTGAGGCACAGAATAAGCATCAAGGATCTCAGACGAAGTATTTAGCTATTGAGGAAATGACAGCAAGTGAAAACAGGAGACTAAATGGAGAAAATTAAACTGGCTTAACAGCAATCATTGCTACAATGAGAGCTGTAACTGCCTCTGCTGGGGGACGCTGGGATGGAGCAACAGCTCTTCCATCTTGGTGTTCATACCTGGTGTGAAAACATGGCTGTCAATGACCAACTTTTGCTTTTGTGGTCAGTTTTGACCCAAAGGATCCCATTTGGCTGCAGCAACGCACAAGGATGGTTGATCTATGGAGGGCAAGAGGGTTGTTCCTGCTCCCAAGGCTCTGC
Source organism: Stictonetta naevosa (assembly GCA_011074415.1). Lineage (NCBI taxonomy): Eukaryota > Metazoa > Chordata > Aves > Anseriformes > Anatidae > Stictonetta > Stictonetta naevosa. The sequence continues at coordinate 50,115,850 of CM021701.1, forward strand.
CCACTACCTGCAGCCCTGCACTGGGGTCTGCAGACATGGGAAGCCCCCAGGCAGCTCCTCTACTCGGGATGTTGTTGCTGAGCACCAATTTACCCTCCAGTCCCAAATGGTGCAGATAGAGAAGTTCTGGGAGGAAGGGAGTGTCAAGGGAGCTATGCAGAGGAGAGGGGTGGATTTGGCTTATCCCCATGGGTAGGCACATCGCTACCCATAGAAATTTTGGATACAAAGAGACAACAGAAAACCTCATCTCCTTGATTTTCAAGTGGAAAAAGATGCTGTGACCAGGCAGACAAATAGGAGGGGAAAAGATGACATCCCCTTTCAGCACAGGAGATTCAACACAGGCTGCATGGTGTGGGTTTTGGTGACCTTTATTCCTCTGTGAGTAATTGAAATATTGCCTATGTGCAATATTGTGTTGAGCTCTTCTTCACCACTGTAGTCCAAGGGAAAAACCCTGCCCTCCCTCCAAAATCTGCTATATTGTGGGGTTTTTTTTGGTTTGTTTGTTTGTTTGTTTTTTCTTGGTTGGCTGTTTTTTTTTTTTTTTTTTTTTTTTCATTGTTGTTGTTGTTGTTGTTGTTTTTTGGTCCATTGACCTCTCTGTAACCAACCAGGTAAAATACTTCCTTCCATTATCTTCTCCCCAAAACGTGGAAATCTTCAAAGAAGAGGCAGGAAAGAAGTGAGCTCTCCTATCCTCGTTTCCATACTACTGCCTTTCCTTGGCTGTTCATCACAAAAAGAGTCCACATGCCCATTGCATCATGGCATTGAGCCTGTTGTATGTTTGCCTTTTCTTTTAAATTATTTCATGTTGCAAACCTGGCGATTATTTCATGCTGTTTAAACTATATTTGCAGTCTTTGATCAAATATAAGTAGACCGGAGCAAACTGCTGATAGAGTGAAGATATTGTTCTCGGTGTTTCTCCTTTTGCTTTGTTCACTACATTATGTGTGTAAGCTTGCAAAAAATGTTCATTGTGGCAACGCGCCTTTGTTATTAATTCTTGTGGTGCCACATATTTTCAGGAAACCTAATTCATTCACAAATGGGGTGATTAGGTAATCTATGCCAGCGTGTTTGGGTGCATTTTACACACAACACGGACACGTACAACACACAATTACATGTACACCAAACACATACTTAACCATATAAATAGAAGGACCAAACCATGTCCTGTTTATGCCTAGTTCAGCAAAACACATATAGTTTAGCTTCCAGGGCTCATTCTCAAACTCAAATTTTGTTGACTGTGATACCTTGAGACCTGGACACAACAGCAGAGAGATGCAATGTCAGGTAGCAATAACCAGCCCAGGATTTCAAGGCAAGACACGTGTAACAGCCCAGGATACCCCACACAACACGTGCGTGACTCCTATTTCAGGTGTTAAATGAATACTTGTGTCATGCAGCAAGGAGAGAGGAGGTGAGAACTGATTTGTGGTGCCTGATCCCTAGCCTGGCTCCTACTTGTTCCCTTTATAAACCATGTGCATCAGGACATGACCATGCTATAGGGTTCTGCTTCTTTTCAGGAAGAGCAGGCACCCAGTCCTACCAGTTGCCAGTCTAGCACAGATGGCCACATATTTTTGGCTTCATTTCCAGGATCCACACAGCCAGCATATTTTCTACCAGGAACTCCAAGGGATATCCCTTCGTTAGCTTCCATAGCTGCTTCTATGCCACTTGCGAGGGGCTTTTTCATCCCTAAATGATTTTATTTTGATGTGTGGGGCAGCCAATACTCCACGGTGGGTTCCAGTAACCCAGTTTGTACCTTGCAAGTTGTGTTCTGACATTTAAAGGCCCCAAACTCTTCCTTGGAAGGCATCTTCTCTTTCTAGCCTTGGTAAATAGAGTGTCCAATTGCAAAATGCTGATATTGTGCAGCATGGAAAAGGCTTTTTTCCCCCTGAGTTTTATTGTATACAATTGATTATACACCATTTTTCTCTCCTTCTGAAACCTGCACAATTGGACTCATGTTGCCAGAAGAACCTGCTGTTACCCAGCCCCGGGGAGAAGAAACAGAAAACAGGAAGAAAGCCATGTTTTAAAGCTCTTAAAAGTTTTTTTAAAAAAAACATTCCTCTATAAAATGTATTGCAGCTGTATGTACCAGGGGCCACCTGATTGTCACACAGCACTGGGGCCACCCCAGCAGTCTGTGTGCCGAGGTGTAACCACTTCCAGGCAGAGATAAGCTTGCTGCCCTCCCTCTCCCAGGACACCACTGCCTTTCAGACTCGGGATTGAGGCGTCTTTTTGCACATCACAGCCTGCCAAGCTGAGGGCCACGATGTCCTTCAGTGAACCAGAAATACCTGGGAATTAAATGAAACTCGAGTGTTTCCAGAACCCCACCTTCCTGCAGGGTTTGGCTCCTCATCAGAGGGTGGGGATGAACAGAGGAGCTCCAGCAGCAGAAGCGTGGCAGGAGGAAGAAAAGCGAGCTGGAGATGTGCCCCAGAGATGACATTTTTAGCTGTTGTGGTCCAAGGCTTGGGCTTTTTTTCCCTGGATGTGGCAGGCCTCGGGATGCCCTGGCTCTGCACAGAGAGCACACATGACATAAAATGCACACACATGGATACTTGCTTGTGGCTCTGCTCCTGGCTGGGCTGAGCTAGAGCCACCTCGCTGTAATGGCCCTTGTCTGCATCCTGCTGCCACAAAGCTGCCAGGTGAATAATCTTCACTGAGCATCGGGTGAGCCAAGTTTAACTGCAGAGCTTCACAGCTGGTGGGAATGGTTGGAGCCTCCACATTCTTCTCAGAGGAAAGGGGATAATGCTAAAGATACTACCAAAAAAATATATATATATATTTTTTTTTAAAAAAAATACAGCCTTCATCTCACTGACCTTATCAACATAAAAATAAGAGTATGTAGAAGAGGAGCCATCATTTTCACTGCAAGGGCTCAAAGACTGGATCAACATTTGGGTGGCTGTTGTTGATTATTCCCCCTGAAAATGGAGCTCAGCACAGGCAGTTTGCAGGACCCTAAGCAGCCTTCCAAACTGTGAGCATTTCCAGGGTCAGAAGCCTCCCGAGTATTCTCGGCTCACAATTATTTATAAATACGCACACATGCATCCTAGCCGTGAGAATTTCCATGGCTAGGAGCCCCCAGATCATTCTCCAGTCAAGTTTATGCTTAAACACATACACACAGACTTCACTGAAGGGAAAAAAATGGCAAAGATTTTCTCCATCTTTCCCCCCAGACTATTATAGCTGATAAATCATCAGGATTTCTTGAATTATGGGCATATAGGATGGCATTACAACAGTCTTTGCCCATCTCAGTCTCAATCCCCGAGAATGTGAAAACACTTTATGTGACTTAGTTATTTTTCCAGTGACTGACGAATGCTTAGCGATTGAGAAGGAGCAATAAATACACGCTGCTGGTATATAGAGTAGCCTTCCGAAAAGGATTTCAGGGCCGAATCCTGTCTCTGTTTACACTGTGTAAATCAGGTGTAACTCCAGTCAAGCTAATAGACGTAGTCTGGTGTCAAGCCCACACGGATAAAAGGATCAGGCCCTCTAAGCTTTAAAGTTATGAGTCTTTTCAAACTGCAGATCTACTGTCAACATTTCAGTGATTACTTCCCTTTTTTTCCAACACACAAACATAAAATAGTAACAAGATTATCAGATTAAAGAGCCAAAGAACAGCCAGTTTATTATACTCTTGCGTCTAAAACACTCCAATCTTATAGGTTTCCTTCCCACTCCACAGCTTGAGGGGGGAGATTGGTTTGTTTTTATTTGGTTTTAATATTTTTTAATCACAGTCTAGTGTAGCTATGTAAGAAAATAGACCAGCCATAATATTAAGAACTGCACCATGTAGTCAGCAAGAAAAAAAATAGTTGCAACCCCCAAACCAAGCATTCTGAGCATTTTAACTTAAAAAAATTAAAAAGTTAAAAAGTGTTGCATTCCTTTTGTCAGTCAACATGAAGAAGAAATGACGGGACAAACAGAAAGAAAAGGACAGAGCTGTTTAAAGCTAAAAATGTGCAAATACTGCATTCCTTCCGGGAGAGGCAAGAAACCCCACAGCACCCCACCTTAGCATCAGTATAAATTATTTAAATCGGAGATGGTCTGCGCTAAGGATCCTGAACAGATTGCATAACTGTTGCACAACTAATGTGTACAAGTGTGTCACTAATTTAATTTTAATTTTACTGTATGAGTTCGTATAAGATCCCCCAGCTGTCATGTGCTCATCATCTGTCACAGAACTATCACTAAGCCATGCTGGGCTAAGACAGGATTATAAACGATGAACTGCCATGTGCTCTAAATCTTCTTATTTGCCTAGCCTGGAAGGTATGCCCTGTAAAATTTGATTGGCAGGGTGCTCTGTTCTGTTGACTGACTTTGCAGGCCGCTCCCGTCGGCGCCTCGAGCAGCTCCCCGTGCCTGTGCCGCCCGTCACCCGCCGGCTGCGGCACGTGCCTGACCCCAGCCCCTCGCCGAGGCTCCTGCCCGCTCGCCCCGGTGGCACGTGCGGCTCCCGGGGGGCATATGGTTGGCTAGTTGTGTGCAGAATAGGGTAACCGAAGCCAAGCAGCCCCGCGCTGTTATTACGGCAGATGGGGGAAGCGTGGCATTCAATATTAAGACAGATGCCACCTCCTTATTCCACCTGTCTGGAACTTGGACATGGGACAGAATGAACTGTCTGCCTAATAATTAAGGAGACAAAGGCTGCATTTATGAAGCTCAGCAGAGCACCGTAGCTGCGAAGCATGCACAGATATAACTGCCGGCTGTAACAATAAGGAAATGTAGACTACTGCTCATCAGATGTTCAGATACGTACGTGCAATTACAGTAGGAAACTGTACTGTTCCCAGCTGCTTTCGTAGCCTTTTATTTAGGCTGGTTGTGTATTAAATTAAACGGGAGGAACAAGTTGGCTGGCATTATTACTATTATAAATAACGCTGCAAAATTACAGTGAAGTTCCTTAAATAACAAAGCGCCTACCGTTCCCCCTAACAGTCGTTGCTGCTATTGTGCTGTGCCCTTTCTTGCAAATTTGCTCTTTGCTTCTCAGTAGTCAACTGTTTTTGTAACAGCCAGGGAGAAGAAAAACATTCTTTCCAGGACCGCTATTATTTTCACGTATTTTTACACAACAATTTGCCTCCTTTCTTTGGCGTTGTTAAAAAAATGATAACTGTGTAAAAAAGAAGGCCTGGCTTCTTGGCATTTATGCTATGTTACGTTTCTGTTATTTAATCCTACTTAATTTGGGACCAATTACCGTCGAACCCGCCGTGCTTTGTGATGGGAATGATTGTGCTGGAGAGGGCCTGATCCTCCCTGGGTGTGAGCCTGGGCTTGCCGCGGCCGTGCATGTTGGTTGCAGCAGGTCTCTGGTGCTCGTGTGTCCCCGTGTCCCGAGGGGGACACCGCGGGGCTGAGGCTAGGGTCTGCCACCGGCATCACCAGCAGTGACGTGGGCTGGGTTTGGGTCTTGGCCCTCCCGAACGAGGTGGAATTAGGTGCTCAGATATAAACCGAGCAGGTGAGGGGGTGTTGGCTGGGCAACGACACTTCTCTATAGCAGCAATATGTAATTAATGCCCGTGATCGAGAACTGAACGTGATCCGGGAGGTATGTGTAGTGTCTATGTAGCTGCCTCCAGCCCTCTATTAAATGGCCCGTACTGATGTGATCGCGCCCATCCTTAAATGTTTCTAATTAATTTTACTCTCTTTTGAATCAATGAATTCAAAGGCAGGTAAAAAATCATCTGTGTGTCTGTGCTGGGATTTATTTGTAAATGGCAATTGGAATAAAGTTGAATAAGTTGCAGAGAATGAAAATGTAGAGGCAAGTATTAAGGGAATGTATACTGTGTATACATTATATACAAGATTAAGGACACGCAGAGTGCCCATTGTCTCAGCATGCCATTAAAGTGGGCTTTGATGTTTTTCTACGTGTATTTGTGCATTCACAATGGCATATATGTATTATCTCTATAAATAAAAACAAAGAAAGATCACATGCAACACAATAAGCAGAGCTTGATCTTCACATTTATGTGCATATTTAGATACATATTCATTTCTAAACATACTCATGTAAATATTTACAGTATAATATTATCTAGACATCATAGATATATACATGTATTCAGTTATATTGATATTCTGCAATAATACTCGTAGTTTGTTCTGTACAAATTTATCACAAACACATTTAAACCAGACAGCTCGTCCTCAGCAAAAAACAACCAGATGCATTCAATTCTCCAAAGCACAGGAATCACATGCAACAAATAGAAAAAAAAGCTCAAAGCTCAAACTTTCTTTCCCCCCCCCCTTTTTTTTTGGCAGAAAAGACAGCATTTAAAAAGACACAGATACATATTACAAGATGAGGATCAGTTTGAAAAGATCCCACAATATCTGTTACCAAAAGCTTTGTTAATCTTTAAAAACCTAGAATGATTATTTATATGGAAGCTGTGAATTAACTAGGCTTTAATAAATAGCTCACGGGCACGTGTGTTAAGATTGTGGTTTTTGTTTTCATATGTGTCTGGTTTTGGCAAAAAAAAAAAAAAAAGAAAAAAGAAAAAAAAGGAAGGTATTATTTGTTAATTTTTTCTGTAACAATTATTTCAAATTAAAAGCCCATCTGACGAAAGGCATATGGATGGAGAGGGGGTTCAGTCCTAATTGAACAGCCCAGGACTCGTGAGGTTAATTACAGATATTAACGCTGTTGTTCTTCAGCTTCTTGCCCTCATGAAGGCTCCAGCTTCCAAATGACCTGGCTCCAACAATAAGACTCTCTTTAGCCCATTAACTAATTGATAAAAATGTGAGTGTTTAGAATGAGTCTAATTAAATCACCGAGCCTTACAATTACGAGTCCATTTGGTAGCTGTCGGGAGATGGGTAACCTCAGCTGGCATTGTAGGCGAATAAAAGATAAAAATAAAAGGGAGCTTAACCAAAGATCATTTTGAAAGCTGTTCATTTGAAGACAAAGTACACATTTGCCTGAAATGTATACATACACCACTTCAGACTAGCTCAGTGTCTTGAAAAGAAAATGGAGCGTTTAGCAATCATGATTTTTTTTCCAGCGCATGCATGAAATTCTCTCTAGCCTGTGTGATGGAATGAGCTTCTTTTATAATCATTTCTGAGTTATGGGGAATAACTAGATGCTCTGGGAGCACCCAAACGGCTGATGTCTGGTACACCACTATTATTAACATTTTTTTCCCCACTCTTTCACTAGAGCAAACTCTCAGCAGATGACATCCCTCAGTCCCCATTCTGGTTGTGGCTGCTGCTCTAGGGACAGCCAACGGTTCTCAAAGGACTTCACAGGTGGAAAAGCTGGACAGAACGGGAGTCTGTAATATCAAGAGGGATGGAAGATGTGAACAGGAGTGATACGCACTGTATCACAGGCCTATCAACCAGAATTGCCATTTGATAAATTCAAAATGGATGAAAGGATGGATTTTTCAGTGTTAAGCTACTGAACTCATTGTGAAAGGAAGCTGAGGATGCTAAAAGTTTAAATCAAGAAGCTTCTTAACAAATTGATAGAAGAAAAATCCACTCCTAAAGAGTGAGAAGACAAAGCTCATTAGGTCAGTGAGCTATGGAGACTGCTTTGGCCTCTGAAATATGGCCTGGGTGTGACCAGCACTTACAGCTTTCCATGGCTCCCTGCACCTCTCTGAGGTGGGTGGCTGGGGTCCACCAAGACATATCTGTGCCCGGTGCTGAAACAGCCAGCTTAATGATTTACAAGTGCTTGTGCATCAAATGGGGGTCCCTTCCCTTAGAGTTTGTTTTCCCATTATTTCCCAGCACATACGTCTGAAAAAAACAAAACTCAGTAAGACAAATAAACCTCAAACACCTTTGTATTGCACTATGAATAAATCACACTGCTTGATGCCTGGCATGCCTCTTTGCTGACCACTAAACATTACTTACTGGGTGGTACTGGGGCAGTTTAGAGGATGAACTGGTTAATGCGTGTGGTTTGATGACAGAGAGAGCTACTCACAGCATTAAAACCAAACTCAGTGTGTAATTCACAGCTTTCAAATGTCCTCTACTGCAACTGCTTTCTGCACAAGCAGGGAAAATATCTGACCTCTGTTAGCATGGCAGGAGAAGAAGCCATCTCCTCATCTTCCGTTTTCATAACCTTTCAAATCTTCCTTCTTTTTCCTTTTATGAGGAAACCTGGCTGTCCCCATCAAAGACAGGCATTCATCCTTCTCTTTGCTTTTCTGTTTCTACTTCCTTCTTTCTCACCATTATGTTCTCACCATAATGCTCCTGGGAAAATTCCACTCGATTTCCTGGGCTTTGGGTTCAGGCCCTGCAGAGCAAGGGGTTGTCGGTGGAAATCCTGCACCAAGCAAGGCATTGGTCGTCAGGATCTGGATCTGGGCTCAGATGGCACTTCAGGTGTTGCGACCAGGCAAGGCAGAAAGGCAGATTTGGATCTAGTCGGAGCCGAGTTCATTTCCGGCTTTATCGATATTTAACCAGCCTTGGATGCCGCCCAGGAGGGACTTGGCAGCCAGTTCAGAGCACGAAGCACAGGTGTGATGTGCTCCTGCCAGTTTGCCTTGCTCAGAAGATGGGCAGCTGTGCTCGGCGCTACACGATGCTTCCAAGCAGCCTTCCGGGGTAGCCCAAGGTAGGGCCTGCATCCTCAGATTAGCCTGGAAATGGCAGAGAGGAAGATAACCATGCGAGGGGCCTGGAGGAAAGAGGGGCTCTCTTGGGTAGCCCGAGATGAAAGAGAGAATTTCCAGACATTGCTGCTATTGGGATATTCGGGGCCAGGGGTACAGCAGTTTACAATAAACCTGGAAAAAAAAAAAAAAAAAAAAAAAAAAGGACGGGGGTCTTTTAATAGATGGAGCCAGCACTGTTGTACAATTCTTCAAGACTGTCTCCGTCTGCCAAGCAGCATAGCTTCTGCCTTGTCTGGGTTGACCTCCAGCCAAATGGCTTTGATCCACAGCTCTGTCTCGGCCAGACCTGGAAAGAGGAGGGAAATGGCACAGTCAGACAGGGGTAAGTGGGGCACGGAGCTGGGCACTGCCAGCGGGCGAGTCTATGGCCCAGAGAGCTTCTCCACCCCTTTCTAAGGAATTCACACGTCTTCTGAGGAATATAAATTGAAAGAGCAAGTCTGATGGGATGGGACAAGCTGGAAGTGGAGGAGGTTCTGGTCTAGCTTCTAACAGAATGGAGAGGCTGAGTCGAGGCCCCTTGAGCTCTGCTCCAGATGTCTGTGTATGCACTGACACCACAATATAAATCTCCATGAAACTCAACTAATTATAGTGAAGGGATTGTGGTAGTTAAAACCAAAAACACAGGGAATGGAGGTGGTTGAAAAATTCTTTATGTTCCATATTTTTCACCTGCTCCAAATTTCCCCATATTATTTTAGAGCAGAAATTCATTTTCCGATACAAATTCAAAACCACCATTTTTTGGAACGAGATTTTGTGCATGGATTGGGAGGACCAGCAGAGGGAGGAAAGGACCATTCAGCCCATTGTGCACAGGCTGACATTTTCAGTCATTCTCATTTTCCTCTGATGGTGAAGGCTATTTTAAAATGGAAAGAGAATGCTTGAAAGATACAAGATGTTGTAAACACACTTTTGTGAAAAACCTTGCACAAAAGTGGAAAACAAATGCACATGCATTTAAAAACAACAACCTACTCTAAGAGATTATCGGAGTTAGGTAGTGAACTGCTGCAAGAACTGATGCCTTGGCTACCCCTCCTTTCTTCCTTTCCCTGCTTCAGTGATGCCCTTCCCTTAAAGCTCTCATGCCTCCTCCTGCAGCCCCTCTGTGCACCTCTTTTTCCTCCATACAGCTCCCGTGTAACAGCTGCTGCCTGTTCTGCCAAATCACTCTTGCTCCAAAGAGCCACAGCTCCTGTGGCTGAAATAACAGCACTGCTGCGCAGAGGGCTGAGATGAAAGCCAGGCACTTTGCAGTATGCTTTGTCCTAGGGTACCTGAAGGGTGGCAGCTCGACTGGACTGGATTCAACTACTGAGGATCATATGCAGTACTAAAGCACAGGTGTGAATGGCAAAGTATTAAAACACAGAAAGAAACATAATTCAGCTCAGCCACAGATTCAGGTTTGCTAAGAAGACACCTTCTGCATAGTTAAAATCTCAATGTTTTTCGTGCTAGTCAACCTGGCAAAGGGGACATAATACAGAAGATTGAAGAATGTGTGTGCGCACAGAGGGGAGCAAAATCGTTTAGAAAAGCCTGGAGTAATATCTGAAATGAAGTGTTACCATGCTAGTCACAATTTGTAAGAATTGAATTTCAAAAATAAAGTTCCAGTCCTGGGCACATATGGCATAACTGCGGGGTAATAAAGAAATGGCCCATTAAGGAATGAAATGCTTGTTTAGCATCTACCACGCCTGCTCTGTCTCAGGACTTATCATAATAATTGTTTGGTAACAGACGAAAAATATTAGTATGCATTCCACCATAGGACAAGGAGAATGAAGAGAACAGGTTTCAGTTTTAGACATAACAACACAGCCCTAAGAGGTAGACAGCAATGGGTGTGAGCCAGTAACATGTTAGGTCTTTGATGGTTTTGAACTTCAAGATGTAAGGGCACAGATCAGTTATATACTTATATTCTAGGGATTCTTGTACCTATTGTCTGACAGGACCGATCAGGATGAGAAAATACTGAATGCAACGTTTAGATACATTTAAAACCATGGTCCCACTAACTTTGAACTTGACAAAGTCAAGACAACATTGAGAAAATCCTGTTCATGTAGAGATGCAGCTTGATAGAGCTATGGGAAGCAGATGAGCATATTCTGCATGCACAAACATACCCACTTTAATGTATGTAGATTTTAAAAGTATAAAATCTTTTCCCAGCAAGTCTGACACACTTTCTCTTGCTCTGCGCTAAAGATGAGAAGATCCAGTCAGACATTTGTACCCCAAAGAACCCTTGCAGGCATCTGCCCAGGCTTTAGGAAACACAGTCCCTTAGTTTTATCTTCTCCCCACTATGACAAAACCTCATCCCAACGCACTGTTACAGTGGTTTGCTGCAGAATCTCTTTGTTCCCCTGCAGGCCAGCCCATCTGCCTCCGAGAATCTAGACTCGATCACAAATGTATTTTTAATGCACTGGTGAAAGCATTCACTTAAAATTATCTCATTTTCCCTCAGGAAATTTTCAATTAAATAAACACATAATAATTATTTCCTTTAATTACTCATCTCTGCTTACCTGGAGCTAGGGCACCTTTACCCTTTTACACATCAGAGAGCTGTCAGATTGATTAATGAGTATTTATTTGTTTCTTATTTTCAAAACATACCTATGTACTAGGGGCATTTCATGGAATACTGCTGATGTCAAAGGGAAATATTTCCCTAGAAGTTGACAGCACAGGCTCAGCTCCTCTGCAGTGCTGGGGAGCCTTTTCTAATGCAAACAAGCCAGCTGCAGCAGTTATGGTGGGTTACCAGCATCTAGAGGTGTTGTGTAATATTCAAGGCTTTCCATCCTTGAACCACAATTAACAAATATTAGAATGGTTTGTCAGCAAGGCTAGACACCATTGGGGGATACGGAAGATGGGGTAAGGTTACTTCTTACAGCCAAGGATTATATGAGAGAGAAAAGGTCATGTGCACCTTCTTAGCCATGAAGGAAGAATGTAGTCCTGAACCCACTACCACAAGCATCCATCAGCCCAGATCCTTGCAAGCGACAGCCAGCCCCAGCCCTGCTCAAACATCAGCAAAGTTCTGCTGTTTCTGTCCCTCCTCACATCCCCACAAAGCTTCCCACAGCTCCTCAAACCTGCTGATTGTGCCTTGGAGAGCAGCATGCAGCCAGCCAGCTGGGATGGGAACAAGAAAGGGGATGGACAGTATCTCTTAAGTTAGCATCAATATGACTGATAAACTAAATTATTTTTAATGAAACCAAGAATTTCAAACTGAAACTCCCACTCCCAGCCCTTCAAGCCTTGCCTGGTCTCACCTGCCTCCTTCCAGGCTCCCACCCAGACCCTGTTAAGCTGCACTTGTAAAATTGAATATTGATGCCCTAAGGAGGAGGGCAAATAAATCGATCTTTGTTACACTGCTGAGCAGCCTCAAGCACTGGTGAAGCAGGGAAAGACTCTGTGACTTTTACCTCCCACAGAATCCCCTCAGGCAGGAAGGAAACCAGGTTGGGCTGTTTGTTCTTTAAATCTCAGTTCCATGTGGTGCAGCCACGTAGAGAGCTTTCTTGTACCAAAGGAAATAGATAATATTTTAAATCTCCTAAATATCACGAGACCTTCAACTGTATCCTAAAATACTCCACATTTGCTTCCTTGGAAATGCAGCCCTAATGCAAATTTTCTGAAGTACTGAAATGGGGAACTGTACCTACACCATGGGGCTAATACACTTTCTCATATCAGTCTTGTAATTGAGCACTTTCTTGAGACGTCTTGTTAGAATTGAGTCCCAACTTATTTTTGTTGCAGAAACATAGGTTTCTGCAACAATCCCCCCACCAAAAAGGTCAAAATGCCTCTCTGTAGTCAGTTTACTCTTTTTTTTCACCAAGTTATTTGACTGTGCTCTTTCCACAACAGCCTCAGCCTTCACTAAAATAAGGTTCCTAAAACTGTACTTCCATTGGAAGACGTTGTGTAAATCCACATGTGAATAGAAAATTCTAGCAGAGGACAAAAAATCAGCATCCTCCAGCAATCAGGTTACAGGTTTTGTTCTATGAAAAATGAAACATGACATAAACAAAAGATGTTACAAATAACCCTTCAATAAACATGACTAAACTGCTCACGTGTGTGAAGCTAGTCATGTACATATACATTTGCAGGATCAGGGCTTACAGAACCAGGACACAGGGGGAGTTAGAAGATAATTATCCAAAGAGACCTACAATAAATATCTGTGGGCCAAACAGCACCATATGTACTGTATATTGATTTGGTAGTAAAGGGATTACTTGAGTGATAGTGTCTATTCTGTATATTATTAAAATACAACAGATGGGAAATTGGCATGCCATGTAAAATACAAAATTCAATATTCACCCAAGTGGGCTGATAAATTACCATAAACCATTTATGAATATCCCTCAACCATGAAGCCTAATAATAAAATAAAATTAAAAAATAGAACTCTCAGCCCAGCTCTATCAAATGGCAGAGACAGAGGCATCCTCTGGTATAAGGACCCTGGTCTGCTTTCCAAACTGATCCTAGCCTGTGTCTTCTTCTGCAGATGGTCCCATCAGACCCAATACAAGGTACATGACTACTACCAATAAAACAGGGAGTCTTTGATTCCATCCTGAAGAGGAATATTAATCATGAGAGAGGTTGGCATGAACTGAGGGGTTTAAAAGAAATAAATCAGAAGATACATGGTAGCAATACATTTTTTATTACATTGTTTTTCATGACCAGTGGGTAAAAAAGGAAAACTGAAACCATTTGATTGGGCAAGAATGGGAACAAGATTTGATAGTGCTAGACAAAGACATCAGCATATTGAAAGCACCATGACTACAGGATTCATGCAGAATATTTCACCTAAGGCAGCCAATACAGCACAGTCCTCTCTGATCACCCCTCAGTTTGCTGAAAAGACTACTAAACAGAGACTTAAAAAAATAACCTCTTGCAGGGCATAGCATCGTTGTCAGCCTTCTTTCCAAGCAGAATGCTGTTTTACATTGGCCGTGATGTGGACAGCAGCAGTCACATGTATGTTTGGACATCGGGCATATTGTGAATATCCGAAGGAAAAAGCGTTAGAAACAAGCCTCCAGTCCCCAGTGCCCCACTGGTCTGAAGTGCCTCTGTTCACATTCCTCCAGACAAGGGGATCCCCATGCACACAGAAATGAACCATGGCCTGCTTTGAATCCCACATGCATGGATCATACAAGAAGTAAGAATTAGAGCAACTAAAGTGTCTGGAAGCCCCAAAGGAGGTTGTTTCCTGATCAAAGAAAACTTTTAGCTTGGTCCATGTGGGGAGTTTTTTTCTCCAGTGAGAACAGATTTGGTACTGGGGACACAGGGAGAGAAGGGGGGCTTGAGGGTTGCCGTTTCATTTCTGCAAGAATCAACCTCAGTAATTTTGCCTAGAAAGTAGATGGAAACATATCTCTACCCAGATGATGGCATTCAGCATGGTCCAGTCAGTAATAAGGACTTTGTCTCAGAGAGAAGAGCTCATAAAAGACCTTAAGTGGGCAGCCAAAATGATGCATGAAAATTAGGAAGGGATGGATATCCTCTGTCTTCCTTCTGTTAGTTTAGATGACTGATAGACTCTTTCGTCTAGACTGAATTATTGCACGTTCCTGATAAACCTGTCTGTAAGCTGTTAAGAGTATTGACAGGAAGTTAGCCAACATGGCACCATCTGGACCAGGTCTAGCCACTCTCCTTGACCACAGCTAGTGATGATCATGCCTGTTATTTTCAGACTTATTAATCAGAAAAGGAAAAATGACCCCACCTCACATTTCTACCAGTGAATTGTTCTAGAAGTAATAATACAGCTGTAGAGTAAGTGAAAAGTTGAAGATCTTGAAAGACCTCACTCTCCAGAAGAGAAGTCCTTTGTAAAATCTGCATGTTTTTTCTCCAGCATAACTCTGATAATTTTATTTTATTTTATTTTATTTTTTGTGGTAGATAGTTTCCTCTGCATCCAAAAAAGGCATCTAGACAAAAGAATGCTTGTTTTAAGTATCTCTGCTGAAAAAAAAAATAATAAAAATTAAAGGCTTGCTTTCAGCCATAGCAACATTTTCAGAATGAAGCAGAAATAATTCAAAAGGAATTTATGGTTAGGGGATTAATCCTTAAAAGAGGCACAAAAATAAATTACCTGATTTTTAATATTTCTTAGCATCCAGCAGATTCATTCAGCTTTCTCCTTGAAAGAAATGCCACCTGTTAGAGCACCAAGATATGGATTTATCTATCAGTCTTTGGAAAAAACACACTCATTTCTACTCTTCAGAGATGAATTCAGTATTGTACATCTCTGCACTTCACTCTGTTCTATCCGTAAACTGGCACAGCTAGAATAAGTCCCACATATATAAATACAATTCCTCTGCTAAACTCACTGCATCCCTAGGATATAAACCTCACTGTTATTAAATTCCAAGAATTTAGAGGATGGCTAGACTGGGAGGCTAGAATTGCCTTCCTGGTTTTATCACTGACTTACTCTGTTAGCCAGAATATTTCATCTCTTTGGCTTTCTATTTAGTTTCCTATGCTTTTTTCTTCCCTATGGAGACCACAGTGCTTGAGGATCTCTTATTTGCGGAATCTGACACCTCTATGCCCCAGGCTCCACTGAGGCCATAAGTCACTGTCGTATGACAAATAATAACTGTACAGCTCATTATCAGTATGTCTCCTAGCTTCTTCATAGGAGATATGGGAAAGAGTCATGGAATCACAGAATTGCAGGATGGTTTGGGTTGGCAGGGACCTCACAGCCCATCTAATCCCAGCCCCTGCCATGGGCAGGGACCCCTCCTGACAGCCCCGGCTGCCCCCAGCCCCATCCAGCCTGGCCTTGGGCACTGCCAGGGATGGGGCAGTCACAGCTCCTCTGGGCCCATGCCAGGGCCTCACTGCCTTCACAGTGAAGAATTTATTCCTTATATCTAACCTAAACCTACAGTCTTTCAGTTTAAAACCATCACCCCTTGTCCTATCACTGCACTCCCTGACAGAGCCCCTCCCCAGATTTCCTGCAGCCCCCTTTAGGCCCTGTGAGGCCTCCCTGGAGCCTTCTCTTCTCCAGGCTGAACACCCCAGCTCCCTCAGCCTGTCCCCACAGCAGAGGTGCTGCAGCCTTCTGAGAATCCTTGTGGCCTCCTCTGGACCCATTTGAATGCAGGGCTCCAGGTGGGGTCTCACAAGAACAGAGCAGAAGGGGACAATCACCACCCTCACCCTGTATGACACAGGTGGCTTTCTGGGCTGCAGGCACACATTGCTGGCTCATGTTCAGCTCTTCCACCAACACCCTGGCTGGGTCCTTCTCCTCAGGGCTACTCTCAACCCTCTCTCTGCCAAGCCTGTATTTGTGCTTGGGATTGCCCTGGCCCAGTTGCAGGACCTTGCCCTTGGCCTTGCTGAACCGCAAGAGGCCCCTCAGGCCTGCCCAGGACCTTCTGGTGGCATCCCTTCCCTTCTGCGTGTCGACCGCACCACACAGCTTGGTGGCATTGGAAAACGTGCTGAGGGTGCACTCAATCTCACTGTCCACATCACCAACAAAGATGTTAAACAGTACCAGCCCCAGTACTAACACCCGAGAAATGGGAAAGAAGAGGAAAGGTGTGTATGTCCTTCCATGGTTGGGAGGTTGTCGTGGAATCAGAGGAAACAGCTGAAGACATCCAAAGTCATCTCCTGAATCCAGCCCTTGTGATAACAGTGCTGAGCAGACCTGTGATTCAGAGCATTTCATTTGAACTCAAATATTTTACAAATGTGCACTAGACTTCACAGCAGCTTCTCAGGTGTGTCCTGATATATTTTTTCTTCTTTTCTTCTTTGCCTAGCACACAAAATCACCAGATTATCAACACAGAACACCTCAAGAGACCCTCCTAAATCCATAGTAGATGAGTGTCCTGACTTTCAAGATCTTGCAGCTGTCCCTGTTGATCCTGCTTAGTCTAAGGCAAAAAGCTCCATGAAGCTCCTCTGCTCCCATTTTATGCAATGACTTGAACTTTGAGACCACTGGGACATAATCTGAAGATCTGCCTTTTTCTTGGCAATGGGCATGATGTACATGAGTACGTGATGTATAAGAGTAGCTGCTCGCACACTGCTGATCTCAATTTCACTTCTATGGTTGTGAGAATGGGAACCTGTCCCGTTCTCCATCCTTTCTGAGGGAATGTCATCTCAAATCCATGCTCTGGCCACTGTATTATCCTGCCAAGACTCTGCCATCTTTCTTTACAAATAAAGGTTCTGATGTTCCACACACTTAGCTGCCATGTAATGTGTGTCTTTTACTCCTTCCAAGAACAACTTTTACCTGAAACATTCAGTTTGCATGCAGAAGTCTGATTACACAAATACAGGTTTATCTTACATCCCTGTTACTTTGCCATTTGCTTTACAAATGACACAAGCAATGTTGCTTTTGTAGTTGCATAGGTTTTTGCACCCCAAAGTGGCAATGCACTAATGTGTCATTTCTATAATTAAGAAATACAGAATGATTCGGTAGCAAAGAGAAAAGAAGACAGAAAGAAAGAGAAGCCCCCTGCAACATAATTGGTCACTGCTATGAATCTATACTCAGGGGACAGATAGCACAACCAGAGGTAATAGCTTACACACGTATTCTTGAGCTGTGCAATAGATGGAAAAGTGTCCCAGATGGATTGGGCAGGGGCTTAGTTCCGGGATTATGATGAGACAGTGGGTAATTATTGAGTGGCATTGCCTCAGCGCTGATTATATCTGCAAGCTTGTTCCTTTCCTTCAGAGGAAAGCATTGATAAAGATAAACCATGCTGCTCTATGTCCTTCATGTAGCACAAAACAACACATTTCAATCTAACAGGATCAGGTCTCCACTTTGATCACAATCTGTTACCTAGATGTCTTTGCAAATTAATCAGCCCTGCTTGTTTAGCTCCAGTCAGTTTGTACTGCTAAATTAATAAATGTACTAGGAGCAACAGAATACATAATTAAATTCTACAGTTTAATCTCCACATAATAATTTTGACCTTAGTCTGGGGCCTCTGTTATAGCCAGCAACACATTGAATAGACACAGACCTTGCAATGCAGCTTACACTAACAATCTACCTTGAACGATTACTCAGGGGCACCACAATCAAGAGCTACTAAAATCAGAGAAAGCAGGATGCACAATTAAGAAAACAAAATTGTAGCCAAAGCTTCTGGCTATATAAAATAAAAGGGAGCTAATGCAGCATAGGCATATGCCTACCTCAAAAAATATAGGAATATACTCTGCCTTGGTTCAGTTAACCAGGAAAAGTCAGTCTGTACTTCTAGCATTTGTGTCAAAAGCAAAGCAGAGAGGCTTGAATTTCTGTGATTTCCAGAAGAGCAGAGGACGGCTAATGTTGTTCCCAAGAACACTTGCAAACTTTTGAGGAGAACAGACCATGCCATGAAGGGGATTTCTGCAGCAGCCTTGCCAAAAGCAACGTCGCTGAATTATTAAAGCTGTTTGGAGAATTTATATATAGCAAACATCCTTCTCCCACATTACATGCAACTTACATTAAAATCTGTCATCTTGCCCACTAGTAGATACGTGCCTTCCCCTGTGGAAACTCAGCATCCTCTGGCAGGAGCTGTCAAGGGCTTTGTTCTACATATCTACACATCCGCATCAGCTGCAGATTACCCAGAAAAGATCAAAGACACCTGATATAATGGGAAGTGAGAGGTAACTGTTGAAGACAAACAGACAAAACTCCCAGCTTGTTGGGTAAATGCTGTTTTAGGTCTTGGATTTACACTGCCATGTTCTGTTGTCAGTGTTGTTTACTTGCAATGGCATGGGTTTAACTCCAGGCTCTTCAGGGCATGAAAGGTATTTTCTGCCTTTTCCAGGTCTCTTCCACACAGCTCCATGCACTCCAGCTACAGACTCCCGACATTTTCTAGTAAAACAGCCCCAGATGTTTTCTTCCAGAATACAGGAAACACCTTGATGGTCACTAAATAAGAAACAGAGCCAGTAAGACACACTTACAAAGTTTACTTAGTTTGACGCTCCTCCCAGGACACTTGATTAGCACTAAGAGCTTGCTGTCTCTGAATCTGCTTCTACAGAGGAATGTACAATGGGAACATATATAAAGTTACTGCATGACCTGAAACCCTGATGGACATCACAACAGCTAGATTTTCCTATATCCACACCAAAATCTAGCTGATTACTACCAATGAGATTAATTACCACGAATCCCTTCTTTCCATTTGCATCTTTCAGAGGTCTCTTAGCCAAATAATCAAAGAAGTCACAGACAATGCTGCAATGTGTTGATGGGATCACGTCAGGTATTTTGTTGGCTTTTTGTTTTGAGCAGTAACATGCTGCATAATTACTAGGAGATATGTGCAAACAATAGTGAGACACATTGAATTAAGCTCCAACATGGACCCCCAGTACCCGTGCTTAACTTGCCTGCCTTAAGGAGAAAGACCAAGGGTCCCCAAGACAAAGAGGAGTTCCTGGCTGCCACACATTCAACACACTAGACCCTAACATAAAGGCACTGGTGAAGAATTAGAAAATCTCATAGCTTGATTCAAAATCAGCCTAATTCATCTGAACCAGTCGGTTTTGACTGTTCATTTTGGGGCCAGCAGACTGAAGACACCAACGATGTGATCCTACTGCAGTTGAGCCAGATCCTCAATCACTATATAATGGATTACTAGAAAATGCTCCTGTTATACAGAGCTATGATGCAATTAATAAACTAAAATACTTGCTTTAAAAGTCAACACATTTGAAGAAATAAAAGCAGAACACCAATGAAAATATCTGTCAATAGTTATATTTGTGTGTTTCCTTTAAAATACTTACATTTAAAACCAGCTAGCTGCCTTAATGCCCTGTGATTGGACATAGTATCAGAAGCTTAAAAACAGTTTGGCAGCCAATGTTTAGTGGAGCACATGAGTGGTAAAACATACCGACTGAGCTTGCACTCTAATACCTTGACTGTGGTAGCTGGCACTAGAAACCTCTAAAGAATGGAAGGTAAATAGCAATATTATTCACATATCTGTAAACAAATTCAATGTGATTGATCCAAGTGTGAGGAACACTCAAAGAATTTGAAATAATTTCACCTTGGTGGTCAAACTCTCAAACTATATGGAATAACGGCATGGGATGGCATAGAATTATAGCTGGCAGTGCATGTTCCTCTTAGCCTTGCAAATTCTCTCCCCTCACCTCTGCTGGCAAGGTGTAAAGTCTTTGTGCATCCACAGGAAAAAGCCTGTGGCCAAAAACCATGTATTACATGCTTATTTTTTTCACAATTTATGGCACAAGCTCATTTACTGTTAACCTCTTTGTGCTTCTCCAGTACTCACCAAGAGTTTGATGCAACTTACTCAAAAAATGGCGGAAATGGGTGAACTAGAAACTTGCTCAGTCAGGTGAAGTTCTTTCTGGAAGAAGTTCCCAGCTCAAAACAGTGTCACATTAGACTTGATCTGATGGGAACACAAGAGAGATGTAGTAGCACATGGAGGGGGCAGACTCGAATAATCTACAGAAGCACAGGAAGCACAGTGCATGAGAGATTGGCAACACACCAAGCTGAAAGGTAACTGAGAACCAAGGTAAACCACTATCACTAGGCTTACCATAAAGCTTATCCCTGTCTGGGTGGGACAGAGGGAACAATCCTCTTCCCTGTAGATCTTGAGAGCTGTTTTGGATGGATGGATCCACCACACAGACTAACTTCCATACATCTCAAACCTTCTCCCTGCAGTCAGTGTCTCTCCTATATCCATCGAGGCTGGATATTGGTATGATAAGTGAGGCACAGAGCAGTACCATACCACATTAACATGTTTACAGCCTTTCGTACTACAGAGAAGTGTAGACAAGCACTATATCCAAGACTCAGGCCTTTTGGCAGATGCTTGTATCATTATCAAACCCAGTACTTAATATACTTATGTCATTTTTCATGTGTGCTCCCTGTGAAGCAACACAAACTATGCTCCTCTTTATATTTCACATATGTATGCAAAATCTATCTTATTTATTAAAACAACATTATACATTATATAAAAGCAACCAGATATATTCTATCTTAAACATCTATTAAAATGATGTTCTTATATCTAATTTATTAATGGTTTATTTTATTAGTGATGTATGTTAGCTGTTATTGTTATTGACTAGTAAAAAGACAATCTTTTAAATTTTCACATTTATTAAAAAGAAAGAAGAAATGCAAAAAAGGCAGCAGCATGAAAATTTACAATCATAAAGAACAATAAATGGACAGACTTTTTGCACTGAAACGACAATACAGGCAATCAGCCTGGTTCACCATTTATATCAATTATAAATTTAAAGATTGACTGGAATATGGAAATCTCTGGTGGCCAAGGGTATTAAAAATATTATGCAGAACTGTCATGCACTGCTTTTAAAAAATAAACTCCAAACCTGTGCGTAATGTTGGAGCAGATAAGCATTGCAGTCAGGTTGTTGATCCAAAGAGAGTAATTAAAGAAGGTGAGGTCTAAACTTGTCAAAGTCATTTTGCCCTACTTTCCTATTTATAGGTTTCAAAATGGAAAAAGCCTTCAAAAGGATTTGCATCCTAGCTTCCCTCTGTAAAATCCTTCTGCAAGAGATTTGAGAATTAGCTGCTGTGCCTGCAGTATATTAAAATCTTTGACAGCCATCCACTTGGGGAATCCCTGGGAAAAAAAAAAAAAAAAAAAAAAGGAAACAACAAAAAAATAACCACCTCACTTTGCTTCAAAAGGTTCACAGTATCACTTGAAAGTGGAGAATAAATCACGGTTCCTCCTAGTTGTCCCTAAGGCTGCAGGGTCCTGCAGGGGGAAGAGGTGCAGCACGTTGGCCCCCTGCGCTCCTGCGCTCCGTCCAGCTGCTCACCTGCTGCCCAAGGTGTTCCCTGCCCTTCGGTGATAGATTACAGCAGGGAGGAGAGAGGAGAGGCACTTCTTTCTCTCTCGGCATGGTTTAGTTAAATGAGGAGTAAGACTAGTTGCCTTTTCGCTCTCCGGAGTGCAGCCAATGAACCTGAGCAGGCACCAGGGAAGTGTTGTGGGAAAAGTAAAGGGAAACAGCTCTAAACACCTCTTGGAGAAACTTGCTTGAAAAGACAAATCAAGACAGACAGCTGGGTTTTGTTACTTCTAAGGAAAAAATATTTAGGCTGTGGGCTGGTGGTGGAGTTTTCTCTACTTTTTCCTGCACCAGTAATTTTTAACCTTCTTTAAATTCAGTAGGAATATGTTGATAGAAATGTTTTCCATGAAAAAGGATACAAGCTTTAATCTTGAAAGCTGAAACACTACATTTTTGTTGTTAAATATTTTTAACAAAACCCAGAAGAAATAATATTGGAAAGACAAACAAACAACAACTGCAATTCTGTTGGAAAAACAAAAGGATAAAAAAGAAAGATACAGTGTTAGTGCTAATTGTTCTACTGCTACATACTCAGCTACAAATAAATCTTTTGCACAGACATTTTATACATGAAATTTTCCACCTACCACAAAAAATAAGGGATTTTCTTTGAGAAGTTCTCTAATGTACCAGACCTGTGCTTCTTAAAATTGACAGCTGAGCCCTGCTTTGCCCGGCAACAGTGCGGTTTAATGCCTCCTCTGGCTCAAAGTACATTCTTATGTCCCATAGGCAAATGAGGAAACCTTCAGTGGGTAGACAGGTGTGTGCTGTCAGGACACTACATTATCTGACAATATAACTTTCCACTTCCACTTATCTCAACTTTCTTGTGCTAAGCCATGAAAAGGCACGGAGTTATCTAAGTCCAACATCATAGCTGTGCAAGCAGATAAGATAAAATGGACAGCTGAAGTGATGAAAAGGAAAATATTTTGGGAAAGTCAAAAAAATGCTAACTCATTTTCTAAACCATTGTGATTATTTGCAAAAGTTAGTGAATGGTTTTGTTTCTCACTTATTCATTCACTCAAATTTTCAGGCCATCATTAAGAAGTTTAAATATTTCTCATCACAAGGATTAAAGGTGAACTGATATGAGCATGTATCAAAAAAGAAATTGCTTCTACCTTGGCACTTTACAAACCTGAGGGATGAGTAATGCATGAGGAAATGTGGTTTTTATGCCCACACTGATCTTGCTGAAAGAAACAATGTGGAAAGTGTCATTTAGATAATTAAAAATGAGAACTAGCAAAAACAGAGTCCAAAGACAATCAAAACTTGCCCAGGGGCAAGAAGATAGGCTGGACGCCTCCCTTCTTTTATGCTGTTTCTGATTCCGTGGACCAGATTTTTAGCTGTGTAACATGATGCAAGTCCACTCACAGTCAACAGTAAGCTGGTTTCCAACAGCTAAATGTTTAGTCCACAAGCATTGTGGCATTTTAAACTCCTTTTAATTCTCCCACTTTTCCACTGCTACCACCATCCCACAAAGTCTTATCTACAGAGGCCTCTCCAGAAGATACAACCCTGCAGCTTCTTGAATACCCTGGGAAGAAAGTCTGATTTATGTGCTTGCTACCGTCAAATAGTCTTGGTTATTTTTCTCTTCCTTAAACCATAGCCTAAATTATCTGAGAGAAAACCAATGTTTTAAAAAAAGGAAAACCCACTCCTTATTATGTATTGATGTTTCTAATGGAGATAACCTCATACCCAGTTTCTTCACCTTTAGTTTTAAATGAACCTTTGGATGACATCCTTATGTGCTGCTTCTGCATTGCTCCCACCAACTCCTTACCTGTTTTGCACAGGTGCAGAGTCAATGACTTCACAGAGATGTCACATCCCTGAAATCTGGCCACTCGACACAGTATTTTTTACCCCAAACATCAGAGCTATCTTCCCTCATGAGCCAAAGGCTCTGCAAGACGATATAGTGACATACCAGTGGTAATTGTTCTGACAAGGACCCTCTGAGCAGTGTCATTGGAGGTGACAGTCCCTGGCAGTCTCCAGCTTAGCAGCAAGGTCACCGGGGAAAGGCAGTTTCCACTAATGCTGTCGGGCAGTGGCCATGCACGGTGCAAATGTAGCCAAACCTTTCTGACTATGAGCAGTTCTGGAGTGACCACCATCCTAGGGGGCAAGAGGTAGCAAGAATAAAGGCAGATAAAGCAAAGCACCTAAAAATGCCTATGCTTTTCCTCTTCAAATGAAAAACACACACACACACACACAAAACAACCAAAACACACAAAGAAACCCCCCAAAAATCAAAAATAAAAACATGGAGGAACGAGAAAGGGTTTGCTTCATTTTTATAAAGTATCCATACTAATGAAGTAGCAAACCCATGGACCTGGAAGATCTCTATCAGAGCAAGTGGGGCTTGCTCTGATATAATTCTCTCTATTTCTAAGGCCTGCCTTTGTCCCCTAGGAGCACAGTTTTCCACTCCAGACCATCACAGTGAACAGCTAGGTAACATCTCCCTGTCTCTGCTCAGGTATCTCCCTTGAACAGGGCAGTTTTACCCCTCCACACTCTCAGGAATGTGCCTTGCTCCTCCTATTGCAACAGCCCCTATGGGCACCAGTGCCAGAGACATCCATTTGGAAAGAGGATGCTCTGCAAACTGATATGCAAATAAAAGCCATCAGCGAGGAGATGCAGCAGCCACACAGCCAGGCTCATTGTGCTCGCAGTAAGTTCAGCACACGGCTGACCCAGCCTTCCCCGGAGGTGCCACTCGCCCAACAGGTGATGTTTGACTCACTGGCCGCGAGGTGACAATGTGCCAGAAATAGGAAATTCATATCATTTGTATTCCTTTTCCTCTGCTATTCTACGGGTTGAAAGGGCCACCATTTTAAATTTAATTTACAGGGTATACCGTCTATCTGTTGGAAACACGAGGAAGCAGACCTTGTCCTAGTATTTATCAGACACATGCCGCCCATCTGCTTGAGCTGGGTCGAGGAGGATTTGCTGTTAATCCTTCAGACCCATCTGCAGGGGGTTCAAAATGCTGACCAGAAAGCTAGACAAGATGAGGTTTATTTAATTAAAAAAACTGCTCCGGAGGTTACTGGAAATCACTCTGAAGAAGAAATAGCTTTTGATCATGTCACTTCTAGGGAAGGCAGGAGGGGAATGGGGGGGTGGGGGAGGCAGGCAGACTTTTGCATCAAAATAAGACTGCGACCATCAGTAAATAAGTAAAACGAGAGATCTGCACCAAACAAACTTGTTCCCACGAGGGAACATTTCTATCTACCTGTTACATCAAATATAGCAAAAGCTCAGCCCCCGCTCCTGCTTGGATGTCTCACCACCACACTGCAGGGCTCGGCCTTTAATCTGGGCCAAGTAAGAAAGGCAGAAATTGGGTTACTTGTGCACGCACACATACACACACACAAGCACACGCACTAATCTGCAGGCTTGTTTGCATGGATCTGGGAATGAGGCAGACACAACCCAGCAAACAACTCCAAAACTGCAGCAGGTTAGCACTTTAAAACTTGGCATTTGTGTTTGCCTGCTCTTTGGAAGGCACACAACATTCTGGGGAAGACGGCTAACCCGAGCTTTATTACCTCAACATTTAATTCAAGCTTTTCATATTCATGGCTGCCGCCATGCGAGATCCATTTATGTGGAAGTGAGAAACAATGAAATCCCAGCTACGTTTGCCGTGCTGAAAATGGACATCTGTTAATAACGATATTATTTCTAATGAAATATTATGTACACAACTGGTTTAATGCGGGGCTGCCATTTGGGAGAAGTGCCTTTTATGGGAATAATCCGCGTACTTCCAGCTCCTGATTGTTATTTTATGGCAATATAATGCACGACAACTTTCAAGGTAACTCACACAGACAATTTGCCCCTACCTCTCCCAGGGCTCTTTGAAAAGCTGTGCCTTTTCCTAATCAGATTTCTGTACTGGGGGTTACACAATCATTTTCTTTTTCTTCTCTATTTTATTTTTTTAAGCATAAATATTCTTAGAGAAAGCAAAAGCAGAGACAGAAGGGAAGCCAGCAAATAGTGATATTTCTGACAACAGGCTGTGAAAGAGGGTCTGGCATTTTGGGTCCTGTACCCCGCACACCAGTGAAATACAGCCCTGCCTAGAGACAGGGGGCACCCATCCTGCAGAAATCATGGATTTTGGAAACCATGGCCAGGAACAATGGGGAAATCTTATTCTCCTACAGAGTGGCAAGTAAAGATTCACGCTGCTTGGGATCAGATAGCAAGCCTCCTGCTTTGTGGCTGAAGATAACCTCTCAGCAAAGTAACTTTATCTGCAGCAAATTATTCCTTAGCTTCCCATTGCAGGATTTGCTTCACCTTATTCTGAAGCAAGTGGTGCTGCCTCCTATCAGATAGAGAGTTAGAGGGATGTCTGCTTTGATTTATTAGAGAAGTTCCCATGGAAAGTGCTCCGGCAAAGTAAGAAAATCTCATCCAGAGATTCTGAAGAGAGAAATTCACAGCATTTCTTTTATGATGACCAGGTTAACCAACTATGCAGAGATTTGACCGTACAGATAGAAGGTCTCTGATGTTTAGCAGGCCAGTAAAATACATGTTCTCTCTTCTGGATGTACAGCTTCAAATGATCTGTCGTCTGAGTCTCTGAGCCTCACAATCCACATCTTTTTACTTTTTACTGAGCAAACTGGGCATTTCCCCTAGTTGTTTATTCTCAGTGATGTAAATGTGACATTGACCCTTCCTAACCGTCCATTTCATGTGTTCACAGCCCAAGGCTGTGTGAACGAATCCGACACCCAGCCCTGCCTGTCCTCGCTGCACCAAGGGAAGACGTAGCTGCTGCTTTAATTCATCTTACAATTTTTGCTGGCAGTTACTTCACTCATCACAGAACTAGCAAAAAGAAACATGCACCCTTGCTTGCCAGGGCAAAACCAGGCAAGCTTTGTATTTAAGGTACTGCTGAACTTGTATTTCTAAGATGCTGGACCAAGAGTCAAAGCCACCCAGGCTGACAGCATGCCATCTCTGCCATCTCCATCACAGGGAGTGTGTGTGCAAGCACCTCAAGCCACAGCAGAGCCCACCAGATCCCCTTCAAGGGGCTTCAAATCTCTGTGAGGCCCAAACATCACAGGGCAAAAAACATCACAGGGCAAAAATCTTTTCTTAATGAAAGTATTTAAAAGATAGCAAAGCCCAATTTCTCAGTATAGACACTTCAACTGCACACAGATCCTGTATTTACACATGCAGAGTGGAATTTGCACATGCAATTAAGTTGATTGACATTTTCTCACTGTGTAGATACCTTCATCAGCAAACATTTGTGCAAGCAATCAAGTGAGCTATATTTTTAAATACCCAACCCTGGCATGCAAGAGGAAATGGCGAGGAAACAGCAAGGACACAACTTAGATGAATTCATCTGAGCACTTGTCAACAAATGTAATGAACAGGAAATCAGAGAAGCAAATGACAAAAGCCATGGGTTCTGGGAAAAGAGCCTTAGAGATGGTGTTAAAAGTGTCTCAGGAACAAGCAAAGATCACCTGATATGTCATTTTTGTCATAATTAGTTGGCAAAGAAAATAGTGAAGTCAAAGTCACAGTGGTGCATCGCAGCACTCCTGTTAACAGAGCAAGGCTATCGATCCCATCACTCATTTATTTAGGAGACAGAATTTTAAACAGGAATGAGGACGTAGTTACCATCAAACCAGCTGTCAGCTGGACATCACCCTAGGCAATTAGCATGCTCCTAATGGGCTACAAATTTTAAGCCTAAATTCTGTCCTCGCATGCTTGCATTCAGCTCACACTGACTTTGCAGAGCACGTGGTTTAGAGCACAGAAACATGAGGAGATCTGCAGGCTGATACTGCAGAGGCTTAGACAAACAGTCTTGGCTGGGAAGAAAAGGAGCAGGAGAGGAGGTCTACCATGGATTCTGCTAACAGAGCAGTGTGAAAAACCCTCCTTGCCAGACTAAGTAAGGCTGCAAATGTGCTGTCTTCTGCCCAAGGCAGCATTGGAAATGGACTGTAAGTACATTTGTAAGCACTACAGGTAGTTAGCTATTAATATTTCTGGGGCTGATCCTTGGCAGGTGTAAGCCATCCAAATTCCACTGATTTCCTGGTTTCCTACCGGCTGTGGCTCCATCTTTGTGTTATTATTAAAAACAATAAATCTCCTCTTCAGTCCAAATTTAGTTCTATCTATGCCACTGTGGCTGGATTAGCTCCACTGAAACGAAAGGAGGAAAGTCTGAGCTCATGTGTTGGAAATGAACGTGGCTGCAACATTTGTTCAAGTCAAAAAGAAACACCTTCATACACGTGTGTGCAAACATATTTGTTGCATATTGGACTGACTAAATGTTTTCCCTTAGAAAGAAGGGAAACCAAAGTACTTTCCCTTCAGGAAATGACATTTTGTGCAAAACAAGATTTCCCACACAGGGAAAAAATGTTTCCCAGAAACGTTCCAAAGAGAAAACCGATGGTTCTTGTTTTGTTCTACATCTGCCTCAGCCAGCACACTGTGCTCTGGGAGACTTGTGATTCCTCCAAGCAACTCAGCTGCTGGAAGAAATAAGGGCACATTATGGTAGAAACAGTTAAGGCAGTGGTGGGTTTTTCTGGGATCACAGGAAGCAAAGCTACAGCTCCTGTGAGCATGGGGCTGTTCAGGCAGACGTGAATGATGACCTGATTCAAGCAAAACTCTTTCATTTTAGCTCAAAATGTCAACATGAAATGCTCTGACATTTGCAAATCAATTCTTTTTAGGAACTATGTGTTCCAATTTGAGATGAAAACAAATATGAAAATACCAGAATTTCCCATGGGACAGAAATCCGGTTTTTCAATGAACAGTAAGAGATCTCTATTGAGATGTCACTTCTTTATTACAAAGCTATTGCTTTCTACGTCTGTACCTGAATTAAAATAAAAGACGGTCAGGGACAAAACGCTCTTCTCAGACATAGATGGCCAACTGCCTTCCACCATGCACACAGCTGGCTCCTGTCACACCGGTCATGGGAGCAGACAGGTGAAGACTCCGGAACAGAAGCAGGGAGTGAGATAATCTTAGAACTGCAGAAAAAGGAAGTGACTTTTGGAAGTCCATCCCATATACCCACTCAAAGCAGGGCTAACTTGAAGTTTTGGATCAGGTACCCCAAGGATTTACCCATCCAGTGTTGTACATCTGCAAGAATGGAGATCCCACAACCTTCCTGATCCCCTCTTCCAGTGTACCCTCACGTGGAGAGATTTTTCTTAACTAAATGGAATTTTCTATGACACAATTCGTGACTGTTACCTCTTGTCCTTTACCTCCAAGAATAATCCGGCTCTGTCTTCCGAATGATGACTAATTCATTGAAGCCATCTTGTAGACCTCCCTTCAGCTTTCCCTCCCTCTGACGGAACAAACCTAGCACTCCCAGTCTCTTTGTGCATCCTATGCTGCAGGTTCCTGGTCACCTTGGTAGCCTCTCACTCCAGTTGGTGTCCTTCTGGCACTGGAGAGCCTGAAGCCATACACAGAACTACATATTTAATCAGTGAGTGGGATGGATGACAAGGATTTTGGTGCTTGAACTCAATCCTTGTACCTCTTTCACTTAGCAGTGCAGTACAATGGTTTTAATGGCATTTTCTAACTCTTAGCTGAGAGTGACAACAGTCCTGGCACAAATCTACTCTCAGGGCTTCAGATAAAACCAGGCCAATTTGTACCAGGTCTGGACGAGGCTGGCTGACTCCTGGGCACTTCTGTTACCGCTTCCATTCAATCAGATGAAACCAAAGCACTTCCCTGCCTATTTCAAGAGGCAAAACATGCGAAAACACAACAAATGTTCTTGGGGAGAACAACCCAGTTATGGAATTTATAGACAGGTGATAGCATGTAGAGCTGTGGATTGTGTTTGTGTAGGGGGCAAACACCAGTGTATGTGCAGAGCAAAATGGAAAAGTTAACATTCAGGAAGAGCAGTATGTAATTCTCTGCACCAGAGCACATGCAGTTATACATCTCCTGTCTCTAACCTCTTTAAATAGAGTTGATTAATATTCAGACTTTGCAATCCCTTGATTAAACTAGACACCCAAAAGGAAGACACTAGCAGAGACCAGTTGCCAAACTGGAAACTCCAGGTCAAAAACAAAGAAAGAGGAAAGAAAAACAACAGCAACAAAAAACCCACCACCAACCAGCCCTTTCATCTGCTTCCTATGAAGACTCAGCTGTGTCTGTGTCACTGTGCAGAAGGCAATAAGAGACGATGGCGACAGATGGGGAGCTGAGGACACAATTCACCCAGCCTTCAAGAAAGCTTACGGTCCCGTACTATACATTAATCCACAAGGTCAGTAATGGGGAGGGGGGGAGACACTAACTGTGTAAGCAGATAAAGCATTAAGATGGAGGTAGCAGACAAAGCAGGCACGTCTGTACTGTTTAGCGTGGACGGGGGAATCTGGTGGAATGTCACAGGGGGCATTTCAGCTGCAGGGCCCTTTGCCAAAGGCCTGGCCAAAGGGGAAGAAAAGAGCAGAAGGAAATAAATGGTGCAGGAGACACTCATCCAAGTGACAGTCAGTGCTGAACAGGGAGTAAAATAATCCTGGATGACACTGACAGACTAGGATTAAGTAGCTCACCCATGTCATTAGGTTGCGTGCACGTATAGATGAGCTAACAAAGATAGGGACAATACTTACCCCAAATAATTGAGGACACAATGAAAAAAAGGGTCAGGGGAAGGCTACAAAAATAGTACATCAGGAAGCTTCCAGAGAAGGTTTTCAAGTCAGCCCTTTCCTCAATCACTCCCTTGCTAAAATATCTATTCCTATTCTGATCACCACTCCTCTCAACTACTTGACTTCCCTTTCTTTCTAGCCCCTCTCCTTCTCCTCCACCCTGTCCAAATGCCAGTTCCTTTGATTTACCACACTTTGTCCTGCTCCCCAGTCACTACACTACCTCCAAGCCTTCAGCACAATCTTGTAAAGCTCCATTTCTTTCATAAAAACTATCACTATGGTGCAGCCGATGAGAGGTAACTTGCCAAGAAATCCTAACTCAATCACTTGCCATCATGAGTCCAGAGCAGATAAAACCAATGTACATCACTTTCTAAATGGTTAGGACTTTTAGGATACTTTCACTGAGTGAAGGCTGCTAAACAGTGGGCTGTGGTTCCTGTTGCTGGCACCACCAACTTCACATATGACTGGATGCATCACTTTGGTTCTGCAGTTTAATTCCTCCTGCCCTTTGCCAAACCCCTATTTACTTGCCCCAAAATCTGCCCAGGTAGTTCCTCTTGCGTTGAAGCTGTGAAGCACAACATATAGCACAGCCTCTCAGGTATGGCTTCAGGGCTGTTTTAAAACAATCTGTGAGAGCACTGCTGTCAGTGAAGGACAGGGCTGCATTTTTCCTCCTTGCCCTTCATATTGGTTGATATGCTCAGAAATCAATTATCCATGGGTACAATTCATCACAGAGCTGCGAGGACTCTGGAGGAGTGGGCACAAGGGAAGAGGTGGACATGCACATTTGGGGATGGAAGAAGCAAGTGGCTTCAAACTCACCTCTGAGCTCTCCTGCAGTTCTGAGAATACTGGAAACAAGAAAACAGGACCCTGCAGATAGTGCTGCTCCAGCCATAGACTCGAGGGACGTTGTACTTTGAGTTTCTTACAGAGCTTGCCTGGCCAGGGTCCTCAGTGCTCTCTCGCAGCCAATATTCACTTTTGTACACTGGAATAACGAAAGCTAAAGATTGGTAATATTCACATCAGTGTGAAAGTGGTTTAAACAATGTGTTTGGTAAATTAGAAAAGGATCAATCTCACTCAGAGCTGGCAATGAGATAAGACTTAACTATGTATCACCCAAGTGGGAAAGAGAAAAGCTCTGTTTACCCTCTAAGACCCCTGCTAAAGGTATCTCTGCCCAGACCAGGAACATCCACCAATGATGTGCAGATACCCTTTTGTTTCAGTTTTCCTTCCTCAAGACTGTTGCAATTAGCATTTCTAAATGCAGCTCAGCTGAAACTGCCACTAATGCAATCCGAAGTTGCTAACTGCAATGTCATTGTGCACCATAACGAATGTTTGCTTAAAGATCAATAGGTGAGGCCAGTGTTAATTGTTAAATTAAACATAAACATTGTCAAAACACATCTATCATTATTCTTCCACCTGATGACATGAACCTGGAGATCCCTTGGTGACCTTATATTCGGGCTCTGTGACCTTCAGGTGCTTTGCATCAGATTATCTTTACCTCCTGCAAACTTTGTGTTTTAGCTGATCATTTTAGAATACAAAAGATTGCAAAACTTGCACAGACTCAGGAGGGTTTTCTCTGAAAAAGAGTCTTTGAAGGGGTGAAAACATCTATAGGGTACTTAGGAACATCTGTAGGGTACAAGGAAATTTGGAGTTAAATGTCTCTGTCTAGGCACAGCCTTTTGTGGTAACATCCATTGCTACCCTGCTTAGATTAGCTGCTGGATTTACCAGCAGAATACAGTATTTCAGGTGTCAATTTTCAGATGCTTTGCCAACTGGTGGGCTTCAGTTCCTGCCAGTCATGGGAAGAGTTAGAGATCTGAGGATGGGCACTGTGCATGATGCAGGAAGCAGGTACAATGAACATAAAAAATACTGGGTTACAGCCCAGCACAAGCACTATTGCTCTCAGTGACTAAGTGCGTAGTTACACTGGATTTAGCAGTGACCAAGAACTCATTCCTGCCTCTCTCTGCCTTCCCACTGTGCTGCTATAGCCAGGTAATCAGAGTTTGCCAAAGACGCAGAGAGCCTCACATAATAACTGTACTATGCATTATCTTCTGCATGTCTTAGGATGTTAACATCACTGTTGAATTTGAAGGGTCATCCTAAGTCCCTATGTCTGGTTCTTTACATCACGGAGAATAAAACTGCACAGATTTCATCCATTTATCAAACATCACCTTAAAACCATCGATTTTTTTGTCCCCGTTACAGTGTTGGGGCCTGTTGCAGAGCCCCTTCCTCTGACAGTAAAAAGCTTCCTTCTAACTTCCAGCCTTGATTTATTCAGAGCCAGATCCTGCCTATTTGTTCTTGTGCCAGCATTTCAGCTTATATAGCTCTTATCCGTCCCTAGTGTTTACCCCCCTGATGCATTTCTGGAGAGCAGGCCTATCTCTCCTCAGCGTTCATGTTATTAGGCTGAACAAGCCCTGCTCTTTCTGCCTTCTTTCATAAAATAGGTCCTCCATTTCCCCAGTCACCCCAATAACCCTGCCATTCTTAAACACGGGTAACCACAGCTGTCCCACTCAGGTTTTCTTTGGTGTCTCATAAAACGATATTAACACTAATATAGTTTTACAATAAAATGCATATACTCTAGGAGTGTGGTTTTTCTGTTCACAGCCAGGTTGCAGAGTGGTCCATCTTCCTTCCCAAAGCATTTAATGCTCCCAATGCTTTCACTAAGTCTGTCTTCCAAGCTGAGGAGACGGTCCCTTAGGGCAGCAACTTCTGTTATGGGTTCTCATGTGCGATACCCAAATTGTCTAAGCTGATCTGAATGCTCCAAAATTTTCTATCAGCAGTGTGTTTCATTAGTCAAGCAACTCCATAACCACTTTCCAGTTTCCCTTTTCTCCTTCCCAAGACATCTGCATCCATGCCCCTTGGACTACTCTTTCCACACAACAGAACACAGGTTTTAATCCTCATCTTCTCCATCACAAATTCCCCGTACAGCACAATATATTCAATGCTTAAGAGGAGCCCAGCTAGACGGGCATCACACTGGCCTTGATTTCTGCTCAGTGAAAGCTCTCTAAGGCACAATCTATCTTTCACAAACCCATCCTGTATTTATCCCACTTCTCCTGTGCCTTCATGTGTTCAGTTATTTCAAAAGCTGTTCTAAAGCATTGCACAGTACAGGAGGAGTTTCCCTAATCACTTTTCAACAGCTGTTCCATCCTTTATTACAGGTACCATGCTTACTACTCTTCAGTCAAATGCCCGGGGCAGAGTACTCAGGCTCTGAATGGTTTATTTAGTACCTTTGCTACAGGGACAGTGATGTTATGTGTCATGTCTCTCTTCAGGCCTGATCTAATCCTTACAGGCCTGAACACATGAAGCAGTTTGAGTTCTGCATTGCATGTGACTCTCCCCAGTTCCATCCATTCTATTCCCTTTAGCCATCTTCATCCCTAAGGACAGCTGAGAGAGCATCCCTTCAGTGTCTGGATGACACACACTACCCCCTAACCCATGCTTATGGCATTCTTTCTCTTTTCATTCATATGGCTAGTGACCTTTTTATTGTTTCTTTTCAGTACTTTACAAGATCCTCTCAGTTTCACATCCTAACTTTAGACCTTCCTCTCCTAACCTTCAAGACATGGCTTCTTTACCTGATCTACCCTTTCTTCCATTCCCTGTATACTCCATTTTACTCCAGATACCCTGGGTTTCAAGGCTCCTAATTATCTGCTGAGGTCTAAAACTCTTCCTGACAGTTTTTTCTCGCTGGTGAGCAACACAAATTCCAGATAACTTCTACACCTTGTTTAAAGGAAATCTCCATCATTTTACATCTCCAAACCTTTCAGTTGTCCTGCCCTCCTAATTTTACCTGCTTCAGACAACGACACAAGATACTGCTGGCCGTTTCTGGGGACTCCCCCTTTGCCTTTCTTACAGGAGGGCTGACACTATTTATACCATGTATTACACTTAGTGTTACTACCTCCACCCTTCATAGTTACTCAGTTATGGGCAAGATGAATCCTGCATGGCTGCACACACAGACTGTCTTCCCAGCTCTAGGTAGCTTTGCAGTAACAGGGAATGTGAGAAGCATCGCCTATCTGGGCTCTGATATATAGACTTGCTTTTTGTAGTTATCAGCCGGTGCCTAGGCAACACCTCAAGCACCAGCTGAAATTCTGAACCTAGGTTAGCAGGTAACAACTCTTCTGCACCATGATCATCCCGCAGATCAAATGCTCTGCCTGTGTGATTGAAGCTACACGTCTCTCTTCAAGTTTGCACTGGCATGACTGAACTGTTATCGGTGTTACACAGAAATAAGTTGCCTTCTGATGGGATTCTTGAGTGGAGCATTGCGTAAAACCCTGCAGTTTTAATTTGCTGGAAGGAAGAATACCACTTTGATATTCATCCTCACTTCTGTCAAACAAGATACGTGCTCTGATCTGCCATGACTACAATTTCATAACTTCAGAAATACACAGTCACACAGCAGTGAGGACGTGTTTTTGCTAAAGTCAACAAACCTAACATTATAGTGTTTTAGGCGTCCTGTTATTTTTCACTGTGTTGTTAAAGCAGTTTGGTCCTCTCCTAATAAACATATTTATTCATGTTACACAGATTTGAGATTTGATAATTATATAAAGAAGCATGGAAGTCTCAAGCATAACAGGATCCACAATGAAAAAGTAATAATAAAGAAACTCTGAAATTTCATCAAGATAAGAAGGGCAGGCAGAACTAGAATTAGGAGGAGCGCTAAAAAAATGAAAGCATCCTACTTACCTCCTGTTCTCTTCGAAAAACCTGGGGAAAACAAAAACAAAACAAAACAAAGCAAGAAATGGAAAGAGACAGAAATCTCCAGATTTCAACTTCTCTACACCATTAATTATGGCAGTTAGAAGAATCAAGCGCTTTGGACAGATTTTGCCTGGATTCAGGAAAGCGCTTTAACATGGGTTTAAGTTTACCCTCTGTTTGGAAAGTACTTAAGTATAGGCTTAACTTCGAGCAGACGTTTAAGTCCCCTTGACTTTAACATGTGCTCAAGTGCTACCTACAAAGGAAGCATTTTCCTGAAGCAGGAGACCATCTTGGCTTAGGCACTGGATTAGCTGACAAGAGACGGGGATTTGTTTCTGTCTCTACCTCTGGCCATTGACAGGGTAAGCCCAGGAAAATAACACCCCTTCTCCATGCTCAGTTTCACCACCTGTAGAATGGAGCTAACTGCACTGCCATTTGCAAAATGCTCTAACACTGTGCATGAAAAGCACTATATTTAAGTACACATTTGTATCATACCCAGGTCTTTTTTGCTCCTTCCTTTCAAACATCCGTTAGTGGCAACTACTGGAAAATGAGGGATATCAGTTTCATGTTCTCCTTGTCCTTCCCTGTTAATTCAGCGTAAGGGTCAACCATATTGGCTGATTTCTGCTTTTTATACACCTCTTAGGGACACCTATCTTCTTTTTTTCCTTTTTTTTTTCTTCGTCTATTTTAACATTAACAAAATCCAGTGAAGTTAATGGGTTATTAAGTTGTTGGATGCATTTTACACCTTCATATGTGAAGTGAGTTTGGATTTTCATTAGTTAGAGCTAACACCAATTTTCAATAAAATATTAACCAAACACACACAGAAATAGTTCATGTGGATCTATCCACTCCTTCAATAAAATTAATAGACTTAGATATTTACTCTTGCCCCAGCAGTAATATTTTCCCACATTACATTTCAAACAATGAAATGACACTAAATTCATTTAAAACAAATTTATATTATTGTTATTTTAAACAATGCTTAATTCAATTTCAGTGTTTGGCATGCAGCGTTTGAAAATATCAATATTATTGTTTAATGTAAAAAAAAAAAAAAAAAGAAGAAGAACTCAGCTGCAAATTATTAGCATATGCATGCTACCCAAATGACTTCTCGGGCTGGTATTTACATTAAACTGAAAATGAGCAAAACCAGCCAGATGTAACTGTGTGCCATTCGGAGAATGGGGTTGCGAAGATATACGTATTTATTAAAGAAAGGCATTCAGCCCTAATTTCACTGCTTTCACCTGCATTTGGCGGTAGTGCACCCAGGGGAATGTTACCATTTGTTTCCTATGGCTGAACTGAAGAGAAAAGAGAGGGACACGAAAATGAGGAGAGATGGGGAGGCAGCCCATGCACTGATCGCTGTGGTGCCTTTGGGGCTGTGTTTGTCACTTGCAGACATGCACACACTTGGGAAATGACATAATTTCCTTCACAGGTGGGGAAACTGAGGCACTGAGGCTGTACCGTGGAAGAAGCCAGAGATGTGCAGATGGGGACATAAGCCCCTGCCATTGCAGTCTGTTCTCCCAGCCACGGCCTCGTCCTCTCCTGTCCTTATCGCCCTCCTTCCCCTGCAGTCAGGATGGCTCCTTGCACACCGGGGTCTGTCCTGGGTGAAGAAATGCCCTGGCTGATGGCTTGTCCCCCTCAGGTGGCTGTGGTGATGCCTCCCCTCAGTGTGGGGGGCGGCAGCCATTTTGTGTGCGCTTTCTGCTGCCACAGGCTCCCATTACAAGGGGGGCAGTGCCTGGAGGGCAGAAGTGTTATTACGTAGTAACGCTATTACTAATAGTATATATAATAACCCATATTGTTATATTTTCAACACATTATAAAACTTAAATTAGTACACATACTGCAAGGAAACTATATGCCAGTGAGGAGCAGGGCTGGCAGAGCACAGTCCACAGTGGGTGAATGCTTCAGAGACAGCTCTACCTAGCTGTTTCCCTAAAAAATAATAAAATAAAAATCAGATGCCTGTTATCTTGGCCTCCCCAGTATTATTCTTAGGAAAAAAAAAAAAAAAAAAAAAAAAAAAAAGTTATTTTATCTTTTGGCTAAGGAAAAGGATTGTAAGAGGAGGATGGAAGGGTTTGTAAGTAAGAGAAGGATGGTAAGTAAGAGGAGTGAATCAAGACAACTGCTGAGGAAATCATAAAAGTATTAAAAATGTGACCTGTGCACATATACTCTAGCCTCAATTCCCAGCTCTGTGCTACAGTCCTCAGCCTCAGTATTTAGATTTGATCTCTACCCGCTAACTGTGGTTCTCTAAAGCCCTTCTAACAAAGAAAGGCTTGCCATTTGAGGATGCCTTCTCGATGTTCAGTGCTCACAGGAGCTCTGATTCAGAATAAAACAAGCAGCTAGAAGAGTGTGTGGGTATTTAGCTAATTATATGTTTGGTAAATTTGTGTTTTAAAACAATGCCGCTTGTCTCCTCCCTTTGCAGAGTGCCAGTTTACTGGAGCGTTTCCCATGGATTGGCAATTAGATGTAATTAGGCCTTGTGATTTCTGCATTTGTCTTCATGTCACAAAGTTTACTGCTGAAAATGCTCATTTTGGTGGTAGGCATTTTCTAATTGCTCACAGCCCGCAGCAGTAATGGAAACCATTGGCAGCCTCAGCACCTGAGTTTACTGTTGGATCAAGACATCGCTCTATGCTCAAGTTTTCAGGAGGATTTTGCAGCTCCAGAAGCCAGCCTGTATCTTGCCTGCATCAGCTGCACTGAAGTCAAGGATGGTAGACTTACACCAGCAGAGGATGTGCCTGCTGGCTAACACAGCAAATCATCTAGTGTTCTGGGAGGTGGGAAGGAAGTTAAAGCCCATGTTTAGCAGTAGCTACAAATTTAAAGAGGACAAAGCAAACTCTTTCTCTTACAGGACAAGATCTCTGTGTTTAAGTGCTAATTTACAAACCCTTTGGAATTCAGCTTTGTGGCTGATATTATCTCAGTGCTATGCAAGGCATTTTTGTGCAATCTGTAGGAGGGACCAATTTGCTGTCCTTTTCCAAAGAGGGTAGAACAAGGAGCAACAGGTTTAAGATGCAAAGGAAAAGCTGAACTAGTAGGAAAATCTTTGCAGAGTGAGAATTGCAAAGCAGTGAACTAGAATAATGGTGCTACAGGTTCTTTTAAAGTGGAGATCTTTAAGAATGGTTTACGGAACTAGCTAGCAGAAGTGATTTAGGTTTTATTGGATACTGGAACAGAGAGAGATGGACTAAAGAGCTTTCTAAGAGTCTTTTAAGCCTTATATTTTGGTTTTATGAGAGTAAGAGTAGTCTTTCGCAGCCCACCATTGTCTCACTGTATTGTCTCACGGTGCATGCATTAGTTATGTAAGTCATATGGGCACTGGTCCCTTCTCCTGGCTAGATCTTCTAAGCTATTAAATGCATTCCCCTGAAGAGTGCATAGCAGAAGGGCGTATTTGACAAGCACAATTGGAGATAAGCAGCCCTGAGGAGTTTTAGGACACTGAAGAAAAAAATAATCTTTTGGCTTCTTCCTCAAAAAAAAAAAAAAAAAAAAAAAAAAGATTTAAAAAAACTCCATCCCCACTGGACTGCAGAAAGAGACACTCTAAACCCCAAATAACCTCCAGCT
>CM021701.1:50155103-50209994 GCA_011074415.1 Stictonetta naevosa
TCCATCCCCACTGGACTGCAGAAAGAGACACTCTAAACCAGATAATCTCCAGCTCTTAGACAGAACATTTTCTCTGTTGATCTCAGAGATCTTTGCTAAGGAGGTCAGCAGTGAGATCCTGTTTTGCTGAGGAGTGCAGGTATGCAGATCTGAGTTGTGGCTACACCACCAGGTAAGCACAAGTGGGGGCTGCTTTTTCTGCTCAGGGGCAGATCCAGGCTGTGCCCAGCCCTTCTTGCAGATGGGGAACACCGTGCATCTGTGTAGGCAGACCAGCTGGATCCCAGCACAGCTAAGCTTGCCACGTCTAAGTCCTTCAGCAGACACCATAAGACCAGCTCTTTCTTAGCGTGCTGCAGATGCTTTGTGCCTCACCGACTGCTTGGCAACATGGACAGAGGTGTGTGTAGGTCACAAAATATAGTGATTACTCTTGTTCCTCATCCTCACCATGCTGTGAAGGCACATTACTAGCAGCTGGCTTATGCTCACCCCACAGGTCATAGGATAGAGTAGAAGTAGAGCAAAAAGCACCATCCGGTTGTCCTGATGCTTTCAAGGCTTGTGCCTTTGCCTGGAGCAAGCACACTTATGGATGACGCATGTGGTTATGCACATTCCACCCACAGAGACTGCAGCTCTTTGTCTTCTAAATGCTGCTGTGACAAAGCTGTTCCCTATCACTCCCTTTTATTAAATATTTGGCTCAGTGTTTTTCTCAAACTCCACAATTTTGGATTTAGGATTGACAATAGTGAAGAAGCACAGAAACCATATATGTGTACACAGGGATAACACCCAAAAATTCAAGGCTGATGGCCCTGACATCACATAAGACATTTATTTGTTTCTTCAGTCAAGCTTTGGGGAAAAAATACCCTAAAACTATCTAGTTTATTTTTGTCTGGAACTGCAGGGCAGATGAGTTTTCCAGAAGGGATAGAAGGCTGCCATTGATTTTATTATTGAGTCAGTTTTAATGAGTCACAGTATTTTTGGAAGGCTTTTAAGATTACTGTAAAGTGCTTAGTTACAGTGGCTACAGGTGCCAAGGCAGGAAAGGAAATAACAAAGAAATTCACAGCAGCTGTATCGCTACGCTTCCCCTCAGAACTGGGATCAGCAGAACAACACACATGGAAAATGCAAAAGAAAATAGGAGAAGATGTAAGAGATGACAGAAGTCAGCATGGTCAGCTGCTATGCTAAAGCAAAATGCATTTTATTTAGGGGACTGTCTAATGCTCCTGAGTCGCAAGTTGGAAAGGGCCACTGACAGACTCTGGTTTGCCAGACATTCACATATTTGCCTTTCAAACTGTCCTTTGGTTGTAAGTCATTTGCTCCCATGGCTGTCAAGCTCTACCACTGCCATCCTGTGTTGAATGAAACTGTGGAACATCTCATTTAGCAGATGAGAGAAAAGAAGGTATAAAGGGGGAAAAGAGATGGTATCAGAGATTTTTTTTTCTTTGACTCTGATTTGAACAGTTTCCTTTTTTTTTTTTTTTTTGGCCTGTACCATTCTGAAATACATAGGACATGACTTGCAGAGAGCTCACACAGGTGCTGTGCGTTATATGGCAAAATAAATAAATAAATAAATAAAAATCAGTAATTTCTGCTAAAATTACATTCTAAAGCTCAAGGGATAGAAAACAAACAGCCTCAAAAATACAAGGCTAGACCAAAAGCTTTCAGTTACCACATGATGTGCCAACCAGAATTTTAGATACTTTCCATGATGTTTGGAGTCAGAGTTAGATGGATGCAGCAACCACGATTCCAGCGAGTGGGCACTGAGCAGGATCCATTAAAACATGCACACGCCTGCGTTTGCTTCGGCATAGCAAGTGATTGAATGCACAGCTGGATACTTGCATATGCAAATACCGGTCTGTCCGTGCAGATAGCTGCACGCAGCCCAAGGAATCAGTTCTGGCTTTGGAGGCCCGTCTGTGCCCTCCTCCTGCTGCCCCCAACCCCTTATCCAGACAGGGATGTGCAGAATATTCTGTGGGCTGCAGCAGCGCTGTGAAGGGTCACCGCTGACTTCACAGCTTCTTCCAGCACCCTCAGCACCAGCACTACTGGCCCTGGACATGCCACGTAGCACCCCGTGCTTCAGCTGCCCCACTTTCACACACAAACACGCACGGGCGAGGCAGGGAGAGCGGAGGAAACTACTCATTGTCTCCAGACCCAGCCCTGTGTCTGCTCTTCATGCGTGACTGGCATGAGTCCCACCGCTAAGTCCTTGGCTGCTGGCCATGCGCAGAGTGGCAGGCACCTGTCCCTGCTGGGAGACCTGGCGACCCCGACTTGCCCTAACGGTTAGTTCTTTTCTAACATCACGTCTACTCGAATTTACCTCAGGATTTCCCCCCTCCGGGTGCCAGGGAGCTTGGCTGATGCCAACTGCTTCACCATGGATAAGGCAAGGAGCGTTCCCAAGCTGCACCCCGGCACCCTCGAAGCATTCAGCTGTACTGTCCTCGCTGGAACAGATGGGGCCCATCAAGGTGTTAGTGTCCTCCACCACATCAGCAATATACCCCAGCACTGGGACAAAGTCAGGAGAGAAAAACAAACCCCAGCGAGGCTCCCTTTCGACCGTCCTTAAAATGCAGTCGGAAATGTGCTGGGGAGCAGGCCCGGCTCCACGCCCCCACCTCGGGGCAGCAATGGGGCCTGAGAGGCTCCCCCGCACCCTTCGTGCAAGGACATCGGCTCTGTGCTCAGGGAAACGCAGCTCCCAGAGCTCTGCACAGCATTTCTGCTTCCCTTTCTTTGGGAAGCCTGTTCTAACATTTCCGTTTTTCTTTCTAAACCAGGCCGCTCTTCTATGCACGCAGCAGCACCGTGCACGCACAGACCAAAATGCCTTTCACGAGCTGTCTCCAAGTGGCTCTGCTGGAGTGGGGGAAAGGGAATTTCATCTCACTGGAGAGGAAGCAGAGGCCGGCAAGGACATTTTTTTCCCTTTTTTTTTTTCCCCCTGGATGCTTAGAGCAGAGATAGGACTAAGACATCGATGTCCTTATTCTGCAGCCTGTTTCTTACGTAAAACTCTCCTTTCTTCAGCGTTACAAATGCAAGTAGAAATATTTCCGAAGCGTGGAGAATTTTTGAGTGATCTTCCATTATTTCAGCTTCATTTATGGTCTCTTGTCCCAAGGTAGGCACATTTCGCTTATCCTTCTGAAGAAAAAGAACAGAAGCCCTTGCTTTCTGACAAATGATCTGCAATGGAAATTGGCAGGTTCCGTGCACCTCGTCCTCAATTTTAATGGCGTGAAGTTCATCAGATAGAAAGAATGACAAATGGGATTGGAGAGGCCTTATTTTGCATGCTTGGCCCTTACTATATTGTGTGCAACAAAAGCTGCCTGCTCTGTGATGAGGAAGAGGGGGTGGCTGAAGGCAGAGCATCCCAGCTCTGCTGCCTCATGCCGAGCACTTAGCAGTTCTGCAGCCACCTTCCCCCTCAAGCAAGCATGGCCCATGGGTTTTTTCTATCCATCCTATCTCCCGCAAGCACAGATCTTCATGGCCCAAGTTCTCCTCTGCAAGGCTGATACAGTAGGTTACAGGCTGGAAGCTTTATCTCGGCAGGCTCTGCTGCAAAAGAAACAACAAGAGAAAAACTACGCATCCAAATCCTCTCTCAGAAATCAATGCTCATTTTGTATTTAAGCTCAAAGAGGTGCCAGAGCCAGTATAACCAAGGATGAGGAACAGAAAGGAGTAAGCAAAGGGTGCTCTGTGGTAGAACGACAGACCAAGATTGAAGTCAGTAATATTCTCAGGTCGGTTTGTCTATTAAAAAAAAAAAAAAAAAAAGAAAAAAAAAAGAAAGAAAGCTAACAGCAGTGAGATGAAGGAAAAGCCATCATTTAGGGCAGTGGCAACTCGTTAACCCAAATGACCTGCATCTCTGGTGAGCGCTGACCCAAGGACTTGTGAATTTACCTCTGCTGCCCAATAAACTGTCGCTGCCCAGCTTCTCTAATTAAAATAGTCCTGGATTTGCAGGACCTACCCAGAGAATAAACTGGAATTGATCAGATTAGCTAAGCCAGATCATACGTAGAGCATACAGGCTGGCCAACAGCCTACTTTGGACCAGATTAACCAGCTAAAATAATTGGGGATTTTTGCAAAGTCTGCCCCTAAAGACTGGCATTAAAGAAATGCACCAAAGACTGAGCATATATTGCAGCCCATTTCTTTTTACCCTGTTTAGTTCTTAGTCTGATGTTCTTTGGCAATTGCTGGGAATCAGCTTTTTATCTTTCACTAACCAGTGAAAAATCGTCTCTCTGCAGCTGCTTCAGGTGAGCTGTGTCAGCAGCAACTGAAGGGTCTCTGAAAGGCTAGGGAGGCTGTATTTAAGGTATTCCCTCACCAAAACTCTGGTTTGGTGAGGGAATACCTCATTCTTACCCACTGCTCCCTGCATTGCCACCCCTGTGTAATGAGGAATGATTTGCTGAGTGTTTGTGGACTGATGCCTGAGCGAGAGCAAAGCTGCGTCTTGTCCTGGCCAAGTCAGATGTCCTTGCTGTAAGAAAGTCTTCCAGCCCAAAAAGGGACGAACCCAGGCAGTCACAAAATGCCCTGGGGGCTACAGGTGAAATGGGAGCCTTTCTCCTGCTCTCCTGAAGGGAAATATGTTGCATCCCTCCACCTGCTCTCACTGAGTTAAACACATGGGAGCCAGCAGCCGCATCCTGGCTGATGTTTCTTCTGAGCAATATGGGCTTC
Organism: Stictonetta naevosa; assembly: GCA_011074415.1. Taxonomy (NCBI): domain Eukaryota; kingdom Metazoa; phylum Chordata; class Aves; order Anseriformes; family Anatidae; genus Stictonetta; species Stictonetta naevosa. The sequence goes on from CM021701.1 coordinate 50,159,871, forward strand.
ACTGCTGCTCAGGCAAAGCAGGTTTTGCTTCCAGAGCCAAATGACTGCAGCCACAAGGAGGAGCAGAAGGAGGAGCAGAGCCAGGAGACACCTGAGAGCTGGATTTCCTGCTCCTGTTCTCTTTCTCGCCCTCCTCCCTCAGCAGCCTCTGCCCAAGCCAAGCAGACAGCAGGGCCACAAACATCTTGTTCCCCTCTGTGGAGGCAACCACCCACTTGGCTTGTGTGCAGAGCAAACCTTGAGCATTCCCAGCATTGCTTTAGACCTATACACAGAGGGGAATAAAGCCTAATGTTTTCTGGGATGTTTCTATGGAGGCTCTGCTTTTCAACACCACTGCTCTCAGACTGCTTCTTTGAGCACATCTAAATTTTTATATTGAGTTTTTGCTACACAACAGCCATATCTACCAAAATGTTTAAAACATTGTAAAAGTAGGTGTGTTGTATTCAGCTGGTCTCAGCTGTGGGATGTACCAACATTTGCTCACCTCCAATCTCTTTATGAAGCACCTGTCTGAGCACAGCCAAGAGGGGATCAGAAAATGGGAGGTGATGAATAGGGAAATAAGATGCTGCTGTCCTGAGTCTGTGGTGGTCTGGAGTCCATGTCTCTGAGCAGTGAGGGAACAAAGAAGGACATCAAGAAGAACATCTGTCATCAAAGGACAGAAAAAGACCTCTTCTGCCTAGTTTTGGCTTTGCAAAGGACACCAATTTGTAACAGAACAGACTTCTGTTCTGTTTTAAATTGAAAAGTGGGGTGCACTGTCACATCTCATCCTGTCCTGTAGCTCACTCCTCCTTCACCCACCTCTCACCAGCTGAAGGCAAACTTCCTTTCTCAGGGGGACTCTTGCATCTGAGCTCAGTGCAGCACACTTATTTCGGCCCTGATATTTGCAAAACCCAGCCCTGCACACTCAAACTATCTGCTCTTCTGCACCCATAACAGCCACCCACAACAATTCTGCGCTTCCAGTCTCAAGTAAGGGAATCTGTTGCTCGCTGCTGGTGAGCAACACCAGGACCCCAGGACTGCCACGAGGCAAGCAAACCGAATGCTAACTGGCCTGCAAATAAATCTGCACATACCACAAGCCAGGGTGTACATCTGCTTTTTGGGCAGAGGGACAGCTGCCATAGCAGGAGAGAACAGCTCAGTCCCAGCGTTCAGCCTTGGTTGCAACAACCTGACTCCTGAATTTCCACATGTGATATTTCTACTAGGGTAAATGAGGCAGCCCCGTATACAGAACAACTACACAACGGTATGAACTGGAACAGTGAGATGTTTCCCCGGCTGCTCAGAGGCCATTCACCTTTAGCTGGGCTCTTACCAAGGTGTACTCAGGGTTTGCTGCAGAATCCACAGCTGAACCCCAAATATGTCCCCCAAGTTAGCATTTCTTCCTCTTTTCTACAACTACGTCCAGAAGCTAACCAAAGACATCCGCATGAGGGATATTATATAACAGTGGAGACTGTACGCGTACTTTATGTAAAAACACGTAATCTCACAGCTGCTTCCCTCGCCTACACCCTCGGCAAAATTTTCGTTCCATCTCCCATTTAAATACCTGGTATTTGATCATTTCACAGGGCTGGCAAAACAAGCACAATGGAGGCAATGTTTGCTCAGATCTATTTTTGTGTGTATGCGCGCGCGTGAATTTTTGGCAGAACCGGTGTTTGCAAGAAGCAGATAAAACTTTCCTGTTCAAGAACCACCGACAGCCAGGAATTGCTGCCTGCCAGCAAATCTCTGCTCACCGAGGGAGATCATGTCATTGTTAGCCAGGTAGAGGGGCTGGAGACAGAAATCTAGAGAGCTTCCTTGTTAGGCTCTAAATGGAATAGTTGTTTAGCAATTAGGCTAAGACAGTAAATCTCTGTGTGCAGACCCACTTCAAGATAAAATCCAGACTTGGTTTGCCCTGCTTGTACAGCACAGCTGCATATGCGTCCTGGAAGCTACATAACCCAGTAATATTTTATTCACATCACACTCCAAGGAGCTCACTGACTGGAATTCAATAGAAACTGTTCTCTGTGTGAAAGTAATTTCAGAAAGTAATCTAGTTTATGGAAATGAAAGGCATCAAAACACAAAAAACACTGTTTCTGTACAAGTGCTTTGCTTCAAATATTTGACATGGAAATTTATATAATCCCTCTGGGGCACATGGGTTTCATGAGTGTTAACATCTTTTGAAATGAATTTCACAAATGTTTATTTGGAATACCAGGCATACAAATAATTTAGAATATCAAGGCATCTTGTTGAATCAGTCTTAATGATACAGATCTCAGATGGCTGCGAAGGTTAAAAGGTATGAATTTTAATTGGGTGTGTGGAAGATGTCATTTTCAATCATTGCACCACATTGCTAAAGCTATCGCTTTCCAATTCTAAGCTTCCCGCTTCCTCCCCTCTCTCTGTTACTTAAAGACCAAAATGAAACATTTTTCACATTTTATTTGTGTGCTGGGCATGTATTAAATACAGAGTTTTGCTGCCTATCTTGGTTTATACAGGACCACATCACCGTTGTATCGCAACACTTCTCAAGCAAGAAAGAGGTTGACTTTTTCCCGACAGATAGCGGTATATTGTTATTCCAGTCTTATAAAAAGTTAAACGATTAAAGGCAAACAGTGCCGAGGCCATCTACAGCACAAATGGTTGCTAAGAACCTGGTCAAAGTCAGATTTTACAGCTGTCTTCTCTCTTCCCTGCTCCCATGGTGGGTCCTACTTATACAACAGCATAAATAGGAAATGAAATTATTTTGCTGTTTAAAAGCCAGCTTTTAATTAGTAGACCTACATTTATTCCTGGCTTTGGACAATGTGATGGCTAAGCATGAAAAGAAAAACTAACTGGGTACCTGTTAAAAGATCTTTGTCCAACCTGTGTGGCAAAGGAGCAAGGATCCTGTGGGAAAAGATATCGTGTGATTGGGTAATTAAAAATTATCATAAGCCATAGGCAGTAGGAAGGCAAATTAAGCCTGCAAAGGCAGTGTGCATCTGAGAGCTCCTCAGACACTGAGTGCTCAATATTGCAACTTCAACGCTCATTTAAAGTTCATTCGTAACCTAGATTTGTAATCAGCAGGATTTTATCCAAGATACTATTTTCCTGTGTATTACACACACACGCAAATAAACTTGAGAAGGAAAACGAGAGCAGTTTGTTCACATGCAACAAAGTGGTTAGGCCCTTTGGTAATTCGCTCCCTGGCTAACCTTGGATGTGCTCAATCAATGCCAGGGAGTTAAGTAGGGCACCTTCTGGGGAAAAAAACACATCCCTCTCCCATTCAAGAGCCTTGGGCCAGAGCGGGTGTTGTGCAGACCATGCCTTCAGAGAAATGAGGCGGCCAAATTTCAGCAAACCTCTAAAGAACATGCACAAGACTGATAACTTGGCCAAACACGGGTGGATTTCAACAAGGGCGTGAAAAGCACTTTGTTCACAGGCAGCGTACGGCCAATTTCCTTTCTTCTCCCAAGTGTGATGATGAAAGCTCAGCAAATGGCTCTGAGATTTTTTTTTTTTTTCAAGCATATTTTCTTCCAAGAAATACTAATTGTTTCCTTTAAAATGTCTATTGTCAACAGCGAGAGTAAAATGTGTTTGAGGCAACCATCCAACCCACACAAGTTCGAACCACTAGCAGAAAAGTGACATTGGTCTTTTTGTAGGACCAGTTCAAGATGCCTTGCTATGGACTGAAATGTCAGCTTCACCTGCACCCGAAGTGATTCTGATTTCAAACGTGTCTTTATTCGCCAGAATTGGTGGCCTTATCTAGTTATCAACAATCATTCTGGACCAGACGATAGACACTGACTTGGATTAAGAAGATCACTAATTTGGGCAACTGAGAATAAGAAGAGGCTCTGGCAATCTGTGCATTGAGGTTTTGGGGATCCCAACCATAAAACAAGGAGGACTGAAGGGGACCGATGCCTGCGAGGCAGAAATTTTTCTAGAGCATCCCCAGGGAAGATGCTGCACAGAACCTCTGCTGAAGAGCGAATCCAGCATCCCTTGGGGCCAGTTCAGGGTTTCAACACCCCCACAAGCAGAAAGTATTTCCTGGTGTCCTCTTTGAGAAGCTCTCATTTAGGAGGGAACAGGCCACAGAATTCCCTTTTCGGTTTTGCCCTCTGTTTCCCAGCTGGGCCGTGCAGCTGCAGCCTGGAGGTGCACGTCCCCTCGCCATGGTGTGTGAGCGCACCCTCCCCACTGCCAGCCCCGAAACTCCCCTCTCGTTAGGGCAGGCCGGGAGGAGCACAAAGCCCTCTGTTTTGCTTGAGTCTCTCCCATGAATAGGCGGAACAAGCGATAAGCACAGAAAGCAAGAGGAAAAGTCGTCCAAGCGGGGCATCGGTTTTCCCCAGGGAAAGGCTTCCCAAGCCGTCCCCTTCCCCTCCGCCCTGTTGGGATGGGAGCAAGCCTTCTGCTGAGCAATGTGACCATCAGCTCCCCCTGCTCCCCCACTTGTGTCAGCTTTCCTTCCCCTCCCGCTACACCCATGTCCTCCCTCGTCACCCTGCAGCACACACAGGCACTGTCAGGCCGTGAGCAATGACAAGACAGTCAGCATCTGCTGGTTTTACAGGTATGTTGAGATCTGCTCAAACCAAATCCTTGTGTACAGAGGAGTTCTCGAGTCCTCATCTTCAACAAGTCTATCAACATCCAAGCAGCATCTGGAAACTGAACGCCTGCAGCTCACTGACTGGTCCCAAAGGTCCGCTCAGGTATGAGTAGTATGATGCCTGCTTTGAAGTGCCCAGCATTGATAGATCCATAATTTCTTCTACCGATGGCTGTGTGTGAAACACACTGATGTTTACAGACATCTAAAGAACAGGGAACCCACTTAAGAAAGATATCCTTCAGGCACAGGGTATCTGTGTCTGCATATAGCACACCGTAGCATATAAGCCTCTGTGAAAACCCAGCGTCTTTAGGAAGCAAAAGATCTGCAGGACTCCCACGTGTGAGTGGCTTAGGAGGAGTTGAGAAGCTCAAAGGCACAGGAAAAAGGAGAGAACATCTTCCTGTGAGCCTGCAGCAGAAAATAAGCATCAAGTGGGAACCGATCCTTTTGGCTATCAAACCCAGACTGCAGTTTGCAGCCGTGTAGTGCGCTCCCTTACCCAAACCAAGTGCCACTTTGTCCTAAAGGAAGTAGAATAGGCAGCTACTGGACCAGATACTTCAAGTACAAAATATAAAATGATTAAAATGGTCTTTTTGCGATGTCTTCAATGTTACATTAGGGGTCACTGTTCAAGGAAGGGGATTCAAAGGAATGGTTACTAGAATTGCTTGCAGAAAGGCTGAAACACAGAGTAAATTGCTGTGATGCTCAAAACACGACAGTATCTCCAGGACTTTCTGGGAAGCACCTCCAGCACCAAAAAGGAAACTAAGACATCCTAAAACCCATCTGAGGACAAGAAGAGCCCCCTTTAATCACCAAGCCCTTCCCGTCACTTTCCCCAGCAACCAAGGCGTACAATCCCATTTCACAGGCTGAACGAGCATCAACTTCAAATGAACTGGAGCGCTTGCCCCAAGGCCATTCCCAAATCTCAGTTGTCTGAGAGTCTCAGACTCTCTTCTGATATCCAGCCTGAATATATTCCTCATCATCTCATGTCTCTCTGTATTTGCAGCAGCACAGTCTATCAAAGCTAACCAGTCTCACCCCTCTCACAACCAGTGTATGCACAGCCAGCAGCCACGTCCCCTTCAGCCCACAACATGCCAGGTTAAATCCTGCTGCCTGTGCCCTTCTCCACTCTTCATTCCTGCCTCAAGTTCAAAGCAGTCCCCTGTTCCTGATGTCCCCAGTCTCAAACCCAGCAAGAGCACCAAAGAAACTCATGCAACGATCCGTGTCAAAAAGCAGAGAGATGCAAAAAGGAGATCTTGTCTTTTCACTGCAGAGATGAAGTCAGGGGCAGAGAGATGCTCGTGAACCCTCCGGCTGCTGGGGTGGCTATACCAGCCAAATACAGCCTGGTAGATGTTCATCGTTTGCAGACTATTTCTGCTTCACACAGAGCAGGTGATTTCAGGAAAATCTCTTAAGCTGGGCCAGGAGATTGCTGCTGTCATTGCAAGCGTTTTGGAAATTACTTTCAAAAGCAGTCTGGGTCTGGGTTGCTTGCAGGGCACACATTTTTTTGTTTGTTTGTTTGTTTGGTACAAAGTCCCAAAGTCCTCCATGCTTCACCTCTGGGACAATTCATTCAGGAGAACAACAGGACCCCTGGAAATGCAGGGCTTCAAATTAAGAAGGTGACCAAGCATCGCTGAATTCCTTTCTAGCCATTGGCTTTAGTTCACTGCTGCTTGAAGTACCTTTTGGAAGGATTTCAAACCCATTTCTGCATTCCCATCAGTTTGATCACACTCACTGCAATCAGTATTTATTCTAATTTGAACAAGCATTCTTATGAATGTTTGTAAGGAAAGATCACATCTACAGGTCATCGTCTTACTCACAGAAAAATAAGTTTAAAAAACTCACCATCAGCATCAAGTGGATTGCTTGGAAAATCATTTTTGTTCCAAAATGTAATCATCTATATTGGATGCAACATTTATTTGTTAAAAAGAAAATAAAAATGGAGTTTGGGAGCTCTCGTGTCTATAAAAAGACTACTTTTCCTGGCATTTATAAATATTAATATGGAATGCTAGTGAAGAACAATACATAACAATAATGAGAATCACCAAATCCCATCATTTTTGACATCGTCATATCAACAGCTTAAGGATTAGCAGGTGAACTTTAAACATATTGCTTCCAAATAATAATAATAATAATAACAGTAATGATAATAACATCAGAATGAAAAAAAAATAATAACCCTCACTTCATTACATATTCTTGATGGCTTTCTTCTTCTAATAGCGTTTACAGGATCATTGCTTTGAACATTTGGATGACATGCTTAAAAAATCAACCTGAAGAAGGGGAAGGTCTTCTTATCTCTTTCCATTCTTGCAAAGCTTTGCTCAGCCTCGTCTTTGTTTCCCACTAACCCCTGACATTGACAGAGTCAAAGGCCTATCAACTAATACTCTAATTTCAGCAGGATTTTATATATACATATATCTATGTGTGTCTGCAAACGCTATGTGTGCGTGCGTACGTATATGCATAAACCGAAACAGTGCTTTAAAAGATAAAGTTGCACCAGGTGTCAGTTTTCACACCTCTTACTAAATACGTATGGTAAAAAACGATGCCACAATTTCATTGAAAATCCAAGCTATTGAGATCTAATCGCTGCTTAAGCTGTGGCTTTATTCAAATCTGGATCACCAATAGGGCTTGGGATGTAAATGAAGTGCAAAGAGAAATAAAGCAAAGGAAAAAAAAATCTATGATAGCCCTTTCCTTCAGCCATTTGATTCCCAAGTCCTTATCAGTCAATTAATGCATACTAAAACTTTAGAGGCAGCCTCAGTTTAACAGACCTAATAGCTACAGCAAGTCCCAAGCATTAGCCAAACAAAACACACTTTCAGCAGCCTTAATATGAGACTGAAAAAAGGTCAAAATAGACAGGCTTTACAGAATAAATCCTGACGATCCATTCTAATTTCCACTCAAGGATCTTTTAAGCAGTTCTTGGATGCTCTTTATGGTACTTTGATCCAAGCATAGTTTCATTAAAACTTTGTGGCTTGGTATTTTTAAACCTGATAGCTTCACTAAACTAGTTCTCAAAATGTTAGCTAAGCCGCTCTGCATAAAACTACTTTACTGTCATGGTGTCTTCTAATATCACCTAAGTACAGGCTGTTGCAATTTTGAAAATGAACCTTTTCTACATTCACTAGATCTCAGCTTGGGAATTTTTGCTTTCACACTTGAAGGCTGTCTCACAGCATAAAGGGAAGGTGCTGCCTTACCCCCTTCCTCTCCCCCTCCTTGAAACCTAAAACTAAAATTAGCTGCTGTACCTTATTTGTTCTGGAAGCAAGTTACACAGTACTTTTATCCACAGTGGTTTCCAATTGCAGGATTAACACTGGACGCTAAAAAAAATAAAAAACTAGAAAGATAACAAAACATTAAATGGTGGTTTAAAATCCAGTTTAATGACTGCAGGATAAATTCCCTAAAAAAATCAGGAAAACAAATGTTACTTCCCACCTTCATAACATGTCATGTTAATAAATCTGATTTAACTGCCGTGGATAAAAAAAAAAAACAACTCTGCGTCTCCAGAGAATGTCCTTTGCTCCCCTGAAAATGAGGATGGCTGAAAGGTTAGGCGACAATTTTCTTCCTTTCGCCTGGCGTTCACAAAAGCCGTGATTTCTTGAGAAGCTTTTGTGGTGAGTTTGCACTACATTAAGTAGTTGAGAGAATTACAAAAAGATGGCTTCAGAAGAGACTGGGCTGAATTTTCAAGAGAAAATATAAGCAAAGGATCATTAAAAAAAAAAATAATAAAACCAGTAAAACCACCCTGTCCAGCCCTGCTCTGGCCCGAGCCACAGGTCCAGCTCCTGCTGGTTTATGTTGGGGAAAACAAACAAACAAACAAACAAAAAACCAACAAACCAAACAAACAAACAAACAAACAAAAAAAAAACAGCAAAACTTGGAAGGTTCCCCTGAAAAACTACCTGGGGCTCTCAGGTGGAAGATTGCTTCCACACATGGTGGCTGTTTAAAGCCAAGGTGGACGTTTAAGGCCAGAACAGGAGCTCATTTGTCTAATTATAGATGGATGTGGAGCTTCAGTTATCTGCATAGCCACTCCATCCTGAAGAGGTGCCAAACATCCTCATGGCGAAATGGGTGCCCCATCCAGGATCCAAGTCCAACCACACCTCCGCACCAAAGGAGGCTGAAGTGACCATGAAATCCCTTGGCATCCAAAAAGTCATAAGAAATGCATGATCTGGGAAATAACCTGTCCCACTGACCACTTCCTTGCTTTTGAATATCTTATGGGAAAGGCCACCAAACCTTCCCTCTTTAATTCCCTCAAGATGCTTGCTCAAAAACCCTGCGATTTACCAATCTGGCCATCAGCCACGTCCCGGGGGGCTGGGATGAGGCTGTCCCACTCCTGCCGGCACCCGTTCCCATCACCTGGCAGAAGCACTACCTTGTTTGCACTGCTTCATGCACCTCCGACAGGTCGGCAGAAAATCCTGTCAACAGAAGGGCTGACAAAAGTGTCCTGATGTCAGGTATAAAGAATGCCACCTACAGCTTAATGTCTGAAAAAAAAAAAGAAAAAAAAAAGAAAAAAGAAAAAAACTCCGAGTTTGGGCAAACAATGAACGTTTTTGTCTTCTTAATGCCCAGTATGCAATCGAGTGGAAATGCTACTTCCATCCTTAATCTACAAATGAAATTAAAGTTGTTGAAAGACACATGATAAACCGGGATCCTTTGTTTCTTACAGAAGAAGGGGAAAAAATTGAAACCACTAAATATTTTAGCAGATTTACTAAATTTCCAATTAAATCTGGAATTATGGCAGAGCCTGTATCTCCCTCTCACTCCGCCACACACATTTTCTATTTGAATAAAGTAGGTTAGATGCGGCGCTCCCTCCACCCACCCACCCGAGCAGGAATATTAATGAAGCAGATCTGTCGCCGGCATGCTGGGGATGCTCGGGCATCCCTGGGCCCGAGCGGGTGGGAAGGGGCTGGTTTATAGGGGAACAGCCCCGGCTATCCGGAGGGAACGGGATATGCTAGGCAAGAGCACCCTCTGCCCGCTGGCAGGAGGGTCTAGCTCTATTCATATGCCCTCATTGCTCCCCCTCCTTCCCTTCACCGAGGAAAGGTCACGGGAAGCAGCTTACACAAGCCAGATGAGGTGGAGACCAAATCAGGACCAAGATTATATGTCAGGGACTTAAAAGCAGGGGCAGAATGGCAAGCAGCACTGGTGCACGCTTCCTGCCTGCTTACAGCCCTCCCTCTCGTCCCACAGTCATGCCAAAACCGGGATAATTGGTGGTATCCTCGCTCCAAGGTTTTCAGCACATGTGGCCAAGTTGGCACCAGCTTGGACAAAAAGGTCTGGGAGACCCGGATGGCTCTTCCAACCTGCTCTGAACCCATTTGAAACCGAAGAGAAGGGGGATGTGGCGGCTGGCCCTCGCGGCAGACAAGGCCTCACTGTCCCTGTATACCCAGGGGAAGGTCAGGAATTCATCCCCTGCCACAGGACAAATGGAAAGGGGCACATGGATGCCAGGGGAATCACTGAGCCTGGAGCCAAGAGAGCTCATCCTGCACATTGCTCCTCCTCCAGTGCCCACCATCTTCAGAATTGAGGCAAGGGAAGGAGCATAGAGCGGCCTGCCCCAGCCAGGCCCCTCAGCACCCAGCAGTTAGTGCTCTAAGCACACCCCAGCCAGGCTTTTGTGTTTAAGCCCATCACAGAACCATTTAGGTTGGTGAAGACCCCTAAGTCTGTCAAGTCCAACCATCAACCATCCCCTCTATGCTTTGGCTCTGTGTCCCCTCTGACACCCCTGGGGTTAGCTCAGAGACTCTCAGAAATCACCCTCACCTCATCGCTGGTGGTGATTATACCTTCCTCACACATTAGCTGAGATGTTTCCTCTCAAGGTCTCAATGGCATTGAGACGTGGGCAGCCCCACACATGGCAGAGGTGGCTTCTTGGGCCCACCACACCTAAACAGCAGAGAAGGGGAGGCTTTTTGTGCCTCACAGAGCTGCTAAGCCCACGCCAAGGTACTATGAGGTTTGTCATGGCACACAGCAGTTGAGAATAAGGCCAAAGAAATCAGTAATTGTGCTTATTTTCTTTGCTTATAGACAGCCTGATTGGTCCACTGCAACTTATTCCTGCTGTCTCTGTTCATATCTTTTCTTCTAGGCAGCTGCCAGCTGATGCTTCACGTTGGTTTTGAGTGGAAAATACTAGCAGGCCTGAGCTCTAAAATGCTGTTTCACTCACGTTTCAGTATTTAGCTGTACAGATGCTGGAGAAGGCCTGGTATTTCACAACCTTGGACGCCAAGGGAGCTAACAGCATTATTTTCTAGTGGTCAGAAAATGCAAATCACAGCTGCAGAAGGGTTCACCACCTCGTGTGGGATTTCCTACACTGTAGATGCTCCTCTCCATCACTCCCAGCATGGTGCTCATGGTCCTGGAGAAGCCCATAAGGCAAATAAACTCCTTTTCTTAATCTTCTTACATTTTTTGTATTTCTCTGCTCTATTAATAAAGGACTGGGAAATACATCTGTCTGCCCCAGCAAGGACCTCAAATCATGTTTGAAGTGGTGGGTAAAAGAACTCGAGGCATTGTTGAATAGCCACTAGCTGAATCAAAAGTAATCCTAAGACACCAAAACCACTGCTGCATTCAGGTAGATTTCAGGACGTTTCAGCCACAAGAAATGAAGCTGGAATGTCCAAAAAAGAACAAGCCAACATTTAATTGTTATGAACATATATTTTTAGAATTAAGGTCAGAAGATTCCCCCCCACCCTTTTTTTTTTTTTTTGATTCTTATCAAAACATATGACTTCTCATTTTGGAGAAGGATAAAAAAATTTATAACAGACCTAGAAGGATGAAGCCTGTGAAACCAAAAGGTTGAAACAATCCTCCAATGCCCGGAGGGAGATGGATACCCCAGGTGCTGGGACATTCACCTGGGTTATGGGTGGTTTATGGGTGGTGGCAGAAGAGCTGCAGAGAGAGAAGGTCCTCCATGAAAGATGCAGACAGGCTAATGAGAGCACTTTGCTGGAGCAAGGAGCCCGGTGCCACAGGCTTGTAGAGGGCCAACAGCCACTTTTTACCAAAAGAAGTGGGCACAGAACCTTCTTGTAATGGGCACCATCATTCTCCAGGTTTTTTTTTTTTTCCTTCAGAAGGGAAAAAGGCCACCTGCCATCCAGCTTACAGGGAAGCTTATGGGCTGTGAATTCCCAGCATATCAGTTAAAACTCCACCAAAGGAAAGAGCAAGAGTAGTTTTGCCTCCTCCTCAGACCCTGCCTCTCCAATTCTGGTGGTCCCATGTCAGTCACATCAGAACAGCAGCCCCCACTGCTTCCCTGCTTGCCTCCCCTCTGCCTCATCAGAGCTGTGGCTTTCCAATTCTTGCCACTCTCAAGCTCAGCAGAAGGTGTGGGAGGCATTTGTGGGCTGGGGGACAACCTCGCCAACCCAATGGTTGTTGAACAGTGATTTGGGGTTGCAAGAGCTTTCGGCTGCTTGCTCCTTGCAGACTTCTCCAAGTAAATCTCAGAGCCCAGCAGCCCAGGTTGGGTGATGCAGGGATCGCCCCCAATCCTAGAAGCAGAGGCAGGAGAGGGCCAGGACAACTTGCTCCTGCAGGTCTTGTAGGCACTACCACGGGTTATGTGATTAAACAGCAGCACTGAGTTTGCAAAGCTGTCAATCCCATACCTTTCATCAGTACTTAATTCACTAAAAAAAAAAAAAAAAAAAAAAAAAAGCCACACCAACCCTTAAAAGCTTTGGAGCTGCATTTCTCATGGCTGCGATAATACTTACAATATGGACTCTAGCTGCTTTTTATGTAACTGCTGCTCTTAATCAGCTCGGTTTTAGCAGCTCTAACCTGCTCTTCCTTGATTTATTTTATTTTATTTCTAAAACAAACATAGATTTACAATCTCTCTGATTTCCCAGCTTTTATGCCACTCCACTGAGGCGCTTTAAACATCTCATTTATCTCCCATACGTTGGGAAATTACAACCCCCTCCTCTCCAAAACAAACAAGCAAGCAAAAAAACCTCCAGCTAAAATCTACACAGTTGGAAAGTGTTGATTTAAACAATAACCCTGAAAGAAAATAGGGAGAGACTAGAACATGAAACCAGATTTATTTTTATTTTTTTCCCTTGCACAGATTGAGCTGTGAGGTTGTTTGCATCAAATGTTGACTCGTTCCAAGGCAGCATCTATTTATACAGTGTGGAACTGGTAGGAAACAGCATGAAATGATAATTTCCAGTCATTGGAGAAAGACTGCACCATTACATTTGTTTTAGCACCCATTTTCCTCTCTGTCCTGCCTACATCCACATCTGTACTTATTTGAAGGGGGCTGGAAATTGTGGTGATAATTTAAAGTATTGGGCTGCCCAAACGAGGTTTGGATAGGATGTACATGCTGACATTTTTTTCTGATCTGTATCATCTATGAAAAAAATCCTTCCCTAATTAGACAGATCATTTAAGCTGTATTTGCTACTGATTGATGTGTTTGCTGAATACAAAGGGCTGTACTTAAGGAGAACAACTGCAAATCTTGCTCTAGTGAAAGCAATGCTGTGCACCAACTTCCTAGTCCGTTATGCTAATTGCAAAATTCACTGAATACAAATAGTGGATTTTTAAATTTTTCTTGTTTTAGACTGCTGTTATGTCTTTTGCTCATTTCTCTCCTGCCTAACGCATAATCATAGATCGTTTTTACGTGAAAGTAATGTCTATTTTACATGAAAGTAATGGGAAGCTTTCTCTTTCCAATTAACATTTGGTAATATATAAACAAGCAACTCACATTTCTCAATGAATTAAAGGGATAACCTTCAACTTCTTAGCTTTATATTCATTTTTTTTTCACTCTGTAACGACCTTTTATGTACCCATGAAAATTACTGGCAGCAGAACACTGCACTGCACGATGCATCACCTCCCTATTAGTAGTCAAGGCTTGAATTTTTAATTCAAGATAACCTCCAAACACCGAAACAGTTCACAGTACTTCAACCAGCAAACCCAGCAATTTATCACTCTCCCCTCGAAAACAGAAAGCGGGCAAAACACAAAAGTCTCCTATGTATTGACGGGGCATGGGGGGGGATGGCTGTAAATCTAAACCCTCCATTCCAGAGCACATCCCCAGATGTAAATAAGCACACAAGCATGTTGCTACATATTTTTACCGAAGCAATTACAAACAGCCTTATCAGAGGCAGGCGAATTCAGCACCGGGCGCATTTCTTATCCGTTGTGCCCTCTGCTGGATACTGCACACAAGGCAAGCAATATTATTTCCAATTAATTTTTGGCATCATCACTTGGCATCTGCTTTAGGAATGCAAAGCGTGAAATTTGTAGTAGCAGGTTTAATATTTGATCCAGCCAAAAATATTTTTGCTACAAGGACTTACCTTTGGTGGTGTTTTCCTCTCCGCCCCCTCCCCTCCGTGCTCTTTCCTTGCCGCCGAGCCTTGTTTACGGTCCAAACTCGAAAATCTGCCACCGAACGCCATACGTGGCAGGAATAATTTCATGCTGTGCAAAATTTGTTTCATTTCACATCCTGTAAGAATAATTACTTAGCATAATGCCACTTAAGCTGCATTTCTAGCTGCAAACATTAAGGAAATGGTAAAAAGCTATATCCCGGTCGGGAGAAAAAAAGGATATTTAGGGGTCACTGGGGTTCCTTAAAACTAGACACTTAATGCCAGGGACAACAAGAAAAATTAGAATGATATAAATGCTGTTCCTGAATTTAAAAACACATTAAGATCTAACATTTTCAATTATATTCGAGGTCACCTATACAATTGGGCACCTCGATAGGACACTGCCTTCAGAAATACAGGACAAAATGCCTGGCCACATTGCCCATATTTCTCATGTTTCCTGCATTTTCTGTAATTAAGTTTATTTGAGGGCTACAGTTGTCCAAATGGTCCTAAATTAAGCAAGTGAAGAAGCTGGACCTTCCTCATGTCATGCTATCAACTCTGATTTTCAGATGATGAAGAATACTTTAGTTCTTCAAGGCAGATACATGGTACCAAAGGTGGCTCTAACCTCCCACCTGGGCTCCCCAAAAGAGGATTCTCATTGAATTCTCATGAGTCAGAATTACTCATGGTTCACTCTTATCTGTAAAAATAGGCCTTTTTTTTTTTTTTTTTTTTTTTTTCCCTAGCAAAACCAATCTGCAAGACTCACTCAAATCCAAGAATAGCATGGCCTAATTGAATTAACTCAATTAATTTTAAGGATGAAAATTAAGACTTTTTTTCTTCAAAAGCAAAAACAAACAACAAAAAAGTCAATTTTTTTCAATTCCAAACCACAGCTTGAAATCAAATTCTTAATTTTTCTTTCCCAAATGTTTGCAAGAGATAATCCCATATGGAGAATCTCTCTTGAGAAGTACCTCATCCCCTCATTTTTTAGCCAGAAATTACAACACTCGTGTGCATGAAGTACCCAGGCTGACCTTCCTTTTCCTTGAGGCCCTCGTGTCTCTTCCTCACTCACCAGCAAAATCCACTTGTGCCATAGTTTGGCCGACATGGATTTACAAAAACAAATTTACTGAAGACCAGTAAGTTTGCATTGAGTTTCTTGAACCCAAGAGAAGGCAAATGCTCAGATTTGTTGGGAACAGACTGAGAAGACTCACTGGATGGAGTGCACTACCTCCAACCAGCCTGCTGCCAGCACAAATTCCCCCAACTCCACTCATCTGAAGCAAGTTATTCCAATTTATCCTCATTTCTTGTTTTCACTCAGTTTTGAACAGGCCATTATTGAAATGTCAGGTCTGAATACAACAGGAGTGCCAAGAGGCAGCAAGGGAGAAACAATAAACTTCAGGAAAAAAAATGAAAAAAAATGGGCATACAAGTCCTTCCTCTGGTGTGAAACAGGCAGCAGATACTCCCTGAGGAGGTTCAGCAGTTCTTCAGATGTGTTTTTTACACTCTACACTATTTAAGAGGCTTTGCTGCTAAATCAAAGGCCAAGACAAAGAAGAGCAATAAACAAAAGGCTCCAAAACCATCCCAAAAGAGGTCATGCTCCTCTTCCCCTTCTATGCATTTTTTCCCCCCAAATTCATAAAGTTTCTGCTGTACCTGACCTGCAGCAACTTGTTGAAGTGTTCTTGGGGAAGGGACAATGTGTGGAGAACACGGTCCACCAGAGCTCTCCGTCCTCCCTGGACGGCCTGTGGTGGCCATGAACATGGCTGCTCCATGTGGCAACCTGGCAGGGGCAATGCCACGAGCGCTCGCTCCAGCTTTGCCGGGCAGATCCAAACCAAACAGCCTTTCCCGGGGTGCTGACAATGACATCTTCATTCAGTGCCATGAGCGGAGCAGGAGCTTTAGCCACTGTTTGCTCACATAGCGCTGTGCCAGGCTCTCGGCCCTGCAAGCCCCTGGCATGGGATGAGGCTGGGCCACACCGGGGGCTTCACCAGGGTGCAGGCATCAGCACCCCCTGGAGATGCCACCTGTAATATGGGTGCCTTGTTTCACATGTCCCCCCAGTGTGGAGGCTGGGGAACACAGCAATAAGGATTTGTGCTCTGAAACCCCGGCCTGATGTCCTCCAGGCCAAGGTGGTCACAACACTGAGGTATCACTGTTAATGGATAAAATTTGTTTGTGACCTCGCAAGCTTTACTCTTTAATTTAAATGTGCAATGGGGGGGATGGGGAGAAAGGGCAATATGTTTAAATTAACACATCATTTACCAAAATCAACATTAAAAAAAAACATTCTCATACAAGAACTTGCAAGTGCCTCCATGTGGAAGTATTTCCTGGCTATGAATAATTTCTCACCAAACCCAGGGATGAATCAAGGGCAGCCAGCATTGGCCCTGGGCATATGGTAACCCTAACAGTGCTCTGCTTGACACCCGAGTGGTTGCAAGCCATCACGAATGCCTGTGCCACCTTACAGATCATCTCCAGACTGCTTTTGGGAAGCCTGGACCGCAAGCAGGTTTTGGTAACGCACGTGTACACACATAGGACAGACAGATTTCAGCCATATTTCAGGACAGATCGCCCTGTCCAGCATCTGGTTCCACAACTCCCTTTTAAACGGCAAATGTAAGCTACCAACATCTTGATGAAGGCCAAGCCCAACAATTTAGCAGTTGCCTCTCTTTATTTCTTTTTAAAGACCGCGCTGAATCCCGATGGGATTTGGGGGTTTTGTTTTAATGGCAAGGCAAGAATTCGCTGATCCTCCCCGTGGCGAAGTTACTTTCAAGTCAGGGAAAGTTCTTGGCCCACGATGAAAAGTCTTTGCCAATTAGCGCTCAACAACCTCAATTCATTCCTCCTGGTTCAAGATGAGTAGGAACCTAATAAGGCTGTGATAAAAGGGCAAAAGGCACCGAGTACCCAAAGGGGATTAATGGGCTCTTCCATTTATTTGTCTTCCCAACAGCTGAACTGTTACAAGTATTGACGGTCTTCAAACGGCCCCGCGCCCAACGCGGCCAATGGCCACCTCCAGCCCCCCAGCCCCACGGGGCGAGGGCTTCCCCCTGGGCGATGCCAAAACCAACAAAGCCCTGGGGATCAGGTAATGAAACTTCAGCTTTTCCCCCTTTGAGATTTATTTACTGGCAGCTGACAAGGGGCAAATTCAGCTCGGATTGTGTAGTCAAGGCCCTGTCAAGCCTTCAGAGGCACCCTTATGTCGAATCACCTTCCTGACTGGCATGTCGCTGAAAAGCCCTCGGCGCTGGTCCTTAACAGCTCCCGACAGCACAAAGGACACTCCAGACAGATGCCTACATGGCATCCTGCAGCATTTTAAAAGAGAATTAGTGGTTTTAATTATGGTCGTCGTATGAAAGGAAACCATGCAAGCTCCGCAGGAGACCTTTGATCAAACCCTTTTGCTAGCACAATGCCGCGGAACTGTGACTATTCCTAGCAAGGGGCCTTTTCTCGCTGAATGACTCACCAGTGATCTTTGAATGCAGACAAGTTCCTCGCCCTCCCTCTTCATTAGTGAGCATTTCTATACAGGCCCTATATAGTGCGCCGAGTCTAGGAGCTATACAATGGGGGGGAAAAAAGAATCCCTACAGATTCTGGCCTCTACTTAGGAAGTGCTGAAGGACTCTGAGTGACTTTATTCATTAAAACAGGTTGCTATTAATTAACTGTCATAATAAAATAAAGAACTATTATTTGCATTTCTTAGTGCACTCCCTTTAGTAATATGTATAAAAGATGCTTGTAACAAAAATGAATTTATAAGGGAGGAAAAAACCTCTGAAGTCTCCCTCCTCCCCCCCCCCCCTTTATTTTTTTTTAAGGTCTAGGCAGCAGGAGTCTGACTAATTATTAGGACCAGTTCTGCGAGAGAACAAATAGAGGTAAAACACAAATATGAAAGTAATTAGGAGAATGCAAAATCCTGTTTACTTGGCAACCAATTCATGCAACTGAGACTAACGAAGAGCAAATCAGCTTTGCTTGTTTGATAAACTTAGGGGTGCCACCTAAGAGGAGCTGATAAAAATTAAACTTCTACCAGCAACCCTCAGCACTGCCTTGTAGCGAATAGGCTTAAAAACATGCATGCAATTGGTTTATCTAAGAGCACAGGCAAATCTAACCCGAACACATTCACAGGAGGAATTTTCTAACTTCTGTTAAACATTTTCACCTTTGCAGTCGACCATCGGTGATACCTCCGAGCCGAACATCCAGCACAGACACCCATGGTACATGTGCACACAACTCATACAGACACAGTGCTCCCGAGTGGCACAGTTGCAAGCATTTCTGGTCTCGTTCCCTAAAAAATCATCCTATTCCTACTGCTGTTCATACCTGGGAAGGCGTTTGCCGGTGGGAAAGTTCTGCTCGCAGTTTGCGTCGCTGCTTATTACAACGTGCCACGATACGTTACTTGAAGCAGAATGCAGGCTTAGATACCTTTGTAGAGCCCCTCTTTTCTCCCAAGCAGATAGTGGAATCCACAAAAGCTTCCAATTATTTCAAGACTATGCAGCTGAGGAGGGGCATCTAATCAAGATAAAGAAAACCCTTGGCTCAATATATTTGCTTGAAAGGATTTTCAATAATGCAGGTAACAAAAGCATTCAAAAATTGGATTCCTAATGCTTTTCTGCTAGGCTGAAGGGCTGATTTTGAGAAGCGAGAAGAAAGCCAGCCCTGAGAAAGCTGCATGGAGGAATGTATGATATTCTCTCCCTCTGTACAAACACTTCTGCAGGAATTGACAAAAAGGAAGAGATTTAAGTGAGGCACGGTCGACCTGAAATGTAGTCAATTGCAACACAAAGAGTTAAAATGACAGCCCTGCACCTCTCTTCTTCACTCTCCCCTCTGCTTTGTGGCTTTGCAACCCAGAGTTTTATTTTTATTTTTTTATTGCTCATTTCTCATCCACTGTTTGGACAGGAATTGTTTATACGAGAACAGGGGAGAATTCCTATGGAAATCATACTGTGAAAATAAATCAGAATGAAAGGGAGAAAAAATGAAGAAAAATACAAGAATCCTAGACAGCGGCTTTTTATACATACAGCACTCAATGAAAAGTGCTCAAGTTTTCCCACAATGAGGTAGAGGGCCAACAAAAAAAGTCATCTACTCTTAAAGGGATCTGTTAGGATTAGTAACCACATGAGCCTAAATCTGCACCTACACGCACGCATGGCACAGAGCACAAACACAGCACTCAAAGTACAGACTGAGTCCTGCAACAGAGCATCCCCGTTCAGCACCTCTCGCTCCCGTGCATATCCTGCTTGCTCCTCCACTCGATAATGTGATCCTTATGGAAGTCCTTCCTTCTCTGAAAACTTTACTAACCCAAACGCAGTCCTGGAATGGCAGCAATTTCTCTCCCATAACACCTCTGCACTGAGATTTCAGAGAACGGCAGAGCAAAGTATGAAGATTTTGACAAACGCGCATTTCCACCAGAGCTTGGTGTCTTTTTTAAGCCTTTTAAAGACTCATCAACATTTTGAAAGACAAGCTATTTTATGCCATTTTTTAGAAAATATGTAGCTGAGCTCTTGGTAACTGAGTTATTTGGCCTTTGGGGTATGCTGAAAAGCAGGAGGGATGTCAACACCAAGGTGTCTCTACCCTAGACTGATACAGCATAGGAAATGCCACGCTGCTGCCTACAGAGTCATGGAGGTCTGCAAATACAGATCACCTGCTACAGGAAAAATCCTGCAATGAAGTCTATCACAGCATAATACCCCAATGTAATGAAAATAGCCCTCCCTGCAAAGCCAGGCAGGAAGAGCTGGATTTGTTTCACCCACCATCCCATGCCAGCCGCTGCGTGTGTCCCCAGTGGGTTGTGTCTGCAGCACCCCATGGTAGAGGCACAGCCAGGGCATGGAGCATATCTGAAACAGCACATGGTCACACCCCCACAAAGGCCACACACTTGTCCTGATGGAAACCTACCTAACTGCACTGCCCCGTGACCATACAAACACACAGACACAGCACAGCCTGCAGAAGAACATCTGTACAAGCCTCAACAACCGAAGAAACACTGAAAAGCTAAAAACACTTTTTGCATCTATAAAGGATGCTGTATTCATAAAATTAAAAGCTCTCCACAGTACTAGAGATTCACGGGTTTCCTTTAGAAGGAAACTCTCCTTTGAAAGCCAGCATTTTATTTAGCGATGAGCTTTCTTCCCCATAGAAAACAATACAAACTGTTCTTTTTGGCAACGGCCATCAAAGAACAAATAACAGTACATTCCTGTGGTGGCAAGCCTGCTTGATGTCCT
Organism: Stictonetta naevosa; assembly: GCA_011074415.1. NCBI lineage: Eukaryota > Metazoa > Chordata > Aves > Anseriformes > Anatidae > Stictonetta > Stictonetta naevosa. The sequence goes on from CM021701.1 coordinate 50,180,483, forward strand.
CTTTACTGCATTTTCTGCTGCCTTTTATAAACATTCTCACGTTGTCCATGCCCAACTCAAATTTTAGCTCCTAACTTCAAAAATCTCAGTGCTTCAGAAGGTGCGGGGGGTGGGGGGGGACACAGATGCTATCCAGCTCGCCGCTTCAGATCAGCTTTCATTTTCCTCAGCCCCTGCAGCTCCTTCTTCAGGTGTTTCACAGCCTGCAGGATATCCTGCCGCTGGGGATCGTCTTCTGCTTTCTCAGTGTACAGGAGGAAATGTTTAACAGTGTCAGAGAGCAGCGCCTCAGGATCCACGTCCACCTGATGGAGACGCAACATCCTCTCGCAGGCTATCGCGTAGTTTTTGTGCCAGTTCACCGGATGATTTGGATGAGAGTTGACAATTTCTTTGTACGACTGTTACAGGGAGAAAAAAAAAGGACAAATTAATCAAACAAAGGGGACCAACAGCTTTTAACAGTGCTTCAAAACTGTCCATAAAGGAACAGATGCTATTTAGATGCCTACGCCCAGAGTCAGAGGATTTCTGAAACCTCACTCTGTGTTTGCTGTGTGATGTGTGACAGAATGAATCCAAAATCCAACTGGGAGCTGAAGCAGTTCCTTTTGTGGAGCAGCTGTATGTTTAGAAACATTACAGACGATCGAAATAACCCCCGGGCACATCATGCCCTTCCCCACGAGTTACACTGGGCTGGGGAAAAAAGATTTCACTGCTACATCTGGAAAAACATTTACTCAGTATTTCAAGAAATAAGGACATCTCCAACCGGACTTGAGCAGTCTGCTGAGTGGCAATATTCACAAGCTCAACATCAGGCACACGGCTGACAGCACTGCAGAACAGAACAGCAAAAATCACAACATAATAGGCAAATGTTTAAAGGAAACTATTTGTAGGCTGTTTGCTGGGGTATAAAACGCTCCTCCTCTCTGCTGACACACACTGATCGTTTTGTGCATCTGCTGGCATCTCTGGCAGTACAATATTTATAGAGATACCTCCACCAGCTTACGTACGTCATTCTTTGCTGTGAAATGCAGCAGAATTAATTTGCAGTGAGAAGACTGTCGGATTTTACACTTGCTGGCTCAGATGCATGACTGTGTAATGACAGAGAGGACAAGTGCAAAGAGGGGACTTCAGGACAGGCAATCTCTTGGCATGGGTTTGGAGCCCAGCACAGACAACATAATTATAGCAAAAGGAGGGTGTCAACTGGTTAGCTTTTGGCATCTTCCCTGACCGAGAGGGCAAGCAGGAACGGATAATATCCCTGAATAAATCTCTTTGAATCTGCTACGCTCCTGGTTTGGATGGATGAGAGAGAATGCAGATTACGGGACAACCCACCTATATAGATACACCGTGATATTTCCATGTAGTCAAGAAATTAAAAACAATAAAAAAGGATGAAGACTGCAGGGAACATTTGTAGTAAAATACATGACTTACAGTGTATGCCATCGTGTAAAGCTGTGATTTCATTTCTGCAGTCACACTGGCAGTTTCTGCAAGGTCAAATATAAAGAAAGCTGTTTTCATCCTAGGAGAACAAGAGAAACATCCATTATACAAACTGCTTAACATAACCCGCTCACATCTCATGATTACACACATCCTCAATGTGCCCATAAAGCCCTTTAATTGTTTGGGACAGCACACAAGCTTTTTTCAAATCAGTGACACCAATACAATTTCTGTCCACGGCATGTCCGAACTACCTCTGTTCCTCCAAGATACTTTGAGCACAGCCTTCAGGTGAACAAAAACAGTTCTTGCCAGAGGCAATACACCCATCTTTTGGCCCATCTTTTCCTCCTGAAGCTTGGCACATTTAGATCCAGTAAGGCCATGCACCATCAAGCTGCCCACTTTGGTGTGTGTTTCCACACCAAGGAGTTGGCATTGCCCACTGGCTGTTGGATGGGAGCAAAGGAGCATCACCTGGCTTGCCACATCTCCTCGTTGGCGACTGCTTCCCAGGAAGAGGGCTTGAAACTAAATGGGAATTAAAATAAAATCCAGCCATCAGATCCATGTCACTGTGCTTAGCCCATCACACAATCAGCACTTCTAACCCAAGCAGCTACAGACCTCCCAGGCAGAAGAAAACCTCTCATGAAGCCTATGGCTCTGTGACAGCAGGGAACTGAGCTGATCCTCAGCCATTCATAAAACTTTATTCCTCTCTCTGCACGGGGGGAGCCCCTGGTGCTTACATTGGTTGTTTCACAGCATCCCAGCTAGGCACGAAGTGAGAGATGGTTTTTACCATCCATCACAGCTCGGCCTGTGACATTTAAAGCTTTAGGTGTCCCACATCCTCAATGTTTTTTGGCTCCCAATTAGGTATTAAATAAGAACTGGATCTGAAAACTGTCTAGAAACATCCTCTCTATTTTAATTCTAGCAAAAATATCACAAGCAGATTTATTTTATGTTCCAAAACACAAAACATTATGATTACGCTTTATGTTTAGTTTCTCTAACACTGCAATGGATGTGGTTATGCTGCTGGCAGAATAATAACGAGTAGAAAGGCACAGAGTCCTCTGTCTCCTACCTCCCGTAGTCTTCAGTCCAGTTATAGAGACTCCTTGTGAGACGAATCCACTCTCCTGGGTCGAAGACAGAATCAGAAGGAACCAACTTTTCACAAGTACCCCACGGCCAAAGAGAGTGACTCCTTCTCCAGGTGGAGTCCCCTTCATGAAGACCTATGCAGACAAACACCTCCTTACTGCCAGAAAAAAACAACAGAGAGGAATTGTGAAGCCATGCCACAGACCTTGTGCATGCTCAAGCAAGCCACCCACCCCACATCGGTGCAACCGGCAGGGCTTAAGCCACACATCTTCTGTGGCAGACACCCACCCAAACCATCTCATGTCGGAAGGTGCACGTCTCCAGGTCAGGCTGCAAAACAGCTCCCGCGCTGCAAACGAGGACCTATCTGTTATTGCACAACTGTGCAGCCAGCACAGGAGACACCACGAGTGGAGATGTCCTCTCCTTGCTGCCGGACCTCGCACACGTGCCAGAAGCAGGGGGAGAAGCCCATTTCTTCCTGATGGCACTTGCCCGTGCTCTTCAGCCTACCCACACTCGCAAGGCTCAACCCAGCTAGTCTAAATGCAGATGCTATTCTTATTCATGTGAGTATCTAATCCTTTCTCCACTCTTACTAAGCTATTTTTATACGATGATTATTCGTGGAATACATTCATTCTATGCTAATCACTTGGCCACAACGCTCACCAAGAAGAAGCTGCAGTCATTTGCTCTCCAACTATCATCGTTTTGAGTACACAGGAATGTTCCTTTTTTGCAATGAATTGTTAGTGAAATCAAAACAAAAATTGTAAATATTCTCTACCAATCACCTTATTTTTCCCTCCTAAAATCCAAACCTACTTCAATACAACAAGAATATTTTATCTTGCTCAACAAGATATAATATTGTTCAACAATATTGAACGTTATATCTGGATGGAGTTACTTCTGCAGAGATATTTGCTTTAATTGTAAAATTAATCTCACCACCAGGGAGGAAGTCAGCAGAGAAAATTGGTCTTTAGGATGCAGTGCCAGGCTGTTCCATAAACAATTTCAAGAAAAAAAGGTTGAAAGTTTTAGGAAAGCTGTTACATACGAAAGAAATGCTTACTGTTTATTTACTTTGAGGAAACGATGGAGATTAAAAGTTCTTGTCCCATCGGGTAGCACTCCTTCCACAGGATTCCACCGGTTCCCAGGAAAAGAGACACCGGGTAAATGCTTTGCCAGCTTGGGTAAGTACCATTCATAAGTCATCATCTATCACCAGAAACATTACCACAATTAGAACAAGAAGCAGTTTTCATCCATTTTACACCCAGCAGCTGTAGAAATGGTTTCTGCACGAGCAATGACTCCATTTACTCAGTAAGGATTGCCTCCCATTTCAGCAGTGGCTTTCAATATTGGTCTCAGAACGTACCTCCTGGTCCACTAAGGTGATATCTGGCCTCACTCCTTCGCAGTAATGAAGGTAACGAAGGGCGTTCCCGGGTAAATCTCCTCTGAGCAAGACCACTGCACCCATCGGCATAGAGGACAGCAGGTTTCTTGCAAACTTGTCAACAATATAATTGGTGCTCTGATCACAGGTGCTTAAGAGAACAGATGAAAAAGAGCATCTTACAACTAGGCATCTGCAAGGCTTTGCCCATCTTCAGAACAATTTTATGCAATAGGCATCCATAGGTGAAGTCCTTCATGCGGTCAGATACTGCTGAAAATCATCATCTCCATTTACAGAAAAAAACAAGATATATAAAAACAAAGCACTTAAGACTACAGTGCCTCAGACACCAGCAGCAGAGCCATACCACGACACTTTTGCCAAAATACACACTCATTGCCTGCATTCACCTTAACTCTGACTTTTTCTTGGGCTAAACCTAAAGACTTACAAGTTGGAGCTGGAATTGCCACTACAACAATGGCTCTAAATATTAGAAAACCTCCCCACCCTTTTATTGCTTTTAATTAAGCATTAAGTGGCCATGTTTTTGTAGCATCAGGTAGAAGTAGATTTACATTACCTGAGATGAGGTTCTTTTTGATACCCATCATGTGCACGCACACCAGCATGTACACTCAAGAGCAGGATACTCTCCCGCCCATGTGTTGTACACTTCACCAGCTGGTCAGCCTCTACTTGAGCCCCCCTACTACTATTCTGGTCTGCACCCAGACCACTGCAGAGCTTAGGTATCTACATCATTTTCTTCTTCAGCCCTGACTTACAGCCTTACTAAAGCCCTGACTTACAGCCTGAGGTTGGTGCTTGGTGCTTCTGAGAGTGGTCAGACAAGGGAGTGGGGCAGACTCCACACCCCACAGCTGCTTCGATGGGCGCCTCGACTCGTGCAGGTTCCAGCAGCACCCGACCGCACAGCACCCTGCAGCCCTGGGGACTTCTTACCTGTAATTTGCCCAAATTTGAGCAGCAATGAGAGCCACAGCAGAAAGCCACTCCAGCCCTGGCAGCACCCGGCCGCCCTCCAGCACGGCACCGGTGAGGGACATGAGGACGGGCAGCCCCAGCCCTGCCAGCACAGCCACGATGGCATTGCTCTGCATCCAGAAACGCTCCACCTAGGACACAAACGCAGGGCATGTACCGCCTGTCAGCCAGCACTGCAACGCCTGCATAGGATGCAGGTCCACATTTTCAGGGCAGGATGGTCTCCGGGCTGAGAAGCTCACAGTTTAAGAGCAGGCAGAGATACGCAGAGGTTTTTTTATTTTTTTCCTCCCTTTTAAATACAAATCATCCCTCTAAATTTCCAGAGACCATATTTCTATTTCCCCAGCTATAAGGAAACAAAAAATGTAGCTGTACGTTCACACCATGCGCAGCTCCAAGACAACCACCTGTTCCTGATTAGCAAGGGATGCAACAGCAGCCGACAAAGCATGAAGGAGGCTTCTTCCAAAATTTAACACCCCAGAGCAATTTTCGGAGTGAAACTTACCACGCCCAGAAACAGAGGCTTTGTAACATCCAAATTTGCTCTCCAGGCAAAGAAGAGAGAATAAACACAGAGCATTCCAGCGAAGAGCCAAATCACGGATGACTTCTGTTGCCTTCTCCTATAAAAAATATTACAGCGCTCTAGTGGCGTGATCAAAAAGTAGGAAAAAAGTTGTATGCACTTGAAGGTAACTGTCTCCCTGCATGCCTAAAGGAATCTAATTTAAGGAGCTGCTGGGTCTTTACCTTTGCAATTTATGAAACCTTTCCAAAGCACACAACCATCAGGACTGCAAGCTTTTTAAGCCTGCGGTCTACAAAGTCTCAGAGTAACCAGGTGCAGGGCTACTTTGCTCTTCATCAATAATCAGAACAGGAAAACTGCTGAAATTTCTGCACAGGGAAGCTCCACACGGCACAAGGCAGAGGAAGCAGCCATAGCTCACACCCAGCCCACAAGGCAAAGTGGCTCGGATCAGACAGTCCCCTCCAACTTACGGCAGTGCTGTGCTGAAACAGGCCACAAGCGCCAGGGCAAGGACAGGGAGGGAGAGCTCTGACCTCATCTGCGCCAGCTGGGAGCTGTGGAGAAAGAAATCAAGTGCACGTCTGCATCACCCCAAAACCGCTGCCAGCACTCAGAGTGTAGCAAGGAGCAGGGCAGAAGAACTGCATAACGCATCCCTGTCCTGCTGGGATCAAGTCTACCAGGAATGGGAACAAGCTGGGCTTACATGCCAGGATTTTGGGTGAAAAAATTGGTGGGGAGGGGATCAAGCATCATTTCCTCAATAGGAAGACAGACGGACATGCACTGTCCTGGTGCCTGACATGCACGGCCCCAGCTTTGGAAGGAGAGGAGGACACGCAGGAGAGGAGCCACCTGGGCTGAGACCACAGCAGTGGCAACAGGTTTCTCCCCACTGTAAGGCGCACTCGGGATTTTACTCACGCCAGCATCTCTCTCATACTGGATCCAGTCTCCGACTTGGCCTGGATTAAAAAGAAAGAAAACCCATGAGAAGCCCACACCCTGTCCAATGGGTCACTGGGGCAAGGAAAAGCCTTTTTGTTTTCAGTTTGCAGAGCCCCCAGCATACAGGGCTCCTCCAAAACCCCTTCAGGTGGTGCCCCAGAGTGGGCACAGGGAACAGGAATTGCTTAAACAAAGAGAAAAGTACATGGGCCTCAATTCCTGCTTGCTTACCGGCATTGCTCATGGCCCCTCTGCACTCACAGATCTGTATAGATATGAGATTTTTTTTCATTGCAGACTTGCACTCCATGGCACAAGTCTGGGAAACGAGTGGTGCTTGGTGGAGATGAGGAACTGCCTTCCTCAGTGTTGTTGGAAAAGTGGTGACTACCAGATATAAGGAAAAGTGACCCAGGAGGTCTGGAAGGAATATTTAATCTCGATAAAAATGGAATAGTTAATTGCATTTAATTTTTATTTTATTTTATTTTTTATAAATTAGAAGTGTCAGAAGATGGGGAGCCAGCCCCCAGGCTGTGGTACACCATCAAACACCTCCTGCTTCCCATGTCCTGGCTTTCTGTCTCCTGCAAAGCCCCACCTTGCTGGATGCTGATGGTTTCCTTGCAAGAGATGACATTTCTGATCCTCAGCTTACAGGCAAGGTTTCTGTGGTTTGGCCCCAAAAGCCCCAGCAGGGTGTAAACCCACTACCCCAGCAGGAATCACACCTGCTAACGTGATCTCTGCAGGGAAATGCACTCTCCCCAGCACAGCCACCCTGCTTTTTTGACCCTGTTTGCCCCTAAAGCAAAGCAAAGCCCCTCCCTAGGACACAAGGGCTGTCTGTCCATCCAGGCATGGCTCTGGCATTAGCCCAGCTGGCATCAGGACCAAACGCTTGGATTTTGCTGCATTTATTGCTCCAGCTTCAGACCAGTTCATCGTAAATGTGATTTACGGTGCAGGATTACATGCGGTCCGGCCCTAAGCTGCCTGAACATCAACTTGAATTCATCACATCTGATGGAGACAGGAGTTAAGGGATTTGCATGCCTGAATATTGCTCTGCCCAGCAGAACCTAATTCTTGGGGACAGCCGGGAACAGGACAACTGGGGAAGCCTCAGAAGTCCTTCAGAGGGTGGATGTTACCTCTGTAGGAGTTTTGGAAAGATTTAAGTGCCAGCAGCAGGAATTACCAAATCTTTTGCCTCACGTGCTACAGCCACACGGCTCTCAGGGATGGCTGTAGGAGCATTCCCTGGAATGGCAATGGGGTGCTCGTGGCGTGTCACCAGCTGGAGGCAGCTGCTGCAGGCACAGGACTTTATTTCTGAGGATGCTGAGGACCCCAAGGAGTGACATGATATGTAAAACATACCTCTTTCTCTTCTCCCAGCCCTCTGCACTGAAATCTCTGAAGCAGGATGGAAAGAAGGGGTGCTGGGCATTGCTTTCCTTGGGTGGCCAGAGCCAAACATCTAAGTTAGGGCTGGAGGAGACAGATGCAAACCCTACACCCTGCAGAATCACATCACACCTCCCTCCCTTTGCAAGGGCACAAAGCAGGCAGAATAATCCAGAGCAGAGGATTCTGAGATCCCCCAAACCTACCATTGATTTCAATAAAATATTCATTCAATTTCAATAAAATATTTCAATAAAACATTACTAGGAAGTAAGTTAGAGGAATCTCTTTTAAAGGTGAAGCAATGAAAACTGCTTGGAACCTCTTTAAATAGCTATTTAAAATAAAATAAATAATAAAAAAGACAGTAACTTGTTTTAAAACAAGAAAAACACAGAACTGATGTCACCATTTCCCTCCAGCAAGGCTTGCTCTTTGGGATTATTTAAATGTGAGACATCTGCACAGCGTCCAGTAAATAATACAGCTCACACTACTAAGACATCAGCCATCTGATCCATACCCAGAAACTCTGACAGATCAAAAGGTCAAAATCAGAAATAAACATTTAAAAAACAAATCATTTTCCATTTCTTAGCTGAACTATTTAACGTCATGAACAGAAAGGTTCTGTTACCGCGTATCTCAAAAGAAAGCCATTTAGAAAATGACCCTTATTTACCAGATTGAATGTCCCATATTCCTCCCTGAGAAAGTGGGTCAAAAATCCTTGAAAAGTCGTCTGGTCTCCCCATGTCCAACGGGCTCGATTGAGGTAGGACGAAGCCGGCAGATAGAGATAAGGCAGCAAACCAGCCAAGAAGCATAAACTCAACTTCAGCAAATGGCCTAGGGACAATTCCTGCACCAAAATATGTCATATTGCATAACAATGTTTATTTTAGTTTAATCGTGCTGGAACTTCAAGAACAGATAAAGAAAAAACATCAAATATATTTACACAGAGCTGATCTCTCAATTTATAGTAAGTCCCTACAAAATGCTATGTTAAACCTTACGATTTTGTGGATTACTAGGAAACTGCATCAAACTGATCTCCTTTGCATGGCAGGGTGAAATTTAAGTGAAGCAAATAATATTAGCTAGGACTCATGAGTATCATACTCATTGCATCTTTCACATTTAAATCATGGCATGACATGCATAGATGGCTGAAGCACTGCAAGGCTGAGATAACCCACTTTGCAGCGATTAAGAGTTGGCTGGTATTCCATCTGGCAAAAAAAAAAAAAAAATGCTGCTCTAGTACAACTACACGCATCACCACCATCATCAGGAGTCGGTTTTGCCATTTACTTTATCATGATTACGCTGGCTAAATTGGATAGGCCAACTTTTGGGGTGGGATTTTCAAGACCGCCTAAGGGGTCAGGAAGACAAGACTTTCAAAGGGACTTCTGTGCCTAACTCCTTTAAGTGCTTTGGAAAATCCCACCCCGGAATATTGCACGCTTGCTTTCTCATCAGGCACCGTCCTGCCAATCAAAGCACTCCCTTCAGAATTTGGGGTGATGTGGAAGAGAGACCATTCCGAGCGACGACCTACAGAGCAGAGAAAGTAGCTCAGTAACACTGCCAGTTAAAATTCCTTTAGAAGCCTGGCTCTTTTTTGTTGGTTTCACTGAAAGCCACTGGTTTTGATCAAATAACCTCTAATTAGGTGATGTTATGCAGCATGGTCAACTGGGCTGGCTAGGGTGTTTCCCAGTATTCCCACGTTGGCCCAGCATTCACCCTGCTGGAAACCACAGATGTCTCTCCAGGCATCCCTGGTTGTGAAAAAAAGCTCTGTTTAAAGAAGACAAATACCTTCCGTCATTTTGTTAGGGGAAATAGGAGGGCAGTAAGGCCTTTGCTGGAGATGCTGACCTCTTGGACCAAGCTTGTCTGAGCTGCCCCTATCTCTTGCAGCTGATGGGTTTCACTCTGGGCTCAGCTCTGAGCTGTGCCGCTGTGCAGAATCACACCTGATTTACCAGGTTGACGGAGGAGAAATTCAGATGGGATTGTCCCAGCAGACACCTGCCCGACTGTCATCTTCAGGGTCAAATGAGAGGGTACAGGTGGAGATTCCTCTGGGCCACTTGCAATGTGATCTAAGTCTCTAAGATGTGCGTCCCTTTTCAGAGCAAAGCAGGGCTTCTGCAACACGCCAGCATCCAGCCCGACACAGCCACTGGCAGAAGACCACCTACAGGTGACAAAAGCATTGCAGGGCCCCTGGGTATCACCAAGGGCCTCATCCAGGTGGATGCACATCGCCTTCCTGAGCCAGACGTGCCAAGACGTTTTCTCACCATCTTATACAATTAACAAGCTTAATAAGGAGGTGTAAAGTGAGGGACATCCTGAGAAGGGATCTCTGCTAGATGAAAGGGATGTATTTCTAGGTGGGGGGTTGGACCAGATGACCTCCAGCGCTCCCTTCCAACCTCAACCATTCTGTGATTGTGATATTTGACCAGCTCTGGGGCTTGTCGTTTCTCTGAAGGTCACCCTTGCTTTGGTCTTTGTTCCAGCTGGCAGAAGCCAGGTGCTCTCCCGAGAGATGACCTCTTGTAGGACTCACAAGTCCTGGCAGTGTCAGAGCTGGAGGCCACCGAGCCTGGCATGTCCCAGGGAGGTGCTAAAGGGGACTCCTCCTGAAGATCAGGACCTGCAGCACCCTTCCTGCCCTGCTACCTACTCTGGCTACATCTTCAACTGTTGACAGCAGTCATGAGATGACGTGCAACAAGCAGATGTGGGTTTTGTGGTCCCACCAGGGACTCAACACGCAAACATCTCCAGCCATGAGAAAGGCAGTGCCATCAGCCAGGAGAGGCTGCTCGCGCCCGTGGCTTCCCACCAGCAGGTACGTACCTGCACTGAACATACTTATCTCCTGCACACCAAGGAGTTTTAGCTCAGAGTATTGGTCTTGTGGCTGTGTACTGGGCACTTACAAGCAGCCAGGGCATTGAGCTCCTGTGCTAGGAGCCACGAGCAGGTCGCTGATGCGAGCAAAGCCCCTACACTGTGGTGGTTGACTGATGAGTTTGGACAGAATTCCTACTAACACTGTGCGTACATCAACATATAAACAAATGGTTAGAAAGAAGAATTATTAACGGCCTTAAAACAAGCTAAAACAGAGGCATGGGTCAGCAAAATACATACCATCTTTCTGACCAGCCGGGAGAGAACCCACAGCACGATACAAGCCACATAGACCACTATCGTGTGCTGGTTGCACAGGCTGAGCCCACAGCAAAAGGCACCGAGTCTAGAGATCTGAAAGGGAGAAAAACAACACCTCACTGTTACTCTTTACCACCTGCAAAAACACCCAGATGCCAAAGCAGCTTCAGCGCAGCCCACAGCACGCTTAGAGAAGGCAAAGCACATCAGTGAGCACTGGTCGATTGTAACACAGATAACACGGGTTACTTCAGATTACTTTTATGCCAGAAAAAAATAATGCCACTTTTATGTACAGAGACATCATTTTACATAATAGGAACGATTTTTCGTCTTCTGCAGGCACAGAGGGCTAAAGTGAGGGCTACGCAAACTTGCTAAGCCAAATGCAGCATCACTCAGTGGCCTGAGGTCCTTTCTGGGCATCTCTGAAAGAATTTTCTCATAAAAGAGGTAACATATCCAGATTCCACAGCAAGGTGCAGGGCATTTCTCATGCTCAATCCTTCTCCTCCTTCTCCATCACTGGCCACTTGGTCCGTGTCATACCCTGCAGCCACGCTCTGCCCATGCTCCTCAATGGGCAAAAAGCCACCAGGGTCCCACAGACATCGTTGGACGGGAGCTGACAGCCCATCGGTCATCAGAGCATTGCCCCTGCTAATTTCAGTCACTGGTGACAATGACATGTGAGGTGCAAACACTTGCCTTGGCATGGCGATGGGATCACAAAGTAGCTTTTAATCAGTGTTCAACACTGGATGCTGCTTTGTCCCAGAAACACTTGCCAGAACTTTAGAAAAACTTTGTGGGCTTCAGAGCTGCCCCGCAGGACTCAGGACCACCTGAATAATTTTTCAAGTTTATTGGGGAACCAAGCACGCTCCTGAAAATGTCTGCAAGGAAGTCAGATTTAAAAAAAGTAAATCTGCTGTTTGTAGTCTGGCCTCTTTGAGGCGTGGGATGCTGGCTACTCAGAGCATGGAAACGAGCTCACTGACTGCTTCTGAAAACCTCACCTGAAAATCCAAATGGAAATTGGGCACAGCAACCACAGGAGAAAGTCGGAAATCTCCCCAACTCCATCTTTGTGGAGCCCAGCGTCTTGGGGCAGAACTGGCCAGAAAATTCAAAAGCCCGATGATGAAACAAGGCCTCTATAAGCCAGTGATAAAACATGTTATTTGAGAATTTGCCAAGCTGAGTAAACTACCACTGTGTGCTGCTGAAATTCCAGGCTGGCCTGACAAAAATCCTTTTATTCACACAACTTAGAGGAGTCACAGCAGGCAAGTCTGTAAGAAGAGAGGAGATCTGATGTTCAGGCAAATAAAAGTAGAAAGAACAAGGCTGGGGAGCAAGAACACCTTTTGACTGCCTAGTCCATTTACAAAGTAGAGAACACGGCATGAAATTCAATGTCTCTGTATTTAATAATGGCATTATTTTAGGGGCACATTTAATTTCAAGAGAATATACATTGAACTGCACAGAACTGATTGAAAATTTGGTCATTTCTGTGTTCCATTAGAAACCTGGGTTTCTGAGTAGATGAATTTTTCTGTAAGATGCATCGAGTTACCCTCGGGAACATCACAGTTCTGACAACAAAACCTTGAACACCCACAGCCTAGTTTGAGTCTTTGATGCAGAAAATTAAACTTTGCACCGAAACGTTTAGGTGAGAATGATTTTGCTTTTTCCTCTTCTATCCTGTGAGTGTAAAACAACAAAAAGCCAAAGCAGATCCAGCACATCCCACCTCAACCCTTAAGCAACGTGCACAGATCTTTAAATCTTTGGCACTTCTGAGTCCAGGCAGGTCAGGGATCAACACCGTCAAGAACAGGTGCTGAACCCAGTCCCCAAATCTGGCCTTTCCTACGTAAAGGAAACTAAATCAATACCAAACGAACAGGAAATTAAACGACACGTGATGACTAATTGAAAAAAAAAACAAAAAAAAAACTATTCACTTTGCTTGAGATGTTTTACCTTTGATCTCTCTTTTGCAGTGGATGCCTCCTCAAAATGCACGGTAAGAGCCATAAGCAGCCCCACAAACAGATTGTTTAAGCTAAAAACCTCCGCCGTGATGGACCACTGCCATGTTAGACGAGAAAATGAAAACACCCCCGCAGCAAGGATTCCTCCAGCATATGAGCCAGAAAGCCTGCAAACACAGATAACATGAAATCTTCTTTTCCAACAAAAAAGCCTACTTTATTGTCCTTTTTTTTTTTTTTTTTAAACATACTGTAGCAGCAGAAATTTTGACTGCTACCCAGCATCCTCCCAAAACATTATATGGTTAATATCTTCCTAATAATTTCCTTGCAGAGAATTGCAATTAGGAAGAGCGCACCTCAAGCTGTCCCGTGTATTCACAAGGCGCTGAATACCAACCGGCTGCTTTTTTCTCCTGAAACACCACCAAAAAAACCTCAGAGAGTATTCAATTTGGTTCAGAAACCTTGATGAGCAATGACACAGTGGGTCACGGTACGCCGAGCCAGAGAGTCATGCCTCTAACGGGATGCTCTCCGCTGGAGGACACACGAGCAGCGGTGCAGCCTTAAATTCATCAAACCCCTGCATAAAGAGTGGATTAGAGCTATTCACGACGGACAGCATTAGCAGAGCTTTCCTGGGGGGGAACGTTTGAGTGTCTCAGGGGTGGGTGAGGATTGCAGTGCCCCCGGCCCCAGGATGGAGAGATGCCCACCAGAGCCAGGGAGAGGGGAAAACGGGGGCTGTCCCCAGCTGGGTGGACTACAGCACCCAACACAGCTGCCTTCCCAAATAGGCTGGAGGCTGCAGGGAGCCCACGACATGGGATTTAGCCCAGGAAAGCTATTGCACCCACTCTGCCATAATAGCTCTGCCCTCCTGAATGTGTTAAGAGCAGCTCCAGCTCTGCTTTTTGGGCTCTTTTGAAACTTGGCTCTTTGGGAGGTCTCTCCCATGGGATATCAACCTAAAAAACACCACGTAGGGCACCAAAACTGGCCCAGTCGGTGACTTGGGCACCCACATAAGACTTGCTTATGGGGTTCCTCACGGGACACAACTGAGATAAATGGAGAGCAAGTAAACAACACCTACAGCCCCTACAAACAGACAAGGGAGATGCTGGCAGACCACTCTTGAGCAAGGGCTCCTCTCCTTGGTTGCACTTTTCTTCCCACTTTCCTGAAATACCCTAAGCTCTCTCGGTACACTGAAAAGCCAGCGTGTTTCTGTAGACATCACAGGAGGACCTGTGCAGTTAGAACTGGAAGTTTTAATCCATTAAAAATGGGAGGTAGAGTTGATGGGAAGGACAGGACGGAAATAATGGCGTGGGGTGACCAGATCTCCATTCCTCCTCCGGACATCGGACACCCCGGGTGGCCTGGGGCAAGCCACCCTGCTGCTCCATTAACTGCAACATTAATTGCAAATTAAAGTGACTACTGATGGACTCCATGCCCCGCCATGTCTCCTGGGTGCTCCCTAATGCCTCACCACCATGGTGGACTCTTCCAGTGCTTGAACTTCCTCAACACAGGTCTAGGCATTGAGCACGAAAATCTCCATGAGAAGACCTGTCACTCACTACACGAGGCACTCAGTAAAATAAAAGCCACGTACTGTGATAGAGAAATCCCTATATAAGTGTTTTTGGCATTGCTTAAAATCGTCAGCAAACTGAATGCAAACTCGCAAGTAATTAAAGGTGTTAATTAATACAGGTTTTCTACCAGCAGTATCCCAAAGTCATACAACCACATAGAAAAGGTGTTCACGAGCACCGATGCTGCTCCACTGGCTTTGTTACCAAGCCAGCCCAGCATCCCCATCACCTCCAGGAGTGGTGTGAAACACAACAGGTCCTCCTTCCCCTTTAAACAGCACCGAGTTTTAGTCAGAAGGAAACAAGTTTGTAAATCCCTTTGAAATTTTTGCAGCGAAATAAAGCAGAAAAGGTAAAACAACTTCCCCAAACTCCTTGGGATGAAAAGCAGCTTACTAGGCAAAACTCCTGATCGTTTACCAAGTCCTCTTGTCTTTCCCAGAAAAGACTCGAGCGCCTTACCAGAGTTCAAATGAGATTAAGGAGCGCCTGCCCTCTCGATAAAAAGTCTCAAACCTGCACTTCAAGTTTTATGAAATAAGGATTAAGCAAAAGCTACTCAACCCCAAACTTAAAGACTTATCCTGGCTGTGTGGGCAGGGGGCAGCTCTGCTCACCGTCTGGCCTCCGAGCTGCACAGGGTCGGGATCCAGCACTGGGCACATCCACTGGTCTGTTCTTAAAAAGAGCTGGCACTGCCTGGGAAACTCTGGGGAAAGCCAGCCTGCTAAGCCTCCCGTGTGAAAGCATGTTGTGTGCATGGGGCACTGAGCTCCTACAAGTATAGCAGGTGCTTTAAAGAAAAAAATAAACAAATAGGAACGTGTTGAATTCTTTCAGATCATCATAACAGCAGCTGGGAAATGCAGTTTGGGAAACGCAGGCTGGAGCTATTCCAGATTCTGCTACCAGCAATGGCAATGATGCACTTACAACTCAGCTGATTCAGAGAAATGGAATTGATAAGACCAGGTATCTCCACCCCAGACAAGGATGAAGACCCAACCGGCAGAAAATAACATCTCATGCAGGTCTACTCAAAGCAACAGCTCACGGTACGCAGAAACGAATCCCGCACAACTCTGACACACGATGCTGGGCCCAAATTAAGTCAGGTCAGCCTTGAGGGTGGGCTAACGTGATCAAAATTGGACCTCCCCACACCATTACAACCACCTCCTGGCGGCCCCTTGGGCTCCTCCAGCACGGCGTGGCACTGCGCTGTCCCCCTCTTGTTGTAGAGCCAAGAGGGCCCTCAAAAGCTGTCCAAGGAGGTGACAAGCAGCTCAGGCAGAGACAACACAGCACCAGCACACACAACACTGGAAAGAACATTTCCAGGGTGGAGAAGACACTGGTGGGTGCTAAGTCATGTAAGGCAGAAAGACATGAAGGAATGGAAGAGGCACAAAGATGGGAATAAAATAGAGAAGGGAAGAACTGAAAGAAGTGAAGAGGGACAGGGACTGGACCATAAGTTGAGAAGCATGAAACTGAGAGGATGAAAGTGTTTGCAAAGCAGGAGACTTCCCTGCAATCTGTCCTGGAAGAAGCTGTTGGTGATGTGTTGGTAAAAACGGAGGGATCAAGGAGGATATCAGGGAGCCAACAGGCAATGACTCCTTTAGAGATAGGCATGTTTTAGTGGTTAAGAGAGTAGGTTGTGGAACAAGGTGAACACAAGATAAAAGAGATATCCCGTAACTACAGCTCAGCAATAACTTGATTACCAGAGTCAAGGCAGGGAGCAAGGCCAAGAAGCCATCTGTTATGTGGAAGAATCACAGACTGGTTGGGCTTGGTAGGGACCTCTGGAGGTCATGTTGTCCAACCCCCTGCTCCAGTAGGGCCACCCAGAGCCAGTTGCCCAGAACCATGTCCAGAAGGTAAGAAGGCATTTGTCTCTTGGTGCACAGACACATCTCCATCCAAATCTCCAACACCAGATCAGGCACAAATGTTGCACATGATCCCTGCAATGGAGCCTTGCTGGACAAGAAAGAAAACCACAGCCCCTGGTGTCTACCACCCAGCCTGGAGCCCCACGGTGCATCCACATTGCCTGGGCCTTCCAGCTGCACTGTGGTCAGGGAGAGGAAATGCTTGGGTTTTGTTTTTCTCTGAAAAAAAAAAAAAAACAACAACAAAAAAACAACAACAACAACAAAAAACAACAACAACAAAAAAAACAACAACAACAACAACAAACTTTTAGTTGCATAGCTGTCTCTCCTTTTTGCAGCATGTCAGGACTCCAGAGCAGTGAGCAGCAGAGACTTATCCTCACTTGGCTTCTGCTCATGCTCCTGCCTTCAAACACATTTTTCAAGCAGAGTTGTGATGCTACAAAACAAGGATCATGGGTTTGCTGACGGTTAGGGACATGGTTTAGTGGGTGATGGCGGTGGTAGGGGGATGGCTGGACCAGATGATCTTGGAGGGCTTTTTCCAACCTTAATGATTCTAGGATTAGGTCAAGGCAATCATCCAGCGTTCATCTGCCAACACAACGAGGGCAACCTCACAGAGACTGCCCCAAGAAGAGAGGTTTACCAAGAGAAAAATGTGGGCAAAACCCCATTATAAGTCTCTGCTTTGCTTGGGCTAGGCAGAGGAAGGCTGGGTACCCTAGAGGAAAGCACCGAGGCAGTACCACCCTGCCTTTGCAACAGCCTCAGCACAGGGAAACTGGCTCATGAAAGAAAAGGTGTGCAGCCAACACAGCAGGGGGAAAGCCTCCATCATTTCTCCTAAGGACTTTACAGCTAACATTGTCAGGCCCGCTTTGATAAGAACTGAAGCACAGAGTTTGAATACAACCTGCCTTCTAGCCTTGTTTGTCTTTCTTGGAGAAGCCAAGGGACCAGCTTGCATTTCTGATCAGTTTGGGGCAAGGCCTGCACGAAGCACATGGAGCACTTCAAAAAGCAAAACAAAACAAATTAAAAAAATAAAACAAGCAGGAGGAAGGTCCCTTCCTATCAGTCAACTAGCTATAATCTTGTGAACATGGGCAGAAACTCCCATCATCTTATAACGCACTCACAAGGGACAAGAACAGACCAAGAAGAGGCCACAAAGCCCTTTGCAGGAAGTATTTTCCCATGGTATCCCTAAACATGAAAGGAAGAGACTAGAAAAATTATTTAGTTTTCCTTTTCAGGCACCAGAGTGAAAGAACGTGTGCCCAGGCCTCAACTCCAAGGGCACAGGCAGCACAAACTTGCTTTAGTCAGGAGCATTTGGGCTACGGCATTTTGTTAAGAGTTAAATCAACGAGGAAAAATCAAACAAGGTATTTAAATCTATTTATCTATTTTTTTTTTTGCATATTATAGGTTTTAGCTTCCTGATTTGTGGCTAATCACTAAAACGTGTCGATATATAATTACAAAATTTAGCCTCTGTACCTATTTCCGTAAAACTTTCTTTTAGCCAAGAGCATGGGTTACATCCATACACATTTAACCAACCTGATCAACTTGATCAGCATCCTTTTTTTTTTTAATTTAGAAAATAAAGGCTGACATGTTGTATTTCATAATTTGCACGAAGTTATTAAATGATGTGGGTAAAGCTATAGAGGGATGAGAACCGAAACCTAACTGAAATGTTTCAGTAAAATGCAATCTTCAGTGTACTGGGTTCATACAGAAGAAAAGCCAGCTAACCAAAGCTTGTTGTATCTTTGAAGCTAATGCATTAAGCACTGGCAACACCTATCTGTACCTAGTAAAATAAGCTGATTATTTCTTCCTTCTTTTTCCTCCAAAACTTTAGGGGTAGCAAAATCTTTTTTTTTTTTTTTTAAACATTCTCAGTGATATAAAAAACAACTCTCCTGCTTTTAAACACCAGCTCCAATGAATTATTTTTTTCTTTTCCATTTCATTTCCCCTTGTACCTGCAGAAGATGACCCTGACTGTTGGTACTTCCATGGCACTTGCACAGGCTGCAGGTACTTTACCAGCAACTTCTGCCTCTGCACTGCTGTAGCAAAGGTATATCATTTTAATATGTTTATTTTGTGGTATAATAGCCCAGAGCATTAAAGGTTTAACATTTCAAATTTAACTTAAGAGGTTTCACTTGTTTATTTAAAAAAATAATACTTTTTTGATGTAGGCTAAAGAAGAATGGGACTTTGAAGACTCAGAAAACAAGCTTTCACCTGACTTCCCCTAAATGTGTCTGTGCGTTCGTGCTGAAATAGAATGACTTTCTAAAAAGAAAACCATAACCAACCACAAGTTGAGGACCAAAGAGATGATAATTACCCCCCAAATCCCATTCCCTATGGGTTCACCTGCTCTTAACCACAAGAACTCATTGGCCATAGCCGGTTCCTCCTGCTCCCAGCACCGAAGAGCCAGCGTGGGAGCGCAGGGAGCAGTGACCCAGCTTTCCTGCTACCTCGGGCACCTCGGGGGGGCTCCACTTAAGCCGTGCCCACAGCCTTCGTCCCAACAATGGAGGAGGAGGAGGCTGCGAGGAGCTCGGCATGGCTTGTCCATCCCACTCGAGTCTTCGTGGCCGTCAGAAGATATTAACACCCACACAAACAGGCAGGAAAGCCACGAATTAAAAACAGAGGATGGTCAGGACTGGTTTAGGATCATTAAGCCAGCGGGGATTTTGCTACAGGGAGCCAGTCCCTACCAGCACCCCATTGCACAGGGCCTCCTGGAGTGGGGGCTTGCAGCGGGGACACCAGCACCGCAGCTCTGTAGGGTAACGCCGGATAAATAAATGTAGGAAATGCCTCACCGAGTGCTCACCACTTCCTAGCAAGCTGAGGTGCAAACAACCGTGCTTCCAGCCACCAAATCCAGGAGGAAACTTCTCCCCCTGTGTCTCTTTTTTTTACCAGAAAGGGTACTTGTGTTGGGCTCGATTCACAAACTCAAAAATCCTTAGAAAATAGGTAGGCTTGATCCCGGGCGCTCATAATAAACGGTGTCTGCTTCCAGCAGCCAAAAAGAATTTTAAAAAAAGAAAAAAAAACCCTCTCAGTAGGAACCGGCTTTAGCAATTTAAATGTTTTATAAGTTTTTTTTGTAATTGCAGAAACTTTTCCTAATCTGACATTTGTTAAAACCCCTTATTAGAAATTATGCAGCCGCGGTAGCTGCGGCAAAAAAAAAATTAAAAAAAAAAAAAAGAAAAAAAAAAAAAAAGAAAAAAAAATGGAGCTGGCTTCACAATTACCAAGTCAGCCCATGCAGCCCTCCGCTATTGTGCGGGGTGGCATAAACCCCCCGGCGGGCTATCAGCTCCCTGGCAGGCAGGGGGCTGCGCTATTCAAAGCGCGAGATACAAGCTGCGGGGCACAAACCTGGCAGCTCCCATCTGACCCCGCAATCCCCGGCTGGTGACAGCTCCAAGCTCCATGGCAAATTAGGCCTTCTCACATTACAATTGCAGGAGACAGATTCCATTAGCGGTATCTGAAATTGAGTGGAGAGCTGCTCTGTTATCAGACTTGACTCATAAGCGCCGCTATTAATCAGAGCTATGATAGCATTTATATATTTCAAGCTATCTGCTGCCGCTGTGATATTCCGCTACAAAGGGTTGATGGGACTTAGGGAAGTGAACAATAGAGCTTTCTGGGAAAAGCAGAGTAAATCAAGAAAGTCTGTGACTTCCGCACATTCTGAAGGGATTGCGGTTTACATAAATTTTCTCCCAATTGGAGATTGAGCTCTTCCTCATCTTACACATGGGATTTAGTTGTCACTCAATGGTAACAGCTGTGAAAAGGTGAAGCGGCCCACCGCTCGGAATATTGCCTCCGCTTTTAAAGCAATTAACCCATGAACAGGAGGATACCTGGTGATATCAAAGGGATTAAGCCAGGCAGTGCATTATTAACATTTCCTTGAACTAATTCTAACTCTGACTAGCTGTCAGAAAAGACTCTTCAATCTTTTTTTTTTTTTTTTTTTTAAAAAAAAAAAAAAAAGAGTTTTTGCCCTGCTTTTTTTCCCCCCTCTTCGAAACGAAGCGGTTATTTCAGCCTGATGTGCGTACTTTAGAGCAAAATGCAAATGAACAGATTTGCTAATGTCTTCAAACAGGCTGGACTCAATGCTATTTTATTAGGGCTATGAGAGGAGAAAAAAATATGATCAATTAGCCAGGGGTCACGGTAGATATTCATCTAAAAGCAAATTAATGCCGCAGTACCTTCCATTCTTCTCTCCCTCTTCAAACTTGGTAACTACTTGTTACGTGCGCAGAGCTCCTTTGGAAACTGCGTTTTGCTACAACGACAATAATCTAAAATAATCTGGAATCGGGAAAATCCAAATACGCCCCATAAGAAGATTCCTCGCTCCCCAAAGCCCTGAGGTCCCATTTCCCCACGCTTTGCTGACGGCCAAAGGGACAGAGGTGGCACGGAGCGCGCTCGAGGCTTTCCCCCCTCGCTGAGCACCCGCAGCCCTCCTCCGTAATCCCCTTCCAGCGGCGTTTCGAGCTGCCCGGGTCCCTGCAGAGGATGCTCTGGGGTCACTCTGCCCGAGGAACGGCACCGACACCCCTGCAATCCCCCAGAGCCTGCCCAGAGAGCGAGTCGAGCTGCCGGTGACAACCCGTGCGGCACCCTGGCGGATCCCAAGGATGCAGAGGAGTTCCCCATGGGCAGCAGGCAACTTTTTCCAGCGCCAGTTTTAGGGGAGCAAAACACTGGCTGCGGGGTGGATGGCGACTTCCACGCGGGGTTTTAACTCCGTTCAGCCACGAGCTCCCTCTGGAAAGAGCCGTGTCCTCCTAAATACCCGGTCCTTCCCGTGGGAGCTCCAGGACAGGCGATGCCAGAGCAAGGAGGCTCAGGACAGCGAGGTGCCGCTCCCAAAACACCGCCGTCATTCCACCAAACGCATCCCCACCACTCCTGTGTGTTAGCGGGGGGAGAAGCGCAGGCTCCGGTTCATACACAGCCCCAGCTTGTTGCTTATGGACTGGTTTGAGGGGCAGGGAATGTGTTAGATGTGTTATACTTTGTATATGTATCAATAAAGGTCCCAAATTTAACACAATAAAGGTCCCAAATTTAACACGATAGCCAGGACAGCAAGAGAAGCGAGATGCTCTGTTAAATGCAACATTTTTCTCCTTTTCACATGCCCATGTGCAACTCAGAATAACACTGGAAAAAATGACAAGTCCTTCAGAAATGCCACCTTCTACTCTACTACTGCACCTGCAATAATTTAGCTTTGTATGGTTCCGTACAGCAAAGCAGCCAAGCTATGGAAGGTGGAAAAACTGCACGTAAAGCAGGGAAAAACAAACTATTTCTCTCCGCAACGGAGAATGCAAAGAACGCATCATCTGTGCAGAAAATTACACTTTGGCAATCATATTATAAGAACATAATTGGTTTACTTTGTAAACTTGCTATGCTTTGCCTCCCACAGTAAAACAAATAAATATTTGTTTAAGGAAACAATCATAGAGTCGCACTCGCTGCGTCCTACAAACATAATGCAGCTCGCCCGTCTTTCAAAGCGGAGACGAATTATTTGCATCAGTTACAAGCAGTCTGAGCAAACTCTTTGTAAATGCCATTTTACGATAATTACAAGCGATTTCTTAAGACTGCGCGGAGGGGAAAACCATATTTGATAACTAATTCAAAGGAGCAACGCACTCGTTCGGGGATAGTCTGGATTACTGACAAAAAGGGGCTTTTTTTTTTTTTTTTTTGCATTGGCGCGGTCCAACGCAACTTTGCTTTGAGAAGCCGTGTTTCAAAACAAACAAGGCAGGAGCCAGGGCTGCTTCCTACGGACCCCGCAGAGCATCCCACCGCCGAGTACCTGGGCGAGGAGAAAGCTGGTTAAGGGATAAACGCGCCGAGCGCCATTCGGTCCTAATCCCGCACGCGCAGCCTTGCCCTAAATAACGCCCGACTGCAGTCACTGAGCAGGAAAATAAACTGTCCCGACCCGCCGGCGACTGAAGTCAGGAAATGGCCCTTAAACAAACGCCGGGCAAAAAGAAAAAAAATGGGCTAAAAGGAAGAGATTTACTGTACGCAAGAGGCTGGGAAACGCGGAGAAATCCCCCTCCCCGCCCCGCCGCGCTGGTAAACAGCAAACCGTGCCCGGCTGGTGGGTTTGCAGGCAGAAAAGAAAGGTTTTAGAGGTTAAGTTCAGGTCAGACGACAAATGAAATTGTAACAGCCCAAGTGACATTGTATAATGTCTTCTTCCACTCAATCAATAGGGCACTGTGAGCCCCATTACCATAGAGATGGCTTCCTCCCTTCTGAAGGGTGTCTATTGTTTGACGAGAGAGATTTGCCACTTGAACCGTGTTGCTCCCAAAGGATGTGTACTTCATCAATTATTTGTGCTCCTAACATCTACATATTTTCATATTAACGTCCCCAGCGCTCGCGCGGCAGAAGGAGCGGCCGCTCGTTTTTTTTTTTCTCCTCTGCTACTGAAGGGCTTTCAGGGGTCACCCCGGCAGCTAAATTTTAATTAAAACACCCAAATGCGGCAGGATGTGATAGCCGGGTTTAGAGCCTTTGTGGGTTCATGCAATCCTGGTTAAAAACAAAACACGCTACCTTCAGATATTTAAGGCTTCCAGGCAGGCAGTGCCAGCAAACAGCTTTCAGGAAGATTTTGTTTTTTTAAGTGGCAAGAGAAGAAAAAATTTTTTTTTTTTTTTTTTGCCAAATTAATGTCTTAAATGAATCAATTTTAAGGTGCTTAACAGGAGAAGCATAATGTTGTAATTTGTAGATTAAAGGGCTGCACAACACCTTACAATTTATTCCAAACATCAGTCAGTGCGAGGCTGAATAACTGATTGTCAGTCTCTGCCTTATACCTAAGAAATCATTTTCTGCAAGTCCTAACAGCTTCTATCATCTCCCAGTCCCAGGATTTCTCGTCTTCCACGCAAGTTTTTGTATTTGACAGAAGGAACATCTTCCAAATCCAATTAAAAAACAACAAAAATAATAATTAAAACCTCCAGAAGCGTAAAGAAAACTCTCAAACTTGGCTTGCCGTTCCCCCGCTGCGTTCCCATTCCTCTAACGCAAGGATCGCATCCTTGCTCAGCACAAAAGGGGCACGTAAGGAACTGTCGTGTGCGACTCCAAACTAAAAAGCAGGGCACGGTGACCGTAATAATGGGAACAACTGTAATTAAAAATAAAAATTAAAAAAAAATCAGAACCCAGTAATTCAAAATATTTAGCAGCTCTGTGCAGGAGTTTGCAATATAACCAGAGTGGACTGTGCTTGGCACTGCACACGGCAGGGCACCACGATGCCCAGCTCTCCAAATATACTTTGCAATACAGGCTGTTAAATTAAAAGACACTGCTTTTAATTACACGTAGACCCCAAAAGTAAAATTACTCCCTTCCAAAGCAGCAGTCCACGAGACCTGCTGCTGCTTGCGTGACGAAACCCAAAGAGCAACTCGTTTTTAGTTGGGGAAGATGCACCCGGCCAGACCCTGCAGAGGGTCCCTGCTCCCACCCTACTTTAAGGGGGCCCGAGGCCCTCGGGGTGCGCAGGATCTGCCCCCCCTTGAGTCCTGATTTTATTCCTAGGCTGCACCCACCGCCTGGATGGGCTTCCCCGAGGGGTGACAG
This sequence comes from Stictonetta naevosa, assembly GCA_011074415.1. Taxonomy (NCBI): domain Eukaryota; kingdom Metazoa; phylum Chordata; class Aves; order Anseriformes; family Anatidae; genus Stictonetta; species Stictonetta naevosa. The sequence goes on from CM021701.1 coordinate 50,204,845, forward strand.
GGCTCTGCTGGCTGGGGGGGAAGAAAAAGGCTTTTCCCCATGCCAGCAGAGCAACCCATTTTGTCCTTGAGGATGGCATCCCCAGCCCCCTGACACAATTTCGGATTTCACTAACAGCCTGGAAAGGCGCCCTATTCCCCCCCCCGCCACCCCGTCAGAGAACATTAGAAATTGTTTGTGCGGGTTGCGATAATCCTCTCCGATCTGGGTCAGGAGGAGGTTAAGAGCGGCGAGGACTCGAGCATCAAAGCAGCCCCCGGGGGGTCACCGAACCCCGGCCGGGACCGCGCGCGCCTCCCAGGGGCAGGGGTGCGGAGACGGCCGGGTACCGGGTGCTGCGGGTAGGGTCCTGCCTCTGCCGGGAGCTGCAATTAACTGGAGTTCCTGGTTTAGCCGTAGGTGAAGCTCATCTTGTTAATTCAAACGGACCATCTGCATCTTCGGAGAACGACAAACTTCATTAGTTCTGCTTAGTTAGCCCGATGGCCGACGTGCGATAATGAGCCCGAACAACCTGTCACATCTTTGTAAGGAGAAGGGCGCACTTTTTATTATCACTATTACTACTAAAAATAAAAAGAGGAAGCTTTTGTGATGGAAAGAAGGTCAAAGCCAAATTAAACCGCTGCGGAGGAAGCAGCTCCAGCGGGGGCAGCACCCGGACGGAGGGGACCACCCGGGGACCGTACCTGAGCGCCGTGTAAAAGAGCAGGGAGGCGGCCGCCGCTCCCAGCAGGCCGCCGAGGAGGTTGACGCGGGATGCAGGGGTCCCACCGGGCAGCAGCCCCAGGGCCAGCCGGGCCAGCAGCGTGAACAGGGGGTAGCCAGGCGGGTGGGCGACCTGCAGGCACAGAGGGACACGGGGCTGAGCGCGGCACGGCACGGGGACGGCGGCATCCCGGCACCGGCCGCCCCCGAGCTCAACCGACCCACCACCAGCAGCGGGGTTCTGGGTTTTTCCCCCCTCAAAACGAGGCGTTTCGTGCCAATTTTCGCCCCGCAAACATTTCCCTCGCTGGATCCGGCGGCGGGCGTCCCACCCCCGCGGTACCGAGCGGCCGAGCGAAAAGAGGTGACACGTCGCATTACCGCGCCTCAAACCGCTCGTTGTTTGGGTTCACAGTGTATTAGGGTCATTCAAAAAGGCTGTTTGGGGAAAAAAAAAAAAAAAAAAAAAAAAAAAAAAAAAAAGGCAGATTCGGAACTATTTTATTGGTTAGCAAGTTGAAAGACCACACTGCTATCGGATTACCACCACGCTGACAGTCCTAAGGTCTTGCCTAAAGGGATCATGCACCATAATAAAGTTTATTAAATAATAAAACTTATTAAAATTGTTAACCCGATTTATTTTATTCTCCCCAGCTTATACAAAATTTGGGTTGATAATAAGCCAGCTACTGTATATACAGTAAAGCCTTTGCTTTATAATTTAGTTTAATTGGATTTAAAACTTGAAGTAAATTGTCGCGTGCTGTACTTATAAGTTAGTAAAAACTGTGGTTTGAAAATAAATTAATCTACTTTACTCCATGCTTAATTAAACTTCCTTAATTCCTAAAACTGTTAATGAGAGCATTGATTAAACAATAAAACTAATACTTACTCCAAGCTCATATGCGGCTGTGATCAGCTCCCCTGTGAAAAAATAATGTAAAACCAATAATTACTATTAGGAAATGACACTCCTCCAAAGTTTTCAAAATCCAAATGCTTGCATTGGGGTTTTGCATTAATTTGACTGGATAAAACTGTAAATCTGTAGAGATTTAACAGCATGAAATTTTCTAAGAATATTTTCTCCCTCTGATGTCACTGCGCAGAAATACCTTTTGTGTGTTTTCGCGAGACTTTTTACCAACAGATAAGCAAACGCATAGGTAGGTCTGGCTCGAGAACGGCCCGAGATCCTCAAATCGCAGACATCTGGACGTGCGCGTGCGGTTGGGATTTCAAACCAATCGATCCAACAACTCCAGCGCTGCAGTTTGCAGCGTTTATACGGCCTTGTTCGTTCACAACCGGCTGGTTTCTCGTTAAAATTAAAAAAAAAAAAAAATAGTATGCAGCTTTGTGTTTTTAAAAGGGGGCAAAACTGAGCACCGTGCCTGCGGATGGGTACGTGGGGACGCTGCTGGCGCTGCGGCGATCCCTGCAGCAGCCGCTCGGCGAGCAGCTCTGTACCTGTCAGGGTCCCCGCGCTCGGCTGCTGCCCCCGTCGCACAAAACCACCCAGATTTTTGCATTTCAGTTGTGTTCGACACCGGGGCGAGTACAACCGCCACGAAGCGACCCGTGTCAGCGCAGCAGCTGGTAACGCTCGGCGTCTGCGGAGCGCTGCACGCTGAAGCATTTTGCAGCCGTGCCGTATTAAAATATATCCAACGCGTGCAAACACGTTCGAGGATGGGCACAACAAAAGGGGCAGCAAAATTAAAAATTCGGGCTGGTGCACAACAGAAATGCCAGGGGGAAAGGTGCCCCCCCCCATCTGCTGCCCCCCGTTGAATCGCACGATCCGTTCCTGCCGTCGCAGAGCCTCGTCTGGCTGCTCCTGTTAATCCCACAAGGGCCCAGGCAGCTCCGTCCCATCGCGGGATGTTGGAGCTGCAAAAAGAAGGGCGCTGGTGGTTGCGATGCTAAACGAACAGCATTTGGGTTTCGGCACGCTACTGCTTCTCTACCACCCAGCCTAATGGAGGGGGATTGCACTAACGGCTCCGTTACCTTTCAGTCTTGACTTACAAAACATGATGAGGTTTAAAAGGAATTGCTGCTGCTGACTGCCGTAAAACCGCGGCTATCCACCCAAACGTGCAAGGAGGCCGCGGGGCTTCTTGCTCTCCAGGCTGGATTTTGCCCCGCCTGCAAACCCCGGCTACTTTTATAGCTCCTATTTGAGGGAAAAGTTTCAACCCATTGCAAGAGGACCCCAAAAAGCAGATGCAATGGGAAAGCCACCCCCAGCTCAGCTGGCTCCGACGTGGCTCGTGGTGGCAGACCCCAACGGGAGACATTTGGAGGTACCATCCCACGGCCCTGCACGCACCAAAAGGCCAAGCTCTGGAAGAAAACCCAAAATTTGGCTTCCCAGGAGCTAACACGTGCTGACATTTCTGACCGTCCAGCTCGAGCCCCCATTACAAGCGTTCTGTGAACAGGCCCCAAACCGCCCGAAAATTGATTTATCCCCTGCAAGGTTGGGAGCTAATGTCTGAAACATCAGAGGCTTTATTTTTCCCCTTCCTTTTTGTTTTGTTTTTTTTTTTTTTTTGAACTTGAGTTTATTTGATCCCTTTTTAAGCTGTTTTAACATCCGTGGATGTTCCCAAACAAGCTCTAAAACTCTCTCTCACTTCTTTATTGCAGCAGTAAGTGACAGGAGGAAGCTGCCAATGGAACACCTATTGCCTTTCACATTTTAGGATTATCGCAAGCTTCGGGAACAATTAAAAATATACGGATAGCTTTAAAAAAAATACTAATAACGGGCTCCCTGCCTGCAAGCAGATACGGCAAATCCTACAGCACCTCTTTACTCACACAAGTAGCTTCAGTGATTTCGGTGGCACTAGCGTGAGAGCCGTGCCCACGGGCAGAGCTCCTCCAGGGGTGGGTCCCCCTCTTGTTGCACAGGGGCTGCTTAGACCACAAGAAATGAGGGAAATAACCCCAAAAGCCATATTCCAGGGTTGCAGCATGGCTGCTGGCTGGGAAAAGCCCAAGAGGACAGCTGGGATGAGCCCGTCTCTGTTCAGCTCTCGTGAACGGCTGAAATTCAGGCAGCAGGCTTGGAAAAAAGTGCAAAAAAAAAAAAAGAAATAGGGACCAGGACAGCCTGCGCCCTGCTCTGTTCCGTTTGGGGTGGGTTTTGGCATCCCAAAGGCAAAACCCAAATTCGAGTACAATTAACACCCAGGTTCCTGGCTCAGCACAGAGCTGACAGCTCCAGGCAGGGGCACCATGCGCTTTAACGGGGCCGTGATACCCACCGGGGAGCACTCGGACAGACAAAAGGGCAGGAACTGCAAAGATACTGATCGTCATGTATTAACTGGTGGGACCAGAGGGAGCAAAGACAGCCCTTAAAAAAAAATTAAGGGACCACTTATTTATTTATAAGGAATTTTATGCACAGCTTGGTTCCGAAATGAGACACGGACAGAGCTGGGACGGGGTTTAACAGACCTGGGATGAGGTTTAAGGGACCCATTCAACACTCTGTGATATGAAAGATGGGCAGTAGGTCTGGGTACCTGCCCCATGAGAAAAAAACGCATCAAATCATCACCTAAAACATCCCACGCACGGCCCCAAACACACTACAGCAGCACGGCAATTTGTTATACAAGGCTAAGGCAGCAGAACTGCTGAAGGACCAAGCTCAGGAGAGCTTTCTCTTTGGGAAACCCCAAGGGGGTGAGGGACCCCATGGGGGGACCCGATGCACTGACCCCAGGGGGTGAGCCCCCCCGGTGTGGCTGCAGTGGCCATATAATGGGATGAGCATCCCTATGGGGTGACAGCAATGCAGCAAACCTGTATGGTGAGCACCCCCGTGGGGTGACAGCAACGTACCAGACCCTGTCTGATGAGCACCCCTATGGAGTGACAGCGAGGCACCAGACCCTACAGGGTGAGCACCTTTACAGAGTGATAGTAATGTACCAGACCCTATAATGGGGTGAGCATCCCTACGGGATGACCGCGAGGCACCAGGCCATATTGGATGACCACCTTTACGGGGTGACAGCAATGTCCCAGACCCTGTCTGATGAGCACCCCTACAGGGTGACAGCAATGCACCAGGCCCTATAACAGGGCGAGCATCCCTATGGGATGACAGCAGACCCTATAGGACAAGCACCCATACAGGGTGACAGCAACACACCAAACCCTGTATGATGAGCACCCCTATAGGGTGACTGCAAAGCACCAGCCCCTGTAAGAGGGTGACCACCCTTACGGGGTGACAGCAGTGAACCAGACCCTAGAGGGTGACCACCCTTATGGGGTGATAGCAATGCACCAGACCCTATAACAGGGTGAGCACCCCGATGGGATGACAGTAATGCACCAGACCCCATAATAGGGCGAGCATCCCTATGGGGTGACAGCAATGCCCTCCGTCCCCTCACGCTGACCCCCCC
>CM021701.1:50210394-50713091 GCA_011074415.1 Stictonetta naevosa
TAAGTCCCCCTTTCGCGTTCTCCTTCCCGCTCCCTCCGCCCGCCCTCCAAAAGATATCGTTAACGGAGAGTCGGTGGGAAATAAGCGGCGGTTAGAGTCTCTGCGGCCTCCTGCGGGTTTTGCTATGTCATCCTTTCCCCCCCTCTGAGGAGATTTGGTACGGTCGGGAAGGCGGGGAGAGCCGTGCGGCAGGGCGCGACCACCGCGCGGCTTGTGGGGGGGGGAGCGAGGGGAGCGGGGCGAAACCACCGTGGAGCGGCTCGGGGGGAGGGGGCACCTGTGGGCGGGAAGGGCGGGGCCGCCTCAGGCCCCGTGCGCCCTCGGGCCGCCCCGCGCCGCCATCTCTTGAGGCGATGGCAGCCCCAGCGCTGGGGGTTGCTTTGGGACGGGGCTGTCCTGCCCCAACAGCAGCCCCATGCACTAAATTTTAAATACTAATTCCTCACATACAGCCCAGTGAGGGCTCCCTCTTCCAACTGATGTAAATCCAGAGCGAAGCCAGCCGGGCTCTGTGAAAAGCGGCGCATGCAAAGCCCTACAGCTTCCCACCACGTGTAGTTCCCAAAGCCTCCTTCCGCATGTAATGCTCCAAGTGCAGATGTGTATTGTATAAATAATAAAGCTTTACGCCCCGAGTGGGGTTACGCGAGGTGGTGGTGACGGAAAGGATTGAAGGTGACTGTGCAGAATGTTAAAAAGACCGAATTAAAACTACTGTCACGCCGTGGGAGTAGTTAAAGAAGGTAAATAGCTTCCTGAGACCTATCGATAGAAGGCTAAAACACATCCATAGAAATCATTATGGGATTGTACAAAAGAGCAGTGAGGCCATACCTGGAGAATTGAGACAGATTAAAGAGAGGCTTTTGAATACAAATGAAAAAGGTATAGAAGAGGGTAACGAGGGTAATAAACAGCCTTATGGATTAGATCTAAGTGGAGACGTTAGAAAATGAGGTTTGCATTTATTGAAAAAAAGAGCAGGATTAAGGGTCGACACGACTGAAAAACAGCACATCAGATTTCGAGGAATGGAAAAGCTGGTGCTGGAGGGCCCTTTTGAAACGTAACCAGCACATGCACACACACACAAAAAAGGCATGAACTGAAACCAAGAAAGGTATTAGGGGAATTTAGAGAAGGTCTTTATAGACCCTATGGCTGGCGCGTACAGAGACGGCAAAAGAAACCGCGGCGTGACCCGCTCGGAAGTCAATGGGGCTGCCTGGAGGAGCTGGTGGCTCGGGGCACAAACGGCGGCTGAGCGAGGCCGGGCCGCATGGCTGCCTTCCACCCGGAGGGAAGCTGCTCGGCGCTGCGGTGACCGAGCGAGCTTCAATGTACTCAGCTCGTTGGCAGGTTCCTCGCGTTGTTGGCTGAGGTTCATCGGGGAGAAGAAAAAGATATGTTGCGATCCTCAGCCAGGCATTGTCACTATGGTAATGAGAGGGGTCATTGTTCCCGCACCCGTTGGGGCTGCTAAAATGTAATTTTAGCAGCAAAGTGCACAGTCTGCTTGTGAAAGCAGGCTGGTGGCGAGGCTCTTTATCCAAAGCGCGGCTTTTTTCTTTGCGGCATTTTTCCTTCTTTGTATTTGACTTGGAAAAGGCATCCAAAGACAATGTTAACCGTGACTGATTACAATTATATTGAGGGGGGAGGTAGCAATTTAAACGTGAATATTGAAACGTGGAACAATGTCTGGTAATAACATGGTGAGGACAAACTATTCTTTAATTGTCCTACAAGTTGTTTTATATCTTTGTCATGCAGAAACTGGAACTTTTAGGGTGCCAGTGACAAAGTACTTTGCTCTAATATGGTAGGGCAGGCTCACAACAGCCTTTATCTTATTGAATAACTAACACCGTTTCAAAGGGCAGGATTACAGACACACTTCATGTTGGCACAAACACTTTAAAGAGTGCATTTACATTTTTCTTCTGCAAGCAGAAATCTATGTTCATGAAATTCAACTCCCCCTTCTTCTCCAGGTGTAACCCATAGGGCTGACCAATACAAGGACATGCAAACCCTCATTTTTTTTCTGTTTCTCTTAGGGGTAGTGTGAGCCAGGCAGGTATTTTAAACTGTTTTCATTCATGCTCTAAAAGTTGAGAGTTGTCCAAATCCACTCCACCACAGAGCAATGAACAACAAATCTCTGGGCTTTCTCGAAGCCTTGAGGATGGGCTCAACAGCATTAATAATAATAACAATAACAATAACAACAATAATAATAATAATATTTAAAAAGTATTCCTGGGGAGAAAAGCGCTCGGGGAAGCAAAAAGCTTTTGAATTTTCGAAAGCTTTTTGATTTATTGGGAAAAAAATAAATAAATAAACCAACCATCACCTGGAACTTGTAGCACGAGAGCATACTCTAGTGGTAAGTAAGCAAAGAAAGTGCTGGTGGTTTGCGCAGCCTGAGAGCTGGGTGTAGATGGTGAGACGCCTGCTGCCTTTCAGGGGGAGGCTTAGTCTCTCCTGTCTCCTCCTGGTTTGTGCTCCGCTCAGCCTGGCAGGAAATACCCAAGGCAGGCAGAGAAAATAAACAGGAACTTCTGAAGTAATTTAAAAACAGAGCTGGGGAACATATCTCCAAAAGTGGCTGTGTACTTAGAGAGTTGTCTTTGTGTTGGGCTCTGTTGCAGATTTACCCCTGAGAGACGCAGTTTAGAGGAGGCAGGAGATAGGAAAAGGGAGAATAATACTTAAAGCAAATTCTCTTCACCCATGGCAGTGTCATTACAAACTTGAATGAGCACAGTTATTGCAAATAAATAAAAACAATAGACCAGAACCAGTTTTACATAAGAAAATACTGAAATACTGTTCAATTAGTCCTAAGCTTTAGTTAAACCTTTTCTTTTGCCCATCAGGTGATAAGGTTAATACAGAAAGCACTCAACTGCTGTACTTGTGTAACAACAGTCAGCATCCATTTAATGAACTTGCGTGTATACACATTTAGCAAAGCCTCAATATTGTCAGCGCCGGACTGGCACAGAATTTTAATGGCAAAGTAGCCAGCCCCTGTCTCAATCGTAAACAGTGTCCTTATGGAAGAAAAGCTTGCCCTCGTGGGGAACATTAGCGATACCAATAAGCACCACTTCTGTATTTAAACAAGAAGTTTGGCAGTGTTTCACTGCCGATATACTGCCTGCAAAGCACGAAGGGGGAGATTATGATACTTTTATTTGTTCTTAAGTGGCTCGAATAAGCTGCGTTTTATGCCTTCGTGCTTTGAGGGGGTTGGGAAGACCAGGTTTGTGCCCGCACTTACCACGGCAGGGCTGGGATAGCTGGACGTGGTGCAGAGGGCTTCCCAGTGGGACGAAGCAGTACGCGTGCTCCAGCAAGCATCCCCTGAACCCCATCGCGGGGCTGTCACCGTGCCTGTCCCACAAGTGCACATGTTTGGAGTTACTGAGGGGAGCATCTGCATCTCATCTGGTGGTGGGTTTGGCCCAGGGTTGACCATGAAGACTGAGAGCTACCGAGGAGAAGCTGGGACACCTGCACTCACCCAAGCACTCGGGGACCTGTGCAATACAGCACACAGGTGGCTCGTTGTAGTCACCCTGGTGGCACTCTCCAGTGCTTTTTGAATCCATGCCCAATTTAGATTAAAGAAAAAAAAAAGGTAAAGGTCCCCCAGATGTTACTACATTATTATATTCACGGCTATTTCATGCAAAGCAGCAGCTGGGTGGAGGTGAGATGCCCAAATCAGAGTTTGCAGCGGGAGGAAGGAGGAACGCAGCTGAAATGTGATTTGATCAGCAGCAGTGAGGCTATCTGCAGAGCCAGGTAGTGGCATCATGTTGTCCTCTGACATGGGGATGGGACCTCGGGGACTGAGGTTGGAGGGCTGGGGGAGCCTGGGGGGTCAGATCCAAGGGAAAGCAGACTTCATTGGCTCCATCGCTCGCAGGACAGCTCACTCTATTTCGAAAATCAGTTTCATTTTCTTCCCAAAATAATAACAATAACAAAATTAGACTGAACCAATATCCCCTTGCAGATCTTGTTTTCTTTCTTTATAAAGCAGGCTTTCTCATCTTGCAAAAGACCTCCCGTGCCTGCTTGCCGCCGTTCTTAGCAGCCTTCCAGCTGATTTTCTGACACACTGAGCAGTCACAGATCCCATTTGTCTCGGCTGGTTTTCCCAGAACTCTGACAATCAGCTCTATGTTTTCACACCTGATTTCCTTAAACTTATTTATTTATCCCTATGCCTTACTGGTAGGCTTGGGTCTGGTGCCTGATGTGCACGGTGACTCCACACCAGAGGCACAGACCTCACCAGTGCGCCTGGTGCACCACATGAGGGCCCCGTTCCCCTCATCCCCAAACCACTGGCTTATTCTGATTAGGATTTGTAAGAAGGATAGTGTGTTGGGAACACTTTTTACCACCACAAAACACATTTAAATGGCTTTCATCCTTCTTTTTCAGTACATGAACCAGAGATCAACTGTCATCTTGTGCCTTGGCGGCCAAACTCAGCAGCCTGGCCCAAGAAATACCCAAGCACGGCACGTATCTGAAGACCTGCAACAGCAGATGATGCTTCGGATCTCCAGTGATTCCAACTCTCGGTTTGTCATCTGTGCTCTCAGTCTGGCAGCATCCCCACAGCTCAGGCAGATCTCTCAAGCACTCCGTGGATGCTTTTCCAAGCAGAGCTCCTGGACATGCTCCGACCACTGGTTCCTGGGCCTGCACGAGTCCTGTGGTTGTTGTCCTTAGAGGTCAGGAAGAACAAAAAAAAAAAAAAGAAAAGAAAAAAAAGAATCGAGATATTCTGGCTCTGTCTCCATTTTCTGCAGAAGGCCAGGCTAGGAAACCGATTAAATGGATTACCTTAACTCCAGACTAAATCCTGGCATGAACCCAGACCCAATTTGCCCATTCATGGCACCAGTTACTCAACATCCATGCGGCCATAACTTTGCATGAGCAGTCCATGCTCAAGCTAGCTGCCTTGTGGAAGACGCTGTGAGAAGGACCCCAGATTCAATTTACCTGCTGAACCGTGGCTGTGGGACATCAGCAGAAGGATCCATGGCCCACACAGCAGAAGAGCAGACGAGGAACACTCTGCCCAAGCTGCCTACATCTTAACTAAGGCCACCACTGAGCGCACACTATAAAGCACAGCCTGAACACAGGTCTCCTCTCCTTGAAGCCCCAAAGCTCACTTCAAGCTCACGTCTGAGCTCATAACCCTGTAAGGTGGCCATAAGGTGATCTGGGGAATGGGCCTGGGTTCAAATACAACCTAGACCTCCATCGCAGGTGCTGCCAGAGTTTTTGCTGCTGAAAGAGAGGGATGCATCTATTTCTGTATGTCAAGCTTTCAAGAAATAGAGAACCCCAGCACAAAGCTTAGATATGCTGCTCTGGGGCTTGTTGTTGCAACAGCCTTTAAGGAAATGTGGTTGGGTTTTGTTATTATTTTTTTTTTACACCAGGTCACACCTCATGTGATGCGTTGGATGGCTGGTAATTTTGGAAATAAACCAGGAAACATTTTCATAATCAGAAGGGGCTGGTGAACATGCTGGATGCTCTCAGGTGGCTGTGATGAGGGGCTGCAGACTGTGCAAATGAAAGGGAAGCCAAAGGCAGAGCCCCAGTAAGTTCTCACATGGATGTGGCTTTCCAGGAATGGAACTGGGAAATTTGAACTGGTCCCATGGAGACCAAAAACTTCCAGTCTGGCATTGCCTAATCCTGGGTTTCAGGTAAAGTGATCTTACTCTGAGCACCCTTTTAACACCAAGTAGGTGTTGACAGTCACATCAAAACATGTAACATAAAACAAGAGGCTGAGGCAGAATATACTGACATTTCCTAGAACTGTTATTTCAGGGATGGATAAAAAGAAACAGTATCTAGGCAGGGTATTTCATGAGACCTTCAAACCCCTTGTTACATTAAGCGAGAGGGAACAGCTTCTACAGCCTCCTCCTCCTCCTCTCCTCCATCTAAGAGCCCAGCAGAGGGTGACTGCAGCGTCTCGTGGTCAGCAGCCACTACAAAGTCTGCTTTTACATTAATGCACCCGCTGTTGCCACCATTGATAATTTACAAGCTTCAGACTTCTCTTCCACTTTCTGTGGCCTGGTATTTTCAAGCTCCTCACAAGCCAAAATGAGAAAAATGCATCTCGTTTTCCCAAGGCCAGAACTGGTGCAGAAAATAGCCAAGTGCTCGGGACTGAACTCTGCTTCTGCTTACACTGGGAGAAATCCAGCATCCCTCGCTGCCTTCGGCTGATTTCCCCCAGATTCGCTCTGACAGAAAGCAGAATTTGGCTCTTGCTGTTTTCTGATGGCATAAAGGCCTTTAAATAAAATCCTACAAAAGATTTAGTCACAAACAAAATCTGCTGCCTTCAACAAATCTGCCTGAACCTGCGCTGTGAAAGGAGCTGGAGGATCTTGCAGGGGACAGGGGACTCTCCAAGAGGGGCAGCTGTGCAGATACTTGGGTGTGATATTAGCAGGAAAAGGTGCAAAATAGGTGCACTGCAACCCAAGATGCTCCAACTGGCCTGCACTGCCATTACTGCTGGGGGCAAAGGCATCACTGCTCAGTGACTTGATAACCATTATGAGCTAATGAGCAATAGCTTAATCAGCACAGGTGATTCTTCTGCAATATTCAAGATAATTACATACTTTTTTCCTGATTTTTATGAACCTTGTGGATTTTTTTTCACTTGTAAGTATAAGATAATGGCACTGCAGGCAGGATGGAGGCATGCTCAGCGTCACATCTTCCATCCTCCAGCTCCGCAGCGCTTTTGGGGAAGGCAGCTCCCTGCTAAGCACCCTAAGCTTTTCATAACCTGGCAGTTTCTTCCCTTGTCCTGGCCAAAATCCCACTGCTGAGATTCTGCCAGTTAACCCCGCTCCCAAAATATCCATCCTGCCTGGAAGCTGGGGACAAGGAGACGCCGCTCAGACAGCCCCGGCGTGTTTCTAAAGCCACGGCAGAGCAGGGGAAAGGAAGGCAGGCAGCCTTCAGACAACAGGGAGGCTGCCTCGAGCCGACACATTTCTCCCTGCGCTCCAGACAAGATGTGTCACAAGCCCAGCTTGGTGGGGGATATCCTGTCTCCCACCTCCTTTGGCTCACTTGAGTTTCTCCCATCACGGGCCGGCTGGAATTAAAACCAAGAGCCAAATTCCCCCCGGTTGCGGTCAAACAGAAGCGGCTGCCCATCTCCGCCCCTCGCTCCCGTGCTGGAGCCTGCGACGAGCGGATTTCCCAGCTGGTTTTCCAGCCTGGGACCTGCATAAGGCCAGCGAGCAAACAGGAGATGGGGAATTGGGTCCAAGCGGGCAGGTGCAGCGGCTGGATAGCTTGTGGATTCCCCTTCTGCCGTGAAACACCGGTTGCTGCACATATGTTGCAACAAGAGCAGTATTTGCTGACGGCATAGCGAAAGGAAGGGGCTTGCTGCAGTTTGGAGAATTGCTCTCGGGGATGTTCAGGAGCAGGAGGTGTGTGGGAGCAGATGATGCTCTGGGGGATGGAAGATGAAGAATTTTGGCCTCGGCTGCCTGCACCCAATGCGTGCATCTCACCCCGGATATATCGGGTGCGGAGCCACGTCCCTGTGCTGGAGAACTAGGCTTGGGGCAGGCTACCCAGGGAGACTTGTTACAGCACAGGAGAGGTCTAAAAATTGCTGCAAGCAGCAATAGGGGTGAAAAAAAAAAGAATAAAATAATAAAAAAAAAACACTTTGCCGTTACATTTAGCAATCTGCGGCTTAGCAGAGAGAAGGGTAGGCGGTGAGTTGACCGTGGTCTGTAGGTACCACATGAGGAGAAGATTTCTAACGGTGGGGCGGTGATTAATTAAGCAGACAAAGGCAAGGTGAGCCCAAAGTGCTAAAAGCAGCAATTAGATGAACTACACCTGGCAGTAAGGTGAGCGGTCCTGCCCAAAGGTAATGAAACACTGGAGAAATTTGCTTGGGGTGGCTGCTCCCAGCTCATGCCTCAGTGGCCTCACGCATCACTTTGTCCTCCTGGCATCCCTTATTTCTAGCTCCTTTTTGCCATTTCCAGGGGATGCAGGGACATTAGGGATTGAGATGACTTAGATGTTCTCCCAGCCACATGTGGACAAACAGAAGGACCAGGCCAGCAGGGATCAACACCAGGATACCTCAATTCCAGGACCACCAGGGGCCACTTGGCTTCCCTAAAAGCGTTTGATTTTAGGGTCAGAGACTCCACATTCTTTCTCCTGTCCCATGGCAATGTTTCTGAGGGACTAAGACAGGGAGAACCACCCAGCCCCACATATAACAGATGACCTGGACATATGCCCAGTGCCACCACACGTTGGCCTTGGCCTTATTCCACCCCTCCTCAAGTCCGTGGAGCTCCGGGACACCGCGGCCGGGAGGAGAGCGAGGCCTCCCGTTCCTAACAACCCCTAATCCCTGCCCTCCGTAATCAGTTTTAAAACAGCCATCAAATCTTCCCTCCGCCTTTAAAGGAAAAAGTGATGTCAGCGGTAATCTGCTGCCCCAATTTATCCCCGCGTGTTTCGGCAGTTTGGGCTAATGCATTGTCCCACAAACATATGTTTTAACGTCCCCGTGCGCGCACCCACACAAAGGGAAAGCTCTGAGCATGCTGCACTCGTTATGGAGACTAATGCCTTAAATATTACTTTTAATACTAATGTCAGATTATTAAAAACGTAATCCATTCCCCTGATTGGACCTAATGTAAGCAGGAGGATAAGAGGGCTTCTATCCATGCATTAACACATTTCATGGAGCGTAAAGCCACTTTCTTCCTCTTAAAACAGAAGGTCAGGAACTAATAGAATCTGTACTTCGAGTGGTTTTTAAAAACATATTACAGAGAAACTTCAGTGAAAGTTAATCTGTTGATAAGTGTCGGCTGGTGCTGTGTGGGTAAACAAGAAATAAATGTAATTCACAGGCAGTTTTTTCCTGCTAAAGACCTATCTGTGCACTTTAAAACATTTATGTTTAAATAGAGCAGAGACCAGTGCTAAGAAGCACTCAGCTGAAAGCAGCTTTATGCAAATGTGTTGTAAGGGACTAAAATAAAGTAAGCTACCCAAATCTCCCAAAGCTAAAGGGAGAAGGGCTCTGACCCTGGGGGAGCTCTCCCCCGACCCTGACCACAAACCCTTTTTGACTTTCATTCCCTTCTTTGGCCCCATTTTTTTTTTCTCATTCCCACTGCAGTGGGCTGAGTTATTTCCAAAACCAGCCCCGTTTCTTTTCCCCAACATCTGCGGAGTGATTTGGAAATCCCAAACCGGGTGCTGACACAGGGACGACGTCCATAAAGGGCTGATGTTGCCCAGGACCCACAAATTTGGCAGAAACACCATTTTTAAGCAGCCTCAGCTCCCCGACGGTGGCGGAGGCCAGGCGGTGACCCAACTGCAGCGGGCGAAGCAGGAGGTGGAAGCGTGCGCTGGCAAGCTCCGGGGCTTGGCCCTTGTGCTCTCAGCCACATGCCAGGGATTTAAGCTTCAGAAACAGGCTACAGCCACCAGAAAGGGATTGATGACATATGGATTTCATACATTCAGCAAATGAAGGAAAAGCTCTCTGTGGCTGCATGGGATTAGCACCATTCCCATACAATTCCTTGTAGTCCCCCCTGGAGGAGGGCTGCATCGCTGGACACCGTCACCTCCACAGCATTTGGGCCACACTAACCTGCCAGTATGGAAATAAGTGGCCGGTGCTGCTTGCACCCCAAGGCTGCTACAAGTCCCTTGGCAACCAGTCAAGTACAACCAAAACCAAACAGTAGCACCTTTCAGTCCAGGGCAAAAAAATAAATGTTTCTGACAGAACCCAGCTAGTTCCTTTCCCCTTCAAATATCCTCAGGAGGCAACAACTTCCCAACACATTTAACATTGTCAAATACCGTGCGCCGAGGAGACCCCACAGTTCATGAACAAAATCACTGAAGAAGGAAGAAAAAAGGTAAAAGAAAAAGTTTTGGTGCTAGATATTGACCCCCCATAGCCTGGCCATGTTATTTCAGGGAAAGAATAGGACACCACTTTGAAACAAGTGAGATTGGATCGTGCATCTGGTGGTGGTGCAGAGCAGGAGGGAGCTGCTATCTAAACCCCTTATGTGGCTTCTGTCCTTAGCAGAAGCTGATCATGCCTCGGGGGACCCAAAATCCCTACAAATGGGAATTCGTTGGCCATCTATAAGGCTATGATTTTGTCATGGCAGCCACCGGAGCCATGAATTTGAATTAACTCCATGAAATCTTACAAATGGAGGGAGAAATACATCTAATTCGGCAGGTTCTTTCGTTTGTTTCCAACAGGGCATGTCCTGCCACGAGCTGATGGCAATTCAAATGAGGGGAGGCATCACTCAGCAGGGAATTAGCTCTTGTAGCTGTGCCTGTCTCCAAGGCATGCTGCTGAGCGGGGAGGTGGAAGGGTGGGGAATGCAACCAAGGTCCGAACGAGATGGGAAATACCTGAGCAGGAGCAAAATCAGCTTTGGCAGAGACCCTGCAGGCAGCAGAGAGATGGGAGCAAAGCCTCCTGGTGTGGAGCACGGCTCTGCCCAGCCGATGAGGGTAAGGGGACAATTTGTTGAAGGTGACAAACCTGGCCTTGCAACCAGCAAGTTGGTCAGCAAGTCCATGACTTCATGACTTCATTGGTCTCACCAAGTGAGAGCAAAACACGAGCCGGAGCTCACAGGGGGACGGTGCCTTGTCTGACACGGGCAGAATGCTGTTGGAAAAAGAGAAAACACAACATCTCTAAAAGGTTTGAAGAAAATCAACAGGGATAATAATAATAATAATAATAATAATAATAATAATAATAATAAATAAGCCAAGTGGAGGCTGTTGGGTGCTTTTGCCAATGCATTCCCAAGCCTTTCAGCAGTGACAAATCCTTGGTATCGATCAGGACCAGACGCTTGACCTGACTCTGCTATGTTCTTTTCCCATATTTGAAATGATGCCATGTTTGGCCACAACTAAATTCGGGGGCTTCCTGAGCACAATTTTCAGTTAAGTACTTGAAACCCTCTTGAATTTCCATGCGACTTAAGGCACGGCGTTCCTGCTGGGGCCGTTACCCTCTGCGCGGTCGATCAGTAGGCATCAGATGGGAATGAACTCGCAGATGGCAGCCTCGGCTCGGGGTCACACCTCCACCAGCTTCTCTGCAGAATAAATTAGTGCCTCGTCATGCTGTTAGGGAGGGATGCTCTCTGTTATGTGCATGTGTGGATCTGGCAGGCGTACGTTTTGCTGTTTAAAAGCACCTTTAAGCCAGCCCTGGGGTTTGGTATCATTCCAGGGACTTTTCCCTCACTCTTTCCTCCTCCGTGACATAGGTTAAAATGCATTGCTTTAGACCCATGTTTGCATCATCTGCTGGAAAGTTCCTTCTTTACACTCAAGTGTCTCTTAAGCAGCATCACCGGTGTGGCAAGCAACTGCAGGTTTGATTTTCAGCTCACCTCTTTTCTGGTATTCCAAGCACCCAACAGAGACAACGCCACAATCTCCACGGTCCCCTTCATTCTGTGATCTCTCCCCTGTTCCCACACAGGCCAAATCAAGTGAAGATTTCTTATAGAAGAGATAGATAAGGGAAGACAACAGCAGAATGTCTCATTTTTATTTCCTCGAGAGCCCCACAGTGGAGGCATGAAGTGGTGGCATGGTGGGACTTCTCCATCTCAGTGCAATGTCCCATCCTTAGGCATGCAATAATAACCAGCTCTTGAATTGCTCATTTACCTACCTTGTGTTTAGCTTTTCTCCTGGTATGGTCTGGCTTCTTGGCTGTGACATCGATGAATGTGTATAATCCTGTACAGAGTTGGCTAAAGCATTAATCAGAGTTAAAGCATTAATCAGAGTAGCCTGATGGAAACTGTGCCTGATAGCTGAACGCCCTCCACAAGAACGTGCTGACAAGGCCGAGGCTGGTTCAGCCTTGCCCTGTGGTCCTTCAGAAGTGTCCCCACCATGTCACTCTCCCTCTGTGACCGTGGCCTCCTCCAGCTCCTGCCTGTCTCACCAGGGAAGAGGGACCCAGATCCTCCTCCAACTTTGCTTCTCATTGGGAAGGTCTTCTGCATCTGCCCCTACCACGGTAGGAGAGAAAAGAAGCAAAGTGACCTCGTTACCTGTGAGACAAGGTAATTTTTAAAGCTGTCAGATGGGGCAGAAGGTGGGCATGGCATAAGGAAGGAGGTGGTCATAGGCTCGTGCGCCAAGCATGGGTCCCACCAGGAGCAGCAAGCTGGACCATACGAGGGGAAGACGCTGAAAATCACCGGAAAACAGGCAGCCAAAGTTGCAAACATTAACAAATTTGGGAATGTCTCCTGTTCAGCAGATCAGTGAGTATCGAAACAAAATGGGGCCAGAAGCTAATTATATGGAAATATTTCTATTTGCACATTTCACTGGAAGGCAAAGCGGAGAGTGCAACTAATACATCTCTACAACTGACAGGAATATTAAGTTTTCTGTCATTTTGCTACCACAGCTACCTTTCTCAGCATGCATTCTGTCCTAGTTCCCATTAAGGTGAGAGCAGAATCAAACTCATTAATTGGCTGCATTTTAGATATGATAAGAATTTAGTGGCTGTTGTTAATTAAACTACAAAACAACTCATCTTGCTGCGGTGTGCATTCCAAGTTGGAGCAATTAATTCACTCACTTAAACTGATCAAGATTTAATTACCATCACTCTGTGCAATTACTCCATAATTAAAGTAATTTGGTTCATTCCACTTGCTGACAGTGTCATTGAACAGCCATTCATAGTAGCAAAAGAAGTGATAATTAACTTAAAGAACAGCTCAAGGCATTTTTACACAGACTTAGTTATTCCTAAATATACCTATACTAGAGAAAGAAACCTATTGTATAATACAGGTGCTTCCCTAGGAAAGGGTTTGGGACATTTTGGGTTTGTTTTATAAGCCAGCACACTGTAGCAAACCCAATTTGGGGCAAGGCTTTGTGGTTGTCACCGGAGAACGTGCTGGTTCGTACCGATGGGCACAATCAAACCTGGATCCCTCCAGCTCTACAGGCTTCCCCTGCCCGTTCCTCAAGACTCCTCACGAGGAAAGAAGCAAAATCCTCAATGAAAAGTTCCTTCCACTGAGAAAACACTGACAGCTCCTAAGATCTTACCAAGTGTCTCGTGGCAGGGAACTACAACAGACACACGTGTTGCTTTCTGTAAGATGCTGAACTCGTACCAAATGCAAAAAACTCAGGAATACTTCTGTATGAACCACTGTCATAGCTAAAATAACGACAGAGACCTGGTCTCTCAGTGCTCATGGTAGGTTTCTTTAGAAAATTCAGTTTTGCCTTTATTTTATTCTAGAAAATGATTTTGCTGGTAGACTTATTCCCCAAGAACTGTAAAAGAGTATTGCAGCCTGTTTCCAGAAGTAGGCTGCTTGTAGGCACAAGGACAAAGTTGGTACCACAAACCTTTGTGCTGAACCTTAGACTCCTTAGATCAGTCTCATCTTTCCCCAGTAACCTTGTAAAATGCCAGCCTCTACAGGAGGGACAGAGAAAGAGGCGGACGTCACTGTCTGTCCTTCTGAAGGAGGATGGAGTGGCAAAGAAGACCTTCAAGATTTTTCAAAGATACGTCTTCTCAGCCCATGCACAGAAATTCAAAACCTGACCCGCCACAACATTTTGCTCACCAAGCCTGCAATATTTGTGTTGAATTTTTATTCCTCACCGCAAAATGATGTTGATCTAGGGAATCATCTCAAGCAAGTGGAAGAAGCGCACTGACTATTGTCCATGACTATCGAGTCAATGGCATGTGCCCTCTTTTCCAAGAGCCCACTTGTCCTCACCAGCACTGTGAGGAAGCCAGGCCAGCTCCAGCTGACCAGATCAATCCACCCCACACTTCAACAGGACCGCCTGTCCAGCACAGCCTCATCCCATAGCATCCCACCACATCCTCAGTTCTCTCCTCATGGTCATGTCTTGGGTGGCCCCCAGCCAGCTACAGAGATCAGTGCTGATGTGTCTTTGATGTGAGGGACAGTATTGACCCCAAATATGCCAGATTCAGCTGATAATGAATACATTCAGCCTGGAAAAATGAGTATTTCTGATTGTTGGAGCTTTTTGATTCTGTGTTTTCTGTGAAAACACGTGGCCACCAACCTGTTGCCGCCATTGGCACGGGCAGAGAAGCACCAACGGGCACGGTGCTAATTAGCACGTGCTAATGACTGATGCAGCCCAGCTCCTCATTCTGTGGGTTTCCCAGGGCGTCAGCACGCCCGGCAGACCACCAGAGCAACCCCAGACATCCCCCGAAAGCTGTGAATTATCCCTGCACCTGCACCGTTTCTAAAGCCGAGCGTTTTGGTCGGGCTCCCAGTGCTGGTTAGCCTTCTGTGACTCAGCAGTGGCTAAGTTAATATCAGCTCTGCCCAGGGGAATATATTCAATATTTCTTTTTACTTAAAAAAGGAGAAAAAAAAAATCCCAAACATTATTTTTAAGCTTCTAAAAGAGCATTACAAAAGAATGAAGGGGGAGAAAAAAAAAGAGGCTATGTAAAGATTGCTTACCAGAGCCCTTTTACAATAGGCAGCCACACAACAGAAATAGGTGGACATTAATTCATGCTAACCTTGCACACCTAAATACCATTAATTCATCAAAACTAATAACATTAATTCCTTCAAAAAATGAGATTAAAGACAGGCACCCCTTGCAGTCATAATCTGTGGCTGATGACACTAAAACGAAACCTCGGGTATACAAAGCTACCAGCAGAGCCTGTAGAGTCTCATAAACTGCAGCTGCCAATACATAAATCCTCGAGACAATATACGTTATTTTCCAGGGAGCGAGCATTTGCACGCCAAACACCGAAGGAAAAGGAATGCAAATAAATAAATAAATAAATGCCGGTGGGTGTCTGAGGAGCTGCTGCCTGTGGCTGGACCCGATGGCAGCTGTGGAAGCAATTTTCTTCTCAGAAAGAGCAGTCGGGCGTTGGGACGGGTTGCCCAGGGAGGTGGTGGAGTCACCGTCCCTGGGGGTGTTCAAGGAGAGGTTGGACATGGTGCCTGGGGACGTGGTTTAGTGGTGACATTGGTGGTAGGGTGTTGAACCAAATATCTTGGAGAGCTTTTCCAACTGTATTGACTCTATGAATGGCAAAGGAGGCTGAGATTTCAGCGGGTTTCCTGGCAGCCGGTTGTGATGTGGCGCACTCTAAAGGTGGGCTTTGGCAATGATGGAGGAGAGATATGAGATGGGACAGCACAAATCGCTGCACGAATTTCTATGGATTTGCACTGAGATGTGTCCGAGCTGCAGCTCGTGGCCTGGCTGAGAGCAAGACCACCTCCTGCTGCAGCGGGATGCTGCATGCCCAGCACCACGGCCCGGGGCTGGCGCTGCAGACACACCACTGACGCCTCTGAAACACCGGAGGTATTATTTCAGATTAAGCCCAGATTAAGCCCATTTAATTTTAACTCGGATTAAGCCCCTGTTTAGAGGCTGGCCCCATTTCCGACACAGCTGGGCTCCCCCTGACTGAGGGGCCACGAGTCACCGCAGCCAGGAGCCTCCTCCTTGGAGGAGACGGAGCCTGCATCTCCTCCTGTCTGCCTCGGGTACACAGTGCTGCGAGATTGGTGCCTCCTGATTTAGGGGTGCCCAGTGCCTGCTGCAGCCCACGGGGCTTTGGACAGCCCTGGACACTGGGGAGGAGGCACGTTGCTCCAGATGGATGTGCCACCTCCATGTGCAACAGCCTTTAATGGCACAGGGCTTCCTCCTGCCCTGCTTTCTAAGAAATACTCCACCATCCATCAATGCCTTTCAAAAAATAACTGTTTGCAATGAAATTTAGGGAGAGAACTATTTGGGACCTGTTCAGGCTGGCTGGAAAACAGCAGTGGGGAGGACACAGGTCCTGCTAGTGTTAGCAAGATCCCAAAGGTCTGGCACAGCTGCTTGAGGGACCTTAAAGTCCCCAAAACCAGAAAGATGTCCCCGTGTCTGAGGCATTACAGTGATGTGTGGCAAACGAGGGGACACGGGAGGATGAGTGTGCCCAGGGAAAGACGAGGATAATTTTTCTTTGAGATCTGCAAGTCATCGAGGTTCCTCAAAAGGCAGGCACTGCAGCAGAGGCAGGCTCTGCAGCGCTTGTTTTTCTATTTGGTAGATTTCTGGAGTATCTCGTATTATAATTCGCCCACCCTTTCCTCCCAGCCCAGCCTGGGCTGCACTATTACTCGGCTGTGCAGCGTGTTTTCACTTCCTATTGACTGGCTGTGCACTTCCCTCGCGCTAATCCCTCGGTAATGGACACTTTCTTTGAGCCAGCTGAGATCCGAGCCACATTGTCTTTGCGGTTCTCGCAGATTTGATTACCGGGATAGCTTTGTTTTCATTATTTTGAGATTTGGGGATTTTGCCTGTTTCCCTCGGATTGATTCTCGCCGTTCGAGGCGGGCTGGCATCCCACGGCTCCTGGTTGTGTTTGATCTGGGAGCGGCAGGGGAGCAGCCCCCCGGCTCTCCAGCCGCCAACGCCGAAGCAAGAACCAAGTTTTGCATTTGCTGGAAAGAGCCTTTTGCTTGCAGAACAAAACCAGAGCAATTTCTGCCACTTTCCTCACCATACTGTGGCACGCTGGCTTCATCTGGGCTCCGCTTGCACCAGGGAGGTGGAAACCACCCCCAGCCTGGGCGGGCAGGGGACGGGGTCAGCCCAGACCACGCAGCCCCTCGAATTTTTTGGCACCAGTCACGGTGTTTGCAGACCAGAAGCTGCTTCCAGCCCAATGCCAGAGCCCAGAGAAGTCCGGGCATGTTCACCTTCCCCACTTCATCTTCTTCTCGGTGCCCTCTCCTTAAATAAAATCACAAAACTAATCTGATATTTTGATGCTTCCCAATAAAGCTTACATCTGTCAGAATGACCTTTCGGCTAAATAGCAATAGCTGGCATTAATCCTATTACTTCATCACGATTATTACTTTTTATCAATGCAACGCAGCTGCCATTTCGGCGTGCGCTAAGTGAATTGAAGTTCTCAGCTGGGGCACGCCGCGCTGTCAGATGTCAAAGCGCCGATAGCCACAGCATGGATCGCCGCTCCTTCTCCCTCCCGAGCCTGCACTGAAAAATCAGAAAAGCAGAAAAGTCAGCTCAGCACTGAGAAAAATAATCCCGTTTCAGCCCGTGGAGGCATCAGGTGAAACTCGTGGCTGTCTCTCGTGGGGAAGCAGCCCACAGCTGGGCAGTGCAGGAAGGACATTCAGTGGCTTCTGCGAAAGAAGTGTGATAAAATTGCTGATTCTGATGACTTGTCTTAAAAGAAGTAATAAAGAAGTATCAGACCAATTCCAAGATTGATTGAAAGGAAGATAAAGGTAAGGTCTAAAGCATTTCTCATGCAGCATTTCCATCCAGTCCCTAAGCACATGTTTTAGGGAGGCAGAGGAATAATGCTACTGACTCGAGGGGGTTGTTCGCCTCATCACATTGCAGGGATCCCAATGTGAGGTGTGAGGCACCAAAACCCTGCTGGCCCAGCCACTCACCGTGACCTCAGCAATCCCACAAGCTTCACGGAGCGATGCACCCAGCCCTACAGCCACCTCCATGGCCACAAAGGCAGGTCCAGCTGGGGCATCTCTCCCAAGGACAGCAAAGGATCTGTCCCAGGATCTTGCAGGTCTTTACAAGCCAGTTAGAGGAATATCCATCTTGTTCAGACATCACTGATCTCAGCTGGAGGCCAGGCATGTGTTAGGTGGCCTCTTGAGGTCTCTACCAGCCTTAATTTTGGTTTCTGTGCCAGGGAAGGGTTGGATGTGCAGGAGGTGGCTGTGCAGAGCTGGTCCTGCTGAGCCCTGCATCGGTGCTGCACCGGCCATGGGAAGACATGGGCAAAGGTCTTCAAAAAAAATATGGCACTGATGATGTCCTGGGCGTGGATATGGACATGGGGGTGAGCATGGATGTAGGCACGGACATGGGCAGTGCAGTTAGGTCTGAACAACCCTAATGGTCCTTCTGGGACCCAGCAGCTGGTGGGATCCTGGTGTGCTGGGAGCTCCTGCTGGGACTGGAAATGTCCAGGACAAGGGGGACATCCCCCAAAAGGCCCAGCCTTAGGGGATCCCCTGGATTTAGGAGACAGCTCCGGACGGTGCCTACTTCTTCTTCAGCTTCTCATTTGTCCTTTACAAGGTTCTGTGATTTAAGAACGTGTGTTAAATCTTCTGCAACAATCAATTCAAATATACAAGTTTGGCTATTCAAATTACTTTTCCAAAAGTACTTTAAAATGCATTAAGTTATTAATTGCCTGCTGGCACTTTAATCAAACGGGAAAATTGACATAGCCAGAGGCATGTATTTTTGTGGAAAGGAAATTTATTTAAGAAGAAACAGCAGCTCTTACTGCTTAATTTAAACTGAGAAAACTGTGGAAAATCAACTGCTATGGAAAATTAATAAAACATTTCCAGCTGCAAACAGTGACTAATTGTACAAGATGAAGACTGCCTGGAATTAATAACTTGCAATCTTCTGTGTGAAGAACCCCCTACCAGTTCAATTTACTGGGAGATTAAATTACTTCTAAGTTTGCCATATTAAAACAGAACATGAATAAAATGTTAGTGAAAGCACATCTATTATTTACTGTCTGTGATATGGATATAATTATTTCCAAACAACCACAATGTGACGTGACTGGCAATACTGAAGTTATTTGCTAGTGAATGGAGTTCTGCCACCCCGGTTCCCCTAAAAGCAGGGTTTCTGCAGATGGCACGTTGCTGCCGCAGGGAATTATCCCCCCAGCCCCTGCCCCGCGATGCCCAGCACCCCCTTCTCGCTGCTCTTTTAGCACCGACACCGCTGCGCTCTCCCCACCGCCCCACGCTGTACGAGCCCCGCGCCTCCCTCGCTTTGCCCAATTTTTATATTTTTCCCCCTGTTTTAAAACAGGAGCCAGCTGAGTGCGCAGAAAGCCTGGTGCAAGTCAGAGCTCCAGCAGCTGTGGAGCAAAACCAGGCGAATGCTGTGTCCCCCCCCCGCCCCCCCGAAGCTCACCTGCGGAGCCGCCAAACTCGCGCTTTCTTTTCACCCGCGTGCCAAGTTCACGGGGAGCGTAAGCCCCTTTCAAAGGAGGAGAAAATGGGAAGATGGCAAAGAAACAAAGCCAGGCGAGAGGGTGTTCGCTAAAACCCAAACAAAACCCAGCGGGGTTTTGGAGCAACCCGAGTGGGAGCAGGAGGTGGGAGAGCCACAGAGGAGTTGCCAGCTCCTGGGATGCAGTGTGGTGGCCCCAGTGTGATGCTGGGTGCTGAGATGAAGAAAAGAAAGAGGTTGTGAAGGCATGGGTTAGGTGCAGGAGGTTTTACAGAAGGTTTTGATGCACGGGGTGCATTGGGAATGGGGAGGGACCACCTGGGATGCATTTGGCTGACAACACTCACCTGTCACAAGGTGCAAAATGCTTCCAGGGCATTAGTGTAGCACTAAGACACTTAAAAAAATAAAATGAGCTACAGAGATGGGGCATGGGAACACAGAAATTGTCTGTGGGGTATCAGTCTGTGCCATTCAGCTCAAAGACAGGGAGGAGAATGACTGCATGATGCCATCCCCACTTTAGAGAGGGGAAACTGAGGCATGGAGCAGCCTGGAGCACTGTGTTGGGGGTCTCATGGTCACAGCCCCAGTGGGGACACCCTCTCCGTGTCCATCTCTGCCCACCTGTCCAGGGAGGGATGCCCAAGCTGGCACCCACCACAGGGCATCCTGGCCACATGGGGCTGTCAGCACATGTCCGAGTGCCCTCAGGAAGCCCTAAAATGGGGTTGGAGGGATGGAGGTGGATGCACCACCGTGGGAACCACTCATTCAAACAGAAATTAGTGGTTTACCATTGCATGGGACTGCCTCTAAGGCTTTGCTTTGACATGAGCCTGTCCCGGGAAGGTCTCATCAGGAGATGCCAAGACCCAGCAGAAGGTGCTGCAGACATCTCCACTTGCTCCCAGCTCCCCAGCATGGCACGTGGTGCTTGGAGCCTCACAACGTACCTCCAAGGCCCACGAATGATAATGAGCATAATTATCAGTGCTGGGCGTTGAAAGATAAGAAGTCCTTCTTCTCTATCCACGAGCAAATGAGTTGTAGTGCAGGTCTGTGGGTTAATATACAGAATGTGCGTGGATGGAGACGGAGCTTCCAAAAGATATTTTCACGTTTCCATAATTGAGTGTGTCACATTTAATTGCAATAGGCTTTGCACTGCGCAAACCTGGGGACCTCTCCTCTTGATAGAAAATTAGACCTGATTGCCTAATTGCAATTACCTGGGTAATTAGATAGAAATAAAGTGTAGCCTTGTGCTGCACAACAGTGAGGATCCACTTCCTAACAGAATTGGCCTGACTTCAATGTGGAAAGCTTGTACAGACAGACAGACAACTTAACCAGCTTGTAATGATGCAAGACAAGCCCCAGGGCTTGCTCCCTCCAGAAAATAGTTTAAAAATGACACAAGTCTGGCTGCAAAAAGCCTCATTCATGCTGCAGTCCGGATCCCATCAACCTGAGGTGTTGGAGAGCAAGGGGGCCACCATGCCACAGTGTGCAGCTCCTGTGAGGGATCTCTTGGGAGATCTCCTGCACAGCCAGGATCCTGCTCCAGGCCAGTGGGAGATGCTTCACACTTTGAGGCACCAGCCCTGAAGGTGCAACTTCAGCTCTATGGGAGCATGGTGCTGGGAAAGGTTCAGGTGGGATGGGAGGAACTGGGGAAGAAGGATGGGCCTGTGTCACAGGGATCATGGCTCACTGCCACCACACCTTGATGCCACCATGCCCTGCTGCCACCACACCTCGATGCCACTGGGCTTTTCTGGGCCTGGAAGGAGAGCTGTCTTTGCTCTGGAGTGGGTTCAAGAAGCAAGAAGAAAGCGATAATCCCCCCTTGGCAGGGTGCGGTGCTCATAAATCCAAGTGGATATAACACTCACCTGGAGACCTGGCAAGACTTGTTTGCCTGAAAGCCCCCTTCTCCCCTCTGCTGGGGATGTGCCAGCCCGGAGCCACGTCCCCATGGGATGGAGATGACCTGTGCCATGCTGCAGCCCCTGGCGAGGAGCGGGAGGAAGAAGGCATCTCTTTGTGGAAGGTGGCTGCTATTTAAAGCAGGATCAGCCCCTTTCCCAGCCCCTACCCCATCGTTCACCCTTGCCTGGGAAAACCTGGCCTCCCTTTGCTCTGAAGGGCCAATTCCAGCCCCGTTCCCCCGTCTCAGCCCTCATCCCTCCATCCAGACCCATTCCCCCCACCCTCACCCACCACGTTTCCCCCATCGCCACCCCGACGCTCCCTTTCTCCCCGCTTCGTTGTGCTGTTTTCTTTTCCCTTTCTCTCTTTTTTTTTTTTTTTTAAAATTCCCTTTCTTCTCTTACCCTTAAAGAGCAAACAAAACAAAACAAGAGAAAGCGGTGCCAATCCGATCCTCTTAGCCCAACGTGCCTACCCCGGGGAGGGCTCCGGCGGCGCGCGGCAAAACCCCGGCGCATTCGTCCTGCTCCTTCCCAGCAACTCCGGCAAATTGTAAGCCACCACGGAGGGGTGTGCCCCCAGGCACCCTGCAAATCCACTGCCTTTGTCATAACGAGAACAAATCCCACCTTTGAAGTTTTTCCTCCTTGTTACAAGGGGAATGTCTTTTGTTTAATCCATTTTAGCCTTTAATGCCTGACCTGGATCAATCCTGTTGGGTAGATTACACACTGCTCACGCCGACTTTAAACTACCCTACAGGGATTTTTATTTCTCCCCCCTACTTTCCCCGCTCTCAACGCCCCACATCGGTGTGAGAATCTCAGCAATAATCAGCATTACACTTTAGGCCGTCGCTCACTTTGAAGGGGGAGACTGTCCTTTAACGGAAGGGCGGGGGGGGACCCTAAATATCAAGCAGATTTAATCAGCTCGGAGGCCTTTCAGTCTCATAGTCATAAGGGATCTTTATTAGTTGTGAAAATCAGCACAGAACTTGGTTGGGCTCTGGGTGTCACCATGTCCTCCTCGGCCATTTTGTGCTGTTTGGGACCTCGCAGCCTTCCCATTGTATATCAGGGGTAAAGCATGGGAAACACCAACCCCCACACACCACAGCGTGCAGCTTCCACACCGTGTCCGAACCATGCTGGCCTCCTCCATCCCATTGCTCGTACAAAGGCAAGAGGCTGAAAACTGCTGCCAAGAGGACCCAGGTGCCCTCCCTGATGACCCAGACACGCACGGAGGACAGATTTGTACATGGCCCCTAACCGGGGCTCACAGCAGATACCATCTGTAGGTGGCATATCTACAGCACCTCTCCTCTTCTACAGCATGTGCTGTAGGTCTCACTGGCAGTTTAATGTGGGCTTTCTTGCATTTTCTTGCAGTTTGAGGCTAATCTCCAGCCCTGTTCTTGAAGGGATACAAAGCAATGAAGCCCAGGCTCGTGCAGGGCTGCGGGGATCCTCCAGAGGTGACGGCAAGCAGCATTTCCCTGCCCTCCCCAGCCCAGGAACCAGGATGGAGGGAATATTACTCCCACCAACATTTCTTTGCCCCTTCTGGCCATGAAGCCAGTGCCAGGGCCTCTGTTCCTCCTAGCCAGCCTCTCTCCAAGTTACTCACAACATTTTTAGGCCCCAGACTGGACATGGTGCTTCCCCTTGGGCCTGGCAGGGGCAGGACAACTCCTGGCAGGGCTCACATGGTAATAAACACCCAAAACAAAGTGTATATTTTGTGTCATATCAGCCGCGGGCTGCGATTTGCTCTGCTTTCAACAGCAGGCATCTCCTTCAGGTTAGCACTTTGGCATCCCGTTTTTCCCCCCTAACCATACCATTGAGGATCCCCATCCTGCTCGCTTCCAACCATGGTTCGAGGTCATTTTAGATTCCTGTAAAAAGCTCTGGTCTCTCCCTGCCCCGTAGCATGTACCTGCCTGGTGTCTCATCCCATCACACACACAGGAAGGCAAATGGCAGAGGTGAAACTGCCAGAACATCCCAGGGACATCTGGTATGGCTGACCTCGAAAAGTCCCAGACATCTCTGTCACTAACAGACCTTTCCCTAGGAGCTGGGAAGACTGGGGACATGAGGACAGCGAGGTTGGGACTCCCATCAGAGACAAATGGGTGATATGACAAGGTTCCCCAAAGCCAGGTGACTCGGGGACATCTCCCACCCTCATCCTCAAGCAGCTCATGGCTGGCAACCAGCCGAGGTCACCCCAGCAGGAGGTGGGAGCCATCTGTCGTCACCACCATCGACGGCCCAGTTTGGGGGTTTGCCAGCAGGAGCCACAAAATGCCCACAAGAGTGGGGCCATTTTACAGCCCCCTTGGGAAGGGCCAGCTTTGGGCCATGCCAGCCATCCCTCGGGACAAGTGCGGGTAAGGAAACATCCTCTTTGGCTATTTATGAGATTGATATGCCTTGAAATTAGTAACCCTCCATTAGCTCTCCAAATAGCTCCAAATCATTAGGGTCAGTACGTCTGCACTCCTCAAAATGAGCTTTTACCTGAATTAGCATCTCAAAGAGGTAGGGCTCCCTTCCCCTGCACATCAGGATGATTTTCGTGGCCAATCCAGGCCCCGCATCCCAAATACATTCAGGGGAACCTGCTGGCTTGTTTAAAATGTTCTTTTTCTTTCCCATTCTTTACTAAATGCCTATTATATTAATGTTTAAAATCCATTTAAGTTCATCATGGGTGGCTTTGTGAAGGGACACCGGGCTCCATCACCGTAATTAGATGATTTATTGCCCTCTCGTGGTGACACACGCTAACTAGAGAAGCTGTGACTTAAATTGGATGAGCCTTCCAAGAGTGCTTGGGTGAGAAATAAAAGGAGAATTATTAATACCATTAGGAAACAGCGGCGTATCCGTGCTAGGGATACACTGTGCTAGGAGAGGGATTAGCCAAAACTCTCTGCTTTGCAGCTGAGCGCTGTCGTAGCAGGCGCCCGGCCCGACGTGGGGCCGACCTCTCCCATCAGCTGGCACGAGTGGGGCGAGGCTGGCACGGGGATGGGGATGCCATAAAAATGGAAATATTGGACGAGAGCACGGGGTATGGAGTGAGAAACCACTGGGAAAGCTTCGCCCTGGGGCCTGCTGCTCCACGTGCCCCTGAGCAGGACCATCTCTGCCCTCCCTCCTTCTCTGCTGCTGGCCACAGGAGGCAGTGGTTTCATTTTCTTTTATTCCAAAAGTTTGTTTCCTCTTTTCTCACTGCTAATAAAAGTACATTACAGGTTTGCAAGCCTTCTCCCCTCCCGTTGTGCCAGCCTTCCACATTGTCCCCCCTCTGGGGAAAGCTGCAAACCACCCCAAGTTAACCCACGGTCTGATAATTTCCCACCAGTGTAAGGGGATCCATAGCAGCACTTTTGCTGATTTAATTAAAAACAAAACAACAACAACAAAAACCAGGCAGGTCTGAACTGCAATAATTTGCTGTAAAACCCAAGTATAGACCTAGCTTGGAGCTGTTATTCAAATGCCTGAGTTAATACAGTGTAAAACCATGAACACATCCTCTTACAGCGGGGCTTAAATCTTTAAGAGTGGCTTATATCAATCTAGTTTAAGTCAATTCCTCACCCAGTTAAGCTAAATTGAAAGAAGCACTCAGACCCCAAATGCCGGCACAGAGCTGATGCCACCTAATCCCCTTGCACGTAGAACTGGCAAAAGAAATACCAGAGACAATGGCTGGATGCCCTGTGACCACCAGAGGTGTGTGTGCAGATGAGGTTTTCCCAGTGGTAAAAGAAAAATAAAGGAAAATAAAAAATAATAATAATTAAAAAAAGCTTTTCTCCTACCTGGCACAATTCCTGGAGGCCAAACACTGCTCCTGGGTCTGACTGCTTGAGCTTCGCCATCGAGCTGGGGCCGTGCTGGCTGGCAGCAGGGCCAAGAGCATCCCTGAGGAGATGCACAGAGTTAAACACTCTTGCAGTAAATAAATAAAATAAAGCTTTGATTTTTGCTGCAGTCATTAGGAAGCTTCTCATCTGGGTCCTGCGAGCACATGAGCCTTCGGCCTCAGGCACCCCTGCACCCCTCACCTCTGCCCTGCTCCACTCCGGTGCTGAGCAGCAGCTTCCCAAAAGCCAGAGGCAACCCCAAATGCTGTGACCCCAAACGCTGCGTTGTGTTCAGCCTTGCGGGTCTCCTGCCCTCCCCATCCTTTACAGACCACCAGGAAGAAAACCTAAAATCACCACTAGCGAAGTCATCAAACCCCTTGGAAAATCTTGGGGGGGGTTAAATAGGCACTGCTATGGGGGTGTCGCCAACCAGCCCCATGTCTCCTCTTCCCAGCCCTGGAGCTCAGTCTCTGAGCAGGACAAAAGCCATTTTTCATCCTTTACCCACTGACATTCATTGGATGTGATAACTGGGCACACGAAAAAGGCAGCCCCACACAGAAGTGACCCAGAGCAAGGAGCCCGCTGCTGAGCACCCCCCCCAAAAACCCACTGCAGGCAGCAGCACCGCGAGGACACGGAGACAGCGACCCCAGAGGATGTGGCCCGATGGAAAAATTCCTGTTTTCCTCACACCTCCCTGCCAGGCTGCGGCCCTGGCTATGGGAGAAATCGATTCCTTGCCCTCTGTAGCAAAAAAAAAAAAAAAAAAAAAAAAAAAAAAAAAAAAAGGAGCAGTGCCTGCAGGAGGAGGGCGGTTTTCCTACAGATTTTGGGTATGCTCAGCCAAAAAACCTGACCTAAGGGCATCACGGCCACCCTGCAGCCTTGCTTGGATGCTCTAAGGGCGTTATCCCTAAGGGTTTTGGGGGGCTAGTCTTGGGCCAGGAGCCCTATTTACCTGCAGAAACAAATTTCCTCGAAGAAATGGGGATTTTATTCTCTTTCAGCACCCTCTCCCCCGGCTCTGGGCATTAGGTGGCAGCAGCGCACAGGCAGCGAGGGGCCCCCACTGCAGCAGTCCTCTCCTGACCCTTTTTCGGGGATTTCTGCAAGCCAGGGGGGTTTGCTCCTGTCATCCCTACAGGGCAGTGACCATTGGGGTCGGCAGCGACCCCCAGATATTGGGGTCTTTGGGAAAGTGGCTTTGGGTAGTGCACATTGTGGCCGGCGTTCGGCTGGGGCAAGGGGTGGGTGCTGGGATACCTGGCCATAAATCTGATTTTTGGAGGGCGATTTGCAGGAGGAAAAGCAACGCCCTGCCACCAGATGTGCTCCAGCTCCACCCCAAAGTACTATGACAGTGAGGTGGGCAGTCCCATAAAACCCCCTGGCCAAGGAGTTAAGTCTTGGGAGCGATGATGAAAATTGCAGTAAAATAAATAAATAAATAAATAAATAAATAAACAAACAAACAACCAAATAAATAAATAAATAAATAAATAAATAAATAAATAAATGAGGAGAGAAAAAGACTTCTTTGCTAATGCTACAGCTGCAGAGGAATTTATGGAAGGGCAAGGGAAGTTGTAAGGCACAGTGTTTATTTTTCTGCCCGACACATCCACTTGCTCAGTCTCGCATTGCCTTATCTACCAACCCCGATAAGAGCCCCGGAGAAGAAGAAGAAAGAAAAAAAAAAAAAAAAACCAAAAAAAAAACAGCAGAGAAATTAGCAATCA
The DNA here is from genome assembly GCA_011074415.1 of Stictonetta naevosa. Lineage (NCBI taxonomy): Eukaryota > Metazoa > Chordata > Aves > Anseriformes > Anatidae > Stictonetta > Stictonetta naevosa. The sequence continues at coordinate 50,237,188 of CM021701.1, forward strand.
CAAGATATTGCATCAGGCTGGTGTGACAAATGCGGGGACAGAGAACACCGTGTCCTTCGCCCCCCCGAGATAGGGCTGCCTGGAAACCAAAGGGCTGTTTTACCCAACACCGCGGGAGCAGGACGCGCCTTTGGGGTTCTTTTCCTGGTGCCACTTCTGCAAAGGGTGGAGGCACCGGTCCTGCTTCCAGCCCTGGTCACCGCGGGGTGCTTGAGAACAAGTGGCTCTCGAAGGAGCCTTTGCTGCAGCAAAACGAGGCATTTTGGGGGCTGCACACTCAGATGGTTTTGCTCCAGAGCCCAAGGGATGGCACGACAGCACCCGGATGCCTCCTGCGAGCACCCTGCAAAGGGGAAAACCAGCAGGCTGCCGACAAGTGAGGCTGGGTTAAACAGCTCGAGGCTACCTAAATTTAATTTTTATTTAAGAAAAAAAAAAAAAGAGAGAGAGAGAGAGATTGTCTGTAACCTTCGGCTGTAACCTTTCTCCATCTCGCTGATGAAATTTCAGCAGTCTGCCTGCCAAGAACAAGTCGCAGGACTTGCCAAGCGCTATTGAGCAGCGTGCCCCCGTGGCTCAGGGGGATTTCGTGACTTAGCACGTGTGCGCCGCAGTGATTTACACCGGAACGGGGGGGAGGCAGGAGGTCACATTCACAAATGTCGTGAAAATCCTTAATTACTCCCCCAAGGGCTGTGTCCGAGCTACCGGAGGGCCAAAAAGGAGATTGAAAAGGTTCATTAAGGAAGTTGGCGGACAGATGCGCCCGCATCGCCCAGCCGCAATATGGTCCGTGACCTTAAACCAGCGAGCTGGGAACCCGAGCACGATGTGATGAGAGGAGAGAGTGGGAGAGCTTTAAAGCAGCACTTGTAACCCAGCATCGTGAGCGAGCTGCCTCGAAATGCTGGTTTTGCTCTGTGCAACGAGCAGCAATGCCAAGAGAGGGCAGCCCAAGCCGCCGCATCCACGCCCGGCTCTCTCCAAATCTGCGCGCCGAGCCATTAGGATGCTGCGAGCAAGCAGGGGAAAAAAAAAATAAATTAATTAAATAATAAATCAAAAAGGCATTTCCAACCTAAATTCCCTCTACAAAACACAAATAAATAAATAAATAAATAATGCTGGGAAAGAAAATAGAGGAAGAAGGCAGAAGATATGAGGGGAAGCCAAGAGAGCTCCCATCCATTCGGAGGGAGCAAGAGGCTGAAGCCCCAAGGCTGCGAACTGATAATTGTACGAGATGTGAGGCTGAGCTGAATCCCTCTCATAAGGGGACGTGGGGGAGACATGAGCTGAAGTGAGGTGCCCCAGGGCTTTGTTTTCGAAACATTTTAGGAAAAAAGACATGGGGAAAGTTTCCTACGCGGGGCGTAACTCAGCCCCATGGAGCGCGTCCCGGGGGTCTCGCCCCTTTAGGGGGGGCACTGATTTCCCACGCAGATGTCTGGGCTTTTGGTCTCCCCCGAGCCCATTAAGGGCCTCTTCCCTGCAGAATGAGGCAGCTTTGCACATTTACAGTGTCCTTAATAAATAGTGACAATAAAACCCGTGGAGATAGGGTAATGGATTGTGTCAACGTGCAAATATCTCTTCGGGGCATTTCCAAGCGAGTCGCTTGATCTCAGCAGCCCTAATTGTGGCTGGAAAGCAGGTGGGGTGTATTACACTAAGCACTCGATTCAGGCAGTTTAAAACCAGCATTATTCACTGCCCCAACCAGAACCCTGAGCTCCTTTCTTCCATTTCTATGCAGATCTGTGCAGCCTTACAAAGCACGCGCTCGTGGCTCCGGCAGATAATAGCTGTGCCGAAATCCAGAGGGGCTGGGGAAGTTTTGTCCGTGCTCGTGGTGCTGGGCATGTCCCTTCCCAGGGAGAACAAAACCACCAGGCTCTGGCTCAGCTGGTGAAAATCTGAGGTGCTGAGATGAGGATTGGCCCCCGAAGCGGCGGGGCTTGGGGCGGACAAAGTGAATTAATCAGAAGGAAAAAGAATTACCCAGCAAATTCCCTCGACATGTTGTACCAATTTAAAGCAGTGTTAATGTTGATTTATTGATTCAGAAAGGTACTTACATTTATAAAACAGCGAGGGCTTGTCTATAGTGCCAATAACGTAAGGCAGACCTGCTGGCTGTCACATGGGCGGCTCTGACCCTGCATCAGCACAGCAAACTCGTCAGGTGAGGCGAAGGGAGCACAGGGAAAAAATCGGGAAACTTTATTTCCCCTGCAAGAAAATATAAAGAATTAAAAATAAATATATAAAGCGAGGCTAAAGGCCAGGATAACACATATGAGCCGAGTATCCTGCGATGATCCAGGGAGTTAACGAGGCTGGAAATCAAAGGAGCAATGGGATGGAGCAGCGAGGTCTCCGCCAGCACATCTGGGACCCAGGAGGGGTGCACGGGCACCCCCAGCCCCACGGCAGCCCCAGCAGCACAGGGAGGTGTCCCCAGGGCCAGCACTGCCAGCCATTAAAGATGGGAATTTGTAGGGTTTCATGCGAGCAGTGATGCTGAACAAAAGCCCACTGAGCTGCGTGTGCTTTTCTGCGTTTTTTTTTGTTTGTTTGTTTGTGTGCAGAATTTGGTTTCTTTGCCTGGTTTTTGGAAAGCCACGAGGCTTTAGGGCAGAGTGCCTCAGCAAGAAGAGACCTTGCGGTAGGAAGGGTTTTGGGGCCATGGGATTGCTCTGAGCAGCTCGGCAAAGCCCGATGGCAAGCAGGGAAAGGTTTTGGGAGCCAAAAGGCTGGAAGATGCTGAGTGCTGAGAGCCTGGCCTGGCCAGGGGACCCTGGGGACAGCATGGGGCTGGGACAGCCACAGCTTCTCTGCCAGGGCACCGCTGTCCCTCTGCTCGGTGGCTCGGCCACAAGGGATCCACGAACAGGGCAGTGGCAGGAAGAAAACCCCCTTCTGCAGCAAAAGCAAGCCAGTGACCCGTCCCAGGCTCACACTCAGGAGACACATGGGAATAAAGACACTTCTCAGAAGAGGAGGAACAACCTAAGTCACTGCCCACAGGTCCAGCATGGCCAGGTCGAACAGGCAGCGCAGCAGGTGCTTGTTTGTGCAAGAAAGCCCACGTAAGCTCTCCACGGCTAGACCCAACTCCTTACCGGCTTCTTCTCAAAGCCAGGGGGAAATCGAGATGCTTGCACAAGCCCTGCCCGGGGGATTTTCCCAGGCTGGACCAAAGCAGAGAGGCTTTTCTCAGCCTGGACATCGCCATCCTGGGGAGCTCCTGGACGGGCTCTGGAGCAAAGATCTTGGGGCATCCCCATGCTCAAGCAGCACACGGGGCAGAGAGGAAGAGCAGGGGGTGATTATTTATCCCTGGAGCCAATTCAGATCACAGCTGGGCAGCTGGAGCAGGGTCAGACCCCCTTGTCCCCATGCTGTGCCCCCAGCCCCGCTGCCACGTACAGCCCCGGCCATCTCCGTCCCCACCCGTGACGGAAAAGAGCGAGGCGGCTCCGGCAGCAGACAAATGGTGCACAAATTGCACGAGCTGCAGAGGTTGTTGCAGTTACTGAATGATTAAAGCAGCTGAGCTCTGGAGCAATCGGGATGAATGCGGTTTAAAAATGGGGGAAGGTGGGGAGGGGACTCCTCCGGCATCTCTCCGGGGGCTGTGCCGTGGGAGCCCTCCGAAAGAGCTCCAGATAAGTAAGACATCATTAATAAATCAATGACAGGAGAATGAAAATGGAAGTAGATGAATCAGCGAGCTGATCGGGTCACAGATGAAAAATAGCACATCTGCTGCTGCTTTCAGTGCATTAACAAATAAGGCCACTGGATCAGACACACTAATGCTTGGAATAATGAAGCTTCAAGACCGATTAGAGCATAAATCACTTTTTTAAAACATCGCCGGCCCCTCCTCGTCCATCGGGAGACATATTTGCTTTATGCTGTGCGCTTCTGGCAGCGACGTGGCAATGCTGCTGCCCCGCTCTGCTTGGCAAAACCCCAAACCAGGGCTCAGCCCGGTGCCGTGGTCCCTTTGGGGTGCGTCTGATCCAGGCGGTCACCCTGGGGCAGGGACTGACTGCTGCTGCCTTACTGATTTCTTGATGCCTGGATGGGACCTGAACACCTTCCCCTCTTCCTATCGGATGTGCAGAAATTTGGGGTTTGGCTCAGCTCACGGGCTGCAGAGTGATTCCCCTCTTCAGGCTGGGAACAGGGAACCTGGCGTCAGACTGGGGGAACGCAGCATCACCAGGTCCCAACAACATCTGGCTTGGGAAGAAGGGATCCGCCTGGATTTTGGGAAGGAAGATGAAGTGACTTTGCCATGGTCACACAAACCAGCAGCGAGCTGGGAACAGCCCCAGATTTGCCTTTGGGGTCCCGGGGCTCAGGGATGGGGCCAGGAGCGTGATGGCATTGCAGGGGACCCCACCGCAGGCTGGCACATCCCAGCCCCATGTGGCGAGCTCTTGCAGAGTTCACCCTTCTCCCTGTTCATATTTTCCCATCTCTTCACTAACAATCGTGGGGACAGCACAGCACCCCAAAGCCTCCCTCCTTCGTCCCCTCTGCACCAGCTGAATGCCAGCCCCAGGCCCACAGGCTGTGGGACATTCAGGGGCACAAAGCAGGAGATGCCGGCACCGTTTGGGTACCCACGGACCCAGGGGTCTCCCATCCCGGCTGCTCCCCGATTTCTCTCGGCGCATCCCCGCCTCCTCCACCCCTCCCTGGGCACAGCAATGAGATCAATAAGCTCATCAAGCCGCTACCCTCTGGGCTCGCAAGAGAGACGGATCGTTATTGGTGTTTCTATTTTTAAATAGTGCACGGATATGACAGCAATAGGGTCATCCGTGTCCCCAGCTCCGCCGAATCGTGACCCGAGTCACAGATGGCCGGGTCTGCAAAGAGCAGTGCAGCCTGTGCAAGGAAACCCGGCACCAGGGCTGTGATAGGAAGAGCCACTTCTGGGTAACCTCCAGGGGCACCGCTGCAGAAAAAACCCAGCTATTTCCCCCCACGTCCCCAAATTCAGTCCGGGTGGGTCGTGCGCTGACGTTGGGTTGACTCAGAGGTCAGGCAGCTTTATTCCAAAAAGTGGAAATTGCATTTGGGACGAAATATCTGCGCTGCTGCCTTTTCACCGTGGGGATGATGGGATTCAGGGGAGCCACGCACGGGATTGCTGCCTGGCAAGATTACCGCCCCGTGACGATTTTACACGACGCCGCTGTCATGATGCAAATGCGAGCCTCCGGGCTTAGTGCCGGGAGCTGAATTACCAATTCAGCCGGGAGCACGGCGGTGGCTGCGTTGCGAAACTGGACCTGGGTTTGTGCACCGTCAGCAGCGCTGCCTTGGCATTAGGAACTGGGGCTGGGCAGGGGGCAAAGCCTCTGGGCCCCCTCCCCATCGCTGAGCCGAGGCGGATGCGGGGGGAGCCACCGGCGTGTCCCCGATGGGTGTCACCGGGCTCAGAGGCACCTTGGGTGCCTGGTGGGGGTGGGGCAGCGTGTGCTGCTCACCTGAGGTTTTAGAGGCATGATTTTGCCTTGGGAAGCATTTAAAAAGGTAGGGTTTGACCTAAAACGGGCTGGGATTGAGCCTTGGGTGCGTGTGTTTGAAAAAATGCCCGTCCTTTGAGTTGAAAGGGAAAAGGAAAGGGAAAGGGAAAGGAAAGAAAGGGAAAGGGAAAGGAAAAGGGAAAGGGAAAGGGAAAGGAAAGAAAGGGAAAGGGAAAGGGAAAGGGAAAGGGAAAGGGAAAGGGAAAGGGAAAGGGAAAGGGAAAGGGAAAGGGAAAGGGAAAGGGAAAGGGAAAGGGAAAGGGAAAGGGAAAGGAACAGGAACAGGAACAGGAACAGGAACAGGAAAAGGAAAAGGAAAAGGAAAAGGAAAAGGAAAAGGAAAAGGAAAAGGAAAAGGAAAAGGAAAAGGAAAAGGAAAAGAGAAGGGGAAGGGAAAAGGGAAGGGGAAGGGGAAGGGGAAGTGGAAGGGGAAGGGGAAGGGAAAGGGAAAGGGAAAGGGAAAGGGAAAGAAAAAGGGAAAGGAAAAGGGAAAGCGAAAGCGAAAGCGAAAGCGAAAGGGAAAGGGAAAGCCTGCAGGCAGGATGAGTCCCCAGGGGTTTGGGGGCAGTTTTGGGGTGCTGCCAGCCCCCAGCAGCCTCAGGTTGTGGCTCTCGAGGGTCTGCGTGGCCGGGTCCCCACAGTGGGCTCGGGAAGGAGCCAGCACTTCTCCTCGCTGCTCCCAGCCCCATGTCCTCTGCTGGAGCCGTGAAAGCACCTGTCAGAAGGGGTTTCAGGCCAGATAAATCCCTGCTCAATTCAGTGCCTGCTACACTCTGCGGGGAGAAGGACGCCCCTGTCCAGAAAAATGCACTCGGCGGTTTTCATCCTTTTGATTTATGGGGCTTCGGGCTGAAGAGATGTTCCTCTCCTCTCCAAACGAAGCCGGCGCTGACAGCTCCATCCATCACGCGGGCTGTCAGAGGCCCGGCGCTTTAAATAAGCTATTAAAGTGAGATCTAGCTGGTTAACAGTCATAACAGACCTGAAATCAGAGCGTTTGCTTACTTCAGCACCCGGCAAAATGAATTTCCTTTTAATGACCGGGGGCTGAGGGTGCGATGGCTGCGGTCTGGGCGACGGGAGATATTCCTGAGCTTGCCCATGCTCACGCTGGGGTGGGAATCCGTCTTTGTTCGTGATGGCAAAGCCTAATTAAGGGGCTCAGACACCTGCAGTGCTTGGCCGTGGGGACCTCTCCGTGGTGGGGGAGAGCAGCAGAGCTCCCCACATCCAAAAAGCAAGCAGCACCAGCAGCCCCCCAGCGCCTTTTCCCTGCATTTTGATTTTCAACAAGCTCCCTGCTGGAAAATCCCAGCACTTTGCCTTTTTTAGCGGCGTCCTTGTCATCTTTTCCCTCTCCATCCCCACCAGCCCGTTCCATCCGTCCCCACCTGGCCATCTGTCTCGTCCACCTCCTCCCCCCCAGCCCCAATCCCTGCTGGCATCACTTCTCCTCCGTGCCGCAGCTGGTTTGTTCCAGGGCAGCCTTTTGCTGGGACACCTGGAAATTGCTGGGATTTCATCTCCAGCCCTGGCAGGGGAGCGAGAGGACCCCCAGTCACCAGCATCTCCAGCATGGGATGCTCGGGGGAGAGCTGCTTTGCTCGGCGTAGGGCATTCAGGTTTCTGTCATCATACAGGAGGCAGGAGGGAAATTGGGGGCATTTTGGACACCCTGGCTTGTTAATACATGAATCAGCTTCCCCTCAGGGTTAATTTCATAATTATCTACCATGTGCCTTGCTTGGCGGCCACTCTCATGTTGAGCGAGGGAAGTCTTGTCCTCGCCAGCACTCCACGGGACACGGGGCCCTCGCCTGCCTCAAAATTAGTTTGTGACCAGGGATTTTGCTGGCACCGGCTCTCAGCCAGGTAAAGCTGCTGGGCAAAGAGTCCAGCACGGACCTGCTCTCTCCCACTGTGTCTCAGAGCCTTCCATGCGATACCGAAGAAAGCTGCTTGCCTTTCTCCACTCCCAGTGGAGAAAATTGGACCCAAGGGTAATCCAAGCCTGCTAGTATCTCTATTTTAACTACGGAAATCGAATTACTGGCCAGCAGGAGCATCGCACTCGCCTGGACCATGCCCTGCCCTTTCCCATGTCCGTGAAAACTTCAGCCAGCATTTTGCAGGGGCTCCTCACCCTGCTCTTTGCTGCATAAAAAATAATAATAATAATAATAATAAAAAGGGAAAATACCCCAGGCACGAAACAGCCTGATCCTTTGGGGAAGGACAGGGGGCAAAGCGGGACGGGTTCTGTGCGGCATCAGGGGGAGAGCCCAGCAGCGAGGGAAGCTCCCCCCGACAGTGATGAACGGGTGGGCCGATGAAAAGATACAGCTGTATTTATTACCCGCGGTCATCCCTGACAGCAGCGTGTTAATAGGAATACTAATAGTCAATATTTCTTCGGGAGAGGCTTCATCCGTTTCCAGCAGCCTGCTGGAGCCCAGCAGATGAGTTTCCTGTGGGCTGTTTCTCGCAGCTGCCGACACGAAGCGATGAAATCTGAGCTCCCCGAGCCGCAGCACGGCGAGGTGGCGTGACTTTATTGGGCTTTCAGAAATCCAATTTTACTGTGTCCGATACCGCGAGTTGATTAAACCTGATTTGAATCGACAAACGTCTGGGCGGGTGGGCGGTAGCCAACTGTGAAAGAAGGGAGAGAGTTTAATAAACAGGCTGGGGAGATAAAAATCTACTTTTATTCCAATAAAACTCCCACGTCAGAAAGCTGATGGCTCTGTGAAGGGCAGGAGAGAGGAAAAAAAGAAGTCTCCGAGCCGGAGAAGACTTGAAGATATCAAGAGCACAAGAGATGAAAGCCAAAAGGCAAACAGGGGGGCAGAAACCTTCTTGGTTTAAAGGTTTAATCTCCTGGACTACAGCTCCCAGGGTGCTGCCGATGCCATGAAATTGCCTTGGGGGAGCAAAGGGAAAAGCCGGTGCCCCCCGCACCGTACAGGGGAAAACGCCTTCACCCCGGGTTGGGTGCAGCTCCTGGCGTGCCAGGCACCAAAACCCCTCCGAAACCCGGCACCAGAAAATTGGGCATCCCCCAGACATCTCCTCCCGGTCCCCAGGAGAGGAAGGAGGCATGGCCACCCCTCACAGCATCCAGAGGGAGCCGATGGGAGCCCCAGCTCCTGGCAGACCCCAGCTAAGCGAGTTTTTGCTGCCCTGCAAAAATATGGTTTTATTTCCTCCGCAGACATCGGGGTCTTTGGTATTCAGCCCGCGTCGGTGCCCGTGGCTCTCTCCCAGGCAGCTGAAGATCACAGCCAGGGATGCTCGGGACGGTCGCTGCGGCTTTGTTCATATGGAGAGCATTGTCAAAACCTACAGGCCTTTTGCAAAAGGCTTGAATGATTTTAGGGTGTCCAGGTTATTCCCAGTTATTCCCGGTCATCCTGGAGAGACGATGGGGAAAAGCTGATAAATCAGTGACCGAGGTGGTGCTCACAGCTCTGTTTTAACAGCGGCAGGGAGCAAACTTCGACCAGCACCTCCCATCCCGCTCCCCTTAGACCTTTCCCAGCTTTCTTCACCTCAGCATCTGCTTTGAGCAGAGCAGGGCTCTGCCTGCACCCCAGGACGGGCAGGATTTGGGGGCACTCCGCACTCCCTACAGGGTATCCTAACACCCACCTGCGGCTCGGTAGCTTTTAAGGGCAAACCCACTGCACGACCCAAAGTTTAAGGACTTGGCGTTCCGACGGGGCACTGAAGATGTTTTATTTTTGCTGGCACCCGAAGCCAAAGCTGGGAGCTGGCGGCGCTCACACGCCTGCAGCGCTGAGAAGAAGATGGGCAGCCTTCATCGCCCGCCAGGTGGGAGCGGTCCCGGACACGTCATCCCGGCTGTTTTACTGCCCTCGTGGCCATCATAACCTGGACATGAGGCACGGCCAGCCCTCCCCTCCTCTCCCATCCTCCCCACCCATTTCCTTCGGAGTAATCTCTTCCCTGCACCGCTTCCAGCTCGCTCCCCCGTTCCCACAAAACCCAGAGAGTTTCCAAAGCCGTCGGCTCAGCAGGCCAACACGAGATCAGTGCCAGCACCTAGAAAACGCAGCCCGAGAGGGGTCAAAAAGGGCATGACAACACCAAAAAGTCCATACCCTCCTCATCCCATTGGCACTGTGGGTCTCCAAGATTTAGAAATATGGACAACACGAATGCACAGTATGAAAATCCCACTTTTATGCTTTTCTAAAGCCTCCTCGAGTGCCATGGGCAGCAGCAGGCAGCCCCGAGGGCGTTGCTGCCCCAGAAGGCAGCCCAGACCCCAAACAGCCCCAATTACCCCAAGTGATGGGCTTTAGGTATCCTCAAAGTAAAATCCTTTTGTGCCAGGTTGGCTCCGTCCCTGTCTCTGGGGCAAACAGCTGGCAAAAGGCATTTTCAATGAAACTTTTGAAATTAAACAGTTTTTTCTTGGTGGCTCGCAGAAATCTCCAAACTGACCCCACCCCATTTTCTGTAAGATTAGGGTTGAGCAAAAACCTCTACTATCTCAGGGGTAACGTTGCATGGTGGTATCATTTTGCTGCTTTAAGGGTTGGGTTTCAGAAAGCCCATACCAAAATCCCTGGGAGGGAAGGGGAAAATTAAAAGAATCCTGGTACATTTTGACCACAACACTCTGGGGCTCTGATTTTTCACCTCATCTGAGGATGTGAAACCCCATCCCCACCCCATCCAGGCACATTTTCCTGGGAAAGCAGCGTGTTTCCATGCGCCGGAGAGCCAGCGCCCTCGGTCCAACCCCAAACCCTTGGAGAAAACAGAGCGCTGGCTGCCAGGGAGAATAAAGGAGGCGACGGCACTCTTGGCAAGCCTTCTGGCCAGGAGGAGCCGCGCGCGTTTAGGGCACCAGGAGGCATCCCCGTGGGGTGGCAGCACGGTCGCTGCCCCCATTCGCAGGACCCCAATCCTGCTGCAGCCGCTGCTTCCCCCACACAGGAGAGGTCTCTCAGTTCACTTCTGTTTATTCCCTCACTCCATTTTCCAGTCCCCACATCCCTTGGCAGTTTTAAGCCAAATCAAAGCCTTTTTTTTTTTTTTTTTTAATTACTCATAATTAAGTGATTCTTGGCAGGGAGGCCGATGGAAACAGCATTATCCCACAGACAGGCATTCAGCTAGGAATTTCCTCTCGGCCTCCTAGCCCGAAGTACATCTGGAAAAACGGCTAATCGCTCTATTTACTGTTGCAACTATTTCCTTGCGCACGCGGCCCCCGCGCAGCACCCCGGGACCTTCAGCACGGCACCGCCTGGAGCTGCGCCTTCCTTTGGCCATTTGTCTGGCTGAGTTTTTCCTCCTGCCAAAATCACTGGGAAAAAAAAATAAAAAAAAAACTCTGTTTTTTTTGGGGGGGTACCCTTTTTTGATGCAGTGGCTGGTGCCAGGCAGGGATGTGCCCTCACAGGGATGCGCTCTGCAGGAGCCAAACACCCGCGGAAAGCTCGGTGCTGTCGGTGCAGCCGTGCCGATGCTCTCCTGCAAGTTGCGGTGGCAGGGACAGATCCCCAGCACAAGCAGCACGGCAGGAAATCCAGCGAGTAAAACCTCTCGGAGCACCACTTCTGCCAGGCTGAAGGGGTCTGCAGATGGGATGTCGGTGCACTCAGGTGCTGCAGTGGTTTTACCTATGCGCAAAGAGGATGCCGTGGCCAAGCAGTGCCTCTTCAGTGGTCTTGCACCCAGGACCGGCAGCTCTCAATGTTCCTGAGTCAGGAGACTGGCTTCAAAGTCAGCAGATTGTTAGAAACTCACTCATTCTTTGCTATTATTTGTCTTAATTTTAGGTTTTTTTTTAATGTTCTATATTTGGCTTTCTTTTGATGTGCTTTCAGGTTTGTGTCTCTCCCTGCAACCAGATGGGCTTTAAAAAAGGAAAACCAGCGGCAACTGGGATACATTCACCCAGCTCCAGCTGTTAATCCTTACAACAAAGCAGCTGTGGAAAATTTGGGAGGAGGCCACGGCACCATGGATGGTGGGAAGCCCCGGGGACCTGCAGCCACGTCCGAGGTCCCATCTGCGCCTGAGCACGGAGGAAGGGACCGTGATGGGGCTGTGTCGGGTCCCTCAGTGCTCCAGTGGATTGGCATGGGGATTTGCTAGAAAAGCAAATGATGATTTGGCTTCTGCAGCATCAGGAGACGGCCACAAACTGCCAGGTAAATTCCCAGAAAAAATGCATTTTTCGGCTGGCTAAATAAGTCAGAGCTGCTGCCAGGCACTGGATGCAGAGACAAGGTGAAGCCCCAGTTCCCATGGCCGCATCCTGCCCCCTGCAGAGGGAAGAAAGCCCTCTGGTTCCTGCTCCTGTGGGGGGAAATTAAAGCACAGCCCCAAGCAGTAGCCCGGTGAGCATCTCAGGGAGCACAGTGGTGCCCACCCAGCCCTTTGCAGTGCTCCCCAAACCTGCGCCAAGACAGGGAGGATCCCAGGTGTCTGCTTGATCCCTCATCGCCCAGGAAAATGCTTTGCATAATCCGGTTAATAAAACTGACGTGCTGCTTGGTGGGGAGCAGGGCCGGGGGTGCGTTGGGGCTGGGGGCTTGGGAATCCCCTGTGCCAGGTCACGAGAGATGGAAGATGCAGAAGAAAATGCGTAAAAGCAAATGCCTGGGTGGAGAGTGCTCGTGTTATGATAGACTGGGTGAAAAAGGGCATTTATTACTGGGGCTAAGGGAAGTGAAATCTGGAGCTGAGCAGCAGCCAGTTCAGCGCGGCTAATGCCCGACTGATTGCGGGTGTCAGGGCAGCTCTAGAAATGTGGAAAGATGGCTTGGTGTGGGACTGGGATCAGACCCAACGAGGGGGCTGACCTGGGCTGCCCCCATCCGTCCTGGGCAGAAAATCGCGTGCGTCTCTGCAGGATTCAGCTCATGGGGAACACAGAGATGCAAAAACATCTGGTTCCACTGGGTGGTTCTGTAGGAAATAAGCATTAAACAAATGTGCTCTCGTTCTTAATGAGATAGAGCTCAGGTTACTAACTCCGCAGCACGCTGCAGGTAACCCAGGGAGGGTCCTACACCTGTGCCCCATGAAGGAACACAGCAGCGAACAGCACACACAGACCAGGTAGAGGATTGGAAAAGCAAGGAAGAGCATGGAAATGGTTTTAAGGCCAGAGAAATGGTTTTAAGGCCAGAGAAAATAGCGTGCAGAAAGGCTCATAAGGATCTCATCCTGCTTAAGGTTTTGGGAAGGAGGGTGATAGGGGCTTGAATCTGTCAGTGCACCTGAATGGGAAGACAAGGAGGAGAACCATGCAGCCACAAAGACAGCACACAGCTTGATTTTGGGGAAAGCAGCAGCTCAGCAGAAATATACAGAGCCCTTGCTTTGGGGTGATGGTGCTTTGGCTTTTTTCCAGGCAGGGGCTCGGGACAGCTGACAAGGAAAGCAGGAGGCAGCTCAGTGAGCATCCATAGCCTTGTAAGGTCAAGGGGGACAAAAATGAAGCAAAAATGATTTTAGAAAAAACAAAACAAAACCAACAAAAAAAAACACACTTCAGCCTTGATGTTTTCTATGACTTTCTGTGATGCTGTCCCCATTACACAGCAGCACGGAGCTCCATCACATCCCTCTGGAAAGAGCAGCCGGGGACCTCCCGCTGGCTGCTGCCTGGCACACTGCAGGAAACCCAGGCCCCACCGGGTGCCAGAGCCAACCTGGGGCTACAGCGGCCATCAGCTGCTCTGCTTTCGCATTGCTAAGAGATTTTTTACTCCCACTCCAAGGTTCAATTATTTTTTTTTTTATTTTTTCCCCCCGCAAAACCCATCAGTGCGAGGGTGCTGTCAGTGCAGAAGGGCAGCACCACCTGCTTTTGGTCGGTGCTCACAGAAGCAGGAAGGTGCAGTGGTGCTGATGGGGCTCCCCCCTCCCAGGCCAAAGGCAGTCGTGCTGCCAAGTCCTGCCCAAATCCTCCCCCCTTTGTTTCCAAAAACTTCCCTTAAAAAAAAAAAAAGCCAGACTGGGGGAGACGCTGTGACAGCAGCTTCACCAGCATCCACACCCAGGCATTGATTTAGGCTTGCTGAGATTAGGGGCCAGAGCCCTAGTTTGTAGGAGGCTCTGCACTGATTAATTGCAGACCTTGAATCTGAAACACGCCAAGTCTTTCAACTCTGCAGACAATGTCTGGGTTCTGCTCCCAGCCCGCTTGTTGTGGTGAATCACTTGAAAAGACTTGAAAAAGGGCTTTTGAGGAAATTTCTGGTGTTTGCTGGCACACATGGTAATTCCAGCAAGCAGAGCCAAGGGGGAATCATTTACTTGAACATCTAAATCCCTCTGGAAATGCTATCCTACAGATGCTCTCAGTATTTTAATTCAGTTGGTTGTTCTAGATGGAGTTTAAAATGCTGAGAGCTTCCACGGAACAGAATTTCCCAAAACTTCTCTTCAGAAACAGTGAAGGAAGAGTGATGCTTGTTTGCAGAACTTACACAGAACAAAATTAAGTTTTCTCAGTGGGGGAAACTTTAACCAAATCAGAGGAGTTTTGTACTTAATCTAACGGGAGCCTTGCACTTGTGAGCACCAACAAAAATTTACCTTCCTTGGAAACTGGAAGAGGGAATGAGGAAAACAAGCTGCTCCTCTGCCTTCAGTGGAGCAGGCATCCAGTGAGGCTATGGATACCACCTCTTAATTGCCAGGCTGTTAATTATTTATTTTTTTATTATTATTTTAATACGAATCTCCTCCTCTTCAGCCTGCAAACTCTGTCCAAACAAAACCAACCAACCAACCAGGTTTGGGTACTCATGCACTTCCATGTGCTGGAAATCCCGTGCAGAGAGCTCTTTGGCGTGCACGTTTTGCCCCCATGGCCTGCAGTGATGCCACCCGGGGGGGGGACACAGGGGTCCCATGGCAGCAGCATTGAACCTCGCACAGACAGTAGGAACACAGTCAAATTCAACCAGCTCCCTGCATCTTCCTCACCTGTCTGCCCAGGATCAGGTCCCCCACTCTGGGCATGGCCGATCCCTTTTTGCATCTGCCACAGGCAGCCTCACCTCAGGCAGCCTCCCACCTTCGCCGCTTGCTCTCCCGTGGCTGAGGAGCGCATGGAGCTCTGCAGTGCCGGCGAGGCAGGACATCTGGCCCACACATGTGCAAGGGAGGAAGGATTTCTGCCTCGCAGGTCAGGGACTGCCCGTAACACTTGCCGTTCCCTGCTCTGGAGGCTCCTGGATCTCTGGACGCTCTCCATTACATGCACTCAGATCCCCGGGAGCATGGCTGGAGGGCACCGGTGGGGCCTGGTGGGAAGGGAGAGAAGCCTGTCCGTGGGGAGTCCCCCCCCCCCCCCCAATCAGCAGGCTCCTGGGAAATAAGCATCAAATAATAATATACAAAAAGATATATATATATAGGAGAGAGAGATATAGATGTATTTTCTGCTGCTTGCAAGATGAAAATAATAATGCTTTATTTTCTGCCAGAAAGCACTGAAATCATTGTTTCAGACCTCCAGGCAGGACTGGGCAGTCCTGTGATTCCCTTTCCTTAGATAGGGAATGGGAAGTGAAGAGCCTCCTGCCCAAGGTCAGAGCAGGGAAAAGCCAGGCCCAAAGCCTGCCCTCGAGGCTTTGCTGCTTTCCCTGGGACTCGATTAGCCTTATAGACTTTAGGTGCCTATACTGCATTAGCTGCCCTATCCTATGAGGGCTGTATGGGCTTGCACAACTTTCAGAATGGACCTAAATGGTCCCTTCCCTGGCTCCTCTCTTCCTATTTAAGCAGAGAAATAAAGAGCAGAGGGCACCACAGCCCTGAGGTCAGCCAGATGCTGCTCATTGCTCTCACCAGCCTGCTGAGCTGGATTTATGGTCTTAAGTTGACAGGCAGTTTGGCCCAAATCCCAAATCGCCCTGGAGGCCGAGCCCGGCTCCTCTTGTGGCTAACCCAGCTGGCTGTGCAGCTGCGTGGCGCTGGCTTTCAGCAGCCTGCACTGCCTGCTGCACCTTCCCCTGGCAGGGCACAGAAGGATGCAGGGGAAAACATCCCTAATGAGGTCCAAATGGCCTCTTGCTGCTGAAGGCCCTCTATCAGAGCAAGGGTTCAACACTGAGAGAATCAGAGAACCATCCAGGCTGGAAAAGACCTTCACGATCACCAAGCCCAGCCGTCAACACAACCTACCAAGTCCCAACACTAAGATTTGTCCCTCAGTGCCATGTCCCCAAGTCTCTTAAATACCTCCACGGAGAGGGACTCCACCACCTCCCTGGGCAGCCCATTCTGGTGTTTGATCACCCTCTCCATGAAGAGATTCTTCCTGATGTCCAGTCTAAACCTCCTCTGACACAACTCAAGGCCATTTTCTCACATTCCATCACCTGAGAAAAGAGACCAACACCCCCCTCGCTGCAGCCTCCCCTCAGCCTCCTTTTCTCCAAACAGCCCCAGTTCCCTCAGCTTCTCCTCACCATTCTTGTTCTCTAGCCCCTTTACCAGCTTCCTCTCTCTTCTCTGCACGGTTTCGAGCAACTCCACGTCCTCCCTGCAGTGAGGGGCCCAAACTGAGCACAGTGTTTGAGGCGCGAGGACCTGAGCTCTCTGTGGCTGGCCCTAAGCACCTTCAGAGCGCTGGGCCCAAGGGTGCCTCCATCACCACGACATAGCAAAGGGCTTGGCTGCCAGCAGAGCCAAAGCACCCCTTCTTTGCCTGGTCTATGTGCTCAGATCGCCCCATGGCCAGCACAGCTCCGTTCCTACCCAGAGATTTATGAACCAGACCATGAGGCTGGGTCACTTCTCCAGAAAGAGCAGCAAGAGCCCTCATGGAGCAAGGGAGATGGCGTCCAGCTTCAGCCTTCCTCCCTTCACTGCCTCCCTTCTGCTTCTCTTGTGGAGGACACTCTTCACCAAAGGTGACAAATTTCTGCTTGGTTCAAACTCTGCCTCTGCAGAGTTTTAATGCAGCATTTAAGGCAAATATTCCACAAAATGTGTTTGTACTGCATAATTATATATAATTGTAAACTGATGTAACTGGGGTTCTAGTGAACTCCTTCCTGCTGTTGTTTCCTCATCTTGAGCCTGTATTCAGACATGAGATTTCACTGAGTTAAATTTTTAAAAGGAAAAAAAGAATCAGGCTGAGACAACTCAGACATCTCTGTCAAACTTCTATCTGCCTTACTTTCACATGAAAGAGATTTCTTAAGTTCCTCCTAAAAATATGCATCCATGCAGCAATACCTTGAAAGGGAGAGAAAGGCGGTAACCACAAATGCTGCAGAAACCTCACAAAGACAATTTCACAGCAGCAAAAGCCGCAGTCGCTGCAAAGTGAAGTTTTACAGGCAGGAATACACGCTCCTTGCTATAGGGAGCGACAAGACCGCAGCATCTTGAACTGCATAATGGGAAGAAAGTGGAGAAAAAGCGGCAAGGGAGATGGTACCTTTAGGAAGAGGTTTGGTCCTACTGTCTTGCATAACATGAACTGAGTAGCCTTAAAGCCTCCAACTTTCATGCCCTCCCATTACAAGGAAGCCTGAGAGCCCACTGGCCAACAATCACATTTAGAGAAAGTTGCAGAAATCCTTATTTCCCCGTTATGCTCATACCGCTCTTTTTTCCCCCGCTTACCAAAGAAAGCCATTTATTTTAGCTCATTAAAAAAATAAGCTTATGTATTCACAGAGACTGCATACCAAAAGGGACAAATACAGATATAAAAACAATGAATTACCATCATGGAAATTAATTTCAAGAGTCACAAGGCATATTATTCCTGGAAATTGCTTTTATTTAGCAATTATGTTAACACCGCAAGAAGGCAGCTGGCATTGAAAACAAACAGTTCAATTTAAAAATCAGGGAAGTGAATTAACTGAAATTTCAGGGCACTCACACCTGAATACACTCCACTACCTTGAATACTTAAGATTCCTCAGAGGTTTTGGTTTTTGTCAAGGAATAGAAGAAAGGGGATAAAGAGTAGGAGAAACTGTTTTAGTTGTGTTTTTTTTGTTTTGTTTTAAAATTTATTCATTTGTTTTCTCAAATCTTAAGTCAAACCCTGACAACCAGCCAGCAGGTGAAGAAACTGAAGGAGTCAATGACAATACTGAGATTTTTTTTTTTTTTTAATTTTTTTCTTCCTGTAAAATGGCTTGTGCTTCCACAGGTACAACAGCAAAGAAATTATTTCAGTCCATTTCACATGGTGTATAAAAGACCAAGGTTACAAATATATCCAGAAACTTAACAGCTGCTAACACTGTTCAAAAGTAAACGTAACTTCTCCATCGTATTGGGGCTTGCAGTGTGGATGAGGCTTTTCCTATGGTTGGGTCCAAGGAAGGAGCCTTCCAGGGGCTCTTCATCACGTATTTGATCCAAGAGGAAAACAACTCCCATCCCTTATCACCACGACAGAAACAGAGGGGACCTCAAGGTGACTTGAAGACTGGCTTGTCCACAAGGAAAGCATAAATATGCCCTGGTCAAAGGAAATCCTGACAGCCACCAGTTTTTTCTGTAGTTTGCTTGTCCAAGCAGCTTATTTTTGTTCTGCTGCCAATAAACAGAGGCTGATCAACACAACGTAAAGCTGTATCTTTACTACTTGTCGAGGCTCGCTCTACTGTTTGTGCAATATCAAAGTGTTTGCTGCCGTCAGTGGGACTTGGTTTGCACATTGAGACTTTCGTCTTAGAAACTATCCCCCCCAAATCCCCAACTCAGCCTTACCTTCTATGTTTTTCCTTGTAACTCACAAAGTGTAGAAAATTGTGAAGAGTGCTTATAAAATGAGAATACTGAGAAAAATCTGAGAAAAATCTGTGAGAGACACTTGTAACTTCACTTTGTTTTCCTTGAACAGAAGCAGGCCTGAAGGTATCTCTTAACATTTTCTTCCTTGTTTTCTTTTCAAGCTCTATTTGTTTACCTGCAACTACATGGATGAGCAGAGAATGAGAAGAACGAAGAACTCACGAGAGACTGAAAACTGAGCAAACGAGGAGGAGGAGGACCCTTGGCCAGAGCTGTCCGCAGAAGCTGGGCTGTCCACATCTGCTCAGCTTGAACGCCTGACAGACTTCTGCTTCCTACCTCTTCAGATCAACAGCTCTACATATTGATTCCACGGGAGCTGTCACTTCACACCCCATGCAGCAAGTCAGCAACAATCTTGGGGAAAACAGCATTTGTCACCCATGACAGAACCACCCTTGACAAAGAACAAACAGGCACAGCTTGTCTCAAAAAGAATATCTGCAGCTCACCTTTAATCAAGAGCAGGAGTCAAGCCAGGTTGGTTTTTCTAACCTATTAAAAATGCATTTAAACCACCATCAGTAGTAACAATGGCCAGAACACTACCAACAGTTCTCTAACCCCACAGAAGTGTCAAGACTACAGTGCCTGGGAACAGAAACACAACTGTCTTGGAAAAACTTCCACTTCCAGAAGAACAGCTGGTCAGCAAAAAAGAAAAGTGAGCAGCAAAGGTGATCGGCTTCGACAACAGCACTGTGAAGGAGAGTTAGCACAGTTCTAGCCAGCAGTTTATTCTGGGGGGGGTGCAGACTAAAATAATAAATTCTATTCACAGACTGTTGCAGTTTCTCAGCAACTGAGGGGAGCCCCCACTCAGCACACCTCTGCTCCCTGCTCCAGCTCTAGGCAGGACCCTTCAATTCCATGAATTGTCCTTAGAACCCCCAGGAACGTTTTCCTGGGAGGACCACCTGTGGTTCCAGCCTTTCCAATTCATCCTGAGACTTCCAACAAAAGTGAATGCTTTTTAAAGCATGAGCCAGGTCTGAAAGCGCAACAGCTACCATCACGGCTCCTGGCATGGCTTTGCTCCAAGGCAGTCTGTCCCTCGTGGAACCGGGCTGACAGTGTCTCGCGTCCCTTTTGAGCCCCGTTCCCACCCTCAGGAAGAAAACCAATCCTTTAATTACTATGCCAGTACAGTACTACTACTGTACCCGAGGCACAAAGTGACCACACTTGGAAAAAAAAATCTTGATTAAAATGCAGTATCATGCTAACTCCTTTGTGCTATTTGGAACACGATTCAAATAAGAACAACGCTTACCACTGAACCGCTTATTGAGACTTCAGCACTCTACCAAGAAGCTGCCAGGAAAAAGGAAAACATTACAGCTCCAGCATGCATGGATATGACAGGCTTTTTTTTTTTTTTAGAAGATAGAAAAATACTTTTAGCTGTATGTTATTCAGTCAAAGCTGTTTTTGAAGCATTTAAATAGAATCAACAGTTAACAGGTGAAGAAATCCGTACAGAATACATTGCCAGCATGTGAAGTGGTATACAGGGAATATCATCACGCTGAAATCATGAAATCAACTTTCAAAACAAAGTTTGAGTGTGGTTCTCAAATTGAGTCACTCCAAACAGAATCGGTCTTATTTATCTAGAAATTACTTTTCCAGCTGAGTTACCAGATCAGTGAAGGTGTGTGGTTATTGAGACAAGGGAAGGAGAAAAGGGATAAGCAGCCAAATGGTCATTTGTCAGAGCAGCATACATGGCACTAGTGTTCGAGAAAAATAATGCTACAGACTCTCCTGCCTTCCCAGTAAATCCAGCTCTGTGGGACTCACCCTGGATTTGAATACTGGTTAATGACAAAGTACCTGAATTCATGCAAAGGAACTGTGGAAATTTGTTCCCCAGATAAGAGGCAAGTTTTCCCTCCTACGGTATGTTGTTCCACAGAATTGCTGACAAAAGAAACAGAAATCTTGATTAAAACAGTCTTTCCAAAGGACGCTTCCCTCAGATACAAACCATTAGCCTGCCTTCCACTTCATGCAAGCCAAACAACACAACCCGATGGTGTGCTGGCATTTCTAGCGAGCATTCCTCTAGCATCCTACATTCACTTTGCACAGGATATAGCTATACAAAGCCCCAAAGCAGCAATTAATCTGCAACAAAGGAAGCAAGTAAAGAAGCTGGATAATGCAGATGCCTTGAAACCTGCACGTTTACACCCATTTACACTCAAGAGGAGACTATGCATGCACATCCTGATCAGCTAAAGCTCAGTAAAAAAAAAAAAAAAAAACAGTCGCCACCCCAGACCGGTGAAATTGTCATACAGGAAGCTTCTGGCCCCCAGCAGTTACACACAGCTTGAGGCCTTAATTCAGTGAACAAACGTTTCCTGAAAGTGTTTTCATAGCATCTCTTGTGAGAAACAAGGTTAAGTATTTCAGAGTCCAGTAAGAACAAGGTGGAGGTGAGAGTGCCTCTCGCGGATGAGGTATATGCTAACCAGAAGTAATGCTGCAGTATGCATGTGGAACCTGAGGAACCTGAGCTGAACATAAACAGGGAAGAGGCACCTCCACGTTTATGACAGAAACCATAAGGAGCAATTGAAGGCCCAAAGGCATTTCTTTCCCACCTGGCTGGGCTGCCATTCTTGATGAAGATTAGCCACAAGGTTGGCTTGTAGGAGAAAGGAGTCAGAGTATGGAATCACCGGAGGATCTGATTGAAAAGGCACTAGGAAGAAGCACATAGTTTTAGGTTAACAAGGTTCATCCTATTTCTGATCACTGAGTGGGACAAAGCTGTACAGTTGGATTTTTAGAGAAAATGCTGCAGAACACTGTTTCTTTAAAGCAGCAAAAGAATAAAAAGAAAAGTAAAGCTATTTTCAAATCATTAAAATGCTGAACATTTATACAGCAAAATTACACTAAAAACAGCAGCAGACAAAGTATATCCCATCACCACTGGCAAGGGACTTGTAAAATGTTTATAAGGTTAACTATAAAATAATTTTACAACCAAAATATGAACAGGCCAATTCAAGTATATATACAGAATATATTAAAATCATATAAATTATATATTTATACAAAGGGCACAAATATAGCAAAAAGCTATAGCTGATTAAACAGAACTGAGCTTGAATGGTCTATTTCATCTAGGTGTTATAATTTTCTCCCATTTTTTTTAAACCTGGATAGATTGATACCTCAGATACCAAGAGTACAGAGAGCAAAAGAAAAAAAAACACAAATCAAAGAGTTATCATTCTGTATGAAATGAAACTAACAGTGGGCGGGGTACATCTCATATGAAATTCTGATTTAATTATCTCCATAGTAAACATTTATCAGCTCCCTTAAAAAGTCAGGAATTTCAAGTGATCCACTTCAGATGCACCACCCTGATACATATATTTGATTACATTTGAATGCTGTTTGATTTGCAAACATTTGAAAAAAATGGATACAAACACATCTCAATCTGCAAAAAAGGTGACAGATGGCAGCAAGTTGAAAAGTGAACAAAACACTCACTTGAACTAGATAGGATGCTCTCCTCACAGCATTTTGGCTACTAAGTGAGCTTAAATAATAACTTATTTTTAATTGTTTTATTTCAAAACATAACAGCATATAACCACAATCCATTGAAGCACTAAACAGTCCCATCCACGGGCTTATATTCAAACATTTACTAAGTGCTTTCCTGAATTCAGGTCTATGTAGATAAGCTCTGTATAAACTGTACCTAAACCTTCCATCTTGCTGCAGCACTACCCTTTCATTAATGCAGTTTTTAAAGGGTTGCCACATCTCAATTAACCCAATGGTTCTGGGCATGCAAGGAGCAGTTAGGGCAAGCTAAGTTAAGCTGAAATAAAAAGGCCAGACTACACATATACAGAACACCGGCTTACAAACCAGACCTATGTATGTAAAAAAGTAAAGCAGTTTCACCAGATGCAGGTTAAACAGGGAGGAAAAGGAAGAAAGAAAATCAGCCATATACCATACGTAATGAACAGTGGATATCCATTACACTGAAAGGAAATCAATGCAAACAGGATTTCCTCAGTTTCAAGTAATCCTTGATGCCTTTTTGGCCAGCTGTGTTATACCATAATAGATATTTTAATAGCATTTATACTCTACAATTTAGGCAGCTAATTTTTCTCTTACATATCCAATTATCTCTAGTGAACATTCACCTATGGTTGTCCACACATTCTGCATTAGCTCCTTGAGAAACTATTCAAGTTAAATTATATTGCAAATTAAAGACTGTTACATTCTGTATGTTCCTTCTAGATTTGAAAAATAGGTTTTAAAGGCTTGTCAAAGTTTAGAAGAAAAAACCTTTCCATTAAAAAATCTTAGCTTAAAAAAATCATTAAGACACCTTTTTCTGATCCAGGGTGCTAATAAAAAGATTACAAATATACTACAATTTGACCAAGAAGACTTCATGAATATGCTGCTTTTGAGCATGCAACACCACTGATATCTGTCAAGTTCCAGGTATCAATGTATCCCATTCCACCACAGTCCCTCACAATTTCCTTGTCAGCTCCCCATCCCCACCCTACCACCCTATTAATAACATTATAAAAAAAGGTAAAATCTAGAGTTAGTGGCAAAATCTTCACAGTAAGTTGTTAAAGAAAACGTTATTGTGGTCATTGCAAAGTGATATCAGTCAATTGGACCCTGAAAAATTAGCTTGACGCAGTTGTGTTCCCCAGACAGTTGTGTTGCACAAAAAGGGCAGGCAGCATGAAATGCATGAGTACCATGAGGCAGTGGGATTTGAGACCAGTATTTTGCAGATTTCTCAGAGCACACATGTCCACATGGGGTGAAAGCATGAGTCGGAGGGCCAGCATCCACATAAAAGCCTGCTTCACAACCGAGCCAGAGAGGCACGTAGGGGCCAATGGTTCTGCACATGGGACATTCCCGCTCATTGGCTTCTGTGTCACTGCGATGTCCCCAGTTGTGATAGCCATGGACATGACCACAGCTGAGGTACGCCCAAGGTTGCTTCTCCTCTACCACATCTTTACGGTTGATGCTGGGAAACGCCAATGTGTTTAACCCGACGGGACACTGCGGCCTGGCAGCGTTGATCTCCTGTCGCAGAGCCTCAATGTGTTTCTGAGTTGGAGTGTGAAACAGTCCATCTGCTGTTCTCCACAGAAGGGTGGCTCCACACAGGTCGATGAGGGAGCCATCTTGGAGGACGTTGGTCTCATTTTCTACCTAGAGGCGGAACACAAAGATGATGGTCAGATCTCAGATACCACTTTTACAGATGGAGTTAGATCTGTAAATGTGTCCTCTTTCTCAAATTGTTACTCTTCCTAGCATGCTAACTAATTTTGCCTTACTGCTTCCTTCTGGTTCCCCATTTGTTTAAATTCATCTCATCTCTTTTCCTATATTTCGGTTTATAATAAGCATGGGTCTCTTTTATGCTGTGCTTGTACATGAGGTACTAAATTTACAATTGCTACATGCTGTGGGAATACTAGCTATTATGCACAGTTTTCCTTCCTGTAATTCTTTGGGAAGGTATTACATTACACTGAGTTCTTCATAAGAGGACAGGGCGTAATAGTTTTAAAACAAAGAAGGGTAGGTTTCAATTGGATATGAGGAAGAAATTCTCTACTATGATGGCAGTGATGAGGCTCTGGCACGGGCTGCCCAGAGGAGCTGTGGCTGCCCCATCCCTGGCAGTGCCCAAGGCCAGGTTGGATGGGGCTGGGGGCAGGGGGCCGGGATTAGATGGGCTGTGAGGTCCCTTCCAGCCCAAACTATCCTGTGATTCTACAGATACCCTGCACCTCTGAGCATGCTGTTTTCCTCTCTCTCGTATTGATCCTCTGCGTGCCTCTAGCGGTTAAGCTAAGTCACCACTGTCTGAAGAGGAAACTGGCCATTCCATTAGGGCTGTCTTAGCAGAGCACCAACTAGTTCCCCTGAAATTCTTTGCTGATGTACATTGGCCCAGGGCAGCTCATGGAGCAGAAGACCTTTAGACCAAAAACAGCTACACCCAGGACAGACCCTCTGACCTCTCCTCAGATACCATTTTTTGGCTTGTGGCAAGCATAAAGCATTTTGCAGAAGCATGAGCTCTCCCAGCCTACCTCATCAACAGTGAAACACTCTTCCACAGATATATTATGCATAAATGACAAATTCAATACCAGCTACGTGCACGGGTACTTTCATAGATATCACTACAGCAGAGTGAATTATCAGACAAATTCCTCAAGTGGTAAGTTCTGCAACCAGAGCCACACAGCCTCAGCTTCTGAACAATTAGCCCCCCACCCCCAAACTAGTTAGCTCTTTATTCAGTGAGGTATTCCATGCAATGACAGCGCCAATGTGCACTGCCTAAAGGTTTCTTTCATCCAAAAAAAAAAAAAAAGCAGGTATGTATGATACATTTTCAAGGGATTATGTTAGGGACATATTGTACTTCGGTGAAATACTCTCTAGTTTATTTTAATGTCGAAAACATAGGCAACTTGTGCTATTGCTCCCAGTTACATAGCGATGAATATATACTAAGTGAAATTTAAAAAGACAGACCTGCTGCCCAGGTTTATACATTGAAAATGAATAGAAAATACCACTAAGGCTAAATAAATACCCTGGACATAAAATAGGTCACATTAAGTCATCATGTCGGCATAGGAATTCCATGAATGACAACTGCTTTGGCATTTACATTCTAATCCAGTTTAAATTCACAGATTAACTGTGGATCATCCTTGCACAAAACACCTAGACAGCACAATACAGACTACAGATAAAAGGTCACCACCATAAAGTACTACCAGCAGAGAAAAAACCTCAGCAACTGAAGTAGAGAGAATCCTTGATTTGATGCACTTCTCGTATAATTCCTTCACAGACAGAAAAAAGCTCTCATATTCAATGTGTCCAATTCATTATAGAGGGTGCATTTGGTTTTATGAACCCAATCAACGAATACTGATCACATCAATACCAGTGTGCCATGTAATTTTATTTAAATGAGAATTCAAGTCATTTTGGATGCAGGAAAGGGAATTTATTTGTTTTTGCATTGCCTTCTTTTAGTAGCTCTAATAAGGTGTTTCGCTAACCACGTACAAAGGGCACAACTGCAACATCATCTGTCCCAGTCCCTGAGGCAACGTTTGCCTCCCACCATTATAATGGCAAAACAATTTATGTACTGCAGGCTGTCTACTGAAAGCAGAACAAAATATTCAAACTCCATTTTCCTTACCCCTTTAAAGCAATCAGTTTTCACCAAAGCAAGTGGCAAAACTGGAAAGTCAGTTCAGTGCAAGCATGTAGGATAACTCTAACACCACCAAGCTAAAGGGAACTCAAGGATGGATGCAGCATAAAAACAACTTTGCTCATGAAGAGGAGAGGGATAAAAAGAGTCCCCCTTCAGCACTACTCTGTCAGTGTTTAAAGTCTAGCAGCTGGATGATGAAGGTACAAAAAAGAAGGGGCATCTTTGTTGTGAAGGCTCTCAAATTTTTCCTATCTCACCTCAAATCCTAAAAAATAGCAGAGGGTGTAAAACACAAAGGATCTTCCAGGTCTGCAGTCAAGACAAAAGCTTAGACAGAGACAGAGGACTTCTGGGGAAGCTCATCTGCTTGAGTGGGAATATGATAGTCTGTGTATCTGAAATATGACAGTCTGTGTATTTCACTGGATTACTTCTGCATGTTGGTTTTTTTTTTTTTTTTCCCCCTCACCCTCAAGAAGGAAGAACAAAGATAGCATTTTCCTTCCTAGGCTCTGCAGATCTAGGGAAAAGGAAAGAACAAGAGTGCTGTGCTCCCATCGTCTACGGAGAAGTGGACACATCCCTTTCACAGGAACATCTATCCAGTTACGTGTAGCACAGGTCTCTGGCTGATGAAACTTTTTATTGTTGGTAAAGGCAAAGCCATCCTGCTCCATAGGGTAACAGAGGAGCATACTAGGCAGGGTTTCTGTGATTTCTGAGTAGCAGGTAAATCCAACAGAAGCTGCACTATTCAAAGTTGTTTTGCATGCAAGCATACTATTAAGATTTTACGTGCACAGGGAGATGCCTTTTGCAGTACTAATTTACAGATCTTCCCATGTCCCAAAAGGACATGTTTTAAGAGGTGGGGATTCAAGAGCAAAGTTTGTTTAGCTTTTGCACTATGCTATTTCAGTTGGAAAAGGGACATTAGCAGAAAAAGAGTGTTCTGTATGAGCAGAAACAGAACTGCAACAAGAATGTACTGTAGCATATGCATAGTTCATTGATTTCAGAGCCCTTGCTCTGTTTTAATTACCAGATGCTTTCAACTTACCAGTTTCCCCCGTTGTTGAGCAGATCTGGTTTCCCGCAGAGTGTACACATCACCACAGACTGAGATCTCCCTCCAAACTCCAGGTTTAGACTCCTCAGTAAACCCTCCTTTTGGATGCATGACCAGCACCCCATTAGTTGTTAATCCATCCATATGGCCATCAGGATTTTTCCATTTCGCTGCTTTTTCCTGCATGTGACAACCACACCAGGAGAGAAAGTTTGTCTAAAAGTTTACAGACTGAACTTTCCCCAAGTTTTGCTAGTCATGTCTAAAATGTAACGTTTCCTCACCAGCCAGCGGCTCACAGATTCACAAAAAAAGCATTTTTAAGACAACCTTCATAGTCAAGAGTACTAACATCTTTTGCTCATGCATCTCCAGTTACGATCTTAAGTATTATTATCAACTCAGTATCTCTGCACATCAGGTGATACTTGTGGCTTGAACTTCAGGCTGACCTTGAGGTCTACTCCAAGGTCAGTAGTAGAAATACCCCTAACCACTGCAAAGGAACACCACTGCCATGTGTGCACTGGTTTCCATACTGTGGTCGGTATGTTCCTTGGTCTTCAGCACCAAAAACTACAGTTGCAGCTTACTCACAATGAGTATCAAGAATATAATAGGCAAACCTAAAGAAAAACCCTTTAACAAAGGCTACTGAAGTAGAACCTCATTAGTAATTATCCAAGAGTTCATGCTGGTAATAAATCTGGCACATAAAACTGCAGCTTCTGCTTAACGCCGTGGCTGGTACGCCGCAGTAATAAAAAACTAACGATAGGATAAGTCATTGACTCGTACAAGAGAATTTGGGGGCTTGAAAATAAAAGAATAAAAATGGAGCTTGCTCACATGTAGCATAATCAGTACCAGTACTTACACCAAGAAATATATTTTTGGAAGAGTCAAATCCAGCTGCAAAAATCCTTGCTGTATATGGCGGGCTCCTGTCACATACAATCCTGCACGCAAAACGGGATATGGTGCTTTGTGTAATCTGAGTTTCATCATTATTTTGACTTCCAGAAATAGTATCTGTTACTACAAAGTCTATGGGGCTTTCTGTTGACCTCCCAACCTGCAAAAAAAAAAAGTGAAGATGTTGGTATAATTTAAAAGCTGTAGAACTATCAAACACTAAGGGTCAAGTTATATCAGGGATTTTATCAAGTTAAGGTTGATGCCATTAAGAACCTAGTGTCTACTGAATTTTTGGATGGCAAGATCCAACTAGGGACTAGTCCATAGTCTTCACATTTGTCCTAGGTATAAATACACCACTGGCACCACAAGACAAGTGTTCACTTACTATAACTGATGCACATGCTTGCCCAATTTTTTCAATTAAGAAAAAATTAACTTGTGAACAAAACATTTTCAAGCCTAGTTTCAACCCAGTTTACCATGAAAATCAAGGACTTTTATTTTAAACCCAGAAGTTGGCTATTTTGGTACATCATAACAAAAAGCTACCCACCTTCATGTTTTCAGAATTTGTAGTTCTAGAACAGAAAAATTTTCAGGTAAAACCCCACAATATGATTAAATTTATTCCTAATCATGCATATGCATTAATAAAAAAGTTAGAAAACCATTCTCGTCTACTGATCCGCAGTGTTTCATTTCTTCTGAAGAAAGGTGGTTTTTTTGTTTGCTTATTTCTTTTTAAATTTTGCCACCCATGAATTTTAATTCTAAAAAACTAGAAGCATCTAGGCATCTAGAACAGAAAGTTTTGTTACAAAAAGGACAGTGGGATTAGACTGCCAAACACAATGAGACTGCGTCAGTACTTCTACAAGCAAATTAGCATTGCACCAAGTTTGAGCATAACTGGGAAAGTAGAGCTGAGGAACAAAGAATGGAAAAATGTTCTTTTCTACAGACACCTTGTTATTAAGCAGAAAACTCAGAATTAAGCCTTTTCTTTACATGGAACTACTTATCAAGAATCCAGATTCATATGAAATATCCACATTCATATGAAATATCCTCACTAAACCGCCCCCAAAAGTAGCACTCAGCTTAGCTTCTTGCTCCTCAAAGACCCTCACGTGTGGTTCCATCATGAACAGCAACAACTCTGCAAACTAAATTCATTATGCCTGTTTAAAACAGTGAGGAAAAATTATTCAGGAGTTCAGGAAAGTGATATTTTTAATACTTAAGCCTTGCCACAACTGAACTGATATCAACAGCACGGGTATCTTTCCCGTACTCCTGCTATACTTGCAGTTCTACTTTTCAGTGTTACTCTTAAACACATGCTGAAATTCACATGACAGATCCAGTTCTTTCCTCCGTATCACAGTTCTTTAAGTAGAAAACGTGATGAGCTTGCCACAGAAAACCACCACTGAAATACCAAACCAGGTCTAATCAAAAAGTATGCACTTCAATTTTTCCCAGAAAGTAAAGCGACTGCCAGAATACCCAAGAGACAGTCTATAAACTACTTCATATTGGACATTTCTGATTTATGCAACTTGACAAGTTCAAGCTAAAAGTTATAAAGCTTTATTCTTCTTCCTCTTAAAATATTACCACCACCAGGCTCCTGTGTCCCACCCGATGCAGCTCCTACTAAGAGTCAGCACTGACCAGCAGCTTACTCGTAACTTCGGACTCTAACCTGCATGTAAGCTCTCTTAAAGGGTAAATAATGAACATGAAGTCATTCTGTTCATAACAAGTTTCTGCCTGTTGCAATCTATCAAACAGATCAGTCTCAAAGGTTTTAGATGTAGTTAAGGGAAAATAGGACAGGTTCTTCTCTAAAGGATGACAAAGTAAGTGTTTCCCAGTCTCTCATATCCTAACAATCTGTCCGTGAAATCTGATTATATTCAGATGTAAGTATTAAAATCTATATAGAAAGCTTTTTGTTTTTAAAAATATGAGATTACAAGTAAATTTTGAGCACCATAATAATTTATTTAAATCTCATTTGTGTCAGATGTCTATACAGCCCCAAATATTTGTGTTTGCCTTTTGAAAGACCCTTCTAGATGATCAGTGCATGTAGTATCGCGCTACACTTCAGTAGTTTTCCATGCTCCATGTCAACTCAGAATTTTGGATTTTAGTATCATGAGAAGAAAGCCTTCAGAAACAAATGACAAATTTGATCAGCATTTACCAACTACAAAAACAATTTTATCTCATCTGATGTTGCAGTCTGAGTACCATCACTCCACACCTTCCACTATTCAAAGCTACTCATTACAGACTTCATTACATTTGGTAGTTTTCTTCCATTTTCCTCTATTGCATAGGAGGCTTTTCTTTTTAGAAATTTTTAGGCTCCATTTCAGGACTCTTCTTAGAAAAGCTCCGTATTATTTCACTCAGCTACTTCCAACAACTATGAATCTTCCAACTGATGCCTCAGACAGCTTCTGTTGTCTACACCACAGGTTATTGTTAAGAGCTGTAAAAGCCAGGCAGTCAATCAATTTGCTAGTGTCTACCGTCAGTCAAAGGAGTGCTATTAAACCCCCCACTCCTAAGACAAGGCAAAACCAGACAACCTGCCAGCAGATAACGTAACTGCTGTAGATTCTTAGTCTCAACAGAACTTCACTTTGATGATGGGGGAAGTGGGGGAAGCAGACCATGCATTTTCTGCAGGGCTGTTTCTTTTTTTTTTTTAAAAAAAAAAAAAAAACCACAAATAAAACCAATATTCATGTGCAATATAGCTGCTCCCATATGTATCAGTAGTTATTTAGGGTACTAGCTACACACTGTGGTTCCTTTTAGAGAACTGCAGAATACAGGTCACCAACACTTCTCACGTTTTTCTCCAGAGAAAGGACTGACTACAGGCTCTCAAAGTGGAAGAAGGAAAGAGGCGACAGGTTCTGTGAACTGAATCTCCCTTACTTTAAAGAGAAATCAGCTCTAACTGAATGGATTCAATCTTCATGGGTTAGAAGTCGTGCCCTGGCTACAGAGAGAAAGCAAGCAAGAATTCTTCCCTCCATTTTCCCTCTTTCAGGTCCCACTGCCAGCGTTATTCATAACCCCCCGTACATTCCTCAGTACAGTTACCTCAGTGAGGCTGTGCAGTGCTATTGTCCCATTTTCAGAGGGGGAAGGCTGAGATACAAGCTAAATAATCTGCCCAAGACAATATATGTAACCAGTGGCTGAGGAAAATCCTATGGTCTTGGCATTATCTTTCCCTTTCGAGCTTCCATGTCCTTACCAGGGTTCAATAAAAGCCAGGAAAACACATTTGTGAAGAAAACAGCAAGCTCCAAGGACTGTCTATGCAAGCAACGGCTGATCAGCAGTAAGGTTTTACCCTGTGGACCCATAGAGACAACTTGGAATTTGCCACCAGGTACTACAGGGCAGCACAAGACAGCCCTCAAACAACTTTTCAGACTGCCCACAATCCAATTACTGAGAATAACTAAAGCCTAGTGGCTCACCTAAATCACAGAAGCCTCTTCAGCCTGCTGCCTGAGAATGGCTTCAGCAGCAAAATATTGCCGCAGTCTATCAGCCTACTCCTTTTCCCATTTTCACAGCCATCAGGCCCTCTAGGCCAAGGCCTGCAGCACGCCGAAGACAGCTACAGACAGGTGAAACATCATCCAGGACACAGAGCTTGAGGGGAAGCTGAGATCAAGGCACAGCACAATACGTCAAGATTGCTGAAACAAACCATGCTGAAAAGACAAGTTTTTAACAATAAAGAAGCTGTAACCCTGACACATTAGCCATTTGAGGGGCCACCAGAAGGACTGAGATGCTCTACAAACAAGACTCGGCTCCAAAAGTTTTATTAAGATGGGATAGTCTGGCCTGTTACAAGTCAAACCAGTCATTAACTACAGGTGTATGACAGATAACGGCCTTAACCATAGGCAGCCTCTCAGAAGTACGTGAGTAAAGGGGCCAAAAGGAGAGCTTTTGTGACATTTTGCTAGGCATCCCAGAGCTGATCTTGGCTTGAAAAGCATTAGGAAGATGTGTGCTCTGGTGCCAATCACCCCAGCACAGACCAAGCTGGCTCAGTACATACTCCACAAGGTCCTGCTCTGCTCTGAGTATCAGGATCCTGAAGGGCACCAGGGGAAGAAAAAATCCTTGACTAAAAATCCTTGACTAGCACCCGTAACTTACTGCCTTAGACAAGAGGCACCCAAACTGCAGTCTGTGCAGCACTGCTGTATAATGTGCTGCATCTTCACACCTCATGCTGCTAGATTTCATTAATGACAGCTAATCCCCCCAGCTCATTATTTGATATCCCTCCAGCACCCAAAGCTGTAACTACCACTACATTATTATACAATCAGCAGTCTTCAATAAAATACATCCAGAAAAGCAGCTGTTTTGCAATTCCTCTTTATTCATGTTAGTGTATAAAAGCAGCGGAAAAATTCTAGCTATCAGCAATGGCATTTCAAAATTACTGACATACAGAAAAAGTTTCACTGGAGCTACTCAAAGCACAAGAAATACCTTGCAGAGAAAAAACAAATATCAGATAGTAACCCAAAAAGGCTGGGTTGCACTTTCTTTTTCACCAGTCAAAAGTCTATTCCAGTTCATTTGTGAAATCATTTTCTAATGATCCATTCATGCAGCAGCACATGTACTAAACTGTTTCTTCTCAATCTCTATTTGGACCTAATCATGCCTAAGTCAGATTGGGAAAGACTTACACAGAGAAAAGAACAGAAGCCACATTAAGTAAGAACCTTTTCATCTTTTCAGTCATTTCCTCTTCTGTCAACACCACTCAGCTGCTGACCCTTCTGAATTCGAAAGACTCAACAAGGAGGGATAACAATTCCTGATAAGATACCCTAATTACAGAGGTCACCGACAAGACAGACCTGATTAGTCTAGAGTGGAAAAGGTCGTGTATGTGTTTTCCCCCAAGCTCCTATTCTAACTTTCTACTGAATTTCTGAAGTCTTATTAAGCATAAAAGCAAGCATTATGCAATAAAATAAGTTACCAGAACGCTAGATGATGCAGAGAAACAAAAATACATATAGGTTGGATATAAGATAGCTTAGAGAAATCTTAGCGAAATCCAGCACAGTCCCCTACACCATTTGATATGTTTGCATG
Organism: Stictonetta naevosa; assembly: GCA_011074415.1. Classification (NCBI taxonomy): domain Eukaryota; kingdom Metazoa; phylum Chordata; class Aves; order Anseriformes; family Anatidae; genus Stictonetta; species Stictonetta naevosa. The sequence goes on from CM021701.1 coordinate 50,270,024, forward strand.
CCCTCTAGGAACAGTTTTATTATCCTACCACCAGCTTGCCTCCTTCAATGCAGAGCTCCCACATGCCCCTTCCTCCCTTCGCTTTTACTTTCCCTTTCCTATCCCATGCTCTACTCCTTATCTACTTCATTTTTAATCCAGTTACTCAATTAACTGGAAGCTGGGGTGTGGAGTAGGTGGAAAGGTGCATTCTTGTGCTTATTCATGAATTCAGACTACTCATTTTTTTTCTAGTACTTCTTATACAATTGTGACACTGTCCTCGTAGAAAAAGGAAAAAGCAGTGAAAGGAGTAAGGCAGTAAGGATACCGACAGTGCTGGCGCTGGTTTGAGAACAGACAATGCAAAATTTTCCAAGGGCTCTCATACTAGGCAACAGGCTTTGGTTATTAAAATTCCACAGAACAGATAAAACACCTGGAAGAACATAATCCAGAACTGTGGTTTCACATGTTGCTTTTTTAAAAAAAGGAACTGGTCTTACCTGAAACATGTCTGTGTCTTTATCATGAGTATATTCCACTACAACCGTCTGGTTTCTGGATAAAGTGTAAGAGATACTGTGCTGACCTTTACAGCTGATAGCCTGTTGAACAAAAAATATCTATTATAGTTTCCACATAAATTTTATAATCAAATTTATTTTACTTTATAAGCACCTTTGACTATGTTCATAACAGTGTATTACAAGGCTTGGTAAATAAATACAGTAGGACTTTTTGTTCTGTTTTTAATAGAAAACCCCAAGCTGCACTTGTTTGCTTCTGGTTCTAAAGTACCTGGTGCCTACCATTTTCATAGTTTCGACTCCAAACTTCAGAAATTTCTGAGGTTTTACCTCAGAAATTATACCAAGTTCCTAAGCCTCAGAGGAACTTGTATCCCCATTGAAGACTAGGTCTTGTGGTTCTTTCATTGTGTTTTGTTTTTATAATAGATGAGCAATACAATTGATTTCCATTTAGACATGCCCGGATTTCAGAGGTAAGGATGTCATTACGGTTCAGCAAATTTCTAGTTACACCAAATAGTCACTGTTTTACAACAATTGTAATGAAGAACATGCACTTTCATCCTGTTTCTCCTCACTCACCAAAGAGTATTTCTTACTGTCTGCCACAGGAAACCTATCTCTACAGATATGAACACAGCAAAGACATGAGTGTAGCTACAGATATGAGTGTAGCAAAGATTAAATAGTATTTCAATATTTAAAACAAGACAAGAGGACAGCTCCTGTTATTCTGCTCTATTTGGTTAAGACTGAGTTCTTTACTTGTCGAGCCTTCCCAGGTTTACATCTCAGGTTGTCTTTTTCAGAAAAAAAAGAATAAAAATGTACCAGTCCAGGAATTAGTTCAAGAACAGAACAGATATCACTCCCACAAAGGAGCACCCACAAGTCTGAAAGAAACATAAGAACCCGTTTTCAGGGACAAGAGCACAGCTGTCACAGCAGAGAGATAAGCAAGGGTGGGACTGGATGATCTTTTCAGAACCTCGAAGACGCACACAAAATCTCTCTGGCACTAGTGACTGTTTCTCAAGCTTAAAGACTAGTACTTATTTTAAATGATTATGCAGTGTCAGTGTAATTGCACTAGACGTACGATGTAAATGCATTGATAAAAGCTTCAGGACAGAGTGGAACATGCCAAGAAACTAAGTCTATTGGCTAACAAGGAAATAAATGTAAATATAAAGTCCATATAATGGCACACAATTAGGAAAGGTAATGACTGTTACTTCCCAGAAAACACTTGCAGACACTTAAGTACTGATTTAATAGGTAAATTAAAGCTTTCTCCACTTTTCTGCTGAAAGGGGTCATTACCTACAAGAGGTTCTCTCTCAACAGCTTCATTCCTTGATGTTGCTCTTCATCTACAACAATCACAGCTCACAGCTAGGGATGGGAGAATCATAGAATAATTAAGGTTGGAAAAGACTTTCAAGATCATCTGGTCCAACCATCACCCTACCACCAATGTCACCCACTAAAACATGCCCCCTAACCACCAGGTTCAACTAAGCAACTAAGAATTTTCTACTCATCTGTCATCTCTCACGAGAGTCTAAATGATCCTAATGCTACAGATAACTGTTAAACAAATCATTAAAAACTTCTACTCAGTGTTAGAAATATTAAAAGACATCTATGTGCACACTAAAAGCCTAGTCAGGGTAAGCAAAAATATTGATGAAATATTGAAAAACAATGACAGATTTATTTTATTTTGTAAACTGAGTATTTGCAGCAACAGATTAGAGACAGCTTTTACAACGTGCCTCTTGCTGAAAGCTCTTCGCAGCTTCAGCACCTGCTTAAGATTTAGGCTTAGGTGATAATACCCAGAGGCAAAGCATTGGGTAAGATGACCTCTCCTAGTCCATTCCAGTAATTCTGTCTGCAAGCTTTTAACACCTAGGAGGTGATGTGTTTTCAAGCCATACAGTCTAGTTTCCCCGATTTTATTTCAACAGTCATAATGACCACCAAAAAGTAAGGTAAGCAGGATCTATCTGTTAGAGTACCCCACTGATCATCAATTATAAGTTTCTCATTTTAAATGGATGGTCTGTTTTGTAATAACCATTACGCTGATACGCACTATGCCGCAAAAACAAACAGCTGTAGATGTGATGCAAATGAAGTCACTACCGCTTTGTGGCCTGCCAAAACACTGAATTGCAGGACTGAACCAAGTATCGAGAGCTTTTCTTTGCATGTTTGACAGCTAACAATGGGATCTCAAGCCCCAAGCAGCTTTCAGGTGCCTCAAGTATAAGAGAGAGACTAAAAGTGGTAACAGATCCTTATAACATGCATTTTAATGACCTGGTAATGACCAACTGATACTCACATTATAGGAAGCCATTTCAAGTATCACAAAGTAGTAGCTTTCAGACAAAACTTACATTTCTTTCCAAAATAACTAGGTGGCAGCTGAGGGCATAGTGGGGGACAGGCCCATCAGCAACGTGCTCACCTGATGGTCCTGACTTAAACTCTAGCCAGTCCATACAGCACCGGCCACCAGCAGACGGGTAAAATTCCAGGCACAGACGCATGCCCTAAGCTTCTGCTCTTGGCAGATGTTACCGGATCAAATAGAAACCTTGATCAGACCCAACACTGCAGTTTTTAAGGTCTGGTTGAAAAAAAAAATGAAAGAAAAAAAACACGAAACAAGTGGGAGGGTAAGTACTACCAGACATACATTTAATAAGGTCACGTCCTCATCTACAGAACTTAGGGCTTAGATATGCTAATAATTCCCACTAGGTTGGCCATGGTCACTACCTACTCTGAAAAACAAAGGTAGGGCATAACCTGCACTTTCTTTTCCCTCCCATCTTTTCTTCCTCATTTTATTTCCCCTTCTCTTTGCCTTCCACTGTTTAAACTCAGTTATTTCCAGCATGAAAAGCCATGTTTTGGTTCCTGGAATTGTATAATCATTTTTCAAAAGCTAAGAGTTTTATGAGAAATGTTTCGACTCGTGTCCTTTCAGCCTACTCAGCACCAACAGTTGCTCCAATTCAAAACACATTTTACTGTTATTTTAATTGCTTGTCTCAAAGCAATTGACCACTTTCAACTAAAAAAAAAGTAACAGTATTTCAGGAACTACACAAAACCCACAAACTGGCACAGTGAACTATGACAAGTATAGGGCAAATACCTTAATAAAACCATATTGTAGGTGAAATGGAGTCACAGGCAAAATCATGAAGGATTTTGACAGCTTGAGGAGCTACAGAACCACAGCACTGCAAGCCCCAAAAAAGCCTGGAGATTGATTGCCCCGACCCCCTTGTAATTCTCTTTGGTTTCTATCATCCAAACCAGAGAGATTGGTTTTTCACTGCTTTCAGCATTCAGATTTCCAGACTTACTCCTGCCAGGAGGATTTATTTTATTTTCATTTTTTACTCCGCAAGTCTTTGACGCTGTCACTAATTGCATTGCTCTGGTAAATTCTGGAAAGTCCTGACTCTCACAAGACGTACGATAGCATCACAAGTTCTAGCAGATGACTTCAGGGATTCAGGCTGGACACCACCACTTCCACCTTCCAGGCAGAACTAACACACAGAAGAACAAAAACCAGGCACAAACATTGCCTGGACCTCCCCACCTCCTGCTCACGGCCACCAAGACCCACCACAGCAACAGTGCATGTTCTTACAAGTCCAGTGAAAATCAGCAACTGAGCACAGGACAAAAGAAAACTAAATGAGTTCCCAAAAGAAACAACTGCTGGAAAAAAAAAATACCTTGCTAACGTATATAGCCTGAACTTGCCAAAGAAATCAGGAACACGTGGCTTCAGACTGGCCATGGCACGTGCTGCCTCCTGTCCAGCAGGAATGCTGTTGGGAAGATACAGGCTAGATTAATTCAGCCGCCTACACAGCAATTTGTTTGATACGGTTAGCTGTCTCAGGCTGCTGAATTCAAGTAATCCCTTTGGAGGAAACAGAGTGGGGGCTAACTGACGTAAAACCCATGGAGGAAGAAGGGGAGCAAATGATGGCAGCGGGAGATTTTCCAGAATAATTCTGCTGCCAGCAGCTCCATGTCCACAGTGGGGCTGAGGGATTTCAGTAAGTCCAACTGCCAAACGAAAGCAAAAGGAGACGACTGGGGTGCCGTACTCTGCTTGGCACAAAGGACAGACTTCTAAAAGCATCTTTTCAGATCGGAGCTCACGTTTGCACAGCAATCCGTTCACCTCCATAGGACTTTCAGTTGGAGGACGCTGAAGTAGCTCCAAGCCTCACTGTACCTTGGGGCAGTTTACCTTAAGAGGAAGGCTCCTCTCCTCCCCATCACTCAAGGAAGCCCTGCAGTTAGCTTGGCCACGCAGTGCTCTGACAGCCTTGAGATTTGCATTCGAGTGATTTAGGGACATCAGAACTGCCATATATTATCAGAGACTGAAGAGAGGTAGATAGGAGAAGCCCTACTACCCCACCCTCACACTAATATGACCCAAGCAATTCGACTTAAGAGAACAATCACAACCACCTCCCCCACCCCTGCTTTGGTAGCAGCTCTTCAAGTTTTTGGGTATTTCCTTCCCACTGGTTTCAATTGCACTTGGCCTTTTTTCCCCCATTGCTTCCCTACACACACGTCTCATTCCTGCCACTTTCTCTCCAGCTTGAGAGCAAAACCTCACCACAGCACTGTGCACTCACTATCAAAGCAGCAGCCAAAGGCTATGGCTAACAAACCTGCCAGGGCTCAGCGGAGCAGAGATCAAGCAGAGCACTTTCGCAGCAGCAGCGCTGCAAACTACCCCGTCTGTAACATCCCAGCCCACCCGAACCCTTTGCTCCCCCTCCGTGTCCACAGAAAGGTGCCTGCTATCAGTTTCACCACTATTTTGAGAAGTGAGAAAGTAAGGTGCCCTCTACCCATACATGAAAACACCTTGCTGGAAGGGGGATAAGAACACACAAAAGTTTCATTGAAAAAAAAAAAACAAACAGCATTTCTTAGAACTCTTTTTGCTAGCAAAAGATACAGAAGAAGGAGGGCAAACACCATTAAAAAAAAACAACAAAACTTTAGCAGACCAGATGTATGCCCATTTTACCAAGGGCCATGCACACAACCACATCTGCAAGCATACAGCATTACTCAGGACTGTGACAGCATTGCAAGTGTCACCTCTCTCCTAACCACAGACGCCACCCGTGGCCACTACCCCGGCAATAGGCAGACAGGACAGCACCTCTCAGAATAAACTTTAATTTGTTGTTGCACAACAGGAAATGGTCAGTGTCAACACAGCCCCAGAAATGCCTTTATTGACCAGCAAGGCACAGGGAGGTAAATGAGCAGCAAGCCACCCTTCCACAAGAACACATGGAAAGCCTGTAAAATATCCTGACCTAAGGTGGAAAATCTTTTTCAAGAGGTGAACTGCTCCAACGTTAGGTTTCTCAAGACACCACAAGGAAACCCATATTTGCCTTCCTGAGAGCTCTGAAAGCCCGTTTTGCATCCTGCAATGAATTACTGTAATACACTTATTACAGAAGACAAGTTCTATGAGTGCTACCTCTATTGATGGTCTAAAAAGTATCGTAAACATTCTGGAGTAAGGATCAAACCCAAAGAAAGGCTTGCAAAGTACAGGTGTATTTTTGCCCCCAAACTGTACTAGTATGAGATTCTAAATTTACCTACAGAACTCACCTAGAAGGGGAAAAATACACGGACTTCACACCCACCACCAGCCAGATGTTCCCTATCTAGGAGCACCTGCTGGTGTCCGCAGCTCTTCCTGGCACGCTGACATTGATAAAGTTGCTCGTTTTCCTTAGTCATCTTCAGCCCCACAGTTCAAGAACAGGTCAGGAGCTCACTGCGTGACTGCATTAATTTAACAGAGATCAAACCTTTTGTGCCGGGAGTGTGTCAATGAATCAACTGGAGAAGCAGATCTCTAAATTATCTCTGCTGCTTATGGGGAGCAGGTCTAATCCAGTTCCAGAAACAGAAATGTCACCACTTTCTTTGGTCTGCAGACAATATTTCCAAGACAAAAAATCCCCTGCTTTTGGAAATTTAAGCTTTACGGTCCACTTGTGCCTAACCAGCTCCTCAAAGATCATGAGACAGACTTAGCATTATTATGGTTACCAACTCTTCCCCACTACAGCAGAAGGGAAGGCTAAATCCATTAAGAAAAGAGGCAGATGTCTCGCAGGAAGGGTTGCTCCATTAGAATAGGGTCCCTACTTTCATTAATGAGGTTGGATTAGGACAATGAAGTGATTTATGCAAACACTTTAGCTTTCTTTGTCAGTAGTCAAGCTGACCGACACCACACTGACGCGTGCAAAATTAATGACAGCAGCAGTGCCTTCATGAGTTAAATGCTTGCTTTCTTGGCTGCTGGCCTTCAGTTTCTTTTCTAAAAAAGAACACCACTCAGGGACATCAGACAAAAGTTCTTGCAGCTTGAAAGCAACAGGAAGCTTTAGCTAGTGAGGAAGGAGTCCTTCTAAAGTGAAGAATGCATTTCCACTGGATTTCTGGACTGTCTGTCTGCCAGAGCCAGCAGACATCAGCTTATCAGGAAACGCACACCAAAAGCTCATGATTGTGACACATTTTGCCCACATCAGGGAAGTGTGGCCACTTCAGAAGTTTCCCATCAAATTATGACAATTTTCAGTCCACGCAGCATTAACTAAAAACTAGTTGCAGTTTTATTCCATCTCGACTTAAAACCAGCAGTAATCATCCAGAATGATTCCTTCTGCAGCACCGCATTTAAATAACACTGAAAATGCACGCTGACCTCTAGCTCCTGATACGGCTATTATATATATTGTCCTCTAGCCTTCTGCAAAGAAAATAAGAGACATTATCATGGAAATTTTATGGGCTCTGTGTGCCACAAGAGGGGCTAAAACAAGGGTACCAGAGCCATGGGCCAGCTGCTTCGAAAGCCTGCATCTGCTTCCTGCCCAGCGCCATGCAGGCCCATCCTTCAGTGGTCTTCCTTCCTCTCCTTGTCAGCAAGCATCGACACTGCAACATCTAGGCTTTTTTGAAAAATAAATAATTAAATACCAAGGCTAACTCTTCTTCTTACCTCTAATCTTTCAGGTGTCAATGTTCTCAACTGAACGCTCTGAATTGGTTAAGAAGCAGCCCTCAAGAGTCAGTAAGTAAGGGTAAGGAAAATTAATGCCACCGCAAAGAAATGGACTGGGTTCTGCAGGCAGCTCTCAGTACTCATTGCCAACTAATATTTCAAATGCACGCAGGTGTTGCGACTACCTACAGGGAAAGCTTTTCTTCAGGAGATGGTAAGCTGAGCACAGCAATGCTGGTCTTCTGCTTCTAAGCTCGAGTTTTTCAAACAAAAACCACAAGCGTGTAAAAATATCACAAATGCCCCATCGGTTTCAGATAGTCTTGTTTGTTTGTTAATCGATCTCAGTACTAACAATGACATATATTCAAAACTGAGGGGGGAAAGTTAAAAATACGCATGGAACAGGTAATCAGATGAACAGTTTCTTTAATGGTTGAAAAACTGTTAAAGTGTGGCACTGTCCGGCCTCACACCCAGCCCGCAGGCCGCGTCTCCTCCGTTCGTCGAGCACAAGGCAAACCCTCAAACTCAAGGTAGACAGGCTCAGGGCCCGCGCAAACACAATTGCAGCAAATATTCCAGTTTATTTAAACTTTCATGGCTTTCAAACGTGCACATTTGTTTTTCGGGAACCCTTTTGTGCTGAGGGGGGTGGAGTAGGAGGGACAACATGTTCATTTCTTGGGCACACCCAAGCCACCTGCTCCCCGTGAGGCGGTACGCTGCTACAGAAGCAATTTATCATTTATCAACTCTACAGGCAGACGAACTACCTTCTCCATTTGCTGAATTTGCCCTTGTGTACAAGTTTCAAGTTTTAGACAGCTGGCTAATACAGCGCTTGGTGCCCTTTCTCTAGACGAGGCTCCAGAATACCCCATTCCCGAAATCCTCTGTAGACAGCTGACCACACACAGTACCCCACCTCTGTGCGTGCCCTGACTCCCGGGAAGGCTCCTCCTCAGACAAAAGCAGGCGTTCGAAATGCATACCTAAGGTGTTGCCTGAATTGCAGGGATGAAAGAAAGATGGCCAAACCCATCATTAGTGCAGCCCTGCGTCCTACCTCAGCACCCAGGACTCCTGACCAGATCTGGTAAAGCAACCCAAGTTGTTCTGCTTTGTAATTCAACATATTAAAAGCAGCATGAAGCAGGTGCAGGTTTATCGTAGCAGGCACAGCTATACAATAGAATGCCTCGGGATCTGTTTTGAGAGTCACAAACTTTTGATGGTTGTGAATCAACACCCGACCTACAAAACCCATCAATCACTTTCCTCCCAGTCTGACCTTTTAATTTTTCTAACCCTTAAAGACTTTTAATTTCCCCTTCCGTTTTAAGTAACATCACATTGCAAGTGATCTTTCAGGCATCTCTGAAACGGAGCCTGGAAGCTCTCTTCCCTTGGCCAGCTTGCTCCATTTCCTCCCCCAGCAGACAAGAGCTGGAGACAGCTCAGACACACACCACAATAAGCCACGACAGAGTCAGATGCATCAACCACCAACAGCATAACCACAAACTCCAGAAGGCTCCTTTGGGCAAATTACTGCCTGCACGTGGCTTTCTATTGCAACTGCTCCAGAGCTGCCTATTGTAGTCCTGCACTGAGCACATCACACCTGGTTTGGAAGCCCAGCAGACATACGTTTACCACTGCCCTGCATAGAGTTTCATCTATTTCATGTGACTTGACCTGGTTTTGAAAAATCCAGGAAGTCTCAGGCTTCCAGGACATGCATATTCCTGGAAATTTTGCAGATCATGTACTGAGAGCCAACAGTAATTTATTCATACTTTAAAAAAATAAAGTCATAGCACAATTTCTCATTTATTCCACCGTGTATTCTCTTTTCATTACCTTCACTGTTCACTACAGACAACATGGGACGTGGCTTAGTGATGGGACTTAGTAGGTCAGGTTGATTCCCAGACTTGATGATCTTGAAAGTCTATTCCAACCAAGACGATTCCATATGGAGATCCACCCAATGTATTACAGGTCAGATTTGCAAGTACCTGTCAGTACAGGTTGAAGTCATTTTTATTTTCTTCCAGTTTGGAGGTATGGCTACTCTACTTTTTGGAAGACATGTCTGTTCCCATTTCAACTTCAACCCACCACGCAGTCATATCACTATCTAAAGGAAAAACGCATACAGGCATGAATTTGACGTGTGGTTTCTGCAGGATATTTTATAGCCATTTGTGCAAAGGAAACAAAACAGCCCAGGAAAGCAGGACCAAAGAGTTGGGACATACTCCCAGTCAAGATACTGCTTTTGGAAGACCTTTTACTTTACAACAAACATTTAAGGTCCTATCTGCAACAAACAGGGAAGAAAGAAAGAGAAACACCTGAGCTATGCCAAGAGCCATGGTTCCTGGTCACGATGCTAGGGCTTCAGTAGAAATAAGGTTGACTGCCATGGTGTAATGGAGCTGGCTGTCATCATAACAAGGAAGCCTAAGCAGCCTTCCTATTCAAAAGCGAGAGAAGATGTAGAGACCGGAGTTCTTCTAAAGCAGACAATACAGCCACTTTGCAGAGAAATACTATAAGGCTGACTGGAAAATAAGCCTACTACACTGAAAACTATATGGCATATGCTGTTTGCTGTACTAAGATCACATGCTGAAGACCACTAAGACTTCCCCTGATGTGTGTGGCCTCCCAAAGAGAATACTGACCCTCAAGCCCCTGGTCTTAGTTCACTAAGGAAAGGATTTCTTCTGGAAGACTACAAGCCTATATATCAAAACATGACGGCATAAACATGATTTTGCCACAGCAGCTGGATCACATCCCCCCCAAAATGCCAATACACCCACCAAAGTGTCAGTGATTAGAGAAGGATGCAGCAGCGTTTGTAGCGGACTGCCAGCAGCCTCCAATTCATTTATGTACATCACGAACAAAAGCAGCAGATGCCTGGCTACACTTACGTATTTGGCTATGCCAAGCACACAAAATAGCCACAAATTAGAATCCTTGACTAAAAACACGTGAAAAAATAGTTCAAGTCCCCTCAAGGGTTTCTATCGATACACAGACTGAAAGATTTGTACACTCGGCGCATCAGCAGTGAATGCTTCTGTGAATCAAAGCACCCACGAGCACCAATCTGAGCCTGCCAAAGGAGAGCACATAATAACAAGATGAGAAGCTGCATATCATTCTGTAGCTTCCAGAAACCATAAATTCAATCTGACACAAATCAATTCTACATTAAGACAGCCAAAGACTCTCTAGACAGTTACCTTAACAGACCTGTTAAGCAGCTGTACAAAAATCCCTCAAGAGGGAAAAAAAAAAAAAAAGATGTGAAGTTACTCTTGCCAAAAAGCCATTTAGTGCTTATAGAAAGCAGTTACGTTTTTTAAAGCCCAACAAGGGACAGAAGTTGCTTTCTAGACTTCACACTATAGCTCAAGTATTGTCCCAAGAGAAGGCAATCTTTGATAGAACAAATCCAAAAGCATTTAGCTCTTTTCTATCGGCCAGGTTCCTACGAAATTGCAACAAGTCATTGCAACAAACTGGACTTCAGCGTTCTCCTTACCACCAAAAAAAACACCCTTCAGAATAGTTCAATTGGTACTTGACCAAGCCGGGAGAACACTACTGATAGCATCCCTCAGAGGAAAAGCAAACTAAACCCACCTTAAAGCATCCTGGCACCTCGCATCCTTGCTGTAACGCATTTTGGGAGCAGAAGGTACAGAAGGGGTATGCCTGTAGGATCTGTCTCCTACTTGGATGAACATCGGTCTGACCAGCAGGCTCTTGGTGTACGTTCAGATGCTAATATCCAAGTTGGAGAAACAGCATGCCAGTTAATGGCATGCATCTTGCATGCCACTTCTGTTAATCTTTATGAGCCTACAGTAAGAAAAAAGGACTTCTAACCTTTGCAGTTATCAGTTATACATATTCCCAAGCACCTTCCTGTGTAAAGTTCAGAACTTACTCACATTCCTTACACGCAGCTCAGTATATTTAAAACACCAACGCTTTTTTGTTTAAACTGTTTGACTGAGCTACTGAAGTGATTTAAGCCATAAAGTTAACACACTAAACAGGAGTGAAAATGCAATCCTGATTTATGCTGCTGCACAGAAGTTGAAAAATGAACCCGCTAACGAGTAGGAAGCAAGGAGCTTGCTGCACTCGTCATGCACTTGCCAAGCTCATTTCCAAACAGAACTGGCTGCGAGCCCCTCTGGTGCTGTCTCTGGATCTGCGCAGAACTGACAACAAGTCTGGCCCTGATTCACAGACTGTGTGTTAAAAAAGAAAAAGTTATGCAGGGAAATAATTAAAGCCCCTGTCTTCATGCAAAGAGGCAGTGTCATGCCATCTCCTATCTGGTGAACTGCAGAGGACACTGTGAGAGGTAGGCATCCCATTCCTGGTCACCCATCCCAACTATAAGCTGCTGCTAACAACCAAATTCAGGATTCATTTATCAAAGTGTTTTGTCACTAGCGGTCACTCCGAGTATTTTTACAGTCCAGACTAAACAGATTTACAAAATAAATTCAATACTAATATTGGGAAGTTCGACCAAAAGGCAATTATTTAACACCTTTGTCTGTTTACCAACTTTGGTGTGGTATATGAGCTAAAAATTCAAGCATCAACAATAAGCTACAGAGCAGAAGCAAGTACAAAATAACTTACAAGAATGAAAGCATCTGAGCCAAAATACGGGGAATGTCTGCCATTAAACAGCTTTGGTATCAGAGCGGAGCCAAAAAACTTCCCCAGTCCAACACTGACCACCTCTGCGACAAAAGCATCACGTCCTCAGCCCCACGGGAGCAGAGCACGGTACCTACCTGATCGTTTGGTTAAACTCCGAAATTCAGGATGTGAAAGGCCGAGCACAGGGCAACCAGTGCCCAGGGGAAGTCAAGCCCAAAGACAGATATTTAACAGAGTGGCCACATCTGTTTCACTTCTGTCTGATACAGACCACCACAGCCCAGCACTAGTCTGGGCTGGCAGCAAATCCCTCCCTCTATGGCTTTGGGAAGGAATAAATTTAGCTTACGCTAGATTGAACTGAAGGATATTCTGCAGCACAATTCCCAATGTTCACAGAAAGTAATTAGAGGATTAGTAGCCTCTATTGGTCTCCGTTCCTGTTATTTCCATTGTGTTCTCCCATGCAAGTTTCCTATCATTTTTCAGTAAGATTGATTCAGATGGGGGTGGGGAAGGAAAATTTATGGCCCTATAATTTAAATACATCATGCCAGCTTAAAAACTGAAGCCGCAAAGATTTGTTTTAAAAATAGGCAGCGCTGGCATTTGGGTTTAGTAGGCTGTGCTGGATGCACTTGCATCCAGAAGTTACCCCTTATCTCTTCGGCAGTTTATTAAAATTTAAAGCAAGCTTTACAGAAAACTTGTTTCATATGAATATGTAACATTAGATAAGAGAATGTCTCTTCAAAATCCAGGCAGTTCACACGTGATTTTAGCACTGATTTGACCCGTGCACCTCCCTCCCCCAGTTCCACGCACAGCCTCTCTCAGAAATAAGTGAGAGGATTCCTGTGAGAGGATTCCTGTCCTGTATTAACACACCTCCTCGGGTGTGTACGTTCAGCAATAAGCTCAAGTTATCTGAACACGGGGTCAAAGTGGTATCTCAAACCCCCTAGGTTCAGAAGCAATAAAAAATTAAACACAAAAGGTACAGCACAGGACTGAAGTCACAGTAACCAAATTATGGGATACTTCTCCATTTCTATGAAAAACAGCAGCTGGATGTACCGGATTTTGGATCCTATATTGAATGAAACAAATGTTGAGAAGAAATACTGAAGTGACACAGCACTCTTCAGAGGCCCCCTCTGTAAATAAGGCACCGTTATGATTAGTGCTCTAGAACAGCAATTGCTCCTAAGGACAAAGCAGTCTGCTTTTTCATGGAGAATACAGAAGATTTGGTAAACTACATGCAGCAAACGTACTTCAAGTTCCTTCCCCCCACCAGAATACCTGGGTACAAGTTACTTAGATAAAGGTTAATCATTTCTCCCAGTATGAACTGATTTAAGTCATGTGGTGGTGTTTTTGTTTGTTTGGTGGTTTAAGCTACTTAATTTCTTAAATCAGTTGTATCAGTTGTTTAAACTAGCATTGAACAAGTCTGAAAATCCCCACTGCAGCACAGCTCCTCGCCTGGTAGAGCTTCCAATCCCACCAAGCCTTGTGGTAGAGTATTTAGCACTCAGTACTCTGACTGCCCATAATAAAGGACACAGATGACTTCAAGATAATGACTTGCATTTAAGAATAAGAGATCTGAACATACAAGCTACTGTCAAACAGTTTTAGTAGCAACACTGGACACATTTCAAAGTTAAGCCACGTCCCAAGCACAATTTGCCAAGTTTACGAGTAGCTGCTTAAAAAACAAATCGAAACAAAACCCCACCCAAATACTTCATTTCTTACCATCTTCCCCACTAGCACAGCACACACAGCGTGAGGAGCCTATGACACTTGACGGTACGTCCACCACACCACGCTCCAGCTGCAGCTCTGAACTTCCAGAAGCTTTTGCTGCAAGGCTACTGCTCCTGCCTGCTGGTAAGACAGGCATTGCTCTCCCCTGCAGGCAGCACAAGAGCTGGACATTGCAGGGTAAGAGAAGAGCATCGCTGCCTACACACTCCGCACATAGCTGAGGAGATTACCGCTCGCTCACTCTCACTTCGGAGCCCATCAGCCCAGCTCCTGCCAAAGGAACAGCTTGTGCAGAAGTGCCCTCGCCTGTCTGAATCCCAGGGAGCTGAGCTAGCTGCTACCCCAGCTGTTTGAAGGGCAGCCTATTCCATCTGCACAACTGGGTCTGAAACTTTGCCCCTCGACCGCTCGCGTTACACAGGCTTTCAAGTTCATTCGGCACATGAAATGGCACATGAAATGAATATAAATTCAACTGCTTTATGCTACGGACCGATGTTCGCAAAGTTTCTGAGCTTCGATGACTCCAGCATAAAATTTGAAGTGTTCCGAATCACCCAATCGATGACGAAGTGTCTGCTGCAGATAAGAACAAAAGATTCCTTCCCTTCTGCAAGCCCACTGCCAAAAAGCCCCATCACTGAAGAGCTGCTGCATAAAAGCATTCCAAGTATTGCATCTGGTATTTTGCACTGCCCCGTTCCTCTGCCCCACCTTCACCTCCAGGCTCCTCTGCCCTCTGTGTGCTATTGAGCGATTATCTATTGACATGGGCTGCGTGACTTGGAAAACTAAGTTACACGTGCGATACATTGATTAGATAACATATAAAAATATAAAGCACTGAAATCACATGGCCCTGGATCAAATTCCATTACACGCTTGGAACATCTGGATGCCATCTAAAGGAATCTTCAAGGACACAATGTACTAATGGTGCGTTTTGGGGTGAATTAGGAACCAGCTACCAGGAACTCCTGGGAACAAATATTATCTACATATCAGGTTATTTAACACAGACAGTAGAAAGCTAATGAATAGACTTTTTTTTCCCACCAGAAGAAAAGTGACAGTGAAGATGAAATTGCAGAAAATTGAACAGCCACCACTTAGCTGAGCTAAAAGTGATTTAAAGAGTTAACATGGGAAATCTGCGCTGCAACCAACTGGTTCTACCGCAAAGTACGAATATAAAGCTACAAAACCCAGCAAGATGACTAATTAATGACAACAGATGAAAGTGACAGTCCAGATCAAATGCCAGATAAAAATTAAGAACTTAGTTTTTTAAAGCAAGGATAGTAAATGGAAATGCAACAAAAAATATAATCTCTTCAAAGTCAGTAACTGAAGGACGTGTCCAAATTTGCATTTAATAAAATTATAGCTGAAGACAGCTTATCAGTTTGCATAACAAGCACCCTGCAAGCTAGCACAGATTCACGTATCCTTTAAAAAACAGAACTTAATAACACAGTATTGTTGGAAAAACAGAGACCACACGGAGTGCAACACCAACACAAAAATTCTTTTATATACAGATCATCACATAGGTAGCTAGCTTTATTTAAAGGATTTCTTTCAGAGAAACACAGAAGAACTCCTGTTCAGTTCTTCTATAAATACCTAAGGAAGGATATTAGTTTTTGGCTCTGTAACTGAATGTACTCCCCATCTGCAACATGACTTCAAATAACTCACTGTCCCAGAATGTCTTGTCCAACAGGCCCCTTATGGAAATAATTTCTATACTGATTCTCCCATACTTAGGCTCTGTGATAATTTCATTCCACAACTAGTTTTTTTCCAACTACCTTAATTTATCCTCATATGTCAACCTCAGTTGTTTTTATATATGTAATATATTCATATATAACTAGAATAAGTCATTTAGAACATCATTTTACTTAAGAATCTTCTTCCGGCCTCTTAGTTTCTGTACATGGCAATTGATTTCAAATCATTTTCATTCAAGAGATTCACTTTAAGTTCAGTCAGCTAGGATGGACAGCACAGGGATCTAAAGATGCTATAGACAAAAGTTTATAGAAGATTATAAACCACTTTACACTACATACAGCACTGTTCCAATTTTTAATCTTTCACAGGTTAAACGCAAGCTTCAGTTTGAGGAGGGCTTTGGTACTGGAATTTCTTCCTGAGCCTCTACAACAACAGCAAATAATCTCTTAAATCTCTACTCTGTTAAGGATGGACTGCATCTGCTTTGTCTAATGAAGCACCAGAAACAGAAAACCCAACAGCTGAGACTCTTCCTCCACATCCATGAAGGCACAGGCTTTTACCTCCTTCCCTGCAATACGATGCCTCTGCAGACAGAGCTGAACCAACAAATCACATGTGGGCTATAAAGCCAGTAGCTTCCTTTAATCTTCCAAGACTAAAGCTCCCCAGGTTTTCCATCCACATTGTGCACACAGATATTACTCCCCCCCCAGCCCAGCAGTATCATTTTCTACACTTGAAAAAAAGCCTCAATTTTGGCACTTACTCACAGCCACCCTTAATTTGTTTTTACGGCATCCTTTACCCTCCACATCCAGCTTCACAGAATGCAAACGGCGCCTGCTTTAACACACAGGAGCATCTTCCATCACTGAAGACAACACTGCAGTTACTGCGGTATGACTGATTTCCCCCCCCAAAAAAAACAGACTTCGAAGAAAACAGCAAACACCTGCTTCAGATCAACCAGATACCTTGGAGCACTTAAGGGTTCTTTTGGAGAAATCAATATTAAATAACTCAGAGTTTAAAGTTTCTATAAAAATATATCTCAAAGCCAGGTCCAATTTTCCCCATACCAGACATCTTCCAATTTCATCCAGTTGTTCTTGTAGTGGTTTTATAAGCACACTGTTTGGCTAAAATCTTCCTCAAAACTGATCCATGCCAATCTGATCACTTCAGGATGGAATAAATCATCTTCCTTGCCAGCTTGTTCCAATAGCTAGCTATTCCCTAGCTAAAAAGCTTCCCATTTGAGTTGGCTTCAGCGTCTAGCTCTCGTTATCGACCCTCCTGGTAGAGCAGGATGCCTTTCAGCATCCCGTGTGCTCGTGGCTGCGGGCTGCACGCTCACAGCGCTCAGCACTCGGCTGAGCAGAGCCGAATGTGCCTCAAGGAGCCTCGGCGTTCTGCCAGCAGCACGCTCGAAGTGCTAGGCAGCTGCTGCACTTCAGAGGCAAACCTGCGAGCCACTTTCTGCCACGCAAGTGGCAGTTTCTCCATAGATGCAGTGAGTGACTTCAAAAGCAGCTACTTTAGGCCACCGGTTTTCATTTGATGCCATACAAGTCGGTCTCTCTGCCTTTAAATCATTTTTGCAACTCCTATTTGCATCCTCTTCAGTTTTCTGAAATGTTTTCAAAGAGCTGACACCAGAACTACATACTGACTTCTGTTAAGCAACCTCAAACTATATTCTGTTAAGCAACCTCAGACTATATGATGCTACCATTCCCTTACCCCTACTTCCCTTTTTATCCCATCCCAGAATTATTTTACCTCTTTTTACTGATTGTAGAAAAATCTAGTTTCCAAGATACGGCCCCTACAGCAATAGAGACCTGACTTAAAGCCTCTAAATATTTAGCTTTGATAGTATTTTGCTTACAGTTTGACTCCAAATAATGTTTTTTTTTCTTTTTTTTTTTTTTTTTCTGAAAACCCACATCACCAGCCCACCTAGAGCACTCTAAGCAGCCACCTTTATTATTTGCCCTTCTGACAGATGAACTGCTACTGGCTTTGTCAAGCTAGGGTAGGTTCCCCTCCCCCCTTCAATTTCATATGGTCCATTTAAGGCAGCAAATTGCTTATCTCTATGGAATCCCATTAGCAACTGGCTCAGGAAATTAAGTTTCCTTAATAATTTCTTGGGATTTAAATGAATTAATAGTTAGCTGATAATGGTTAAGATATTAATACCGCACAGTGCTTCTTATTTCTTCTTCGTTTCTCGTACCAGAATATAATTAGAAAAAAAAACAACAAAAAAACCTTAAAGAATGAAGAAAACACACTACACAAGTTATCAATCAACTGTCCTACCATTTCTGTGCACAATCCACACTTCAGAGCATCACACGGTACTGCGGGACACTAGCAGTTATTTCATCCCTCTCAGATAAAAACAAGTAAGCTTCTTCACATTCCTGCTTTGCACTTACCATAGTAACAGCACAGGTAGGCAGCTGAACCACAACTTGCTCCCTGCTATATGCAAGAGGGTATTGGTACAGTTAACCAGACAAGCTTGCGTGCTGAGGAGCTGCAGAAATGAGTATATTATTGACAAAAGCACATTACCCACAGAGCTGCATCCACAATACACCATATCCTGCACGTGGCATTATAACAAATGCACCTACGGTCCCTAATCATCAGTTACCTTGTCATGGCTCACTCTTTGGCCACTTCAGATTCCTGAAAATCCACCCCGTTACAGGTGTTTTTCCTAGTATTCATTAGACCAGGACTCACTTCATAAGCCTCCTGTGAATACAGACAACGTTCTGCTTTTTTCCCCAAATGCAAACAACACACACTTGCGAACAGAGCTGAAAAGACACTGAAGAGGTGCTGGGCAAGCTTTATCATCCCCACCTGCCTTTGGGAAGGAAACAGAGCCAGGCTCTTGCCTGTTCTTAATAAACTTAAGAAAGAACGCCTCATTACTTTTACTATGGGAAGGATACCATGAGGGGCACAACGAACCAAGATCTACGAGGAACTAGATCACGGCACTCATGCTGTGCTCCTGCCCCCTTCCTCAACAAATAGGATGGCAGACTAGTTTAGAGAATCCCATTTCCCCTTCCTACTTCATGTCCTTTCTGAAAGCGTCCCTTGTTATATTAACATTTCATTTCTGCAAATCCTCAGCGAATTACAGAAATGTCAGTTTCTTCTCAAGTGATGATCTGCAGAGATTCCTTGCATTATTCTGTAGGCACAGAAGGAATTTCTCCGGACTAGAACCTGCTGAATGTGTTTCTCACAAATGCTACTTAGCACACTCACCATGCACTGTCCTTTGGGTGCTCTAAGTTGTCTTCAACCCAGATGACAATCCCAGGTGCCGATAAAGTTAGGGTCATCCTTCATACAGCCCTGCCTTCCATTGAAATGGAAGAAGAAAGTGTGTAACACCGGAATGTTTAGTTTCCACTGCTCACAGTACATCTTTTCGTGCCCCCTCCTTGCTAGGAGTCTGTGCAAGCTGGGATTTGCATGGAGCCAGATCCATATATTGACATCCTCACCACAACATGCTCTCTTAAGGCAAATATTTTGGATAGACCGCCCTTAATCACCTCTATTTCTAAAAATAAATATTGAACAATAGCTAGCATTCACTTCCCAGGCACAGGCAAAGCATTGTAAATTGCAAATCATGACTTCAGTAAATTCTTTTGAAAAGATTACACATTCCTTTGCCAAACTGCTACAAACTTATATAGGAATTAAATATTTGTTTGCCTCACTTGCACTCAACACTTAATTTCTGACAAAGATACCACCATACACACCATGGAGAAAAAAAAAAAAGAACTATGCCCCATGAAAATGCAGAAGAAAAAAGAGCAGTCATTAAAGTCATAAATGAAATTTTAGTATGAATGATATGCAGTTTTATCATTTTAAAGGGTCTTAAAACATCAGGCGCCCAACTGACGTATCCTCACGCAGTGGAAAGCACAAGCATCAGCTCGTTTTGGTGCCTATAAGCTAATGCATCTTTGTTAAAATTTGCTCTAAGACTCAAACTTTGGTTTTGATAGCTAAAATTGTCAAATGAAAGAAGGTTTACAAAGCATTATGAAAAGATAGCGCATTACCTGAAAACAACTGCACAACTGTGATATGTAACTAATTGCCTGGAAGATCTGAAGCATTAAATTCCCACCCTCGGGGCAACAGATTTGATGATCTTAAACTTCAGGAGTCTGCTTAAAGAGACACTATCCCATCATGAATCTGTTGAAGCATAAAGTTTTAAGGGTTAAAGCACCGAGTACCTGTCAGACTGTATGAAGCCATTTCAGAGATACACCAGTCTAAAGCCATTTCAGGGATGCAATTGTCCCTGCCTTTGCAGCAATGAATTGATGCAGCAATACAGTTGAGACTTTGGCTGTTATCGCTATCAAACAAGTGGATTTGAAGACTAGAAAGTGTGCCAGAACCTGCATAGATTCTCCTGTTGCTGTAAGAACAGGGGAAAAAAAAAGATTGGTTAGATGTTCAATCTGTAAGAGTGAAACACTACACAGGAAAATATTTGGTTTTTCTGCTGAAATCCAGAACTTCACAGCACTGGGAAACAGAGGCAGCTGAAGAAGAGCCACTTTAATGACACCCCAGGGAATACAAAGCTAATAATTACAGCTTTGTATCACTGCACATCAACCTGAGTAACTTCTGTTCAGAAGTTCAGACTTTGTTTTTTAAATGCACAACTGTTTTTTAACTAAAAATAAATAAATAAAAACACAAATTACACAGCCTTCATGGAAAAAGCATTCGTAGAAGAACAATGTGTTAAAGTTGTGAGAACAGGAGGACAGACATGCCTCCTGGAGCAAAAAGGCTGGGTTGTTACCACGAAGCTTTCCCAGTGCAAATGCTACAGGAAAAACAAGCTGAAATCCCGTCCAGCTCTGCAAAGACTTATTTTATTTGTGACACCAGGAGATCACAAATCAGTGTTCTGCCGCTAGACACGCAGATGACTGACACTTTCTGCTCAGACTGGCTTCCAAGCCAAATAATAGTTTGGAGGAAATGATAGCTATGAAAGAACAGCGTGTATCCTGCATTTTTCCCTTCAGTAGCAAAAGGCCCCAGTACCAAGAAAAACACAAAGACAGCAGAGGAGCTTGAAGTCAGCTGTAACGTGTAATTTTTAATGCTTGCTTTGGTGCATCTTAGGCAAAGCACATAGTGCTTTTCACTACAAAATAGTCAAATGAAGACTATCTGGTGTAACTAATACCCTGATTACAGAAGTGTATTTACGACTCCAAGATCCTCCTTCACCCTTCAAAGGAACACAAAGGAGCAGCAGCACAATAAAATCACCTTCAGTCCTGCAACTTCTTGCTTTACAAAGATCAGTTTATTCAGGAAGGCTCAAAACTAGAAATTCTGGGAAGGTTTTGAGGATTTATGCTGGAACTGGCAGCATTCAGAACTGCTTTCATGCACACAGTCGTCAAAAACAAACGAGTAAGAAAGCAATTTGTAGAAAAGCAACACTATGGTTTAGGTTAAAGTATTTTTCTATACACGACATTATATGCAGCTATTCTGCCAACACACGCCCCTCCCTTTCTGTTACTACATTGCCACAGCCTGTGTTAAGAGACGAGGGAAGAAACCCGCTATGGCAAAAACTAGTGTCTAGTTTTGCCAGCTCAAGAGAAAAATAAATAGTCAGATGCTAGCACCACGGAGTGACAGGTTGACGTGGTGCAAGTGTTAGTGGTACGGCTGAAAACTGGGACACAGCAAGTCTCAGCTCCTGAGCAGGCTGCTTTTTACCTCGTGTACTCCAGGAGAACAAGGCAGTAAGACGGCAGTGAGTGCTAAGTAGCGCATACATGTTTTAAATATTGAATGCAAAACGAGAAGGAAAAACCTCTTTAAAAACCTGTAAGTAGAGTTCTGACATTTTTCTCTCCAAAAATAAAATTTTCAGTGCATTTTTCTAAATACCTCAGCAAAGGCACACCACTGATGCCCACGATAGGCCAACTAGGACAAAACCTCATGACCCCTGGCATCACTTACCCACGACAAAACAGCACCGAGTAGAGGACTGCGAGACAAGCAGCTGGCAGGGGATGGGAGTGGGGAGGTGCGCTGGGAGGCAGAGTAACTGCAGAAGGGCTTGTTACTACCTACATATTGTATTTATTTTCAGAAGATGCACAGCAGATTATGTGTCAGGGGAAATGACAAACTGCAAGCTTCTTTTTCACCTTATTTCCACATTATGTGTCATCTTGATATAAAAAAAATATTGAAGTACAGTCTTTTAACACTGTTACAGCCAGATCCTGCGTGTCAGTTAAGTATTTAATGCAATATATCCCCTCACCCCCTCCAATTTTAAACGCGTTAAAATCCTGGCACCTTGGAACTAGCTCCCAGCCTAGCAACTCCGCAGCGATTTGCCACATCAGAAAGCAAGCCTTTGCCCTGTCTGCACTCACAACCAACCCAACTGCACGCTTCACGACAAGACACCCAGCCCCAGACAGGTATCGATCTCAGTTTCTGCCAAAAGCACTTTAATATAACCACATACCCTGTTCTTAGAGGTGAGGGTTTCCCGCCCCCAGTAAAAAGTGCGATAGACACTCAGTCAGCAAGGTGCAACCATAAATCAGAGTAATACAGTGCTGACCACGCCGAGACATTCAGTAGGCTCTCAGTCTTTCTGCTCCGCATGCAATTGTTTGCTGTTGACAACATTATGTTAGCCTAGCATCAAGGAGTAATCTCATTGCACTCCATCTTCTACTAGTCTGCAGGAAAAAAGCACTCAGACACCATGCTGGCTGGTCAGCTGGCACTAAAGCAGCAGATTTAAATGCATCAGAGATGCCTCATGAAAAAGGGTTACAACTGGAAATCGCTCGCTTCCACGCCTCGGCTGCAAGCTTCCTTCAGCACTGGTCATGTACTGTGGGAACAAGATGAGTGAGGTACCCAGATTAATGTATAAATAAAAAAAAGATGGAGTGCATAAGCAGCAAACCATCACATCAAATAAAAGTGAACGCTCTGGACAGCAATTGAATTGAGACTGCAAATCCTTACTACCGGAATGAGGAAACTTTCATTTTATAGAAAGTCTACTTTTTATCTTCATTGTCCTTCAAATACACATTGATGCACAACCTGAAACGTTATACAAGTGATACAGAAAATACATTATGTACCTGTAACAAACGTTACAGAGTGCTCTCTCCTTCCTGTTAACAAAGCCTGAGAAACCCAGGAGTGAAGCAAATCTTGAACCACCGAACAGAGTGAAGGAGCCGAGGCACCTGTGATTTGTCATCTTTCACTCACACTAATAATTCAGTTCACAAATTGCCAAATGAAAGAGCAGTGAAAGCCAGTAAATTACTGTATTTAGGACAGCATCCGGCTAATAAAGCCAGCCCTGAATATGAACAGAGCTATGCATGCTTAATAAACAATTCTGGGTGTGACATTTCCTTGCAGGAGACTTCCTAGAGTTCAGGACAAGGAGAACCTGAATCGCAGCCGGAGTACATGGAAAAAAAAAGACTCTGCAGATGTTCCTCAGCTGTTTGGCAGAACAGCTACTGAAGGACAACAGATTGCATGAGGCTCCCCAGAATGTCAGTCACTGCACCCAAACCTGTCAGAGTCCGTCCGGAGCCACCTTCAGTTGTGGCTAAGCCTGAGATTACGACAGGTGAACTGAAACGACCTTCCTTATGTACCTGATGCCTCAGCTGCTACTGAGCCAGTGGAGCCTTGGCCAAAGCTTGCTGTAAAACAGCATACGCTGCTTGGCCGAGCCTCCTTCGCCAAGACAGCAACTAATACTGAGGCTTGGCCATCTCCACGTGCAGCAAGTGTTGACACAGGAACGAGCAACTGACAGCCCCAGCCCCAGACACCCCCATCACCACCTTAAGCAGGAGCTGCCAAAAAGAGTAGGCTGCTGAAGCACCGGACTACCTCCGTTGTACCTACCTCTGAGCACTGCTGCAGCCTTTTGTCTTTATCTAGCTCACAGTGGCTTATTCAGAGCAGTGCTAGGCAGGGCTGATACGCTTACAGCTGGGAGCAAGATAGTTGGGTATCAGATCAGTTAATACGTTAATAACGCTCTGCCACCAACACTGGAGCTACTCACTGTGTGCCAGGCTGAAACGGGCAGGATTGCTGCTTCCTGAAAGCTGTAGTGTCTGCTTGTAGAGGCAGAACTAGCATTTCTCAGTATTTGTAAAGCCTGCAATCCTACCTGAGGCAGGTATACTGCTTGTTACATTCCTTTTTTTTTTTTTTAAATGATTTGTTTGAAGTCATCTAAACCTTTGACCTAGGAAGATGTCTCCACACTCCCCTTTCAAAGCATGCATTTGAGTACTTCTAAAGCTACACGTGGTTACCTTCATTGCGACGAAATAAAGCAAATTACTACTTCAGACTCAAAAAGCCTCAGCACATTCATTTGGTCACAGTATACGATGGTGTTCCCCCTTGTCATCACTATTTGGTATTCATATATACATACCTGCACACAGTCACCACTAAGTTTAATCAATCTATTTTCTACACAGAAATGAGTGTTTATCTAGTCAGAAAAAAGTGAGGGCCCTACTTCTTCATCTTAGCAATAAAATCTTCATCTGGAAGAGGACGTGACTGCAGGAAGGGGAAATTTCTCCAAAAGGCAACGGAATCAAGTGATGAAATGCCTCTGCTTTACCACCCCATCACGCAAATGTTGATTTCCAAAGCCCTGGACAGCATTTCACAGAGGTTTATACCCAAAATGAGGCAAACTGAAATGAAAACAGACAGGACAGCAGGAAGTACGCAGATACCAAAAAACAGTTTATTAATCCTAGAGCACCATGGATTAGAATTTAAGCTTGGATGCTACAATGTACACGTGGGAGGAGCAAACTGATCTGTCAGGGTTTGGGGATGTTTCTCAAACCCAGTCCTTGAGAAAAAGCCTTCTGAACTTGAACGTCTGGAATTAAAGCCCTGCAGCAAACAGGAAGAAAAGCATTCTGCCAAAGGATTTAACTGTTAGGTTGTAAAGGGGTTTTGTCCGACATCCAGTACTGGAACAAAGTACGCTACTGTAGGTCAAACAAAGAGCATATACTCCTGTTTAAAGTTAAATAACCCTGTACCCAAATTTTACAATAAAAAGTTTTATTTCCATTGATTAAACCCACGAATCCTTTCTGTCTAAAAAGCAGTATTATTTTAAAAATGATTGGAACGCTTCCATTTTTTTTCCCAAATCCCTGAAATATTTCTATAGCAAAAGCCATAAAAGCAGTTTACAAAAAAAAAAGCTAAACATACATTGCACCATCTACATCTGCACATTACACAGATATTTCACCGAAACACTTCCGGAAAAAGATTTCAAGTTAATGAATGGAGCTACTGTGACTCAAGAGACAGATTTTTCACAACCTACTTGAGATCTTTAGTAAACGTAAAGATCCAAGGGAATTCAGATATGCAACTTTTCCTCTATGAGATCCTTTATCATTTCCCAGGAAAAAGAAGCTCCCCAGAAAGAGTCCTGTGTTTTCACATGCATCACACGAGGCGTGTAATACTCGCAGCTCTAGCACTATGTGCTACTCCAGTACAAGGATACTCAAATGTTACGCTGAAGAACAAAAACATATTTAACAAGTAAACCATAGCTGGTCCTTCTCAGTTACAGTCAAGATTCTAGGAGTGACATTTTAAGAGAACAGGGGCAGTCTCCGCAATAAATTGCCAGCATTTTGACTTACAGCTTATTTTATTACACTACAACAGCAATAAGAGTCATTTTTGTGATTAAACACCACAGAAGAATACGAGAAAGCTTTGAGGGGGAGGGAGAAGTTCAGAAGAACACTTTATGAGCTATTAGTTTTGCAATCCAGCTTTCCAAAGCCGGTTTTTCATTTGGAACAAAATACGAGCAGCTGCCCATGCTGAAGTGAGGTCAGCTTTGTTCCTGCCTGCCTCCCACCTGGACCACCAAGGCACTGCCTCACTGCTGACCCGCAGCACTGGAGGATTCTTTGGTGGGCTGAAGCAGAGAGAACATGGTGTGGAAGACTAAATGCTAGCATACAAAAACACAGAGGAAAGGAGGAAAATGTTTCTGTATGTCTTAATATTATAAGATTCAGACAAAAGACTCTCTGTAATGGCCAGCATCAAAAGGAACCCACAAAGCCCACCCCAGGTTCATTTCAGTCATCCTGCAAGTTTTGTGGGTTTGCAGTCAGTCATTGTCCTATTCAGTATTTCCTCCAAACCTGCTCTGGTAGAAAATTAAAAAACAAAGTTTTGATATATGAAGTAGTACCAACAAATGTGCACACTAGAGAAATCCTATCTAAAGAAACCCGGCCATTATCGTTGAAGATTTTTTGACCATTCATGCACTTTACTGGCATTCATGCAACACAGATAAAAGAACTTTTGCTTCAGTAACACTCGCCACCGCTCTCAAACCTCAAGCAGGAAACTATACCCTTCCCTCACTTTTTCATAACCACATCATCTCCTTAATTACCTCCTCTGGAATTCTGGACTCTGAAGGAGACTGCATGCTAAACAGATGCACAGACAAATTGCTGCAAAGGGAAGAGCTTCAAAGAGAGGTCGGCTTATATCTGTGAAATCAGCTTACATCCCTCCATCCAGTGAGACTCCAAGCAAGACTACCTGGAGACCCAGTTTTGGGGAAAAGGCTTCCAGGCTCCACAGTTCAGAAGACTAAAGGACAGCTTTCCCCAGGTGCTGCATCTAGACACAAACAGGAACATCTAGGGTTGAACATGAGCCAGTAGTGTGCCCGGGTGGTCAGTGGCCTTGGACATCAGGAAGAATTTCTTCATGGAAGAAGCGGTCAAGCATTGGAACAGGCTGCCCAGGGAAGCGGTGAAGTCCCCATCCCTGGAGGCACTGAAGAGATGCAGGGACAGAGCTAAGTCATGGAACTTGGTTGGTCAGGTAGACTGTTAACTTTATGATCTTGAAGGTCTTTGCCAGCCTAAATGACTCTACGATTCTGTATTTTGGTAAGTGTTATATTACGATGGTACCATGTAACTGAGGCCAACCCCAGGAGCTGAACCATTCTGCAGGCACAGAATCCACAACAGTCTTAACACAGCTATGAAAATATCTAACACATCAATATAATAAAACCTTTGGACATTTTGGGGCAGTGACTGGTCCTATGAATTTACTTTTGACTGTGAGTGAACAGCCTAACTCATTCATGAATGCATGCAACTTCTGAAGACTGGGAGGGAAAAGGTGGAGCAAACTCTAGATGCCGCTGAAAATAAGTCTGAGAAACAGCAACTATTTAGGAAAAGCACTGTCTTGGGAAAGGGACAGAAGCTCTTATCCCTAGATGCTGTAACCCCTACCCCAAAACCATATTCTACCAATAATTCATCAAAGAGATGGAATAAAGCAAGCTGCTTCAGGTTCAGAAACAACATGAGCATCACAGATATTAACATGCAAGTTCTGGTTCCACGAAGTCCTGATCCTCAGAAGTCTGGACCTACAAAAGAAGGCATCTCCTCAGTTAAACTTAACTGAATTTGAGATTAATTGGCAGTAAAAATAGAAGTTTGCCTTGCTGCAGAGCAAGCATAAAACCTGGTCTTTATCACCAGGAGGAGTTTAAGTGTTCTTTTCACATTCCCCTGCTCTTGAGGGCATCCTTAACTGAAGCTGAGCATTCCTGTTTCAGACACAAGAGCTATTCAAGTTGCAAACTGGGAATGCTTTGTCATCTAATCATCCCATCAGTTGAGAGGTCTTAGAGGAGAAACAATTCTGCAGCCAAGGAACCAGAGTACCTTTGGCCACGTGGGAGCCACGTCAAAAATAAGTAAATCAAAGCTATGTTTGTTTCTCCTTCCCCTGTCCTGGAGGAGAGCAGAAGGGGAAGAAAATTCATCTCAGTATCTTAAACCTAGAAAACAGGAACGATTCCCAGGGAAATCTTGTTCCCAGAGTCAACATCCAAGGCAGAGAGAGCAGCACCTCATAGTAAGTCCAGCCCAAGACAGATCACTGTTAAGACACTGGTCCCATTCCATGAGCAGCCACTGAAATGCCAAGCCAGGAGTCAGAGTGAGAGTTGCAGGGGAGGAAATGCAAATCCCACTTCAGTGCACCAAATCCAGTTTTTCAGCTTGACAGGGAGCGATCCCTCTCCTTGCTTGCCAATATCAAAAAGCAGAGGAGGGATCATCCATCACTCCCTGGCTGTGGTGAACTCCGTGCAGGAGAGAGGACACAAAACTCACACTGAGAGAGAGCTGGAGGAAAACTGAGTCCTGCAGAACTGAGCAAGTTGGCAGTGCTGGGCCTATAATTAGCTTCCTCGAGTCAGAGCGATAGGCATCTGCTGTTACTGAATTAGAAGGCCAAAGTATATATTACCACACACATTATCTCACAGCAGGCATCTGCAGAGTCCTGAAGTTCCTGAAGTACTGGCAGAATCACTACGGACAGGAGACATGCAGAACTTAAAGGCGAGTCTGTACACAACACACACAGTCTCACAAGGAGGTCACATAAGTACGAGGTCTGGTGAGGAACCAATGGCTGGACAAGCTGGTTTCCACATAAGGCCACCTCATGGGACGATCCAAAAAAGATAGCGACCTTGGGGAAGCAAACCCTTGGTGCTAAGGAATTCTGAGTTACTCCTATGACCTCCAAACACAGATTATTTTTGTAAACACTGAAGAGCTTGGAGCATTCAATGAATGAAGCACTATCCTAAGAACTTTGCTACGGCTACATCCCTTCTAAAGAGATCATCTTGATCAAGTATTCCCCATTTTCCCTCTAAAATCTTTGTGAGATCTTTGGTGTTGAGTAGAAACAAAACCGCAGGACCCCAAAAGGAAGCAGTCCTACACCTAAAATAAAGCATAAACACTTCTCACAGACCTACAAGCAGCAGAAACAAGAATCTCATAGCCTCAAAAGTCAGTCACCCCCCTAGCACTAATAGTGAGCAGATGAAATTAATCGCTCATTTTGCAGATGTTGTAAGACACCCCCCAAAAAGAAACTTAGATTTTGTTCTTTCCATCAACAAAACCTCAAAGCACTCTGGAAAAAGCATATTTTCTAATTTGTAAAACAGGAATAGCAGCGCTTTGTTTCTTTGAAAAGTTTCTGTTGGCCCACGAGGCTTCAATCGCTTCCTGTGTTTTCAAAATAATTGCTCCTCTCAACAAACCCCTAAAACACAGGAGTCTCATCTACTGTTTGATGCAGTTCCAGCTCCTCTGCTCCAGGACAGCTGCTCCGTACTGCTGTGACTGAGTACATGCTACCTCATTTTTCCAAAATACAGGGCTATACCCATTTAAGGCAATTTCCCTGAGACACTACAGTTTGGGTTACCAGGAAAAAAAACACATCCATTATTGGCTGCGTGCTCCTCTTTTCACCGCTTCTTCTTCTGAACATGAAACCACCTATGCACGTATCAGCAACAAATGCTCCAGGAACCTTCAATTTCCCTGAAAGATGGTAATACAAGAACTGTATGCAGACGGCCGTACGCTTCTTCACAGCGCCAGAACATCTGTCTTAGCTCTGCGGTACCCATCTCAGGCAAGGACAGGCTCTCTGCATAACACATGCCATAAATCCACGTTCTGCACAGCCAAGAATCCAACCGTCTCTCCCTGTGGGTGCTTTGCAGTTCAAACCTAACGTGTAAGTCTCACTTCAGGGTTGTGTAAAGTCCCCCCACGACGGAGGTGAAGAAGCATGTTTCCAAAACAGAAGTTGGGAATTCCTGTAGCATAGATGCTCCCAGTCCCAGATGCTGCTAGCAGTTGTGCACAGGCGCCAGGTTGTTCGTAATCGTGCTGCAGCACAGCCAAACCAAACCCTTGAACACAACAGCAGGTTGTCATTGTCTGTAGCACTCTGGGGAGGTTCTCACTTGGTGATGCCAACTTGCAATGATTTGTTTTCTCCTACAGAAAGCTCAAGGAGCAGCAACATCACACAGGCACAGCTCATGCAGTTTCATTTGATCACAACCCAACCTCAGGTTCTCTATTAACCTTTGAGAAGCTAAGACTGGCCCACGCACCTCTAACACCAGATCCATTCCTAAGACCAGATCTATTCCAGGCAATGAAGAACATGAATAAAGGAAGCGTGTAGCAGGACAGAGCTTCACCACCACACTAGATGGTCCACACTTCCCACTCTAAATTGGGGACCCAGGGTGTTTATGTGTTGGGGTGTGGACAGACTTGCACAACCCACTCAAACTGGAAGAAGTTAGTTTCAAACAAGTCATGCTATCTGAAGCTAAAGTAGTGAAATTATCATCTTTCAGTAAAATGAGTGGCTCTGCTGCCAGAAGCACAGATCCTACTGGCAGATTTTCCAGTGGCTGGAGCAGCTGAAGACCTTGCCCTGACCAGCAGCAAAGGTTTGCAGCATTTGAGCTCCCACTGCAGCTTTAAGCTCACCTGGGATGCACAGCCTCTAGCTCACCCAGCTATCCAGTTCCACGAGGCTGAAATCCGCCAGGTTATTTCTGACTGGGTAAGGGAAGTTGTGAACTGATTATGCTGTGGCAGGATATAGCCTGGCTCCCTATGGAAAATGAACTGGAAGTGCCTGGGGGAAACACAATGCACAGCACACCTTCAGCACTTCCTTCTTCCGCTTCCAAAGGACACTTGAATTCAAGAAGAATCTCCTCTAAATCCTGATTTATAGCAGATGTAGTTTAAACAGTTTACAAGGAAAGCATTTTCTGATCTTTTGTCTACCCTTTGAAGGGAGAGCATGAAAAACAAAAACACTGTTAAGTCATAAAAAAAGTAATTGTAGTCCTCAGCAATTTTAATTCCCCTTCCTTCACTAAGCATCTGGTTTTTGTTAGGAAACATTGTAAAGTGATTTTCCAAAACCTTTGACATGCATTCTGTTCAATAGGTCCCAAAAGCCTAGGATGTCTCGAGAGCATCAAACAAAGTAGTAATTTATTAAACCATACTGATGAAATGGGTCTAACCATTTTTCTCTGCTTACCCGTTCCCTACTGTTTTCCAGAGCAAAGGGGTAGGGACTTCACATGTTGGGATGATGCTCAACACTGAGGAACCCTTATTGAAGCAGATGAGCCACGAAAAAATTGCCTCTGCACAAGTCTGGACTTTCAAGATACATGTGATTAAGTTATTTCAGAACAAGTTAATGCTCCATGAATTGATTACACCAAAAATAAGCCCAAGAGGAAAGAGACAAGCCACGGACAGAGAGCGCCATCCTTACAGCAGCCGAGCTCTACAGCTCACATCCCAAAGCAGCACCAAAAGCTGCAAGCTCCAAAAGGATGAGTGGCCTTTTTGCTCAGAATTCACAGAGTACATCAAAGCACGTGCAATAATCTGCATTAGATAACTAATCACAGGAATCCTA
Organism: Stictonetta naevosa; assembly: GCA_011074415.1. NCBI lineage: Eukaryota > Metazoa > Chordata > Aves > Anseriformes > Anatidae > Stictonetta > Stictonetta naevosa. The sequence continues at coordinate 50,301,404 of CM021701.1, forward strand.
CGCGTTCCTTTTCTCCAGTCACTCAAAGCACACTTTGCAGCTCTCCCCCCTGACCTGATAATTACTCGTATGGCTGCATTTTGTTCTTTTCCAGTAGCAGCATGAAACTTGATGTGAGCTGCAGGAACCCAGCCAGTGACTATACAAGCTGCTGTTGTGATAGCACAAGGCAGAAGCCAACTCAGCAGGTAATTGGACTTGAAGTCAGAAAGATCTTTCCCAGTCAGCTTGAAACAGTAATTTCATGGGGGAAAAATACATTGTCTTTATCTACCACAGGAAAACTTTTATCCCAAGGCATAATATACCAAAATACCAAGTCGTACCTCCACAAAAAGGATATTAAAGGTAGATTTTTATTTTTTATTTTGTACTCTGCAGCAATTCAAAGGACGTTTGCAATCTGCTATCAAGTCAGCATTAATATCCAACAAGAAAAGCTTGGGTATCAAAACACAACAGCTTGTATTTCTAGGAGTATTTCTAGTACTTGCTGGTTATGTTTTCCTGCCCATTGAGTAAAATGCACTGGAAGGTCTCACGTAGCAAGTAGGCTACTACTGTAGTTATAGTTAATTCCTATATACTGCTACAGTAGAATTCATTCATGCTTCCAGAGTAATCCTAGGGAAACCTGGAGGTCTAATGTCAACCACTTCACTCCTGTGCACAATTCTTGTCTCCAAAAGGCATACTTTGAGTAACTCGAGCGCATGAAGCACTTCATTTTTCTAACCTACACACCCATGAAAGCGGTTCCAAAGCATTAGAAACCCATAAAGAACGCTCAATGCAGAAATAACTAGTTGTGGGCAATGACATCACTTGGGCGTTCAGTATTGCCAGTAACCGCACTGCTGGTGCCAGGTGCCAGCAGCCCGTACCCGGGCAGAACAGGAGGAGTCATCTCCCACTGTGCCAGGAGAAGAACTGCAGGTAGCAGCAGCCAACAAGGAGCTCGTGTTGGCTGTGATGAGGAGGAAAGAGAAGCTTGCACAGTGGGAAAGCATTAACCTAACAACCCGCTAAATCAACAGATTGGATGTGTATGGGAAGATGCACATCTCTGCTTGGCAGAAAATGGGATCAGGGTCTTATTTAGACAGAGCATATTAGTCACCCACTTAAGATTCGTAAGACAGACATACCATCCTCAAACATTGTTCTAAGCTGGTTTTGTTTTCAGCCAGACACCTCTTTCCTTGCCAGACATATATACTTATATACGCCAGACGAAAAATAACACCCACCCACAAAACAAAGAAAAAAAACAAAAGAAACCCAGTAAACCCCATTTAGACATCTCATCATTCCTAGGTCATTATAGTGAGGGGGGATGTAGCTTTTCATGAAGTTCCACAGTCATTGGAAAATTTCTGCCTAAGTAAAGCCTGTAACCCTATCACCCACGAGCAGACCCAGATCTGAGTTCCATGGCATTAACTATTACATATGAAAGCAACAGTTAAACTAAATCAAATTTAAAACCCCTTTAAATTAAAGGCTTTTTGTTTGGTTGAGTTTATTCACTGTTGTTTTCACAAGCTTGAAAATAAAAGTCAGCAATTCTAACTACGCCATGATGAACTATGAACAAACTTGCACCTAAGATTAGAGTAGTCACAGAAGGTTTTCATAGCTCATACGATCATACCTGGTGACAGACTTCCTCTTCATCAGGAGATCCAAGCCTTTGAAAGTAAAGGCCTCTCCTGTTCTACATTCAAGTTTTAAGAAGAGTGAGGATACACTGTTTTGTGACTTGTGTCACAAAATCACTTTTGTGATTTTAATACAGTCATGTACCACAAGCCAGAGACAGCCTAAGAGTTTTCTTACAATACAACCAATTTTGACCCTGCTGGAAAAGTCTGTCTCCAACAAATGGCCTGAGCCTTGGAAATGAATGACACTAGAAAATTCCCTGAATGGTGCCTAAACACAGAGTTAATAAAATAGTTTCTGAAGTATGTAAAATTGAAAATACGTATGCATGTGTTTTCAGTACTCTGAAAAAACCTTGTGACTTATTACCCCACGTAGTGCTTTCCCCCCAGAATATATCCATACATCCTCAGGAGGCCAAACAACTCCAAATTATTTTCTTCATCACCTCCAGAAGGCAGAGTGACAAAAAACAAGCTCTCCAGGGGAATAAACAAAAAGGCACTGATTCATATGCAATTATCCCAGCTAAATTTACTATTGAAACCACTGCTATTCCAGCTGTCCTTGACACCTGCATAGCAGGGACAATGGAACATGACAAGCACGCTCTTATGATCTATTGCAGTTTTCAAGCTGACACGCTAACTTAGAATTGGTGACAGTCAACAGTTCTTGAGCTGCTGCATTAACGGAATTAGCACAAAACCAGCCACGCTGAGCATTCAAGGATCCATGCCACAGCAGTGACAAAACAGATGGAGACAGAGCTTTAACCACCACCAAAAAAGTATCGTATCAGTAGACCAGGAATAACGTGTTTCTTTCTACTCAAAGATCCAGTTCACAGTGACAAACAAGCAAAAGTAAAACAGAGAACTCATATCTGAAAAGTTACAAGGGAGCACGTAAAGGGAGGAAACTTGTAATATCCTGTGCAGTACATGTTCCCACTGGGTTTTTTTCTTCCCTAAACAAGAATTAAACTGAAAGATTGAGAGCAGAACAAAGACTTTTTTTAAGGTCAAGTTGCACATTATTTTCCAAGAACAAAGCATCTCACTGTCTATTCTGTAATTCCCTGCATTTCTGGAATCATTTACAGAAGTTGTGTGCAGAAGCCATTCCTGGAAAAACAGATTTAGACTCTGGTGTCTAGGATGTCAGAAAAGCCTAAGAAAAAGTGTTTTAAAATGTAAATGTCATTTCTGTGCATCTGAAAGAACACTAACTGCAATCCACTGCATCACTGTGCTGGCACACATCCACCAGCCTTGCCCCAGCCAACAATATAAACACACAAAAGCTCTTTTATAAGGGTTCATATAAAGTGCAAAAGAATACATTCAACCTGACATAGCCACCTGAATCCAGATCCTCGAAGGAAACACTTTAATGTCTCAGACCCTATGCTATCTTTATAAGGACATTAATTTGTACAGCACATATTTTATCTGCACTACAATAACAAAGCAGATGTACATTAACCAGATACCTTGTGGTGTCTGTCAGGTGTTTAAATATTTTGAAAATCAAATGCCAAAATACTATCTGAAGTCCAAATGCTTAAGATTATCCAGTGCAAGTATGTGTACATTTCCATCAACTACGTGAAATGTGTTTTTTAAAATTTATTAAATTTTAAGAAACAAACCAGGGTTGCCAACATACACACAGATAATACAGGCGAAAATGTACACAATATTATGAGCAACAAAAATGAATGGCCTATAGGGATCACTGTGTTTTTGTTTCAGCTGTTTGATTTTTTTTGTATTTTGTTTAAAAACACCATTTCAGTTATCTTCCTGGAGAGGAAACACACACCAATCCTACACTCCAGTGAAAAAGGAGTAAGTACTACTTGTGTTTGCATCACATGACTATTCTATGACTCGGATAAATCCATCAGCTTTCTGAACAAGGGCAGGAGGGTCAGATGAACTCATACCTGAGGTTAAAGACTATTTTAAATAAGTAACTGGATTAAAGATACACATCTCTAGAAAGAAAATCCACCAGTGCAGACTTTTCATCAGAACAAGTATCTGAATACCACAGAATGAACCAACAGCAAGGTAAATCAGGCAGCTGTGATACATGAGTTGTTCTCAACCCAGGATCACTAGAAAAAAAATGTGTCTCACTGCTGCATACCTTGGATGCTTGAGGAGTAGAAATCACGTGAACAGTGCTGGGCTTAACTCCATTTGCCTTAGGTCGCTTATAAAGGGCAAATCTGCTTTTCCTGCGTCCTCTGTCACCATTAGGGAGGGAGCCATTATACCTAGAATGGAACAAAAAGTTTGTCATTTAAATAAACATCAACAATTCAGAATACAGAAAAGGAAAGCAGTAATTTGGTCACAATATCCTGATAATTTCAAGGATCGTGGTTATAAAACAAGTAACAGCCATAGTAAGCTTTGCTTCCTAAATTACTATGGGCCTTCCAACATTCCTTTCCTGCCAATGGTTGAAGTTTTACTCATCACTAATAAGGTCTTCAACTACAAATGATAGTGAGCTGTTCAGCCACAGAAATAGTTCTTCACCTCTAGAATTAAAGGCATTTGGAAGAACAAGTTCTAAATCTTTTCTGCAATTTCATGACATGCGGAGTTTGAAAAACTCCTTTACCCTACCATTCCCTTCCACACTGCTCATGTAAGAGGAGAGAAGACAAGTGGAAGGAAAGGAGTGATTTGGAGGAAAAAACCCACACAATTCAGGGGCAACGCAAACTAAATGAAATGGAATTTTAGTCTAGCCACATAGAATTTTTTTTTAAATCTAATCATAGAGGTTTCATTTATTAAGGAAGGAGGAAATGAGTGTTATTAATTTATGTGACTATTTGAGGACTCGTTAATAATAGCCTTTATCAGGTGTAACACAGTAGCCCTCACCAGTTCTTTCATCTCTCCCAGGACAGAGCCCCAATGTTAAGTTATTCAGAGAAACGTTAAGCCTCAAGTGGATAATTCCTTCCCCGGGGAAGGAACCAACCAAAGTTTCTTTGCAGTGTATAAGCACGGAAATCACATTTTCCCCTCCCCAAAGATTTAGGAAAGGTAAGCACTTCTCATCACAGCACCTTCACCTGTAACATCCCTGACAACTTGCAACTGGTCTGTGAAGCTGTCTCAGGGCTTGGACTTACTGCACAGATGCCTCCTTCATACCTGATCTTCAGAGTTTTCTGACTTTGTCCTGAAGAACTACAGCTGCAATTCCGCTTCTACATTTCAGTAGTCTGACTGGGGAGGTCTGTTCTATACTAGATCATACATATTCCTCCCTTACAGTGTTTGTGATTAAAAGCTAACACCACAACAAGGAAAAGAAACTGGACAGGAGAAGGAAGAGGAAGATTTAAAGGTGACAAACTCCCTGGAAAGCAAAAGAGGTTAAAAAAAATAGAAGAACTCATCTGTTTAGAGTTACACTTTGAAGGAGTTCAGCTCTACACCCACCACACTATCTTCAGATTACAAGAAGTTGTTTGTAGCCCCACAGGAGGCCAATAGTCACTCATTGCTCAGGTTGTATGAGAAATTCCTGGTCAGCAGTTGTCAAAGAAAAAGCAATGCAGTAGCCCAGAATTATACTTTTCATATCATTACCGTTTTGCATACATACCCACCTAGTTTGTTTAACAAGAAAATGTACTTGGAGAGATTTGAATCTTTTTGCAAAAAGAGAAGTACAGCAGATGAAACCAGGCAGCCTCGTTGCTAAAGCCCTGCAGCATTGCCCTGCAGAAGGCTACAGCCTCACACAGAAAAATAGTTTAAACTTCCAAACAATATCTGAGTACCTGAGATCTGAGCTGCAGGACCGCTGAACGTTCATGAGCGCAAATGAGAACAGATGTGAGATTTCAGCCTCAAATTTAAGCTCTAGAACATAAGGGCTTAAATATTCTAAAAGATTTAAAGCCAGACTTGAGGTTTGTTTGTTTAAATAAATATTTAAAAAACACGATCCCATGACTCAACAAGAAGTTAAAAGCTTTTCAGCTGGGCTACAGTTGAACTTGTTCTCCCACTCCTGTTTTCACAGGGAAGATTCCTGTATCTCTGGAACATTGACAAAGATTCCCCAGCGCAGCAGAACACCAGGAGTAAATTACTTATTTCATGCCTATTTGTATCAGGAAACTTGTTATTAACCCTAGACATGCACTCAGTTAACACAGGTGATTCTCACCACAAAAGAGAATGCTTCATAGAAAAATACATCAACGCGATCCACAGACAGCTCGAATACAAGCCCTCAACATGTGAGTAGTATGATTCTGCTAATTGAATCTTTTCAGATATATACATGTGCCATCCTTCAATGACACTATTACCACAAATATGCCAGCAACTTTTACTCTAGGAGAGTTAAAGACAATATTCTTCCTACCAGTATTTGTACCTAAAAACCGAAGAAACCAGTTATTCCTGAAGAAATCATGAATAAGTAACATCACCACTAGCTTTATATTCTGTAATTAAACATTTTTGTACTCATGTAACTAACAGCACCAAATTTAAGCAGTTTTACTGAAAGTTAAAACCAGGACGGTGGAGTTATTATTTTCTTCATATCCACAAAGCAGTTATAACTGGAGAGGCTACTTGATTTCATTTATTTTTTTTTTTGCGGGATTTAAACAGTTTTTAAACAGGGAAAGAAAGAAGCCACTCAAGGTTAAAAGGCCTTTTGGAAGCTTCAAATAGGAAGGAAATGCAAGCAAAGTGAAAGTTTAATTCATTCATCCCGGTTAGCACTGACAAGTTTTTCATGAAGGCTCCCCGTGCCAATTTCTAAATTTCCTTTGTGAAAAGGGCAGGAGGACTCAAGTAGTTTTTACTATTTGTTATGCCTTAATTATAGACTTGTAAGTTTAATTTTGATCCGACACTGCTAAAAAGGAGATAGGACAATTACTGGCATACCAGTAATGTTTCCCAGGAGAAAAAATTAGCATCAGAATTTGCCTCTTCCCCCTCCGCAGCCAGCGGACGGGTTCATTTTTTCCAGGCCAGGTTTCTCAAGCTGTGCACCATGGCCCAGCCCTCCCCACAGCAGGCCCCACCTTTCCCTGACACCTCCTGAACAACCCAAGTGGCAAAAAAGCCACAAAAGAGCCACAAAGGAGGCAGTTTTAAGGTCACGGGGTCTCCCCAGCTGCAGCAGGGCCTACGTGCACCCACCCCACTGGTTTGACCTCGTCGGCCTCCTGAGTTGAGCACCCTCACAGGAACACGGCGCCATCCACGTGCAGCCGAAAGCCAGCGTTGCGTCCAGCTAGGGAAACTTGCTCCAGGAGAAATCCACCTGCATGGAGGGCATCCTGCTCCCTCGTGGGTCTGAGGGGTGCTCCTGAAGCTCTCCAGCTGCTACCACATGACGGGTGGAAGAGCAGCCCCATGCTTCTTCCAAATACTCAATCCCGGGACAACTGGCGTTGTGAAACCTCGTGGGATAACTCTTCCTGTTGATAGCACTATTCCTTGCAAATAAGGGAGTGGTGCTGGCACAGGCTGCGGGCACCATCACTAACAAAGCCAGTTCCCTACAGATCTACATCAAACTGTGTAGGACTTCGCTATACAATGACATGCAAACTCCCGTCCCGCTTTTCCCAGGGCTGGGACACGCCACGAGAGCCTCCCCTCCGCTCTCCGGAGAGCAAGACCACACACGCTCTCTCCCACAGGCCAAGCACTGTGGCGAGTTCCTGTTTTCCACCAGTCCTGTAGCAACCTACTGGTCTACTTCAAAGATCGTCAAGTTTGGAAACGCTCATGGGATGCTTGTTCCACAAGCTGTTGTGTTTTGGGTGCCTCCACTCTCCTTTTCTCTTTTACCCGTTTTACTTCTAAAAGGAACTAATTTAGGGGAAGAGCTCTAGAAATCTTGACCTGCACCTAGAAAAGTTTGATTTCAACTCATGTAAGTCAACCCCAAGATGAGGGAGAACAGCTATTACCTACCATACACAAAAGCTGCTGCTTGCAGCCAGCTTTTTACAATGCTATGAAAATACAAACTACCATAAAACTTAAACACTTCATACCTATGCAACCTACCTCCCAGGAGACTACAACAGGTCAGGTAGTAATTTTCACTGGTAATACTTCCACCGGGCAAAAAGGAGCAACTTCACCTAGCTTTCCTCACTAATACCAAAGACTCCAGCGCACATCGTTTTTAGGGGCAAACCATCCCATTTCAGAGCCTCAGCTTCAAACAGCTGACATGCTACTCAGAGCACGTCTTTGCTGCGCTAAACAACAAAGCCACAAAAGTATTAGCAACAGTTTTCTTTGTGAAGTCAGGCTTGAGTGAATTTTTCCTTTTAAGTACGTTCCGATGCCGTGTTTGGTATCGTACAGCAGTAGATGCTCAGCACAGAGCAAAAAGTCAGTTTGGGCTTACACTTTTATTTTAAACCATCACTGCACCAGTGTGGGCCAACACCGCAGCCAAAAGTGGCAGTCCCAACCTTCATTTGGTATTTTGTTCCCAGCTTCTCTCCCTGGTTCACATGAATCGGAAATAAAACCAGATTTATGCTTTAAATTTAGTTTTAAACCACATCAATACCTTGCTCCCCAGTTCACTGGGAGGCCACAGAAGCACTTGCAACAGTAACAAGAGGAAAAAAAGGCACAGGGGCAGGAGAAAGATTCCTTTGGCAGTGCTGTGAGCCTACAATTAGGACATCTACAATGCTTTAAGTCTAAAGATACTTTATTCACCTTGCCAATATCCAGCTGCAGGGCTTTTCACAACTGTAGGCTAGAGTCCTGACCAACTGGAAAGCCCTCTTCTGCTTGAAGCATCCAACTTTTACTCTCTTGAACACAGATTAAAAGGAAAAAAAGAAGTCCACATGCTAGTTTATAACAAAATGCAAACAAAGTTCCAATATATGGAATATCGGTAGCAAAACATATGAACTCACATTTCTTTTTAGGTAATTCCACTGTTGATTTTTCATTCTTTACACCACTCCCTTGTACCATACCGAACAATTCATTTTGTACACAGAACTACTGTACTGTTTCAGCATAGTAACGTGAATGGTTTGGGATTTTCTATTTTTTTCCTTCTAAAAATAATATTGATTGAAGTTTTGGCAGTGAATGCAGGACTGGTTCTTGATTAACAAACACTGTAGGGCTTCACAGATGACTGCCACAGATTACAAGAAAACCTTCTAATGCAGAAGTTCCTGGGAGGTAGGAATGAGGGTACTATTGCCAACATCCCCAGCACTCTAAGTCTAGCTATTTCCAATCCTCAGAAGTAGCTCAAGGAGCCCAGACTGACCAAAAGGTTCTCTTTTGTGTTCCAGAGATGCACCTTTCCCTTCTCACCAGGTGGACCTTTGGGAAAGCATACAGCTGCCTGCTGGTCACAGAATGGCAGAAGATGGAGCTAGACAGAACTGCAGGACGTCACCCAGTCCATCCCCAACTTGAGGACTTAATCCAGTGCATCTACAACATTTCTGTTAACATTTCAGTTAATCTGGAAAGCCAGCCCTCTCCACCTTCCAAACAGTGTGTCTTCAATAGATGTGTCCTACAACTTCAACATCTTCAGAGTTACAACTCTCCCCCATACATGCAACAAGGGAGATCCAGGTCAAAGCAAGTTTCCTGTTCTCCCTGTCAAATCCACCAAGGAACCTAAATAATCTGTTCTCTTTTTCATTTTAAAGCAGGTTCGTGTGCTAGAAGACTTGATTCCCATCTGAGTTTTCTCTCTGAAAGAAGAGATTCAAAGAAGTTACAGCACTAACTAAAGTAGCTTTAAGTAGAATTTGCTACTATAACTACAGCATCAAGTAACCCATGGGTAAGACAAGGGTTTCCATCCTTTGATTAACAAGAGCCAGGGATCCAAGACAAGGTTTAAGCAACCTTGGGGAAGTCCTGAACAAAAGCCACATAGTCCCACCTCAGGCTCTGCTGGCTAAGACATCTCTACAAGCATAAATGCTTCCTAACCAGCAGAGCAGCTTAATAAAGCAGTCTTCCTGTACAGCAAGAAATTCCAAACAAGCAAGTTTGGAAGTCCCAAATAATCTCATCTCTTTCCCCAATTAAGGCAATGTTTTTGCATCTGTGAACTTGATTATCCCTGAGAAAGGTATGCTGGAATAGTTCATTGTGGCTATAATCAGCATTCCCCCCCCCTCCTGGAGACAAATATTTGTTCTTGTAACTTGCATTTGGGAAGTCATTTAGTCATTTTACCCCTATAAAACACTTTAGAAAGCATTCCCTTCTCCAGTACTTCTGGAACACTTGCTGGCACAGCGATCAATCCTGTGTGCTCACCACAAGCCTCTGGTCCCCAGAATCAGGTTTTAGAACTGCCTGCCTTGTTTAGTGCTACCTGTACAGCCCTAGAGCCGCCGAAGAGGCTGCAGTCCTTCAGTGAGATGCAGCCTGACCTGATAACCCCAGTAATTATTAGGCAGACTGTCAGAGCAAAGGCTGAGTTGGCATGGCTGGCTAATGATTAGAGGTGGTAATTTTACTCATCAAACCGAGACTATTTGAAAAGTCTGCTATAGATATGGACCCTTACAAATACTGATATGGACCCTTACAAATACTTTTTAACTATGGTCCAAAAATAGTAGCAATTGGTCCTGCTATCATTAAGAACCTAGGAGCCACCTTGACTAAATGCTCTATGGTAGCATTACTGTGCTTTTATGGTCAAATGCAGCCAGCCTCTTTCTGATCAGAAAGAGAAGTGTGGATGAGCTGAACACACGGCTAAAGGGTTATGCACACTGTGAAAAAGGCCGTCAGAGCCACCTGCAACACATCAGATATGCTAGAACCTACTACCCTCCTTCCCAGGGTGTTCAGATTAAGCTGAACCTTATCTACCGAAAACACTGCAAGAAGCCACGTGTGAAGTGGCAGGGGTTCTCCAGGGTCACCTTGCTTCTCCTTTAGCATTCTGGAACAGAACTGGTTGTTCTTCTAGTTTGTGTTCCTGGCTGAGGGAAAGAACCTATCCCTGGCTGCTGTGGCTTCTTCCCAATTCCCCCACCCCATAAAGTCATGAAAGGAGCAGGCACACTATGGTTTGGATCAAGTCATAGGCTGGTTCTTCAGCTGTAGCGTGGCTCCTCCACATCGCCTCCACTAGCAGCAGGACCACCCTGCCATCGTAGCAATTAGAGAACCATAATCGTAACAAGTTGTCTTTTCTTTTTAAGGAGAGTATTTAGAGAAAATACATCTGACTTATCCTTCTGTATGTTTAGCTTACATAACGTGGGCAACCCTAGAAGATACAAACTTGATCTATATAAATTTCAACCTCTATATATAGTTAAAGGGTACTATTGGCTTACAAATACCATATTAATCTCTTAAGAGCTGCATTTAATCTGCTTTATTTGCACTACACATTCAGTTCCTTCAAACTGCCCAAGCCCCTGTCATGCTGATATTCCCCCCTCCCTGATGCAGAAAGGAGTCTACAGAGCAGACAAACACAGAACCCAAGAGGCACAAGCAACCACTCTCCAAACAAGGGGCACAGGGGTCAGGTTTTATCACAGCAGCTACGTTTAACATATAAAGACTAGTTTTAACCAAACCCACAATTTTGACACTTGTGCAAGCGATCTCACGTTTCTTCTGCAGTAGGGGGAACTTACTTCAGAAAATTCTTAAACTCTGACCAAATTCTGCTTAATGAGTGGTTTGTTACTTGTCCCAGATAATTTTTCTGGATTTTTTTTTTATTTTTTTTTTTTTCCACTCTTGTGAAACCAAGGACAGCAGACCTTTGTCACAGCTTTGAAAGATATGTTTCTGTAGAAATTTCAACTGGTATAGTAACCCTAGTTTGATTTAAAAATGAAGATCTCCCATTGCATGTATTATTGACAATGTGGAAATGCATATTTCAAGGAGCAGCAGTGGAAGATACAGATTGCATGGGCTTCTGCAAGACACCTATACAAACAGCACAAGAGTTTGACGAATGCTCGTATTCTTCACATGCCCAAAGGAACATGCTGATGCAGACTACCAGAGCCTCAGGATGAGCTTCAAACAAAGTAGTCAAATAGCCTGGCTGTTTCAAACAACTTAATAGCTGAAAACCTACCCAAGCAACCCAGTTAAACACTACAGCCAGAGACAGGAACGAGTATAGCTGCACCTACATCATATGTTTCTTAGCAGTCATCCACAGCCATCTGGTTAGCAGGGAAAAAGAGCAGTTACCTTCAGTAGCAAAAAAAAGAAGAAAAAAACAGCCACACCAAGACTCTATTACCACTTAAGATACTATTATCCCAATTCCGACTTAAGTAATATGCCAGAAGCATTAGAATGCAAGGGGTTTTCTTTATAGAAAGCAAAGTGTAAGAGAATCAGTTCTTTCACATAATGACTTCCTTAACAATCCTTATTTCCAGCATTTTACTGCTCCCCCCCAGCATTCATTTAACAAGGAGGCAATTTCCTTCAGCGCTCTAAGCCCATCTCCAAAGCTGTCAACTAAAACCATTCACCACTGCATAAAACCAACAATGTCAGTGCACGGCAAAATACAGGGTATAAACTAGTCAAGTTCATTTCAAAAGCATGCTTTTTCTTCTAGCTAAAGGAGCATAAAAGGTGGGCAAAGCACCATGTTTAAAGAATCTTCTTTCCAACCCCAAATCTCTCATAGTAGAAAAAACACTATTCATCTGGGAGTTATCTACAATCTAGCCAAATACCACTGAAATTGTTTGATAGAGCATTTTGTTAAACTACATACAGATAGATATGATAAAGTGAGATCTAGCTTTCAGTACATTCAAAACAAGTCAGATAAACACAAAATTCCTTTCAAAGGAAAAGTACAATGCACAGCTGGCTTTTGATGAAAATGAAAAGAAGTGAGGGGGGAAGTCTGTTTAACCGAAACACCACAGACTAAGGACCCACACACCGTTTTACATGGAAACAATTTACAGTCTCTTCTTACATAGCAGATCAAAAATAGCTGGAAGTTGCAAAATTAAAACAGACTATGTAATGCAGGGGGACAAGAGACTATGAAACATACCTGCCCTGACATACCAAGCATGTTCCCAACCCATCTGTGCTTCATACATCCTTGAAGGTGCAAAAGCAAACTGTCCAAATTTTAGTCTGAGGAATGAACAGGAATAACATCGTGTTATGTCTGGAACTTCACTGCATTAAGCATTACGGAGAAGCTACATTGGATGCAAAGCATCGTTTGGGCCATTAACCCAAACGCGCAACTCAGACAACTCATTTCCTAAACTGCCAAATGCTCCCCTTAAAACCCTATCAAGGACTGTCTGACTGCTCACATTTTATAACTGAAATAAGAAAGCTATCACTTTTGCTTATCCTCCCAAACACAAGCAGCTGTAATATTTTTGTGATTCCACAGACGAGAAGTTGCAGGGTCTGTTACTTACAGCTTTTTCAAACACTCAAGCATGACAAGAATCTTTTCAGGTTCATTCCAGTATCATTTAGCACAGAGGAAGAGAGAAAATTTACATCCATTTCGTGAATCTAGGTGAGCTCAGAGGCAGCATACGGAATAGAAAGCGAAGCACTCAGCTACTGTATCCTGACCTGCAACGTTTGTGTCAAATCATATCAATTTCAACATCCCTCTTACTTTCCCAGAGAAGACAGCCTTACAAATGCACGGCTCCCTGTGCAATCCCAGCTGCTTAACAAATCCCCAAATGTTTGCCTCAGGACTAGAAAATAAGTAATTGGGTTTCTTCCTGCGTAGCACTTGCAGACACTACAGCCTCTCTTACCACAGCAGCTTCCTCAATATCACCAGTGCTGCATCACCGCTGACTGCTAGGGCGGCACAGCCAAAGGCAAGGCAATCTACTGCATGGCCTGCTCCGAGCAGGCAAGTAAAGGGAAAAACCAAGGAGTTCCCTTTCTGCCTACAGTACCCAGCAAGATCCACAGGCTGGAAGTTCCCCAATGGGGGATGCATTTTAGAGGGCTTCTCCACCACCACCTGGTAGGACCAGACACACCAACCTAGCTGAGATTCATTCCATGGTTACGTTCAGCATGTAATATTCTGTGTTATTGCCAGAGGTCTGTACTTCCAATTCGCATTCTCCAAACCATACAAACCAAGAACAGGCATTTTATGAGGAAGATGTAAAGATAAAACCTCAGCAGAGGTAAGCAAGCATTGCGGCAGAGCTGAAGCTGTGATTATTTTTTTTCCACCCCAAGTCTTAACAGAGCAGAAATTAACAGTGCAGTAGTGCAGAGAGCTAGACTTCAATATATCTTCTTCAGAATTAAAATACCCTGACAGCTTACTAATTCACAGCATCCTTGGGCATTTGCTTTTTATCATAATCTATAACAAAGTTAATCGGTCACCTCTAGCCAGGAAAAGACTTTGCAAGGCTGTTAGATGTTTACTGCTGATCAGAAAAACCAGTTCTGATTCCATATAGCTTTATAATTGCAAAGTGTTTCAGTCTTAAACTCTAATGCAGAGTTCTTGAGATTCTTCATCCCTTAAGAGGACTTCCCAAAACGTTACATCAAATAAACACCGAACCTTTACAGGTGCTTGATCACAGAAGACAAACTCCATAACTATTTCGGAATCACAGCATATTTGCATACACTTACTTAGAATGAATCAAAGTCGCATAAATGATGTATGCCTGAAGTTTTTCGTTTCTAGAAGCTCAGATTCCGATCTCCAGAAGAATCCCACTCACAGCTTCTTGCAGATCCGTCAATGACTGCTTGAACAGGAGCCTTTGTAGTGCTCACATCTTCAGACGGGAAGGCACGCCGCTGTCAGTGATGCAGTGAGACACGTGCTGGGTCAGTCACAAGCTAACTATGCTGAATTGTTTATACACAGATGCCACCACCGAAACCCTGAAGCCACGCTGCAGGCTCTGCAGCAGCTAAATTTCTTGGGAGGACCACAATTTTCACTTAGTTTATTTGCAGCGCTAATCCAGCCTGCCTATTTCTGGTTAGGCTCTACGAAGTGAAGTTTCAGAAAACCTGCATTTATACATTCCAACTGATACGAAGTAAAGCACACAAGGGGCACAACGGTTTGTAGAACAGAAAACAAGTTAAAACCATATAGTTCTCTCTTTTTCTTCCTTTGGTTATCTCTCTTTCTTAGCCAACACCCACAAACACAGTCAGCACACTACTACTATTTTTGTTCACCAGCTTTAAAAAAAGCCACCCCATATGTTTCTCTTTATTTATCTCGATTTCTTTGATTTTAAAGGCAAGGGAGCACTATACAGCAAACCAGACCAAGAATACAGAGGATCTATTTAAAGCAGCGTTTCCCAAAGCACGGGCTATAATCCCAAATAGTATTACAGGACTTAAAGCAGAATTTGCAATTTGCCAAATGGAAATTCAGCCATAGAAATCAAAGCTGAGGAGCACAAAACTGCACAAAACTGCAGCTGAAAGCATGCCTGAGGAGATCTGGTTCAGGGATACAGAAATCAAGTAACTGATTACAGCTGACTGGCTCAAAAGATTCCCTTTTGCCCTCATCAATTTTTATAGCTGACATCAGTCTCCATAAGGGCACCTGGGCCAAGAGCTGCTGTTTCCAACTGACCAGAGGAGTGTATGATGCTAAGAAATGCCACATCCCACTGCCTTGCCAGCCCATGAAGATGTATAAATACATGTACACATCTCTATAGGTTAGATGTACTTGCACATACATAAGCATTTGACAGATACCTGCATTTTTACCTCTTCTCCCTTGCCCACCTAGACATACTGCATGCTTATTACAGAAAAAAAACACCACTCCTTTGCTACCCTGTCAAAATTTTGATGTTACACCTCTAAGACTATCTGTATAGTTCTCTCACAACTGTTTTACTTTGCTCCCAGTGCTCTATCAAAAACACAGGAAAGAGCTACAGCGTTTGCTTCTATTATGTAGAAATCTCTTCTGCGAGAGAGGCCATCACTCTACCACCAAGCGGTTAGCAGAAGACAGGGAAGATGTACAGAAATGCATCTCAGCCTATTTTAGTATCTTCAGTCTGTAAAATTTTCAAGTCCATCTCCTGGAACTACCCATTACAACATAACAAGCCTGAAGCCTGCTAGAGAAACATTTGTATTTGGACAAATCCCAAACAAACTTCTCCTCTGGGACTTTTGGCCTGTTTTACAAGCACTTGGAAAGTCCAACTTTTGCCTTGCAGAAAAATTAATTTTTACATTGAGTAGCAGAATGCTAATCTGGGCTCTGAACTGAGCTCATAGACGAGACGCAAAAGGATGAGGCTGCTGAACTACACGGGACATTATCTGTAACTCCCAAAGTTTCCAGCTGTGTTCAGAATGCCTCCAAAAGGCTGATTTTCCAGGAAAAGCAGACACTCGGTTATTCTTCGGGTACATCGTTTTCCACTGAAAAAGCAGAGATGAGCTGATCCAAAACAAAAGCACGCATCACCACAAGATCTTGGTCCTGTACTGAGCATTTCATTGAGAACACTTATTTAAGGCTTTGCTAGTAGCCCATTTGCTACCACAGATATTTTCCATCGGCAGGCACTATGCTGACTTTCATATACAACACAACAGACATCTTCTATGCTGAGTTTTTCCTTCACAGCCACCTGGGACAGACCTTATGGTGTGGCCCAGGCTGCCTGTAGGGATCACAGCACTTCTGCACCCAGACCTCTTCACACCAGTTACCTGCAGTGACAAACATCTGCGTTCGTTCCCATTCACTCAAGGTTGACATCTCACAAATATTACAAGCAGTAGAGGTGAGGCAATGATAGCGACACAGAACAATCAAAACCAAGGAATTTCATAAGCCTAGGAGGCAGCAAAGCATGATTTCCTCTGGGTAACATGTCTTGCAGTTGGATTCTTTCTTTGTCTACTACGGTGACAGCTCCAATTGAACTTCTTCCTGAGCAGTGAGGCAAACATGGATCCCTGATGCCTAACAAAGGGGGCGGGGGGGCTGATTTATGTTACACACTCTCCTTAATAGAGCCCAAACAGCATTGGGAGGGTTTGGAATAAAATCAGCTCAATGACATACCTCATTTCCAGTTACAGACTACAGCCTCACCTGCCACTACCTCTTCCAGTAAATCACTCAGCATTCATCAGAGGCAGATGGAAAATGACTGCAACAGGGAGCCAGCAGTGCCGGCAGATTGCAGCGTGGAGTCCTCTAGCAGCTACCTCATATCTGTCTCCATCTGTCTGGGTCATCACCCTAAACCTCCTTACCCAGTTCTGCCCCTACCCCACATCTACCCTTCGTGGTCTCAGAGAGGCATCAGAGCCTTGAACGCTTTGTCTCACACCACTTCAGTACTCCTAAGCAGTTCTAGAGGCTACAAGCTGTTACAATGATCAGTTTGAAATAGGCACCTACACAGAATTTCTCTACACTTTATGTAGGCTTAATTTATTCCAAACTGAACTGCACATCTGAAGTCAGCATCTGGACTTTCCCCCCTCCCCAGCCCCAAAGCAAACAAAAAAACAGAAAACAAAAAGCAGAAAAATAAAAACCTAAAGTGGTCCTGTCAAGTGCAACATGCTATAACTATACTTTTTTTTAATTATTATTTTGACAACAGCTATGACTAGTATATTTTATGATGCCACACTGTGCATAACCAAAACTCCCCTTTCTCCAAAAAATGGCAAGAGCATACTTAACACCTACGAGTAGGAGAAATTTAAAAAAAAAAGAAAGTTTAGATTTTCACATTATCCCTAACCATACCACTCTTTATATTAAGTTAATCATGAATATATGTGGGAAATGACCTTCACTTAAGTAAACAAGAGACTACTTCCAGTCACTTACATCAAATCTACCTACTTCATGCACAGGTAAGAATGGTGGCAACAGGGGCTGGGGGGAAGTATAAAGTCACTTAGCACATCTGGATCTAATGAACAAGCTGCTACTTTTACAAATGAATACACTTATTTTCTGGATATTAAAAAGCATCATGTGTGCTCCTACTGCTCATTTATTTGTTTCACTCAGCTGCTTTGCTCCCTTGACTTGCGCATGACAAACCGATCTTTAATGCATTTCGCTAACTCCACACTGCACAAAGCATCACGCTTTTACCACCTGACACACTCACAGCAAGTTTCGTCAGATCACAAAACTGAGACGGCTGCTTCTTCTCAAACTGCCATCCCTGCCCAAAACTTACAAATCAGCCCATATTCTCACTGGCTGGGGTCTGAACAGAGCCTGCAGCTGGCATCCGGCCAGCCCCAAATCCAGTTCCTTCCTTCCTGCCTGCACTGGCTACAAAACGCCCAGAGGAGAAAGAACAAATCATTTTTGCCATAGAAAGATCTGCTGACTCTTTAACAGCGTATTACTTTACAGTTGTTCTCTCTATGCTGAGAGATTTCCAGTAGGCAAAGCTTTAATATAAACCAGTTTTCTCCAAGCAGTTTAAGGTGCAAAGTCACAACATACGATCAGAGGCCAATTGCTGCATTGAATTCAAAGTCACATCGCACATAATAAACTAGGAGGGTACCTTGGGCTTGACACAGACCCTGCTAATCGCTTAAACCCTAGCTTTACTTACAGAAGGAACTGTACTTTATATTTTGTAGTCTTCTTGAATCCTTACATGGAAAGGTATTTGCTATATTACACCCGCCTCTGCACACTGTAAACTCACAATTTGAAGGCTATATATCTAGTTTTAATGCAAGCATTACAGCTGGAAATGTGATTGTGCAAGCGAGGAGATAAGGCAAGGCTGAGCCAGCAATATAACAACAGTATTTTGTATTCAAACACTGAAAGTAAGGCATAAAACAGAAGTCAGAAGTTAAGGCTCTTCTGCTCTGACAGCAAGCAGATTGTGAAAACACAGCAAAGAAAGGCTTAATTACCTCTCAGACTGAGAAGAAAGCACATATTCAGAGTGCTTTTGGGAAAGCTCTGTCAGAGTCTTTTAGCGGGTGCAGAGACTCAATACCAAAAATAGTTACTTGAAGAAATCCTTTCGGAATTGATGACAAACACGGCGCACAGCCCTAAAACACAAAAGAGCAGCTTGCAGTCTGTACTCCAGCAGCTTCATCCAGACACCCTATCTAAGGGAAATCTCACCCTGGTCAATGGCTTCTTGTTAATCTGGTAAAGTCCAGCTAAAGACAAAAGAGGAGTAAGAAAGCCATGCAAAACCGATCTGTTTGGCTATTGCCAAACTTCTGTCTCCAGATTTAGCTCTGATGGAGGAAGGCACTCAGCCGCTCATGTGAGCCAACGCTTGCCTCCTCATAGATTGGCCCCAAGATCAATTGGTTTCATTTGCTGGTACTTTTTGGCAAAAGCCTCTGAGGTATTGACAGCCCATTTTAATGAAGTCTTCTGGCAGAATCGGATTAACAAACACTCATGATCAAATCCTGTCCCCAGCACTGCTCTACCAGCGGGGACAGCCACACAGCAAGGCCCAGTAACCTCTGGCCACAGGCTGTGACAAGAGGCCACATATGAAGCCTGTGAATTCACAACTCACTCCCTGATGCACCTGGAAACTATTCCAGCGAGTGTTAAGATCCAGAAAATAATTCAAACAACGTCTTACATGTCTGTTAGCAGGAAGGTGAAGACAATTACTACAAGATAATGAACCATAACTGCTCCAAAATATTCCACTCCAAAGCCAAAGTGATTTTTGAACCCAGGTATTGGGTTTCACAGCTGCTTGCTCTCAGAGGTCAAGTGCGGACTAGGAGGAAGGTGAGTTGGAAGAACAGCCAAATGGAAGAACATTTTGATTTATTAGTTAACGTTCCATTAAAATACATGGTGATCTATAGAGATGGGCAGAATCCTGCCACAGGATGTGTGGGAACTGTACAGCTCTCGGTATCCTTCAACAGTCCGGTCTTTCCTACAAAAGAAGCACACGCACACTACTTCTGTTTCAAAGACTACAACCACGCCGTTACTAGATCAGACAGCAACAATCAAAATAAAGTCGTGCTACTCCATGTGAAGAACTACAGCTGTGCTTATATCAAAGTTTCAGCCCATTAACTTCTGCGTCTAGACTAAACATTTCTTTCACTCTTCCTAAAGGCACGTGCTAGAGAGTTTGCACATTTGGTCTCCAGTTTATTTGTAATATGCAAAGGGAGATTTAAGCTTTTAGATGCTTCAGTTTGTTTAGTTTACTTTTATATAGTGACTAACTGTCTTCACAGTCAGTATCACTTTGTCCATGACATTTATACGCCCTAAGAGGATATACCTTGTAAGTTTGAAGCTCACCTGTTTGCTTAAGCATTACTAAAGCCATCGAGTTTGGAGAATAAAGTTCTTTCATGACAATTCATCAATTTACTGGATCCTAAAATTAAGGCATCAAGGTGAGGAGTAATTTGAAATCCTACTAACCACATCATTACACTTGGACATGACTGCCTTCTAAAAAGCATTGTTTATCAATCAGAGAAAGATAATGCCAGAGTTTCTCCTTTGTCCTTAATTCATTGGATGCGAGGAGGAAAGGAGAATTTCACAACAGGGATTAGTTAGCATTACAGTACTCAAGGAGAGGACTAATGCTTTTAGGCCTTCTCCTTTTTAACACGCTGTCAGCTGTGTTTTCTTGCCTGTCCCCACTCCTTTGGGAAGGCAGCACAATAAATTGACATTTTAGGGATTTGTCTCACTGTGCAAATGACTGCTTTTGTCTCTACTTAACACAATTAACTGCTACAGTCAGACATGGAGCTATGTTGTAGTTAACATAAGCAATAAGATATGGCAGATGAGTATTAGGTCACAATATACAGTGTACTTAAGCCCTATATTAAAGATGATATTATTAAATAGGGAAAAATCAGCTAAAATAAATCCCTTCCAGCAGCACAAGACAAGGCTTGCTCGGTTTCCCTGCCTACCAGTGGAACAAGCTGCTATCAAGAGAAGCGTGCCTAACAGGTCCTCAGCAGCCAGCACCGTCACATCGTGCCTGATCAAGCTCAGCTCTAAACTACTTTGTTCCTAACAACAACAACAAAAAAATAAAGCATTGTAGATGTTCCCTGTACCCACTTTCACAACTGTTTATTTCATCTATAGAGCCCTTCTGTTGTGAAACAGGAAAGTTTTTAGGTGAATTGTTCTTTCTTCATCCTGACCTAACAACTGACCCTACAAAGCAGCAGCACACACACTTCTGGCCGACCTCACAGGGCTTTATAGTCGAGCCCTGGAAGAACTGAACAAACCTTATGTGCAAACAGTCAATACTCACCCATCCTGCCCAGCAGGGCCCTAAAGCTAGGCACAGAAGCTGTACTATTTAGAACAAGAAAAAGCTACAGTCAGCCAATGCAAGTCCAGTGCCACCTCGTTCACACACCACCCATAACCCAACTGCACTAACACCCCATATTCTCAGGCCACACAGCCCTTTGGTATCAAGCTTTCAAAGACTCTGAACATTGCTATTACTGCTGTTGAAGCTTTCCTATAAGTACCATCTTACTTGCACTTCACTCTCTGTTATCAGCTCTAGTCAACCAGTGCTGTTTGTGGCAGGGGCAGTAGGAAAGATATTAATTTTGAAAGAGCTAGCTGAACCCCAAAAGATAGGCAACACTTCCTGCTGAACCCCCTGAGCTATGGTGCCCATTGTGACATGAAGACAATCCCACATACGGCTTTGTGCCTGCCACCCTTCCCTCCCCCTGCTGCCCCAGTCTTTTTGTTTCTAAATCACACAGCCAGAAATTTGCCTATTATACAGTCATCAACAGTTCAGAGACCCAGTGAGAGTACTTGCACATGCAGCCACACTACAAAGCTAAATGTATAAGGGATATCACACAAGGCGCATGTCTGATCACCCAGGGAGGACGTACGATGGGGTGCCAGAGCTGGACAGCACTACTCCGGCTATCATCCTGCACAGCACACTCACCTGTGGCTCTGGAAGCCCCTCTTGCCCTTGCCTGGTGTTCAAGCAAGGCCTGTCCGAGGCCACTGAATAATAGGATTATAAAAGCCTAATCCCAGTTACTTACAGGTTGCCAGAGAAGTTACAAATTAGTCCCCCACCCCAAAGTACCTGAAGGACATGATGATCTCCAGACCCAGTAATAAACTGCGTAAAGCTCTACCAGGAGCTGTCTAAAACATGAGAATAAATAATATTTATCTTACTAATAAAAGGAGAATTGTCACTCCTCTGCAAGAACTGACAAGCAGCTACCAACTAAATAAAAGTTTCACACCTCACCGAAGCAAAGATCTGTTAAATAGTAAACACGAGAAATTGCCCTGGTACAAGTGGCACACATTTACGTAGGCATGGAAACAACCTTTCATCTAATTCAGAGTGGCCAGACTCTTCCCTGCTCAAAGAATTAAAGGAGCTTCAGCAGAAATAACCCAGGACTAGTAGAGACTTTAGAGAGAGAGAACAGATGGAATATGCTAGCCTCTACTTAAAGGGAAGTATGAAGTTCTGAACAGCATCTTGTCCAAGTCAGCTAAAAGAAAAGAGGAACCCCTCAATACAGCATTAGCACATGCAGGTGGTAAAAGTGAATGGCGTGAGATCACCACTTACTGAATTAAGTGTTTATAAAAAAAAAGAAAAGTGAGTAGCTTTGCCTTACAAGTCTTTCTGGAAAGGCTTCCATCTCTCTTCCTGTCCCTCAAAGTCTAGGCTTGGGACTAACCTCACATGAGCTTTTCACTGCTGACCTTGGAAGTGAGTGAGAGCAAACACCAAGCATATCTGCTGATAAAATAAAAATTATCCTCAACGGAAATGAGATTTAGGGTTATCGGACAGCACAAAGTACACCTGGAAACAAGAGTTTCTGCATGAAGCTGGGCACTCAGACTGAATCCTCCCCAGTTTCACTTGCCTTGCTGACCAGGGGACAAGTGAGCCACGTGTAGGACAGTGCAGAATAACCAAACAACCCTAGGTGACACCAGCAGCACTCCTGCTAACTGTGAGGTCGTACTGCCAGCTGCACAACACGGTAGAGGTGTCTCCTTTGTAAGGCTTTGTACCCACGCTATTCACAGTTAAGAGACAAATTCAGAACCAAAAACGTGTGGCAACACCAGACAGAAAAAAAATGACCCAAGGCAAAGGCTGGTTCAGCCCACCTTAACATCTATTTGCCTACAGGTGTTTTGCAAACAGCTGTAAGACTTTTTCTGCTGGCATTCTGCACTGATAAAGCCTACCTTCAGGGAGGCATGTTGGCTCAGGCTCAGTGCCATGCTCCATTCACGCAGCCTGGAGAACAGGGAAAGAAGGCTGCATCTTCTCAAAGCATCACGTTGATGTGTGCTATCACTACTAACGAACAAGAATTAAGCAAGTTAAAGGGCAGCATTAACTCGATAATAAATGAGGATAGAACAGCCATAATTTAGTCTGAACTGGGTAATAAAAAGTTCTGACTTCTTAAGGAAAAATCTGTTCTCAAGCAACCTTGTAATCGCAGTTGAAGAACAGCCTGCTGTTAAGATGGAGCATGCAATAGCTTCAACAAGATGCTGCTTTCAGCAACAAAAAAAAAAATAAATCTTAATAGCCTAGAAAGTCATTCCTGGTTTTATAGGCACATTTTAAGTAGAGCCAAGTGGACTTTCATAGCATCTACTCATTTATAAATTCCAATTGAAAATGGAAACTATGAATCCCTGGTTCTGCCAAGGGGGGAAAGGAGCAGTTATTTGGCTCTACACGGGAAGTGCATCAGTCAGAGGCAAAGCCTTACATTTATCATACTTGTTTACTCGGAGTAAATAGTTTGTTTTCCATATTAAAAATAAACAAATAGTCTTCTGCTTCTACACGTGACCTACTGCCTGTACATGCCAGAGGGATTACAGCTTAACTTCCCAAATGCAGCCAGTTTCCTTTTTTTTTTTTCCTCTCCTCCCTCCATAACAAGCATTAAACCCACAGATATTTGATGCTCTGATTTGCTTCAACTCACATAGAACTTAACTTCTCGAGTTCGAGATTCCTGCTCTCCAATTTTACATCAAGATCAAGATGCTGTGAATGCAGCCAACAGCCGAACACAGATCTGCACTCCTGCAAATCTGAGAAAGTCAGAAGTGCTCCAAGGAATATGATAGTCACAGAGAACCGACTCGGATGTGTTTTCTTTCTTAGTGTAAATTAAGCAGAACCTTTGCTCTACCCAGCTTTCATACACAAGCTTTCATTGAAGAAATCCACCAATCTTTCCTCAGATATAACCTTTCCTGCTATTTTTTCCTACCCTGCAGTTAATGTTCTATTCAGACACAATATTCCTGGTGTTTGATTAATCTACCCACCAGCTCTGAGCTGGCACTGATCACATTCTCGATATGTAGCAGGCAAGATCTAACAGAATAGAAGCTCAAAGGTGCCCAAGAAGCCACCATCAATATCAAATACACACACACACTCATATATATGTATCAGTTTCTCCAGAACAGCGGCCTTCCAGCTATGACTGTTGAAGCAAATGATTCCCTGGGAGAATGGTAACCTTGAACACATTTAACGGGTGGCTACCAGCCTTTGCTATACTGTCCTTTAAATGAAGCCTGAAGTACATCTTTAAAATAAGGTTCAAAAGTTAAAATAAGGTTCAAAAGCAGAACGCAGGGTATCTAAGCAGTTTCACTGGTATATATAGCAAAAGCAAAGCATAGCAAAGAAAATTACAGAATCACAAAACAAAGCCTCGGGCTCGCATCCAGCAGCAAACCCATGCATGTGCAGCGTAAACCCCCAGCACAGCACCGCAGCCAGGACCACCCCTCCCTCTGCCTTCACCGTAAGCAGGAGGAGACGGACACCAAGGACGAGCAGGGAGCACATTGCTCCTGCCTCCGACAGCGCTGCTGGCACCTTGCAGCAGCTTCTCTCGCCGTGCAGGTTGGGGAGATTAACAAAAGAGTTCTAAGAAAAGCCCAACAGATAATTTAACAACTGGAAATGTACTTGGAAGTAGGAAACACTTAAAGAACTTTATTTAGCTCATCGAGAAGGTAGTGATTAAGGAGGAACTCTGATCAGTCAGAAAAAAACTGTGTGAGAAAGAGGAGTCTAAAAATGAAGGTCCCTTCAGATTAATACAAAGGCATGTTTCAAATTAAATTGCTCAAAGTAAGAAGCAGTCCATCAATCAGAACAACTTCCCAAAGGTTATCATCGAATTTATCACTGTACACATAGATCAGAATTTCATTTTTGAAAAAGCTTAAACTGAAGCAGAGCTGCAGTCTGTTTGTCCAAGGATGTCCAATGGCCCACACCAAACAGAAATGCGGCAACGCAGTTAACAAGTTCACTCATTCATTTACTGCAATGGCTGCCTCTGAAAATTTATACGTAAATATTGACAGAGACTTCAAAGTGACCACTGTAACAAGGCTGAGCGACAACCCTTATTTTTGTTCAGCAAAATAAAGTAATATTGGATACTGCAAAAGATGTAAGTCTATAGGAAAGTTTTCCTCAATGTGCTGCACTTCCTTGCTAAGGAATAGCCAACAGGAGTGTTTGCTAGTAAGAAATATTACACCTACATGCACACACTTCGCAGAAACCCCAAGAACTGGTGGCAGGACACCAAACTCAGCTCATCTAGTGTCAGGGCCCAAATCTTTCATTGCAAGTGAACTCAGCCACTAAGACGTGCTGCTTTGGTGCTCCTCCTTCAGCTGACACCACTAACCACACCGCTCATCTGAGAGGTCACAGCTGCTCACCAACACCATGAAATACTGGAGAAGCCTGCAAAAAGGTGTACACATGGCCTAAGGTACGTGCTTACATAGTCCAAAGGCCTATGAGACCTTACAAGCAGCACCCACAGACCCCACTGGTGAACACCGTGCCCCCACTGCCATGGGCCACAGGACAGGCACCTTAAGGGGGCTACTTGGTTTTGTCCAGCCCAGAGCTGAACCCTCACCCATTCTGGGTCCCTGACCAGGCACGTCAAACAATTCCCTAACACCACAAGACCCTGCAGTCACCATCTCCTTCCCAAATCCCCCAGCCCCCCATCCCAACAATCACGTAATGGGACATTACTTCAAAGGGACTTCAAATAAAGCGCTAAAAAAAAGAAAAAAAGACTACAAGCGTTTCTATTTCACCAAGAAATCCACAGCCTTCTGTGAACAGATGATGCCACGAGCAGATGTACACAGCCAGATGATCTCTTCTTTACCAGCCATCTTGACCTGCCTGGCTTGGTTTACATAAACTGGGTTTGTTCGCGACAGCATTGATTATGTAAACCTCAGCAAAACCTTAACCAAACACGAACTGCCACAGCACTTACAGAAAGCACGTAACGGGCTACTGGGAGAAGTGATTAGAAGCACGCTCGCTGCAGTGACCAACTGCAGACACCTTTGCCTTTACCCTCTGCAACGCACAGACAGGATCACAGCCACCACGAGACAACGTGGGAAGGTGTCCTGGTGGGAGACCCACCAGGGGAGACCTTCCCCTTGATGTTTACGCCAAGCATCGAAGCATCCTACTTTAATATGAAAGGCAGAGTAAGTTCAGAAGACGAAGGGAAAGTTTTATCATCTTAAAAACAGAGCTCTCAGCAGTTTGCCAGGTCAGTCAATTTCTTTGTTCATCGCCATTTTCCCCCACCCAGCGTAAAGGTCTCACAGATCCAGACAGAAGTTATTCATCAGCATCACAATCAACACTTTTTTTTTTTTTTTTAAACACTCCAAGGTATCTCAAAACAACTTTTTTTGGGTCAAATTAGCTGTGAGGCCGTTCTATCAATCTAAATCAAGCA
The DNA here is from genome assembly GCA_011074415.1 of Stictonetta naevosa. NCBI lineage: Eukaryota > Metazoa > Chordata > Aves > Anseriformes > Anatidae > Stictonetta > Stictonetta naevosa. The sequence continues at coordinate 50,327,983 of CM021701.1, forward strand.
GTTACGACAAAGGCTGCAATGCTAGGCTTTTGCAGTTTGTCTCACTTTGACAAGCAGAGCAGATTTATACTGTCTTATCTACACCAAACTCCAAACTGAAAGATTTTGAAATACAAAACAGGTATTTATATATATATTTTTTAAATGCTACTGAACAGATGCTTAAGCTGTTCCAAGAATTCCCAGCCACAAATTTTGAGTCACCAAAGAAAAAAAAAAAAGGAGAGCAAGTTTGTCTTATTTATAGCACTACCGATCACATTTAAAACATCCAATTGGAAACGTGGCAATCAACCCCGAAAGTGTCAAACGGCCCTTAACACGCCAATCCAAGCGTAATTACCGAACTTACAGCACTCCCTGCACTGTCCCCATCACGTCCACCTCTTTCTACACCACCTCCACGAAGCGCACCACGTCAGTGCACCGTGCCAGCCAGTGCCCTACCGCGTCCCATTGCGGGCTACGCGGACGGACCGACCACAGACACACTCAGCTGCCAGCTCGCAGGCTTCCTACTACAAGGACGAGAGAAATTGTGTGCTTTTATTTTTTATTTTTTTTAGTACATGCAATACCCAGGCAATACAGCCTCGGTAGCTTTAGGGAACAGCTGATAGGCAAATAATAACTACGCTCGGCGATAGGAAGTTTATTTAAATTTTATTGGCGTGTTTCAACACACTGCAGCGAAGATCAAGACCTTGGGCAGAGCCGATAAGGCGGGATCGATGCATTTCCATATGAAAGGCAAAAAAGCACGCCGCGCTTTGCTACGGTGAGACCGGAGCCAAAACATTTCATACTTCTGTACTTTCAACGGCGGCTAAAAATAGTAAAGCAACAGAAAGGAAAACGCTTCCAGCTGTGCACAAAAAGCCTCTGCAGCACAACACCGATCTACATGCTCCGATGCAATTAAGGATTCAACGTTACACCCTGACTTTACTGCTGGAGACGGCGTTGCCCAGCTGAGGGTACCCTCCATTTTCACAATTACAACAGCAAGATCGTTCCTTTATTAGATTTAGTTTGACAGAGACGTTCTTCCCAAACCGAGTTACTTAAATTTGACTCTTCAGAGCGCCAGGCATGCCGTGTCCTTGCTGGCAGCTGGATGTTGTTCCCCGGTACCCATATCTTGACCTGTATCACCGTGAGGAGCGCTCAGCATCCCCGAAGGGAGGAAGGCACAGGGCTGGCCACCCGCCTCCCGGCCCCGCTGCCGCTCCTGCCTGCTCCTTGCCATCCCAGCAGCCGCTCTGCGGAGGCGAGCCCAGCTCGGGAGGGCACCACTCGAGCAAAACAACAACAAAAAAGCCCGAAGGAGCAAAAATAAATAAATAAATAAATAAATAAATAAGGTTTTTGACCTCGCAGCAGCTCTGGCACGGGTCCTGGGGGAGGCTGAACAAGGCTTCGCACGGGGCGCCCGGCAGGAAACCTTAGCATTTCCATTCCCCCGACCCAAAAATCATCTTCCCTGACCCCAAAACCATCTCTCCCCGCCCCCCAGACCCACCCCCTCCGGCCCCAGAACCCCCCCCCCCCCCCCCCAGCATCCCGCACGGAGACCGGCGAAGGGAAATAAAGGAAAAATAAAACAATAATAAAAAAAAAAATAACAAAAAGGGGGTGAAGCGGCCCCAGGACGAGGACGATGAAGGAGGGATGAAGAAGCAGCAAGGGGTGCCCCCAGCCGCCCCCCTCCCCCCCGCCGCAGCTCACCCCAGCACCACCAGCTCCCCGTACTTGACGGGCTCCTTGTTGGGGGCGCAGTGCTCCTCTTGGCTGGGGGAGAACATGGGGGCGCCGCGACGTCTCGCCCCCTTCTTCCTCCCCTTCCTCCTCCTCCTCCTCGCTCCCCCTCCCGCCGGGGCCGGTCCCAGCCCGCTCTGCGCCCGCGGCCGCCCGGCGACGGCCACTACACCCCGGGGGGGGGGGGGGAGCGGGAGGAGCGCCCGCGGGGCGTACCAAGTGCGGGGGAGTGGGAGGGGCGAAGCGGCCGCCCGCTCGCCTCCCGCTGAGGGGGGCGGGGTTGGAAGGAGACGCTAGGTCCCCCCCCCCCAGTCGGGAGCGGTGGTGGTACGGGCGTTGTGTGTTATGTAAACATAGAGTAAAGGGGATGGGGCTGCTCTTAAAGGGGCCGCGTATGTTGGGGGGGCGGGGGGGATGCGGATCCCCTGGGATCCCAGGATCCCCCGTGGGCCAGGATCCCCTCAGGGCCAGCCTCCCGCACAGCCCACAGACCCAGATCACCAGATCCATAGGTGCCATCCCCAGGCACCTCAGGACATCTCGTCGCTGCCCTCAGGTCCCTCAGGGAGCAGGCCGGCCATGTTCCCATGTCCCGCCATCACCAGGCCTTGTGCAGCACAAAACTGGGCCAAAAAGGAAAAAGGGTAAAAAAAAGAAAAAAAAAAACAAACAACACCTAAATTTTCTGTGGTGTCACCCAAGGGCTCGCCACCCTGCGCTGCTCACCAAGCAGCCCCCATGCACGCCCACTGTTCGCTTTCCTTCAGTCCCCATCCAAGGAGAAAAACCCACAAAATTAGCCCCAAAACGATGCCTGTGGAGTACAGGAATTCCCACCAGCCCTAAATGAAGGTCTCTGCACCCGGTTCGAGGACAAAGAAAAGTAATTTCAACGGCCTCAATGCTGCTTGTGGCCCTCAATGGAAATCTTCCTCGGCTGGAGCCATGGGCTGGGGTGCGAGCCCGGCTCCTCCTGCCGGGAGCTTTCCCCTGGCTGAAATTGTATTTAGCTATTAATTTTCCTGGTAATGCTATTTTTCTGCCATTTCTGGTGAAGAGGTGAAATGGAAAAATCCAGCCAATCTTGCAGGGCTGCAGGATGGAGATCTTCCCAGGGGCTGTGCGAAGAAGACAAGGTTTTATTAAAGACAGAGAGCTGAATTATTACAGATTTATCTTCTTTATTGCCCTAACAAAATAGAAAAGAAAGCCGGGCCGTAAGTCACTGTCAAAGAAAACAAATACAGCTTGGAAAACAGTGTGAAAAACAATCCTCCTGGCTGCATCCTCTTCGAGTCTTTCCCTTTCTCCCCCCAAACGCAAGACCTTCGTGTTAGCTTTGCTTTCACACGGCATAAACAAACTGAAATTGTCTTCCAAGGAGCGCTCTGAAACAGTTTCAGACTTCCTGTAAGCCCCAAGTCCCGCTGTCCAGCTGGATTTACAGCATTTTCTGCTGCCCCCTTGGCCCCCATCCCCTATGAGGATGGAGCATGGGGATGGACCTTGAAGATCTGTTTTTGCCTGTTTCCTTCCTTCTCATTTTCTAACATTGTGCACTTTGGGGAGAAGAGACCAAAATGGACAGAGCCTTGCACAGAGAGGTTTGTGAGCGCTATTGCAATGCAATGAATGAAGAAAATACACTGGTTTGCATCGCTGAAGAAAAAAAAAAAAAAAAAAAAAAGACAAGTGCAGGGCTGAGAAAAAGAGCTGAGCAGGCTTTAGGGAGGTGTATTTGGTGAGATAACCCCTGGGCTCTGGGTTAATGCAGTTTTTTTTCCCTTGGAAATGCGACTGTCTGTTGTTTTGACAGTGACTTATGTTGCAGCGAGGGGTGAGCGGCAGAAACAGCCTCTTCATTTGGCAGTCCCACCTTGGTTGTTTTAGGCTGGAAAACGGAGAGGGAAGGCGCAGCCCCAGCCCCACAAGGTGTTAAAGGGCCTTCCTTCCTAAAGCTCTGGTTTTCTCATTGCAGCTCCCAAGGACCTACTGCTCCCAGCACTGGAAACCTGCTTTTAATTTTCTAATGAGAGCAACAAGGTGGAGACGGGCAGGGAGCTGCTTTGCCATACTCTGCAGGGCTCCATGTCCCACACCAACACACACCAGCACCAGTGCTTCCTACAGCTCCAAAAATTCCTTTTTGCAACTGGAGCAAACAAACCATAGCTGGCATTTTTCCTCAAGTCCATTGAAATAATGGAGAAATGTACCTACACCTGCATTCAATTATTTTTAAGCTCGAATTGTCTTACGCTCTTGCCTTTGGGACGGCTCAACGTAGCTTCTCAGGGCAGCTTTTTTGGGGGAGCATCCCCTGAAGTGAGAATTGCTGATGACTTTAAGCCCCTTCCTCGCGAGAGGCAGCTCATTCCCGGCTTTATCGCAAGCAGCTGCTTGGCCAGGGCAGCAGCTTGCAGGAGGGCTATCCAGCAAAGCCAGGAGAGCATTAAAATCAGTGTCCAAAAAAATCCTAGACATGGAGAAATGGTGCATGCCCATTTGTTTTTAAAATGTAGTAAAAAGTTATTTTAAATACAGGAAGATTAATAAGGCTCTAATTCAGCAAAGTACTTGCAGATGTGCTGGACTCAGTGTAAATACTTCAGTGCTTTCATGAATCAGGGCTTAGGGAACAAGCTTGAAATATAAAGTATTGAAAGACATCAATAGTCCTTCCACCATATATGTGGCTCACATTGCACATGAACCTCCCGGGATGAGGGATCAGCTCTGGTGATAAACCGAGGTGCAGATATCCATCACCAGCCCAATGGTCCTGCGGGGCCACATCGGTGTTCAGCTTTTGGAGCGATGGCTGGTAAGGATGTGCTGCTGGGCTTAGCATGGCACCAGAACCCTTCCAGTTCCTTGTGTTACACGTGGGGTTTGGTTCCCAACCCAGACCGAAACAGATTTGCATTTCTGTACAATATTTGGGAAGACATTTTTATGCTTTGGACCTGGTAATGTCTTAACTTTGCACTTAATTTTCATTTACAGTAGCACCTAAAATTCAGGAAGGGCAACAACATTAAAAATAAAATGGAAGAGCTGAAAGGATAAGATGATCTCAAGTATCATGGTGGCCCCTTAAGCATGTGTTACAGGCTCGTGCCTAACACATAACTATTTAGTAAAGACCCTAAAGGGTTTTTAGAAAGCAGAGTAGCTAAGCAGAGTGACAAAGGCCGTTAGGAGGCAAAAAGGCAGTCATCAAAAGGCTACATCTAAATGAGGAAGAGGGAATACAGCATAAACACTGGTGAATACACAACCACAATCAGACAAGAAAAAAATGATGTTACAGAACAATTTGCCAAAGGCATAGAAATGCACAGAAAAATACATCAGGGACAGGCTGGGGACAGCCCACAGTGCAAGGGTGAAAGAAATGGGGATAAAATGGATAAAAAGGGATAAAGCCACAGTGGCTCAGCTCAGTGAAGCCTCTGCACCGGGACGGGGTCTGGAGGCTCCCAGAACAAAGCTGTCTTCATCAGGGCTGGTGCTGGGGAACTCCTTAAATACCACTGTCAGCAGCAGAGATTTTAAAATAAACAGGTTAATTGAGAGCGGAGCAGATTGCTGGGGTGAGATGTCACTGGCCCAAGGGTTGTAAAGAGATTCAGGTATGACAGGGCTGAATTATTAACAGCGTTTGTCTCCAGCAGATGGGAAACACCAAATTTGACATCACGAGCAAGCTTGAGAGCTGTGATCCAATCAGTCTGGCTTCTGTACTGGCAAATGTGTAGGAAATGCAATAAAGAACAGGTAATTATGGATACTTTGGGATGCAATTAATAAACCAGAGAGGGCAACAGGGGCTTTTGCAGGTAGGAGTCAAAGTTTGTAACCCATTCGTACCCTCTGAAGCAGCCAAAAAACATCACATACCTGCATTTCACGAGAGGTTTGCCACATAAGGGCTGTGAAAGAAATAAAAGCAGCATGAGATAAGAAAGAAAGTGCTTCATGGAGTAGCAGCAGGAGAAACCAAAGGCTTGGAGTTCTCCTTTTCACGGTGGGGAGAGGTTACCGTGGTGGTGTTGTGGGACCTTGGCCGGGCAGCTCGCTTATAATGGAAATGTTTGCTGAGAAGCCAAAAATTTTAAGCTGACTGCAAAGAGTTATAGGAAGAAAACGTCCAAGTAAAGTACATAGAGAAGATGACCTTAGCCATATCTACCTAATGACTGGCTCTAATTGAGCTATTATCATTCAGCAAAGACACGCTGAGATTTTAGTCACTATAGGTCCTTCTCTTGCAACATTAGCCCAGAGATCAACAGAAGTCTCAAAGACAAATAAAATGTGCAAAGGAGCTCCTGCACTTAAACGTGTCTGTCTTTTCCAACAGCACAGGTTATTCTGAGAAAATCTGTGACATCCCTGGCTGGGTGGTCCTCATCCCTTTCCTATGGGGTAGAGCCAAGGGCATTGCTCTGCCCCGTGCCCCAGCAACTCACCCGTGCAATTCGTCTCCTGAGGGACTTGTGATAGGTAAGGGGGAATAAACACACTTTGTATGAATCTGCCCAAATCAGAAGCACCAGCAACCCAGCTCCCAGCATCACCTCTCAATATGGGACCGCCTGCAGCCCCGGATCTGAGCCCCCTCTCACGTCACCACGTCCCCTTTGCGGGATGTTCTCCAAGATGTTGCCCTTTTTCCTCTTAATGTCCTCTCTTTTCAAAAGTTAACACTAACGCAGCGATGGTGGGAGGTAGGAAATGGGTACAGCTTCCCTTGAACCCAATTTAGGGAAAACACTGCTACTCCAACCTTCATCCCCACAGAAAAAGCTGTTGAGATCAGTTCCCAGGCTTGGACCACACTATCCTAGTACAAAAACCACCCCCAGCAACGACACTTCCCCCCTGGGAAGGCCAGGAGAGGAGCTTCTGCAGCAGATGGCTGGGTCCACATCCACAAAGAGACATTCAGCCAGCCCATAAATCAACCAGACCTCATCCATCGGACTTAACGAGAATGCCCAAATCGCTGCAGGATATAAGGGGGGAAAAAGAGCTCCTCTTTTCCAGCTGGGATGCGATGGGAGCTCCGCTATGCCAGCAGGGTGAACCTCAGACCCCAAACTTTCACAGTTTGCAGCCGCTGAAGGATTTCACCCAGCAGCAATTCGGGAACACCCACAAAGCCACTTAAAACCAAACACCATTTGCACATATTTCCGCGATAGAGAATGAAATGCGTTTTAGAAATTATTGCATATTAGAAAGGAGAGAGGGTCCCCTGGCTGCCGTTCAGGCAGTGGATCAACAGCACGTTGCAGAAGCAGCCTCCAGCATGATCCCACACGCTGCTCCCCAGCAGGGAGCAGCTCCCAGAGCCCCGTGCCCATGGGGTCCTGCTCATCCTGCAGGACCACGCCGTCTGCACCTGATTTTACAAGAAAAGGAAAACACCATTTTGCTGAGCTCCATCAGATCTATGGTTAGTAACTGCTCCGGAGTTCAGACTTCTCCAGCAGCAAGAACTCACAATTAGTCAGTTTTCTCCTCTGCATCTGCTTAGGGTAAGGAGGGGCTGGGTCATAGCAGAATATGTTAAAAGCAGCATTTGGCCTGCAAAGTATATACATCAGTGAAGAGTCCTGTAACCACCTCCTAGCATCTGACATTCTTTTCATTACTATAATTTACTAAGTGAGTGCATTGCCAGGTGCTCCTGGCAGGCATCCAGGCTGCCTTCAGCCAAGCAATGGATAAACTCACAAAAAAAAAATATGCTGAAACCCCCGAAACCTTGAAATCTAAGCACGAGGAAAGAAAGAAAAACAAACAAAACCACAGCAAAACCAAACAACAGATGGGCACAGACGTCAGGAAGATGTAGCAAAAGGAACAATGTCCTGCAACATCCTGTTAAGGCGCTGTGCAAGGGCAGCCCCCAGCACTGCCTTCCTCCTGGCCGTGGGAGCGTTTGCAGTTGTCGATGGTCGCTTCTCCTACACCTGCACGCGGTGGGCAGTTATGAAGTCGTTAGCTCTGTAATCTGAAAGCATCCCCGTCGTCGGGATCAGCTGAGATACTGGTTGGGTTGTCATTATTATGGGCACTTTAGCAGATGGATGGCCGAAACTGTATTTCTCAGCAATAAGGTAATGACTGCGAAATGCAATTCTGGTAGCCCCCTGATTGCTGCTGGCTTTTGCTGGCATCATTAGGAGATGAAGATGCCTCGTACCTCATCAAATAATGCCTTTCCTTAACAAAGGCACGGAGTTATTTTGGAGGAGGGTGAGAACCCCTCACCTTTCGGGCCAGGAAAAAGGCACGGCCGTAAGCTGCGCTGCTGAGATTTACTAGTGACGTTAAACCGGGGGAGATCTTGTATGGGAACACGAGAAGAAGCTCTGAAAATACTTTTTTTTTTTTTTTTGACAGTAAGAGACACAAGATGAATGAAAAAAGCCTTTGAGCTGAAAGAAAATCAACACGGATTCACTGCTAAGTGTTAGTGGCCATAGATATAGCAGACGTCCAACAAAAGCAATGAAAAATACATTATTGAAGGGATAGAAAGAACAGGCAGCCGCTTGCTAATAAAAATCACCTTTTGGAATGAAGGACTCCCTGTTTCAGATATTTTAGTCAAAAATGAGGCTGCTGGTCATTTTCACATGCAAGAGAAAGCACCTGTATCCATCCCATCTGGACAGCGAGGACCCGCAGAGCCGGTGGCAAACCCTCACTGACCTCACGGGGAAGGATGGGGTCCTACCAAAGGGTGAAACCCCCTCCAGGCAGCACCCACAGCCCCCTGCCCTTTTAGCAAAAACACCCCAAATGTGCCCTAAGGAAAACACACGTGGACCATTCTCCTCTCTGCGGGCTGTAAAACCCAGCACAGGGGAGGTGCTGAAGCCGATGGTAGGAACACGCTGGCATCTTTATTAGGAAGAGCAGGACGTGACAGCCCTGCCTGAGTTACTTGGTGCTGCGTTCGTGTGATTTCGGGAACAGATGGGAGCGGGGCCACGGGAAGCCTCCTCGCCCAGGAGCTGGCCCAATGTGCCACCCGCACGGCCGGCCCCGCAGCTCGCCCCATCTGCAGCAGCCAAAACCTGGGTGAGCTGCCAGCCCCCGCCTGCAAACCTTTACGTTTGCCACACGCAGCCCATCGATAACTTTGGGGTGTGAACGGAGCACATGGAGGCTGGAGCAAGCGGAACAAAGGCAGAAGCCGCGGGCGATTTCCAGGATCAGGAACAGAAAGAGTCCCTGACTATACAGAGGGCACTGCCTGAGCACGGCGAGACATTGAAATATTTCAGCGCGTGCTGGATCCTCTCCGAAACGTCTGTGTGTGTGTGTGTGTGTGTGCGGGCAGGAGCTCCTCTGAGTCGCAGCAGTGTCTGGGGTAAGATAAGGGAGCACGGAACAAGTGCAGATGTCCCTGCTTGGCACCACGTGAGAACTTTAAAGCAGCCCGGGGGCTTGGGGGCTTCTTTTCTCCCCGTGCTTACTGTGCTGATGCCTTGAGCCCTGGTACACCGTGCAGTTTCCAGCACAAAGCCGAGATAAATGTTTTTTGCCTCCCAAAATCCACGTGGGATCCGTGCCATGGCTGCTGGCACCAATGGATGTGCCTGCAGGGGATGGGTGCTGAGGGGTGTCACCTCCACCACGGCCACCCTGTCACCTCCCATGTGTCTGCAGAACAAGGCTGGCACGGGCAGGGCGAAGGAGACAATGTTGTACATTCCTTCCCTCCTTCTCCTCTTCCTCCTCCTCCTCTTCGCAAATGTGCAGCAGTGAGAGGGGACATTGTCAGGCAGCCCGTGGGAAGCACAAAGCGGTGGCTGTACCGACCTCCTTATAAAAATTCAAGGCTGTCCTCATTTTTCCTGGAGGTTTCGGTGTTTTCGCACACACACGTATCTTTGTTGTTCCCCCACCCCAACGCAGCCTTGCCCGAAAGCCTCCAGAGCCAGCCCAGCCCCGCCGCCCACCCAGAAAATAGCAAGTTTTGATATACACAGTCAAAGCGAGGACAATTAGGGAGAAATTCTGAACATTCCTTCCTGGAGAAAAACCTTACCGCTTTTTCAAATGCTACCAGTTCAAAACTTCAGCTGGGAGCACTGGCAACTCAGTTTTTCCCCAGATCCATCCCTTGAAGCCTCTCCTTGCTGTGAGCACAGCAAAGGGTGAGATTCTGGGTTTCCCAGGAAACTACTTAACATGTGTGATTTGGAGACTTTCATTTAAATACATAATCCATGACCATGAGGTACCTCGGCTGGAGTCCGTGACTTTTAACAAGGATTAATGATGTGGGAGTCTTCATCCAGATGCCCCAAAAGAGGTTCAGACCCGGTCGTGTGCCCTCCTAAACCTTCAAATCCCTTTTGCTTTTCTGTTTCCAGCCCTATGCTGATTTTTTTCCCCCTTTCAGGCACTTAAACTAGAGGTTTACACAGGTATACACAGCTTTTTTAAGATCCCTTGATTTAGCAGCCCAGCAGCTTGTACAAACCCCTGCAAAGCACAGCCGTGTGGCGAGGACAGGCACCCACGGGTGCTGTTGGTAAATATGGGCTGTGCAGGGACCGCGCAGGGCTTTTCCCTTAGCCACAAGCAGGATTAAGGCCGAAGAGCTCCTTCCTGCCAAAAAAACAGGCAGAATAATCCTGTCATAAGCTATTAATGTGGAGCTGTGCTGGCACTTGGCAGCAAACCACCAAACCCACAAAGTTGTGTTTAATTTGCTGTTAGAGGACAGACTGAGCCTTCTTCGCTCAATTATACCGAGACGATATTTCAGCACCCAGCCCTGGAAAAAAGCCACCGTGCAGCTCATGTCAGCCCCGTGTCTCTGTCCTGGGGTCACCGGGATGCCCTCAGCCCCTGGTCCCCATCTCGTTGTGGCCCTACGTGCATGCCAGGGTAGCAAGGACAAGCAGCAGTAACCCCGTGTCCCTCCTGGGAGAAGGGCTGGGAAGGGGGATTTTTGTCTTTTACAGGGTTTCTTCATCAGTAACGGGCTTTGCCTGTGCCTTCCTGCTTCCCCGGCTTCCCCCTCATGCAGGATGTCCTTTCTCTCTTTTCTATTTTTACTCAAATCCCTTTAACTTCTTGACATCTTTAAGGCAGCAGCCTGGAGGAAATGGATTATCCCGGCGGTGGCACCGAGCGGCTCCAGCCCCAGGCGAAGCAGATAAAACTCCTTCTTCCCAGGGCTCGCCACATTCCTGACCTGGCCACAGCTCCTGCAAAATAGGAAATGCAATGCCCATTAGCTTTTGTTCGGTAAGACCTGATGATTAGTCATCATATCCTTCACGTCCATGGGAAACGGCAAGAAAGGAACATCTCTTGCTGCATCGACATGTTTCAATGCACACAGCCTGGGAGGCAGCCCTTATCCTTTCATCTCAGCTTGTGGCACATCTCTTTGCTTGCTCAAGGCCCGTCAGAGTCAGGAATCTGCTTCCCTGCCCCTGCAGTCAGCCTCCAGCACATGGTGACAGCCGACAGGGCACACAGATGCAGAGGTTTTTTGTTTGTTTTTTTTTTTTTGCAAACTGCAGTGACTGAAGCAGGGGCTGCCACTGGTGTTAGTTTTCCCCCATGCTCGCTATGCAAAATACGAGCTTGATATTCCCCTCTTTTTGTTCTGCAACTGCAGGGCCCAATTTTCTTTCTTTTTTTTTTTTTATTTTTTTAATTTTGAACAAAACAGCTGTTGTGCCCCTCTTTTCCTTTGTTTGCAGCACGCAGGGATGTGCAGAACAGCCGCTGCCTTAAGAGCATTTAAAGGCAGCACCAGGAGAAACTCCAGAGCGGCTCCAGGGAGAGCTCCCACGTTCCTGAGATTCCTCTTCCAACACTCCGCAGACAGGCTCGCAGTTTTATTTGCAAAAACTGGGAAAGCTTCCAACTCCCAGTCTGTAAAGCCTTCCACTAAAAAATAAAATAAAGAAAAACAGGAAAATCACATTTTCCCCCATCATGGAGCGAGAGCCTTGCGAGCAGCGAAGCCCCTGCAGATGTGCCCTGGTGAAACACCGCTCTGCGAGCGCTCACCGCTGCTACATTTCTTCCCAGCAAGGGTGCAGGGCTCAGGAATTCAATTTGCAAGCACGGCTCTGGGTTGTGTCTCTTCATGCTCTTCATCGGCAGGAAAATTCATGATGGGAATACGCAGCGCTTGCTGGGAGCCCGGACGGAGCAGGGGCCCTTGGCTGGGCTCCCGCACATGTGAGCAACGGCCAGGGAGCTCCTGCTGGTTGTAGGGTTTTGCACTGTGGGCTCAGGGCTTTGTAGCAGACTTGTTTTGTTTTTTTTCCTTTGTGTTTTATAGGATCATAAAATCATCGACTCATTTATGTCAGAAAAGGCCCTTAAGATCACCAAGTCTGACCAGCAGCCTAGTGCTGTCAAGCCCACCACTAACCATGTCCCAAAGCACCACGTCCCCACGTCTCTTAAATACCTCCAGGATGGGGACTCCACCACCTCCCTGGACAGCCTGTTCCCGAGCCAACCACCCTTTCTACGAAGAAGCTTTTCCTGATGTCCAGTCTCTTATCTCGCCAGAGCTCGGAAAGGCTTTGACCTTGAGAGCACACAGCTGCCCTTCTCTCAACGTACCTCCCTTGGTCAGTTGGTGACACCAAAGAGAGAAATAAAAACCTGAACCAATGGACATTATGTGGTTTTAACCTAATTTGAAACATCCCAAGCAGTCATTCAGCTGACCGGGGAGATTCTTGCAGTAATCTCGTTTCAGATGTGATCTACTCTAGCTTGCTGCAGCCTCACCTGAAGGCCAGGGCTGGAAAGTGCCCGAGCAAAGCAAGGCGGGTGGATGACAACGATGGACAAGCTGTGTCTCAAAGACAGGGAAGCCACAGAGGAGCTGGGCCAAGGTCAGGGCCACCCAGGCCTCCCTGTGGGGTTGCGTAGCCTCACCGTGTACGAGCAGAAGCCCTGGTGCAGAGAGGTCTGGCAGGCCCTGGTTTGGAGGTGTTGAGGCGCCAACACTTCACGCCAGGGTACGTCCTGCATTACTGGCAAAAAGGAACCACTCCAGTAAATTTGCAGGGTTTCCCAGTCGGATCTTCCAATTGCTGTAACACAAAACAAGCCCGGCACTGAAATCCGTGATCAGATCTGCAGCGAGGTGCATTCATTTAACTGCAGATAACCCAGGTTAGTGACGGAGAGGCTGCAGAGGCTGGCCGAGGTGAGCACAAGAGGCTGGGGCTCCTCAGTGGCCATGGCCAAGGCTGATGTCCACATGTGGCCCTGGCAGCACCAAACTCAGCTCAGCTCCAAAGGCTGGAGTTGCTGGAGGACCCCATGAGCAGCCCAGGTCCGCAATGTGGAAAGATCCTCAAGACGGAAAAAATGCATTTTCCTGCCCTGTGTCTCTTCTCTGGTCCTCTCCACACCCAAACCTTTGCTCTGCCTGGAGCTGGTACCTGGGCACCATCCTGCTGAGGACCGAAATGCTCCCATCACCTCTGGGTTAAGGTTTGAATGCAGACTGTGGAAAATGGGTGAACCTGACATACCCAGATCCCACAGGAGAACCTAGGCGCCTTCGAAAGCCTCCCCTCCTGGGTGCAGATATTGTTATCGCTTTGATCCAAGCCGCCCGACAAACAGCATGCTGGGTCCCCCACCTCCAGAGCGAGATCCATGCCTGCACAGTGCAGCCAAGCCCTGCTGGAGATGTTATCAGGAAAGGGAATTATTTGCTACTGGAGAATGTACTTGTGCCTCGCAGCTATTTGGCTGCACAAATATGCGGAGTGTTGCTGATAACTCACTAAGGGAAGTCTGGAAAATGGATTCTGCAATGAGATAATTCTGCTTGTAGACTCTTATTTTATGTATTTCTGTTTCCTTCCTCCCCCCTCCCCACCCCCTTTCCAATTTACATCTAAATGGGATCTTTGTTTTTTTCTGAGTCAATATTTAGTCACTTGTTCCCCATTCAAGCCTCCAAGCTCAGTTTCTCAGAGCAGAGCCTTTCCCAAGGGAGAGCAGGGCGGGGGTGAGATACTGGATCTGTGCCCCACCGCTCCTCCAGGTACTCATGGTCCACCCTTGGCATGACTTTTTGCACTTGGATTTGTAACCGAGCGAGCCAAACCTCCTTGCTACAAGCACCCAGAAATGAAAGGCACATCCCGTGTGCTGATATCAATGGTATTTGGTGTTAGAGAGGTCTGGGATTGTGCCCACCTTTAGCACCGATGGCACCAGCAGATGGAAGTTCACATGACTGCAAATATGGAGACACTTCCCGAAGACCCTTCTCAAACAAGAATGTATTTCAGATCCTCGCTCTTGCAGATCCTTGCACTAGTTCCAGGAAGAGTCAAGGAAACCTATCCGTTAATGGATTGATTTCCACTGAGGTATCAGCTGCTCTTCGTCCACTATTGTCAGACCAGCCGATGGGGCTCAGTTGATGTACAAGGTTCCAGCACTCATGGTCATTGCTTTTTCTTGCTTTTTGCAGTAAAGCCACAATATACGTACTTAGGTTTGCTTCTGTACGCAAAGGTATTATTGGCTTGTCAATATGCAAAGGTATTACCGGCTTTTCAGCAAGCTGAGCTACACCCTCTGGAACACAAAGCACCACTTGTCATTATTTTAATGGAAGCCCCTCTTAAATCACATACTCTAACTAGATTTAATTTATGTCTGTAAATAAGCTGATACAATAAGAAGGAAAAAGCAGGTCTTCTTAGTTTCACACAAAGCATCCCCATAGGCTTGTGCTGAAACAAACACAGGTTGGGTTACAACCCATGAACTTGGCAGTTTTTCCAGCCATAGACCCAACAGTAATTTTTCAGTTCTACATGGATAACCTGCAAGGTGTGAGATCAGATGGATTTCACCAGACCTCATGCACACAGCCACATGGACCTTTTGGGTTTGTTTCGCATGCCCCAAGCCTGTCCTGCCTTTGCCCAAATCAGCCAGGAATGGGACTTGGCTGCAGGGCAGGAGCTGACTTCCTGGGGAACAGAAAGTTGCCAAAAAAACAGGGGTACAGAGGTGTCTCCTGGGTGGAGACAAGGAGGTTCCAGGCACCATCTCAGTGCCCTGCCTGTGTTGCTCGGTAGAAATGTCCTCACCTTATGGATCGACAGGAAAATAGATGTACTGGAGGGGTTAGGCAGAAAAATAGGTTCAGTTTTTATGTAGGGACATCAAGAGTTGTCCAGGCCGTGGATGATCCCAAGTTACCAGCCCACATGACCAGCAGGATGGAGGTGGGCTTTGCTGTGACCAGAAAAGAGCAGGGATGAGCTTGTGTGGGGACAGGGAGCAGAACAGCTGCCAGACACCCACAAAGATCTGCTGGGTGCAGGTTACATGCCATGGTGGCCAAGGAGCTGAGGAGGATCTGTGAGACGTCTCCGTAGGGAACAGGATCTGTGCTGGTGGATGATTGTTGGAGACAAGGTGTGAGCAAAGAGGAGGGACCCACATCCTGAGTCCTCCTGCTTAAACAGCTGGTGAAAAGAGGAAAGAGAATCAGCATCTTTCAAAGTGAAAAACAAGGAAAAAAATAAAGCATCTCACACCCTCTTTCCATGGGAAGGTTTGGTGCAGACCAGAGGGAGGAACACCCGCCTCCTTCAGCAGAGCTCTCCCAAGGACACACACACATCTTAATAGGCACACATATCTAATTGTAACCAAAAGTAACTTGAATCTGAGTGATACGATCTCAAAACACCAGGCTGGCACCTGGCTCCAAACCCCTTCTGCCTCCTAAGCCACTGAGCGCAGCAGGGTATTTTTGCAGCCAGGCTCAGTGTAATTCTTCTGCTTGCTGTCTTGAAAACACACGGAGATTGAATTATATAACAATATTGTTTAAGCACTAGCAAAATGCACAATTTGATTAATCTCAGCAATGCACCAACTCAGAGATCTAAAAAGACAGCTATGTGCATTTTAACAAAGTTAAAGCCCAAAGCTTTTCATTTCATCCTAATGGATAGCAAAGGTCATTCTCCATTTGATAAATGACGACAGCACTGCTGCATTTGTCTTCTGGCTGGCAGTGCCGGATTCCTGTGAAGCTCGTGTTAATGAGATTCCTCCTACCACAGAAACAAAATCCTCCAGTGAGGCACTGGCACTGGATTTATCACC
Source organism: Stictonetta naevosa (assembly GCA_011074415.1). Classification (NCBI taxonomy): domain Eukaryota; kingdom Metazoa; phylum Chordata; class Aves; order Anseriformes; family Anatidae; genus Stictonetta; species Stictonetta naevosa. The sequence continues at coordinate 50,343,910 of CM021701.1, forward strand.
CAAAAAATACCTATTCTGCATGCACACAACAGGATAAATGCAACTTCCCATCTCGCTGGAAACATGCCCACGGAAGCTATGTCCTGATGGAATGACGCTGTCCATGACATAAATCCCAAGTGGTGGGAACTAATTCTGCAGTGAGACATATTTCTTTTCGCCATGACTCAGCTGAGCAACATTTTTCACAAGGAACACATATCAGCAAAGAATTAAAGGGTACATTCAATATTTCCCCCTTGGGAAAAAAAATGCCTAAAATAAAGCTATCAGCCCAAATCCAGGAGGGGTGATATTTATTTTGCTTGCAAAACCACCCGGCAGCATCCAGAATCCAAGGGGTTCCCAAGCTGGACCATAAATTAGCAGAGGCATGTGCACGTGATTAATGTTGCTCCTGTGTCCTGTGCAGAAAGAGGTGGATGAAGTAAAGCTGCAGGAGACAGAGGGCATCTCTTCAAAGGGTGAGCTAGGAGCCACAGGGGAGAAGAGAGACCAGACAGGAGTATGGAGAGTGAGATCCTGCTGCAGAGGAGGAGGTCATGCTCAGAAGCTCTGGGAGCAGGCACGGGTGCTGCACAACCCCCCAGAACAGCAAGCACTGTGTGACAGCACTCTTCCTTCTCTTCCTCCTCCTCCTCTTTCTCCTCCTTCTCTTCCTGCTCAGCAGATGACCAGGGAAGCAGCAGGAGGAAAAGCCCAGGGCAAATCTCCAGAGGAGAAATCACGGCTGGAGCATCAGCTGCCAAACTGGGCATGACTAACCTGACCCCTTTTTGTTCCCACCTCTTTACCCAAAACCATGGGTTTTGAGGGCTACTCCAGCAAGGAGATGGACTTTCTCAGTGACTTGCTGTGTCTTCACGAGCATGTACAAGCCCCTGGTTTCTTGTGCTCTCAAACAGATGCACGCATAGCCTTTCTTGGGATGGAGATACCCAGTGCATTTTTTCAAGTGTAGACCAGAGCCTCAAAATCTTGAGGCTGACACTGAAAAATCAGCAGATTCCAGAAAGCACTCTCTTTATTTTCATTTGACAGTGTATTTTTAAAACTTCATATTTTGAAACTGCTCAGCACCCATGAAAAATGAACTTTCCATTTAAATAACACATGCAGCTGGGACTCGGTGCTTTGTTAAAGATGAGCAATGCAGTGGCTGGCCAAGCTGTGAGTCTAGAAACCATCCCCACGACGGACAAGCTGATTTCCACTGCGATTCCTCCTTCTCCACAAATGTGAGCACTGCTGTGAAGGGAAATCATGGGCCGTGGTCGGGGCTCTGACTCCAGCCCTCCGTCCTGCTGGGTGTTTTCCTGCCTCTCCTCAGACACAACATCCTTCACCCTTTGTAACGGCCTCAAGTTGCGCCAGGGAAGGTTTAGACTGTACATCAGTAAGAATTTCTTCATGGAGAGGCTGGTCAAGCACTGGAATAGGCTGCCCAGGGAGGTGGTGGAGTCCCCATCCCTGGAGGTATTTAGGAGATGTGGGGACATGGCACTGAGGGACAGGGCTTAATGTTGGGACTCAGTAGGTCTTGCTGATGGTTGGTCTTGGTGATCTTGAAGGTCTTTTCCAGCCTGGATGGTTCTCTGATTCACAGGGCTGTTCTGAAGGTGGTGGAGGAACTGAGTTAGGCAAGAACCTGCACAGGTACCCAAAAGGCTTTTGTATATTTGACATCTCAGCAGCACCAGCTTTAGTGTCCCCAACCAGGACAGCTCATGGGAAGCAGGAGGTGCCAAGGAGAAGCCTGGAGCCACACAGCTGCTGGGTGAGCAACACGGCTGATTGTACCCATCGTCTCTGGGGACAGTCCCTTGGGGTGTCTATAGCATGAGAGGCACAGCACAGCCAGCACGTGCAGGCCAGCTAGGAGCAGGGGAGGTTTTAAAACAGCCCAATGGTGGCTGTCATCTTACCCCACTGGGGTAATGAGTCCTGCTGGGTGCCCAGCCCGGCCCATGCTGAGTGCAAACAACAGCTCCTTTCATCCTGGCCTCCAAAAGTCACCTCCCTCAGGGACACACAGCCCTGATGGCCTCCAGCCCCGTGATTTTGCTGCCGTCTAGGCAGGAGATGTGGTCCTTCCCTGGAATCCCCACAGAGAAGTTCAAAGATCTGCTTGGGGAAGCCTCACAGTGCTCAGCCCGTTGGGCTTGGGGTCAATATCTGCACCCCAGAACCCCAAAGTGGGCCAAGACTCACCTCTCTGAGCTGCTGTACAGATAGAAGCAACCAAAAAGCCACCTGTCCTGCAAAGCGAGGGGCCTGTTTTTGGTTGCACATGTGTTTTGGGTTGGACATGGAGCCATGAGGTGCCTGGGGCCGGGCCCAGAGGCCCTGGGCCTAGTGGAGAGCCCCAGTGGCTCCCCCTGCCCCTCAGGCACAGGCTTCCCAGAGGGGCTGAGGGCTCCTCCTTGGGGAGCTTCAAAACCCACCTAGATGGGGGCACCCTGCTCAGGGGGGCCCTGCTGGGGCTGGGGTTGGGCCAGAGGCACCCAAAGGTGTCTGCAGCTTGACCAGTTTGGGATTCTGTGGTTTCATTTCAGTGCAGGAGCCACTGCCATCCCTTCATTGCCCTGGGAGCCTCCCCTCACAGCCACGGCCCCGTAGCTCCAGCATCAAGGCCAAGGGCAGCGGGGTTTAAGCATTAAAACATGAATCACATTTGGCTGAGTCACAGGGATTTGCCTGGACATGGGCTCCCTCCCCAACACACACAGATGATGCTGTAGGGGCTGGATTTGCTTTGGGGGGGGATCCTTTGACCCCCCAGCTCCACCTCCACGCTCCCTACAATGGTGCTTCAGCTCCATCCCAGGCACTGCTAATAAGAAATACGTCTGGCTGTGTTTGAATATGAAGCTGCGACAGTCTCTGAGACTCGTTAAAGGTTATCACGGCTGAATCACTCATCCCGGGGGCAGGCAGGGGGAAGCAGCTGACTCACATCGCAGCAACGCGCGGCCGGCGAGACCAGAGTCCTGATTTTCCCCCTGGCCCAGGGCTGCTGTATGAGCACAGGCTGTGATTTTCCTCCACAACTGCTCTTTTTCAGGACTGGCCTTACCACATGAAGCTCTGCTCCTGGATAAAGGATCTGGGAAGTACCAGGATAAAAGCAAATTAACGCAAAAGCAAAAGGGACCAGATTTCCCCTTTGGTTACGTTGCTGCGATCTACAAGCAGAACTGTGAAAGAGTGTGATTATCTGCACAGTGACACACCAGACACTAAGAAGCCTTGGTCCTAGCCCTGAATTTTAAAGGTTTGGTTTGAGTTTTTCTGCCATAACAAGAAACCCCTTGCAGGTATTTGCAAGATGCACATCCTTCGCTGTTCACAGAGATGCTCTGGCAGAGCCAGTGAGGACATGAAAAGAGGGTATCTGCCCAAACACCAAACCTTCTTAAACCTGAACTCCCAGAAGAGGTTCCCTCTGGTTCCTCCCCATTGCAACAAGGGAAAAAAAAAAAACAGCTCCAATACTCAACTCTGGCAGCCTTGAGTGCCTCACGTAGCCTAGGGGTGCCTGGTTTAAGCCTCTTCCCAAAGCAACCCCACAAACTGCACATCCCATCCTGACTCCTGCTCACGTGTTCTGCACTTTATTAATGGAAAAGCCAACCAACAGGCATGTACGTAAATTAAAAAAAGCCATTAAGTGTCTTATCACAGCCATAAACATTCAGTCGCCCTAACAGACATGCCAGACCCCTCTGCCTGCCAGGGTGGGCTCAGAATACAGATGTCCAAGGTATCTCCAGACTAATGGGACCAAAAAAACAACCACTTCTTTCTTGGAGGGGGGCTTGGCCAGGGTGTGACAACAGGCTCATGAGATTTGTTTTTCCCCTGGCCTGACCCTGCAGCCTTGATTACTTTATAGCAGCCATTTAAAAACATTCATAATGATCATGCAAACACCATGGGTAGCACCTCCTGGGGGTGGTATGGCTGTTAGAAGAGATGCTTCTAGCTTTCCCCATGAGATGCAGCAAAACCCCTCTCCCAGCAAAACAGCCGCTCCTGTTTTTTCCAGCTGTCTGTTATTTTTGTGTCACATTGCTAGTTAAAAATACCCCTTGCCAGCTCGAAGGGAGTTATTTGGGGCGCCCTTGTTTATCTTTGTTTGGGAAGAATTCAAGCCTCCGTCAGCTGCTGCACTCCTCCTGAAAACTGACTTCTGCAAAAACCATCAATGCTCTGTCTGGTCCACAGCCCTGGAGGGATGCTCATGGCCGTGCATTTAGCCAGGCCTGGTGTCACCAGTGAAAAGGGACAAGGACATGAGTGGCCATCAGATATAATGTGGGGGACATCCCATTGTCCTGGACATCAGTTTGTGGATTTTTAATGGATTTCTGCAAGCACATCCTTGTCTGCAGGACAAAACAGAGGGAGAAACCCGACAGCAGGCACTGGGGAGACACACAGCCAGTGTCCCAAAACATCCTCCTGTCCCCTCGCCACGGGCACACAAGGAGGGGGACGGGTACACACCAAGTCCCTCCAGGGTCCTGCAGCCGACAGAAAACACAGCATGCATGACCAAGGATGGTGACAAAAATGCTCAGGTCAGGGCCTCGCCGAATGATCCCCCCTGGCCCCAAGGCAATCCTTCCTTGCTTTTATTTACTGCAGGACTTTTTATGGCCCAAAAACATTCCTGGGGAAACTGTAGCACCCTGTTTTCAGCCACGGCATGTTCTCATCAATGAATCAGGCCTTTCTTCATGCCCTCCGCAGCGTTGCCTTTTTTTTTTTCTTTTAACAGGCTAAAGTAATCACATAGTAAAAGTCTGGAATCCAACCACAAGGAGCACAAAAATATTTAACCAAGCTGTTTTAAATCAGGGCCATGACTTGCTTTCACACTGGCCTCCTTGCTTTTCCTTGTCTTGCACCACACTTTCGGTCCAACCCAAGGACTTCCAGTGAGGGTCCCACCTCCCCATGTCCGTCTGTCCATGGGAAGACCCCAGCAGGACCCACAGAGCCCCAGAGGTGACACCAGTCCCCCAGTGCCCTCTATTTCTTCTTTTTGTCCCCCTCTGCCTCCAGGCAGCCAGAGGGGCCGAGTGCCTCCGCTCCTCCGTCCTCCTGCCCTCCACACCACGGCCTAGTCAGTGAGAGCTGTAGCTCCCTGCTTTCTATGGTAAATAATGGCTTTAATTAGGAACTATGCGTAATTAACCATGCTGAGCTGATGACTCAGCTGGCTGTTAAAAGACCCTGCAGTCCCCTTTTTGCCCTGATTTTTTGAGTTTCCGCAACTTGACTCTGAGCCTTTTCCCGTGGATGTTAGGTCAGACGTTCAAGCCCCTGCGAGAAGGTGGCACCAAGTCCTTCAGGTCCACCTCAGACTAGGACACCTTTTTGAGAGACGAGGGTAAAGCCCTTCTGCCGCAGAGGAGGGCCAGTCCCTGGAAATGAGGTTATTGTTGTCCTCATTTGAATTTTAAAATGCAAACAGGCTCTGTTGGTTCAGACATTACACTTAGACTCGGCGTTGTAAATAATGCAAGGTTTGCTCTTTTTATCAGCTTGCTCGGCAAATCAATCGAAGGACTCGAAAAAGTGTTGTCATCATAAACGAACAAATTCATTAACGCCTGTTGTGTGCCTTCATGTTTTAATGGGAAGCAAGGCAAACACATCCAAGCAGCGTGTGTTCAGCTGGGCAGCCCCAAGCGGGAGGGACAAGGGTCTCCCATGAGATTTACTTCAGTGCCCCGGGAGCGGGGTCTGGGTGAAGACGAGCAGCAGTTTGGGGACTTACATCTCCCCTCCTGTACATATCCCAAGGGAAAGAAATTCCTCTCCTGAGCATCTTAACCAAAACTGCCAATTCCTAGCAGGGAGGGAAGGTGTCTGGCTGTGTTCCCACCCTCTCGAACCCCTCGTCCCTCCGGTGGGAGAGGTGCCATCCAGTCCAAAGCACCCAGACGAAGCACTGCGTGCCAGAACTCTGTTTCTTTAAGCCATTTCTGCGCCCTCTGACAGCCTTCCCTTTCTATGAATCACCACAGCCCAGCCAGGGCAGCTGTGCTGCTGCTTACACGTGCTCAGTAAATATGCTGTCTGGCAGCGAGCTGGGAGGTTTCTTCACAGCACGGTGGATGTGCAAAAGGGGAAAGATGCAGAGCATCAGCTCCCTCTCTGTCGCATGGCTGTGAGTGGTTTCACGAGCAGTAACCCATGGGATATCCAGTTGGGCCGTGCCCAGAGCTCTGTGTCCCCCACCTTGCACAGCCCCTGATACCTCTGGGTCTGGACATGAAGCGGAGCCAGTTCTGGTGTCCCCCTGCAGCTCAGGGGTCCTGCAGACCACAGGACTTTGGCCATGGCAGCAAGGGAACTCCAGAGGGGCCGCAAGCCCATTACAAGGACACCTCTTGCCAACGGGAAATGTGTTCGTGTGCAAGCCCCAAAACATCAGTCATCGCACCCCTTCTTCACTGGAGCTCCTTAGTCACCACCATGCACCTGATATTGCAGCTAAATTGCACAATTTCATAGCATTTGCCAGTTTTTCAGGTACCTGCAACCACAGCTGGCCTTAAAGCATTGCTCTAAGGACCTAAACTGTTAAAAGATTTGTTTTCACCCCGCTTTCTCAGGTACAGAAGTGACCCTTGGGCCACCCCTCCACCAAGTCCTCCTGGCACGGCCACTACATGGGATTAATCTGGCCCAGTATAGCGCCTGCCTCATCCGAGCTGCCGCCAAAACCAAGCTCATTTGCACATATTTATCATAAGAAAAAAAAATAACCGTTCACTGATCCAGAACATTCATCTCTAAATATTTACTAAGCATTATTTATCCAAACGAGACATTTTTCCACTCAACAAACCAGGCATATGGCGGTAGCAGGCAATAGGAGATGAATTGCACGGAGCAATTCTAAACAGATTTAATGCCAGCAATAATTATTTTTAATCAGACAGAAAGTTCCCTGGGTGATAACTGAACATCCAGCATTTTAAAGCGATTGCGTTGGCCCCACATTGTTTGACACTGGTTGTGCAATCAAGTTTGTTGTGCCTTTTGATATTCCAATGCCATTTTGCCCCCTTCCCCCCAAGTTTTGGAAAAAAAAAAAAAAAGAGGAAAAAATACACCAAGCCCTCTGTCATTTATTTCAAGCGTGTCTTTTAATTACAGTGCTGCACTGAGACGGTGCACACAATATTCTGGGCTGGATGCCTGTTTCGCAGACTCCCCGGTTGCTGCTCGGAGCTGCTGGGCAGAACTGAGTGAATCATTAGCAGCTCTCCCACTTCAGACCGTACCGGGGAACACGGAGAACAACATGTACAGACACAAAGTGTTTAACAAAGAAAGGCACGGGAGGAGGGATTTTGCCAGGTTCATTTTTTTGGTGGGGTTGGACAGATGAACCCGCGGCCCCTAGCCGGGCTGCTGGCGCCCCGTCACGCACCGGGGGGATCAGAGCAGGGGACGGTCCCCTGCCACCGTGACAAGAGCAGATCCCACGCTCAGCCCCCAGAAGTGGAATCCCAGGAGAGATTAGTTATGTTTCTGGCATGGCTGATGGTTTGCAAGTCCCCTACAAGTCCAGTGACAGCTACGGGGCCATTAATCTCTGCAGTGTAGGGTCTGCTGCAACTCAAGGGTTTATTCGTGCAGCTTTCTGCTTAAGGGAATTTTGATTGGGATGTAAGTAGCACCAGGACCTCATTGTCTAAACCTTCACTAACCTTGCACAGGGCAGTTTTGGGGTCCAAAAGGAAAATGTTTGGGGTCTGATGCACCCACAGATGCTCAGGGCATCCTTCTGCTTGTCCCAGAAAAAAACTCATCCAGAAGACCCATAACCATCTGCATCATCTGGGGCAAGATACCTGGCTGGAGACCTGTCTCAGGCCCTCGTGCCCTTTTCAGCTTCACCGAGGGGATGCAGCACAGGTGCCATGAGGACAGTCTCGTTCTGTCAGCTTCCAGGGCTCTATTTCTCCTCTCTGCTGAAGTATTTCTGATAAATCAAAGGGGGTGCCCACCGGAGCCAGAAATCCAGCCGCTGAGAAGCAGGCTTTTCGTCTTCACTTTGGGGACTGCTAACAAAAACCATCTTCAGAGAAATCAGTCCCCTGTGTGCGAGAAGTGCTCTAACCTGCTTCTAAATGGGACGGACATGCTGGTTGTTTTAATATCCCTCCCAACCACCGGCGTTCAGAAAAGATAAATGGGATTTTGCCTACATCCACAGAGCCTTTGCGCCTCAGCTGGGCTGGAGCACAGCAGCTGGCACGCACAGGCTGAGCTGAAACACAGTTTGTTCCAGCAAGCAGAAAGCTCAAGGGGAATCGTCTGCTGCCTCTGAAGTGATACCATCAGGCCAAGAAGGTCCAGGGCTGGTGTTTAATAGGCAAGATTATTCTAGGCAGGAAAAAGGCAGTGCAGTTTCACTCCGGGGACTTGGCCAAACACAAGGAGATGGCTCTTGACTTGTTCTCTACCTTGGCTCATGGCAGCCCTGGGCACTGGGATGCTTCTGGGGGCAATTTTGGGGGTGCTAGAGAGGGTTTCCCATGCAAATGTGTGAATTACATTCCCATGTGATTATTACTTTGAACTGTAAATAAGTCCAGGTGAGACCCACCTGCCCAGGGCAGCTCTGACAGGACACAACACACAAGCCCTGCGAAAAATCTCCACGATCTCCACATTGACCTCGACTCAAATAATCACCTCCCAGGGCCCGGGGGTGGATTTTGCCATGCAGCTGTCCTAAACTTTGCAATTACACACAGATTTACTGGCTCTGGGTGAAAGGATGGCTGCTCATTGCCGGCATCAAAGCTGCGGGTGCACGCAGCGCAGCACTATCAGAGGTTCATTATCCCTCCCGGCCGCCCGGCCTCCTTCTCCTGCCCTGATAAGATGAGCAGCAGAAGAGAAAGGCATCATTCTGGAGAAAGCTCTCGGGATCTGTTCATCAGATTTGCCCTTTTATAATAAGAGCCATCTAATTTACATGCTCATTTAACGCTGTATGCAGGCATGCGTCTTCGAGAACCTGCCAGGTACTTTATTCCTTTATCTGAAAACCAACCCATTTACAAAAACAGCACTTCCCTTAAACCATAATGAGGTCACAGTGACCCCACAGAAGCCTTATCAAACCCCTTTTGTGTCCAAATAGCACAACCTCACAAATGCTTTAGCCAAGCATCCCCGTCACGAGGTTAGGCGTATTCCAGTCCAATGCATTAACAGATCCGCAAGCTTCATCTGATTAGCAAAACCGAAATGCCTAGGGAAGAAAAAAAAAAATGGGGAAATCATTCCTAGTTCTATTTCTGCTGCAGAACAAGCACCAATTCTACCAGGGGAAACCTCTCCTGCTTCCCTCGCATGACCCTTTCCAAAATCCTACAAGTGGCAAACCTCCCAGCGAGGACCTTTTCCAAAAAGCACCAAGAGGGCTCAGTTATTCATCTGCCTGGGGACTCTCAGCCTGCAGGAGTTATCCAGACATTCAGAGTAACTGGAGGGGGAAAAAGTCAGTTTTGCCAATTTCTGGGCTGCTGAGCACCCTCGGTTTACGAAGCACTATTGAAATATTGTGGTTCCATAACAGGACGGCCACAGCAGCTCAGAGCAGTTTTGCTCACCCATGCATCCTTCTCCCAAGCAGATTTTTTTTTGCAAATAGCATGCGATAGGCTTGGAAGAAAAATCAGAAGTGTGGTACTGTGAACAGTCACCACTAGCAGTCCCATACGCTTGGGGTCACCGGGACACAGTGGATGCAAAGCCCAGGATCTCCTGGTAATTCGCACAGAAAGGGATTTCCCAGCTCAGCTTTGGCTCTCCTGTCGGATCCATCATCCATTTAGCAGCGCTGCCTGGAAATCAGCTTTGTGGCCGCTCACCCCGGCTCTCCCCAGAGCCCTGGCGCTCAGCTCCTCCTGTGTTTGTCTCCCCCATTTCGGAGCTGCTGGTTTTTCTGCTGACATCGCCCTTCAGTCTGTCTGCTCCCCTCCCCGGTGTTTACGTACCTGCTGTATTTATAGGCAGGCATCTCGTCCTCTCCGAACCTCCCTGGCCAAACACAGACGGCACTCTTCACGTCCTCTCCCAGAATAACCCCTTTTACCTGCCCTTCCCAGCCTCCCTTTGCTGCACCTGCTGTGATTTAAACTCCTCTTTTGGGGAGCACAGAGCAGGCCTCCAGGGCACATTTCCAAAGGGATTTGTCCGATGTTTTCTGAGCAGGGACCACCACTGGCATGATAATATTTCCATACAAAACTCTAGGGCCAGGATTTTAATTTCCCTGTAGCTCATTAACTCACCCAGCACCTCGCTTTGCTGCCCACACTTTACATCACCGATTATTCCCTCCTTCCCCTTTCATCCCAGCCTTGTGAACTCAAAAAAAAAAAATCAAAAAAAAATCATCTCTGGCTCATGTCTGGCTCTTTTTCCCCCTTCTCAAGTCTTTGCCACTACCCAGGCAGATGATGCCACCTCCAACTCCTCTGTCCACAAAGGGCTACCTTAAGTGTTTGATGCGGACGCCGCAGGGAGGAATGCTCCCTCCGTTTCAGGTTATTATCTCACCAGAACACCATGCATTATCCAGCAATCTCCAGCCGAGCAGGGGGTCTGCAATATCATCGTGTTAGCTTGTTTTGAGCGCACAGATTGCTCGCTTCGTGTTTCTGTCCACAAAGAAGGATACATAAAAAAAAATAAAAATAAAAAAAAAACAACACCACAGAAACCATCCACTTAGGCTGCTGATAATATCCTGGTGGGAAAAAAATAAACTGAAGCAACGGCTGATGGCACAGGATTGGTTGCAAGCGCGGAAAGGCTGGCATGGAAGCAGTCACAGGGGTTTGCAACTAGGGACAAAAACAACCCTGCAGCCCTTGGAGCGTGCCACATGTTGTGATGCTCTGCGTGACTGTAGTGCTTCCTGGCTGTGACTCTGCGGGATGTTTGATGCACGCATGCCAGCGAAGGATGCTGAGCTGCCCAGCTGAAGGCAGAGTGTAAATGCCAATGCTGCTCCAACTGGGCACGGAGCCCCTTGTTCAAGGAGTCAGGGAGCCCTGGTTTTCCTCCCAGAGCTCAAAAACTTCACACAGTTTTTAAATACACCCTGTCAGACACCCAGCACCATGGGCTTTTGCTGGGACAAGTAACCATCACTGAAGATATCTCCTGGCTTTCAGCGTGTTTGGGACTCACTTCTCAAGGAAGCGACCCCACGAGCAGTCAGCCTCCCTGGCACAGCACATCTCAGGGACCTCACAAGGACTTCAAACTAACCTGGCATGAGTCATTTATGGGTTTAAAGAGAGAATAAAATTTACATGTCCAAGGTAATCAATTCCTCTGCTCAATTAGCCTTGCAGATTTAAGAAAAAGTTGGGTCTTCTCAAGCAAAAGCCATCAGCATCTCTGTGGCACGGCAGCTACCAGAGGCTCGGCACAGCACCAAAGAGCTGCAGGACCTCGCTGTGAAGGTGGACAACGAGGAGAGGGCATGGGCAGAGCAGAACAAGCTCCAGACCCAAGGAAGGGGCAAATTCACCCGCCGAGGCACCTCAGAGCAACATTTCCCCAGGACCAAGCGTATTTTACTGCTGTTGTTCTGCACCTTCCACTTGGAGAGGTGGTGGAAACCCTAGCTCCCTCCCTAGGGAATTTGCATTTCCCATACTCATCAGTGCTATCACAGCCTCGGATTAAATCCCTCTGTGTTTGATAGAGAAATAATTGGTGCTGATCCAACTGCAAGCTATTGCTTTTGGTAAGGAAAGGCTCTGCACCAAGCAGCATGATGCTCCAGAGCGGTGAAGAATGGTGCTGTTATATCCCAGGAGAAAAATAAATTGTGAATTTGGATTGGGAAAAAAAAAAAAGGAAAAATAATTAAAAAAAAAGGTAAAAAGGTCATGAGGACAACCCAACCTTAGGCCAGCCTCATATATAATGTATAATTGGGGCGCAGCAGGACAGTGTTTGAGCAAAAGGTCAGCTTGTGCCTGTGGAGGGAGGAGATAGCCGAGGACACAGCTCCTGGGGGTTTGAAATGAAGAACTAAATCCTGCAGGGCTGAGCCTTTGAACAACCCCACGTGGCCAAAGCAACTTAGCAAATAATTCTTTTTTCCCTCTTCTGAGACACCACCTAATTCTGCTGCTGCAGCTGCCTCTCCGCAGAGAGCCAGGACAGCCAGAAAGCTAATCACGTTCCCAACAGCCACGTGCAGGGAAACGATGCTTTATATCAGGAGCCATCACTCCAGGGCTGCTAAAGCTTGGCAAATTTTTACACGGGGCAGCTCAGGCTGTAGGTTGCAGGCTGGGCTGCCTTACGTTGGATCCAGCTTCCACGATCCCCCCTGGAGCCAGGGGGATGCCACCTAAGGACCCGCCTGTGATGCTCAGGGATCCACGCTTGTCAAATACAGCTTAAAAAACCACTAACGCATATAGCAATTACTGTGTATAAGTGCTTTTAGAACCCAAACTAGACCTTATATAGACCACAGCCCACGTAGAGCACGTGGACCGTATATAACACCTGGGCCACGTATAGCACCCAGCCCCTAGGCAGCACATTTCTGTGGCAGCGTTCATGCAGAGAAGCAATGTGAAGGCAAGAGGACTGCAAAAGCAGCACATGAGGCTGGAAAAAGTATCCGTGGCACAACAAAGCTGACCAGATACACAGAGAGTAATTTAAGTTGAAGGCTTTGCAAAATACTAATGTGGTTTGTATTTTCTTACATTGGCAGCCAGAAGCAGGAGTCACGGCAAGAGGGAGGAAGAGGAGGGCACCGCAGATCCCAGCTCGCCTCCAGGTTCAGTGCAATTGGGTCTCTTTTCATTAAGCATACCCAAAGCAAAAGGGATGCACAGAAGCTAATTAACATTTTGCAACCTTTGTTTATTTCCCCCCCTCAGTTTTCCAATACTTTTTCTTCATTAATAGAACTGGCTGTGCTGGCTTGGCTTGCTGTTCCAGGACCAACTGAAACTTTTAGACGAAAGAAATAATTATTAACTAAAGAGTTCATTTCACATGATTTTATTGAATGAATGCGCTTCGCCATTCAAATTGAGTAATTTTTGACCAGCCTGTTGACAGTTTCTGTTGGGGTACCGCTGTTTTACTCATGTATGTGTGTACACACGTACACTAACCCTTTCCATCTGGGAACAGCATCTTACTACGGTAGGTTTATCATGCAGAGAAGCAAACACAGTTGTCAACCTCTGTAATACAGATGAGAGCTGTGGTGCGGATCCAGGCACAAAATCCTGCCCCAGATCCCCTGCTAAGCTGAATACTGTCAGATTTCTCACGTGCATATCTTTCTGTTCCCTTTCCCAAGCCCTGGTGAAAAAGAAGCTGCAAGGATGAAGGAAAAGGAATAATGCTGCGTCACCTACAGTGAAAACAGATTTTTCTTTGCAAGGAAAGCCATGCAGTGGTGGGGTATGGAGATGCTCACAACCAGGGAGCTGCTCATTCCAGAGCTCAGCCCCCATGGGGCCATACAGGATCCTCTCCATTGCTGGAATTATTCAGGATTTGGTGTCCAGAAGAGCATTTCCATGCTATTTCTGAGTAGCTCTGAGTCTGGGCTGAGCTACTTAGTACTGGGCTCCAAATTCACACTCATATTCCCAACAGACTTGTAACCATAGGAGAGTCCTAATGCTTTAGGTCAGATCTTCCCATCACCGACATCTACCCTGTCTGCCAACAAGCCACGAAAGCAGCACCACGCAAGAGGGTAAAATCTGCCACCAGCCCAATTTCAGGCTGCCAGTACTGCAGAAAACAATTTCTTGCTCCGATGCTGACCGACAGATGCTTTGGGCTGACCGTGGGTGACGATAGCGGGAGCTGGGAGCACTGGGCTTGCCCAAGCGCCCCTCGTCCCCTGCATTTTGCAAGACTGTGACTGGGTGCGGAATGGGGATGGTGTATTTATTCGTATTCCAGCGGGCAGCTGGGTTTCTTCTGGTTTGCTGCGCACAAGTGTTGTTCTTCCAACAGAGCCACTCCCTTCGCGTTGGCCCTTTGTGTCGCCCAGGCCCTGAAACGCTCCCTCCTGTTTCCCACAGCCCTGTGCAAACAGGACAGCAAGGCAAACACCGTGTCGCGAGGGCGCTTATCGACGCTGCCAGCTCTTAAAAATGCTGGAAAAGTGCTTTCTGTGCACTTTCCTGTCCTTCTGTGCTGAAGCAGGTTGGGAGCTGGGGGTGTGCCCGCAGCCCAGGCATCTGCCCTCAGGAAGGGAGCATCGTCTGGTGGTTGCGCACGGCCGGATCCTGAGCTCCCCGCCTGCCCTTTTCAGACAGCACGCCGTGCCAGGAAGGGCATTATAAATTCAATTTAATAATTTAATCTTCTCTCTCTTCGAATTAGGAAGGGCTTTCTTGAACTCCCCGATGATTTTGCTGCGCCGTGGCCAGCCTGCTGTCCCGGTGTCCTGCCGGCCGCTGGCTGCAAACGCAGCACAGCCAAATGGGAGATGACACATCTCGGCACTGCACATGACCAGAGGCACAGCTATTTAATGTATTTATTTTAAAGCCCTTTTTGCTGGTCCATTAGTCACACGCACGTAAACCAAGCACGTTTCTTGGGACTGGCTGGTGGCACGGACAGGCAATTATCTGCCCTTGGCTACCAGCAGCAGCGCTTGCTGCAAAAATTTGTGCCAAATTGGCAAATGGTCCCAGGATTATTTGATTTGTTGAGTGGTTGTGGCTGAAAACACGAGGAATTTTGTGAAATAGAGACACCGTGGGCACAATGTAGGATTTTGGGATCCCTCCAGGTCAACTTTGGTGACCTCACCAGAGGCCCCAGGAGAAACCCTAGCCCAAGGGACGTGGCCAAAAATCCCTCTTTGACCTCAGCAGGGCTGGGACGTCATCTCACACCCCTTAAAAAGGTTTCACCCTCTTCCTGAATCCTAGATCAGCTTGACTGGGGATTCCCATAACGGTCCCAAAGCTGGACTGTAGGTCCTGCTACGGAAATACGCTGGGCAGTTTTCCAAGCAGGAGGAATCCCATTTGGCACAGGTTCTCCAGCAGGCTCAGGCACCCACAGAAAGGCTGCTGCTCGAGAGGGCTCAGCAGCAGCAACACCGGGCTCAGCCCTGGTTATTTGGGGATGGCTGCAAACCTTCTTATCCCCCCTAAAGCTGGGAAAGGCCATGACAGGCAGAAGTGGGTCTGCTTTGTGGTGCATTTGGAGCTTGTCACCGGGCGCAGGAGAGAAGCAGCAGAGCGCTTGCTGGTGCACGCAGCCAGCTTGCCAGCCGAGCTCATCCATGGCAGCCAACGGACGGAGAGATGGAGATCTGCAGTAATTGAATGGAATAATACACCGTGCGGGGATTTTAAATATTTTTCATTCAGGGATAAATTAGGCTTTAATTAAACGGTGTCGTTTAATGCACTGCCCAATAGATATGGTAATTGCTTTCTTTTTTTAAGCGTGGTTATAGTTACTCATTCGTAAAGTGCCAGTGATGCTAATTCGGCCCGGTGGATGTACAGACAGCCACGTTGCACATCGCACCCCGGCAAGGCCAAACCCCAGAGCTGCCTTTGATCACCACCACTGCAGCTTGTGCATCCTCTAATCCCCTCCTGTTCCCATCCGAACCGGCCAGGAATGAGCACGGGCCTCAAGGGGAGAGACGTGGCTCCTTGCCCCTTTTTGGCACCAAAAGCAGACCATGGCCGTTCTGGGGACACCCTTTTGTAGGGCTTGTCTTTGAGGATGCAGAAGGGAAAGGGGACGCCTTGCCCCTAGCTGTCTGCTGCGTGTCTGTGCAAGAGCACCAGTTACACCAGTATAACCGCTGGAGATTCAGTGCTGGAGCTGGTGAGGAGCCCTTTGGTTTATGCAAGGCACATTGCACTTACCCCGAGTTGCTCGCAGGTATCTCCCTCACTGGAAAACCCTGGTTAGAACAGCATTTCACAACATTTTAAGGACTACCCAAAAACACCTCTTAGCACTCCACTCCCAGAGCCCCCCCCCCGCCCGCGGGGCCCGTGCTGGATGTCACATCTCCCTCCATCTGCTCCCTGCTGGGTTAATTCCCCTCGCTCCGGGCTGCCCTGCCTTTCATCCCTGCTTTAATGAGCTAAGTCGTGGTTAATGATGCTCCTCTCTAAAGCAACAAAAGAAACCGGGTTAATATTCGGGGCTGTTCTCTCAGGCTCCCTGCAAACTCAGTCTGGATGGACGGTGTAAATCTGCCAGGCGAAGTGGCAGGTGAGGTGATTTACGGCACGGCTGCGCCCTCCGCACCAGCCAAAGGAGAGCTGGGAATATTTTGATTGTGCAGCCAGCACCACTTCACACCCAAATCTTCCAGGTTTAGCACTGCTGATTTTTCTCTTTTTTTAAAAAAAAATAATAATATTGAGACTGAAAGTTTATTTTGCAAACAGAGCAGCTAGGGACTTGTGAATAAATTGCTATAAACACACACCGGGACGGGTAGCTGGGCAGTTTTGCAGCTAGAAGTGCCTCCAGCACGAGGTTCAGACAGCAGGACCAAAGCTTGCACAAGGTGAACCCAAAACAAGCCCCTGTTCGGAGAGGAGCCGTGGTGTTTACTGCGGCGGCGGCAGAGGAAGGATGGAGAGCAGCCCTCACCGGTTAATTTTAACAAAGCACGAATTTTCCTGGCTCTGTAAGGCACTTGCATATTTTAGCTCCTATCTTCTGTTCAGCAGCTAAAAAGAGACTTTCATGCCAGTTTTGGCTGCCGCGCCGTGTTCCCCATTCACGGGCTGCTCCACGGCACAGCCGGCAAGGGGAAAGTCGGGGCACGGGACTTGGGGACACCCCAAAATCTCCTCCGCAGGCAGCTGGGCTTCTCGGGCACGGCGCTGCACAAGCCCTCACTGTGATGCCTGCAGCGAGGCAGGAATGCCAAGCAGCGCCCGGGCTAAATTAGCTTTCTGCCCACAGCTCATCCCAGGAATTCTCACCAACAGAGGTATGTTTGTATTCAACAACAAAAAAAGATTATAGGAAACCACACAAACGCAATCCGTCACCCACAATTAGAAATAAATGAGGGCAGAATCAAGAGAAACTTTCTCTTTGCATGTCCTTTTACAGGAGTATGCTTATGTATATGCATATATTCATATATTCAAGGACTTTCATTAAAGATAAAGCTATAGAGTGTACGTACACATTTACATATACAGTGTGCATACATATACACTTATATCTGTATCTACATATAATTATAGAATCATAGAATATCCCAAGTTGGAAGGGACCCACAGACATGAAGATACAGAGAGAGAGATGATATAGATTGAAATACAGGTATATATAGACGATATAGATAGAAATATAGGTATATATATCAATATCGATAGAGATGATGGTATCTAGCTATAGCTATAAGTATAGAAGTATAGCTACAGCTAAATGTAAATACATAGCTAGTTCTAGACACAGATAGACATACACACTACAGATATACACAAGCAGCCCAAAGAAACAGACCTTGCTAAAGCCCAGGCACATCAACACCCAAAGTCAATTTTATCCCAGCAATTCACCTTTTTTACCCTTTTTTCTCCTTTTTTTTTCTGCAAATAAAGACCCAGCTCCGGGAGGCAGGTGAGCCTTTCATAACCACGGCATTCTTCAGGAAAGCAACCAGAAAAGATTATTCAGCCAAAAATACCTCCCGTCAGAGCACAGGATCCTCAATACCCTGCTAGTGCCTGTGGGTAAAAACTGGTGAAAAGTAGAAATTTCTCTTGCCTTAATGAGGGGCAGACCCCTGCAGAGCCCAAATAGCCAGCACATGGCCCCAGCAGCCCTCTCACTGCCTCCCCCACCCTTGCTGCAGAAGGCACTTTCAGGAGCACTGAACTTACTAAAACCCCTTTAAAAAATAATTTACAACTTACTTATTTGGAAAGAGTGGGAGGTGAAAGGTTTCTTTAAGTAGACTTAAAGTGAAAACCATTAGAGGTGCATTGTTCATTGAGTTCCTTTACCCATGACACAAGAACAAAATGATCTGATCTAAGCAAAACTTCTGGTTTCATAGCAACAACGAATGTATATTTTTTGTGGGGAAAGTTAATGCAAATCAGTGCTTAGGTGCATAACTTGTGACTACTTTATTTCCTGTAGTCAAGTCTGTTGAATCTCTATTAAAATATAATTTAACTAAATGGTTTCCTGGAAAACAGTAATAATAAAAAACCCCTAGTTTAAAAGTCCAAAAATGTCAAAAAAGCTTCTGAGGTTCAGTTGTTAAAAATAATGCTGTTTAGCTCTTTTAGCTCACTTTGCATGAGATCTCAGAAAACTTCTGGGAGACATCAGGGTGCATTAGCCCTCTCCTGGTGCTGGGAGGGGAGAGGCAGCAGGAGGGCAGCATCCCCAAGGTCCGTAAGCATGCTGTGAGTTCACCACTGGTGCTACGCATCTTCACTGAGACACAGGAGCTGGGAAATGCCCCTTTTCTCAGTTTATTCCGATAACTTTCACAGCATACAGCCCAGAACATGTCACCTTGCTCCACAGACACTGCCACCATCATGCCCTTCCCATGCCATCCCTGTCCAATGGCCATTTCACTTTGGAAACCAAAAATCAGATTTCTGGAGGATGCAAAGCCTCTTCTATGCTGAAGAAAAGACATCGCCACTAAGTTTTCTAGCTCCAGGTTATGATACAAATATGAGTGGTAGCAGCTCCTCCTGGCCCCCAGATTTGGGTGAAAATGTCCACATCTCCCATGCTGTGCTGGAGCTCGGTGCTCCGGGCATGCAGCAGACGGATAGGACACATACTCATTCTAGAAGCAAAAATGTAAGTTTCTTATGCACAGTTTTTAGCCTCAATCTTCAGACACAGGCCATCAGCCACTTTAGGACACGGTCTTCAGTCCAACCATGGAGATGATGGTTAAAATATAGGGGAGTGGGAGGAAGAGAAACTGGACTGCAATTTCTGGGCAGCTCATGCATAAGCTACATAAAGAACCTAACGTCCTAATCAAAGCAGAATTTAGCCAGTATAGGTTTTGCCTTTAATCTTCTTCATTTTCTGCAAAATAAAGGAAATAGTTCCTTCAGGGCAATCAAATCTGTGAGCTTCCAGGGCTGTTTTATCAGAAATTTCTCCCACAGGCTGCTGCTTCTAGAGTCTCCCTTCCCTGAGGGGAAAATGGGGACAAAAGGGAGTTTTGCTGCCCTTACCATAAAAAAAAAAAAAGTAAAAGTAAAAAAAAATGCTCCTGGCATTTAATTTAAACTCCCCTGCTGCGATTTAAAACCTTTATTTCTTTTCCTGTCCCTGATGAACAATAACAGAGAAATATTATCACACAATATAAAATATTAAACACCTGTTGTAAATATTAAATTATATACAAATACAGCCTGCAAAGATAATACTCAATACATTGTTTACATTGCTACTGATTAATATTGGAGATTAAAATTAATACTCACATAATATAAACATCAACATGCTTTTAGTGTGCAATTAAACTGACTGATTTCATCAGCACAGAATGTTCTCATCCTTGCAAAACAAGACACACTAAAACCAAAACCGAAAAGCAGGTCTGAAAATATCGCCAAAATCAAACTCCCCACGACAACAGCTTTGGATTGCAAAATATTTATTTCTTTTTTCCACTTTGGAAAATAATTTTCTCAACCTGGAAGGCAAGCAGTCTCCTCCACCTCAGGGTCCATCCCTGGCTATGGATGGGGTGTCCTGGGGCCACGAGAGCCACTGATGTTTTCTTTCCTGAAGAAGCCTCTAAAATGGGATGCGTTAACAGAGCTGCTGGGCGTAAGGCACGTTGAGAAGCTCACGTCTAACAAGGTCTCACCTGGAGAGTACCACCACGGGAGGATGGAGGCAAAGAGGGCAGAGCCCCAGGCGGTGAGGGAAAGGGGATCAGAGGAAGGGAAGGCAGAACCCGGTGGCAGGTCTGAAGGAAAGAGGGAGAGAAGTCGGAGGGAAATCTTCTCAACAGTCCTCAGGGGTATGAGGTCCCTTTGGAGAAAGGAGTGCACTGCTCTCCTTGTCTGTGATGGGCGGATTGAAGTGCAGCACGCTTGGGTGAGACGTGAGGAAACCTTTCTAATGACAAGGCTAATTAGGCACGGGTATAGATTAGCTGTGGAAACAAAAGATTAAATCATTGGAAATCTTTAAGAACAAGTTAGGCAGGCACGTAGGAATGCTGCAGAAAAGACAGGGTTCTTTCCTAGCCAGGGAGAAACATGGCACCGTGTTAAATGGCCATCTATTTTCTCTGACTGCTCCCACCCTTGGCTTTTTATCTCCCCAGGAGTCTGTCCTGCTGCATCTCAGCAGTGGGAGCTGAGGAGTCCCACGTTAGCTCCTCTGCAGGCTCCCAGGCACAAACCAGCATGAGGGGGGACCAAGCCCCTCAGAAGTCTGCAGGGAAACCTTCCTGCTGTCACCGCGGGATGTCCCATGTCCCCGACACAGCACCACTCCGTGTGCCTGCTGCCTCTGTAAGGCCGAGCAGGAAGAAGACAAAAAACGTGGCTGTGCCACTAGGTGATGGCACACGTCCTGGCAGATGGCTGCGGTGATAAAGCATGCCGTATGTCCCAGCTCCTGTGTAAATCTTCTTCATCTGACACTGCTGTGGAGCATTTGAGAGCATACTCCGGCCCCTGATGCTTTCTTTGTCCTCCCCTCATGCCACACACCTAAAGGCAGTTGACCTCTGACATGGCCTGGAAAGGATCTGCTGCATCCTCAAAGTGCAGGTGCTTCTGTGGCTGGTCCTCCCAAATCTCCTGCCACACTGCCTCCAGGGAATGTTACCCTCAAGAGCCAGAACAAGTCCATGGAACACCTGGTGCACAACACGGGGGAGAAATCCTGTGCTCAGCAGGCGACGTGAGATGCCCTCTGCCAGGCTGCCAGGGCTCTGGAGGAGCAACCAGTGCCTGGGCATTCAAAATTTGCATTAGCAACCCCGCTGACAGACTGCAGAGCGTGTTACAGAGCGCGCAGATAACTGCGCGAGGAGGACTGCAAGGCTTTTGGAAGGCAGCTGACTAGAAATGATCTGAATAAATTCAGGGCGATTATTTTGGATGAGCTAGACAACATTCAGAGAGGCTAAGAGCTGTGTTTGGGATGGATAACTGCGACACCCAGATCCAAGCTGGAGAGCAGCTTTTGGGGAGGCCGATAACCCAAAATAAAAGCTGAGGCCTTGGCGATGGCCCAGGCTGGGATGCTGAAGAGCAGCCAGATGTGGCCAGCCCACATGGGACGGATTAAAGGATCGGGGGCTGCAGACCCGTTCACCATCTGCTATTAAAAAATAACAACCAAAGCTCAGGTTTTAATTTGCCCAGAGAAAACCCAATAATTGGATACGCCCAGCTGCGGATTTCCCAATAAGCATCCTCACGGTGGTTAGGCCCCCAAAAAGGGGCTCTGCCCCGCGGAGGGCTCCTGGCCGAGGTTTCCCTTCTCGGCAATCCGGCACCAAGCATGGTCACAATCCTGCCGCTGGTCCCCTTCAGGTGCTTCCAAACTCCTGAAGCTTGCAGAAATGCCAGCAATGACATTCTTTCATTTTTATTCCTTTTATTAAATTTGTGCTGTGGGCATGGGTACGTCGCCGTACCTTTCCTGGAAGAGCTGCATGACCTTAATCATCATTCTGTTGCTGCTCACCACAAATTTTTGTGAAGTTCTTTTCAAAGTCACTTCTCTGGAGTTGTTTTTTCCCCTCGGTTGGGTTCCCTGAAGTTGCTTTATCCCCGGCTGAGGCCTGAGCATCAGCACTAGGGAAGCAGGATAGGTCCCCGCAGCACAGGGTGGCTGGAGCAAGCACCGTAGCTATTGTTCTCCGCATCCGCTGCTGCTACGAGGGGAGGAAATCAGCTCTACCTAAAGCAAAGAAAGAAATCAATTAAGAAAATCATTAAAAAAAAAAAAAAAATGGCAGTAGAGCAGCAATGCATGGGAACAGGCAATGCAGGCAGCCACAGAAAACAGACGTAAGGGGGTGAGGGTGGGCACCCCCGCAGGGTGTCAGGGGGGCAGGGGGCGAGGGTGGGCATCCCAACACCCTTCCTGAGCAGCTCTCGGATGGGGCAGGCACACGGTGGCTCTCACAGTGTGCTCTGGAGGCCACCCAAGCACCACCCACGCGCAGGGAGTCCTCGCTAATAGGAAAGCCACCTGTTATTCCCTCACATGGGGAAAAGAAATATTTTCCTTCTGCTAGCCCTAGCAAAGCAAACAAGCCAACCACCCAAAAAGTCCCTTTTGACCAAATCTACCCCTCTGAATAAAATTCAGGGGAGAAAGCTGGGTGCTGTGCTAACCCCCGTGCTGCTGGCACGCCTGCTGCTGCAGAGCAAGCCCGGGCAGCCGAGGGGACCCCTAACAGGGAGGCTGCCAAGGCTCCTGGCACTGCCCCCAAAATCCCCAACTATTTCCTACCAAGCCCGTAGCCATGCTGACAGCACAAATTCTCCTGGATAGCGATGTTTAGGGGAGCATCTTCCCCTGAGCCTGTCGGTCCCTGATATCCCCTGCCTCACCTCTGCATCTCTCCCTCTCTACCTGCTTTGCACTGCTTACTTCCCACTCCTGAAATAAATATTGCACACCCCGTGCTCCCTGGGGTCTGGCAGGGTTGGGACAGCTCGTGTCAGGGAAAAGCCAGCGCCTGCCAGGGAAGGAAGCTCCGGAGGGGAGACGTATTTTTGTTACTGAGGCTGTGTTTAAAGTTTCTATAGCTACCAGAAGCGAGCTGTCGGGAAATTCTGCTGCGCCCTTCCCCGCGCAACACTTCTGAGTGGAAAAGCAGGAAACGGGACCCATTAAAATCGGGTTTTGATTTCCCGTATTTAAGCATCTCTCATCCCCGTGCCCCCTTTCTGGGTGGGCCATTTGGCCGCGTGTTAGCCATGCTCCACAGAGCCCGGCGATCAGATTGCAGGGGCAGATGCCTCGCAGCTTCCCCGCAGAGCTGCGAGCGACGGCGGCCAAGGACCCCGAAACCAGGTGGGGAGCAGCCTGCCAGGCTGAGCGGGGGCTGCCCAGCCCTCAGCATCTCCTCGTCTCTGCCACCAGCATCGTGTGCTGCTGGGCATCCCCGTAGGGATCCTGCAGAAATGCAAGCCCCTTTCTCTTTTTCCTCTCTTTCCCCGTTTCCATCAGTCCTTCAGCATTTACACACACACCCACAGACGCACGCAGCATGCAGCAGATAACCTTTAACAGAGCTCTAATTCTGCTTTCTGATGCTGGGGACTCCAGCCCTGAGACCAGAAGGAGAAGGACTGGATAAAAGAGGCAAAACCTTTTGAAAACCAAAAGCACTGCTCCGAGCCCATGCCAAGCCCTGAGACCACCTTTGCATTCTGGTGCCTGCATCCCCAGCTCACTGCTGTGATGGTTAAATCCACCTTCCCTCCTAAAACAAGGAGCCAGTCTTTCACGTCTTTGGGAATAATGCGCACTCTGTCATACGTGGAGCCGAAATTGCTCCAGGGGGACAGAGGGGTACTCATGCACACGATGATAAATGGGGTGTAAGGACCATTGCCTCAAAGGGGTTCAGGTATTCGAGTCCTGGCGGTAACAGAACTCGTTTTGTTCGGGGGTGGAGGCGTTTCGGGAGGCTTTATCTAGACCCTAGGCGTTTCTTCTCCTGCTGCCAAGTGTTGGGACACAGCAATCCTGAACAGTGCACTCACATCCCTGTTATTTTACGTTACCGAAACAATTTGGTCGCCTTTCCACGATGCACACAGGCACGTACAGAGATGGGCTGGTCCCTCAGCGCTGATGAATTAGTAAAACGCGCTGCTCGGGAGGTCAGGGGTCGGGTTCATGCAAACATCCTCAAGTTCAAATGTTTCCCCAAAGCTGGCCTGAACTTCGCACGACCTTCCTTGGTCTGGAAACGCGAAGCAGCCGGTGCTCCTTGTGAGATTACCAACACGTCGTGAATCCAGCAACGTCCGCAGCACCACCAGCAGAAGTTGCTTTTTGTGGAGCATCCGGCCCTCGGCTCCAGCTGCTAACCAAGACCAGGAGAGCTGGGCTGGGGGTCGTGGCCGAGCGCCAGAAATTGCTTCAGATGGCTTCCAGGTGGTCTCTGATGGCGTGGATGTGGCCTTCAGACATTTCTCCACCTGCTGTCAAGAGCCAGGGACCAGAAACAGAGGGGACAGATTTTGTTATCCAGCAGAAGCCACCTGCCCTCGGCTCAGGTCAGTGTTTTAGTTATAAGCTGCTGAACAGCGTGCACTATTTCTGCTGTCGCTTCTAACGAGCAATTTGCCACTTTGGCTGTTGCCTGGAATGCCAGAAGATTAACAATCTCTCTCCTGGGTCCACAGAATCTCCTTTTACTGCTGAAACTAATTACGCTGTTAACCACTAATGCTGCCGAAGGAGAGCTAATGAGTTGCTAGACGGTGGGCGTTTTATCTCCCGTGCACAAGGAGCTGCAGCGACACAACGTGCGGCACCACGGAAAACTTGTGCAGGGGCCGCAGGCTGTCTTGAAAAAAGAGAAAACCGGGGAGGAGGAAAAGCCACGGCTCCAAAGCACCTCTCACCGTCCCCATCACCTGCGACGCTCAGAAGAACAGCCGTGGAGATGGAAATGAAAGGACGTCCCGCTGCTTTTACACCCCCAGGGCGCTGTCAGCCTTAATGAGTTAATATCGTTAAGCCCTTCTGCTATCATCAGCTGGGAAGTAGTGGAAGGGAGGCGTTTCTGAAAACAACCCCCCAAGACAGCGTTTGTATGTTCTCGGAACAATTTTCCTCCGGCTGTCTGCTGCCTCTCCACCTTCCCCCAGGAGATGTGACCTGCACCTTGCACCGCTGCAGTCGCTGCTGGTTTTATTACCACCGTCATCACCATTTCTTAATATTAAGTGGCTTGGAGCGCTAATCATGGTCCTGACCCCTTCATGCTTGGTGTTGTAAGAGTGTTGGCACAGCTGCGAGCTGCCCTGATCCCAGGCACCCTGCAGTGCACATGGAGTAAAGCCACAGCTTCGCCGTGCTCGGTGCTACCTAAAAATCCCCTACCCCCATCCATAAAGCTCCCGTGGGTTTGCAGCCACAGAGCAGGGCAGAAGCAGTGTGGAAGGAGGTGAGAGAGCTGTTCCCTCTGGGGCGCTGAGCAGGAGGATGCCCAGGAGAACCTGCACAATTTGGCTCCCCCTCAAACAGGTTCCTGCAGCAGGAGCTAAATTACCACTGCATTGGAGTTCAGAGGTGAAACTCATAGTAGGTGTTGGTGATACTGCAAATTTTACATTGGACCTTCCTCCCCAAGCAGCCCATACAAATTCTTCCATGTCCCCACAGCAGCACTGGTGAGGATTTCCTCCCGGGAGCAGATCCACAGCTGGGGAACATCTCCAGCACCCTAAATCTGCACTCACACCTCCACCGAGCATCTCAGCTGGCCCCACAGCTGCTGATTTCCCTGCACGTCACCCATTTTTGACCTCCACAGTCACGGCATTCATTACGCCCAGCACAATTCTGCTCACCGTCACACAACAGCCTCCACGCCTGCCTGCCCTCCTGCCCCGCTCACGAAACTCCTCCAAATCCTCTGCGCCCAACTTTCCGCTCCGTGCAGCCTTTCCTCGTTTTGAGCACAAGAACATTTTTATTTTTCATTCTTTGATGGATCACTCAAAGGCTTCGACAGCCGTGTTTGGGGTTTTTTGTAACCTTTTCTGAGCACTGCCTACTGCTCTTGTTTACAGCTGGGGCTTTCGGCTGCACAACATTTCCTCCATAAAAGCTTTAGCTCCTCGCACTTGGGTCGAATGCTTGGCTTGAAATTGTGTCTTTCTATACGTTTGTATGCATTTTCTGCATCTGGCTTGGCTAGACGGCAGCTCTCTGCGTCCTGGGGAGAAATTGCCTCTTCAAGAACATCCGCTGCATTGTTATGATGAATTCTGAAGGAAGAGAATAAAGCACGCAGAGCCAGCAAGGTAGGAAAAAGGAGGTCGAAACACTTCAGGGACTCGCACAGTCCTCGCAAGCTCCTGGATGCGGAGTGGGGAGCACTTGCAAGGGGGACGTTGTTTATAGGAAAGTTGTTTTCCCCTGATTTACCCTCCCTCATTGCCTTGCCCACCTTCCCAAGGGACCTGCAGGGTGCTTCCCCTTGGGAAAGAGGGCTGGTCCCACCGCATCGAACCAGCAGCGGTAAAGGGCTCATGAGTGGAACAGTGGGGCTGAAATGACCCAAAAACTGCACGTGGGGTGTTTTATTACTATACGATGAACACCACACAGCCTCTGCTCTCCCCGTGCCTCTTTCCCTTCTTTCCCAAGCCCCACAGCCAATTTCTGGCCCTCGGGCTGGTTTCTTCCCTGCTCCTCCTCTCCATTTGCTTTCCCGTCATGTTTCCCCTTTAGCCTCCATCCTTCCAGCTGCTGCTGCTAGTGCTATTGCCCTCTTCCCTCTGAGCCTTGTTAGGTGCTCACACGAGAGCCGAACTCTCCAGAAATGTCAGGGAGCACCAAGCGCTTGAAAATCCAGCCCCGCAGTGCCCTGGAAATCTCATGGATTACTGCAGAGGTTTTACAAACACGGGGAAATACAGTGAGCCTCGGGTGATTCCCAGCCTCCTACAACAGCAAGCAACGAGCAGCAAGGGCAGAGGGAAGCTGTGCGGGTGTCGGGGTGGTGTGCTGTGCGCCTGGCCAGGTTGAGCTGCCACCTCGAAGCGGGGTCTTCCCTAGCAGAGGGTCCTTTGCTGGAGTTTCTGCTTGTGAGATGGAGCAAGAACTCCCACCTGCGAAGAGGAAAATCCTACAAAGTGAAAGCTGGATGAAAGCCCTCGGCAGGTCAGAAGTTGTCCCTGCACAGCAGAGGGGCCACAAATTCCCAGTCCCCCCACCAAGGCTTTTCAAACCTTTTCCTCTGAACCAGTCGTGCTGGGAACATTGCGCAGGAATCCTCAGTGCCAGGGGACAAATCCTGCTGTGCAGACGTGAGGATGGCAGCCAGGGAATGGGTCCCTTGAGAGGTGAGCCCTTTCAGCAGGCTGGGCACGATGTTCCCCAGGACCAAGGGTTTTCTGGGTGCTGCACCTCCCCTCTCCTGCTGCACAGCATCCCCTGTCCGTAGAAAACGCCCATCCTAGAAAATCCTAGATGCCCATCCCCATCCTAGAAAATGCCCAATGGTCCTTCCCTTCTCCTTGTTCCTTGGTCTCTCTTTGCCCCTCTCTCTCCCTGCTGCTTGCACTCCTGTTTTCCTGTGTCAGCAGAGCAAGCACCCAAGTTCTTCATTTGGGACAGAGGAAGGTGCCTCCATGCAATCTCACCCATACCCAGAGCTCTCCACCGGCCTTATTAGAGATGAAAAATTAATGACCTTAATCCCAAGAAAAGCCAGATTTCTCCTGTTCTTCCACAAAAGCCAATGAGAGGAACAGCCCCTGAAACTTCAGGGCTTTCTGGCGGTAGCTCATGTTACTGCTGGGGGAAATGGCAGGGGCTGATTTCTACATTGTAAGTGTGTGGAGGGACATTGAGAGAGCCAAGAGAGATTTTGGTCCAAGCAGCCGAAGAGCAGGAGGGACCTGAAGCTTTAGAGAAGCAGGACCAGATCTCCTGCTTGGCAGCCCAGGGACCTGCCCACCCTTAATGCTTCTCCCGTATTTTCCCCCGATGTGGGCTGTATGGCCACAAATTGTTGACTTCTCCCCTCTGCAGGACGCGTGGGGTTTGAGCTTTATGGACTTGCAGGACAGAGCTCTGCTCACAGCGGGCTTGCTGCCTCCTGAGGAGTTATATTTGCTCTTCCTTTCCTCGCTGTTTCCTTAACCTAAAATAAAACGTCCCAGACTGTAAAAAAAAAAAAAAAAGGAGCGTGTTTTGCTCCCAGTGCCTGGACAAACATCTCACTTCCCAAGCCTTAAATAGAGCTAATGGGAGCTTAAATGAGCCAGTGGGAGCTCGCTGAGATGCTGCAGCTTCAGAGGCTCACGACGAGAAACGTGGGTCAATGCAGCCCATGGGTCTCCTTCATCCGCCCTGCCAGACCCACAGGAGAGGGCAGCCTGGCTGTACCCATGCCATGAGCCTTGAAAAATCAGCCCCACTTGAAAAATCAGCCTTCCCCTGGCTGTCCCACAGTGCTTCTCATTACGAACGCGTGGCTGTAATTAGCACAGCCCCTGCTCCACGCAGCCCCTCCTCAGGGACAGCCGTGGCTGCAGATATCTATTTCTTCCCACCAAAACCCAGCCTTTGTGTGCCAACAAGTCTTCTGCTGGGCGAGAGGGCTCCACGCTTTGCCCCAGGTGAGAAGCAATGGTCTGGTTCAGCATTTTTGGAGGAGTTTGTAGTTTTTTTGTTGGGTTGACAAGGGGGAGACACCTGTGCCATCCTACATGAAGATGGCACAGCTCCCGGGGTGCAGGCATGCGTCCTTCCCCAGCTGTGGGCACCTCCAGATCTCAGAAGGGCAGGGAAGAGAAGATGTTCTTCTTGGGTCACTGGTCCCTGTGATATACACCCAGGCTCACCATTCCTGCCTTCCCCCTCCTCCAGATGTGACATAGGAAAGGGTCCCTCTCCTCCTCTGTGCCTGTTTGTTTACACCAAGGACTCTCAGCCAAAAATGCAACCCCATCCAACCACAGAAGTGCATTTTCTACTACACATTATGCTGTTCTCAGCGTCAACAGCAGCCCGGAGCACGGCTCCCAGTGCAGTTCTGCAACAGATACCTGTGCAGGAATCACAGCCCCATCGCCTCAAGAGATGAAGGGGCAAGCAGAAGGAAATCCTCCTCCATGGCTCAAAGCCTGGCATCATTCCCCCTCTAAACCAGCACTGCAAAGCCTCACCCCCGTGCTCTCTTAATTTAGTTGCTCTTTTATATTTTTCAGGGGTTAATCCCTTTCCAAGCTCACCTTCAAAAAACAACCTTGCTTCTGGAAGAGGGGAGCAGCTGCTTCTGATTTACTGTTTATTTACCATCAGGACTTAAGTTACACACTCAGGGATGAACACGAAGGGTGCCCAAATTGCACCGACTCAGCTCCGTCCAGCAGGGGAAAGCCTGGGGAGAACAAGCATCATTTCCATCAGCCCCAGGGCAAAAGTATTGAAGGGCAAGCTCTTACCCAAGGAGAATCCTACAGTGCTCTCCAAGCTGTCCTTACAGCCAACTGCCTGGAAAACAACCCATACCAAGTGATACCAAGGCTCAGGAGCATTCAGTCCCTGCTCCATTCTATTTATGAAGGCAGAGGCCCCCGGGCTGCCCACGCTGCTTCCTCCCCTTCCTCCCATACATCTCCCTGCTGGTGGGGTTGTGTGAAGCCCAAAGTATTGCAAAAATATCTGAAGTTAACACGTGCTCCACATGCTAAGCCAGGTGCCTGAGCTGCCCAGCGTGCTCTTGCGTTTGGGAAAGCCTCGTGATGTTGTCCCAAAATAAAGCAATCTGTTTTCGAACAGTTCCTTTGCGCAGTTCTTGTCACTGCGTGCTTTAAAGGCAGGCTGTAAAAGCAGGGCAATACACCCCTGATCATTAATGCACTTCCAAAAGGTGTTCTCACTTCTTTGCTTTGCTTTTCACAGCCCAGACGACGAAAAGGCTGATGTGAGCAAATCTAAAATTAATCACCTGAGTGTCTTACAGGCTTCCAGGTAACGAGGGCAACTGCACACTGCTGTCTTTGCGAGATGCACAGACCCTCGAAGACTGCTCATCTCCTTGCTCCTCCTGCTCCTGCCATGGGTTTGTTGCTCCAGGACTGGAGCAAACCTCCTGTCCTTACCTGCAGGTGTGAGAGGCAGAAATTGGGCAGCTTCTCTGCCTTCTCTTCACATAGACGGGAAGAAGCTTGCAAATATTAACACCGTTCTTCTGAAGCAGGTTGCCCAATTCTGCTCCAGCAGAATTCCTCCTCCAGCAGCAAGGATGCTCCAGAAACAGCCCTGGAGCCAGATGTGATGAAGCTGAAGAGCTTAGATGACCACCAGCACAACTAGCATCATTTAAGCAACCAAATAAGATGTTCAGATATGACAGACCAGAGAGAAGGGTGCACAGGGCTGGAGCATGACGGGACCCAGGCTGTCAGAGCTGAGCTATGTGAGGGAAGTAGGAGATTTAAAAATCAAGCATGCAGTAAATGGTGAGCAGGCTGGATGTCAGACAGCTCTGCCAGCAAGCTCAAAGTCAAAGGTTTCACCTACAGAACAGTCCATGGGTGAAGAAGGTGCTGGCGAGAGACCTGCCTCAGAGCCAGCTGATGGAGAATTACCGTCTGCAAACGCACCGCCAGTGACTCCTCTGGGAATGAGCGAGGGATTTAAGGGTTTTGTGTGAGCCTGAGCACTGGGGTGGGTGTCATCCAAACCTCTTGGAGTTCAGAAGCACCTTCCAGTGACTCCAACCAGACCCTAGACCAGTCGATCTCCAGGAATCCGTACTGGATTGCAAAGTCCTTAGGGCTGCCAGGGATGTTTGAGCCCATAGGAAAGCCTTTGCAAGCAGGGATTAATTTGCAAGAGGAACTGAGAGCTGGAGCTGTAAGCCAGGACCCTGACCCAGCACGGCAGGCTTCTTCCATTGCTACTGTTCCATAATTATTTGAGCAATGGCTACGTTTTCCCAGATACTGCCTTGAAAACCTGTGGAGAATTTGATCTACAGCTTGGCAGAGGGTGCTCCTGCTGCCTACCTGCAGCAAAGGCAACATTCGCCTGCCAAGAGCATGGTCTGGGTTCACTGGGATTCGGGCTGGAATTTGCAATATCCCGTCTGCCAAGCACATATTCAGCTTTGTGTGCGCTTTGATTAAAGAAGGAGGAGATGCCTTTGCCATAGCTGATGTCTTTTGCTGCCCTGAGAACACCTTTCTGGAGGCTCTTTCCCCATTTCATCCAGCCTCTTCGTTCTGGCAAGGTTTTCCACCCCGCTGGGTTTCCCAGAGCTGTAAATCAGTGTGGCGTTGGCAGGTCTCACAAATCCATCGTGCCCAGATTTCTCCTGCCCAACTACAAGCAGAGCTCATCTTTTGCAGACCTCTCCGAGAAACACTGGCAGGATGAGGACAGCCAGCTCGCCACGCCTGGAGCTCCTGCCACCCATCCCCGAGGCATTAATATAAAACTTTGCAAACTTCTCCCTGCCTTTCCTGTTTCGCTGCCACAGAGCAGGCAAAGCAGTATTGCTCTGACGTCTCACAGCACCTCCAGCCTGTGAAAACCATCCACCAGGAAGCATTTGCCAAAGCCCACCATCTCCAGCATCCCATCCTCGTGCCAGAAACACTTGTAATACTGGGTATGCAAAGCCTGGTCTATGCTTGGTCCCTCTGCAAACCAGATGTCTGCAAACTTAAGAGCACTTACAGGATATTGTTCCTCATTTATCCCACAGGTATTTTCAGTGGAGACACAAGGACAAGCACTCAGCAGGTGACCTGAGGAGTCGGCTCCCCATCAGACTGCACACTTTCCTAGAGAATAGGCCATTAATAGCAGTTAATTATTGGCATCAGGAGATAAATGCAGACACCAGGAGTGCCATATTTTCCTGCCATTCCAACAAAACATGAAAGGAAGCAGCAGTGTAACAGACTCCTGCACAAAGCTTTCCTTCGGGCAGCACCCGGGGCTATGATGTGTCCCAGCTGGGTCCTTTCCTACCAAACCCATTCCCAACATTGCCCTTTTCCTGTCATCCTCCCCTTTCTATGCCAAGGCTGGAGGCTTTGCAGCCCAGCTGGGGTCACCTTCTGTGGCCATCCAGGAGGCAGGAGAGGGGCAGCTTCGCCTGGGACAACTTGTGGCCTCCCTGGCCCCGGCACCACTCAGTCCCTGTGCAACCCTGTCCCACCAGTGCAGTGCCTTACAGCAAAATCATAAAGACACAGAATCACAGGATTTAGTTTGGGTTGGCAGGGACCTCACAGCCCATCTAATCCCAGCCCCTGCCATGGGCACAACCCCTGCCCCCAGCCCAGGCTGCCCCCAGCCCCATCCGCCTGGCCTGGGGCACTGCCAGGGATGGGGCAGCCACAGCTCCTCAGGGCAGCCTGCGCCAGGGCCTCACCGCCCTCATAGTGAAGAATTTCTTCCCAATATCTAATCGAAACCTACTCAATTTTAGTTGAAAACCATTGCTCCTTGTCCCGCCGAGAGGATTCCCTTGCACACAGGATGCTGCAGATGACATCCATTCAGGGCCAGCACAGGCAGCATCCCCTTGCCTTTGGCATCCCCTTTTTTCTGGAGCTGAGCAGAGATCAGCTTCCAATCGGTGTCCCAAGCGTCTTCATTAGAGGCTGCTCGGAGGCCCCAGGCTGCTCCACGGTGGTCAGGAGGATGCTGCAGGCTCGGTGTGCTTGGTCTGAGATGCCAGGTCTGAGAGCAGGGAGACTGGCTTAGAGTGCTCCAGTTTGGACCCCATTTCTCATAAACTCCTAAAGCTCCCTTTTCCCCCGCCTAACCCAATCCAGCACATTTGTTACTCGGCTAAGATCCAGCAAAGAGTTTTATTTTGAATGCCAACAGCAAATTTTTATGACCACAAAATAAACCTTGAAATATGATATGTTTAGATAAGCGATGGGAATGCTAAGAGACTCTCAGCAAATTGAATCAAGAGGTGTGAACAGCTCTGCTTAAAGGACGTTCAAAAATAATGGCACCGGGGCTGTGCTGCGAGTTCCAGGAGGAAATATGCTGGAGGCAACAGTCAGCAGACCATAATAATGCTCTTTGAATTATGGCTCTGCAAAGATGAGCTATAAAGGAGCAAGAGGAGACGCATAACGATTAGTCCTGAAGCAAGGGCGAGGCCCCAGAAGTTCAGACCCCAAAGAGATGCCCCAGACCTGCCTCCCGAAGGCTCCTTCCAGTGCTCCCGACTGGCACAACCAGCTTGGAAGAGACACGACGAATCCCAAGGGGCATGCGTGTGAGCTATAGCCTCTGCTCTCCTGTCCAGGGCTCCTCAAAAGGCGGTGGTGGCCACAGCCTCAGTCTTCTTCCCTAGGTGCTACACAGCCCAAGCAAACCCAGACACGTCCACGAGGTCAAGACATGCGGCAGCCCTTGACAAAGCTGCAGGGCTGTTGTGGGTTCTCGCTGCTAATGCAGAACAACACAAATACTGAAGCTTGTGGCTGAACATTTAGAAAAGCTCAACATCTGCCCAGAAAAGAAAACAGAAGACACTTTCAGAACATCACCTGGCTCCTGATTTCCCCCTGATGCCAGACCCAGGCTCCAGGGCAGCACCCCATGATGTTCAGACAATGCTGAGTGGGCAAACACCCTGCCCAGACAGTGACCTTCCCTCGGGCAGGCTTTTTGCCATCCTGGGGCTGAATTGCAGCTGCGGCACAGCCCCAGACCCAAGTCATTGTCAACTTGGCTACCCCAGGGAGCTGAGGATGCTGCGGCTCATGTCCTCCATCCTGGCCTACACTCTCTCTGTTTTCTTCCCCTGGGGATTTGGGGTCAGGGGCTTTATTTCTGAAGCAACCCCGTGGTCGGGCTCCAGCCCAGCTGAGCAGACCAGTAACAAGCTCAGCCGGTGGTGTTTGTGCAGGGGGCAGAGCTCAGCTGTGCATTAGCAGAGCTTTCTCCGGGGGGTCGCTGGCGACGGGGATGAACTCCCCCAGGAGCCGTTGCAGACCTCCCCATCGCGTGCAGAGGCCCTTTCGCTCGCCTCGGGAAGCCAAAACAACACATTCTCAAGTTAACAGGGAGCAAACCACACGAGCGGCTGCTCACGCTGCCCCGGAGGGGAGGACGAGGCAGCACACACATGCCAGATGCCGGCCACCTGGCTCCAGGCGCGACTCGGGGGCACTCGGGGCTGCAGCAAGGAGCTCGGGGCTGTAAAATAAATCTGGGCTTCGACAGCCCGGTGCTTTGCTGTAACGGTGGTGTTGCCAAAGGGAACGGGGATCAGTGTCGCCTAGCCTCAAATTCAGGTGCACCGCTCGGCAGGGTTAATATTCCAATTAAAGCCCCAGGTTCTGGTGTCAGTGCGGTGATGGAGAGGGCTCCATCCTTCATTTTATAACCAAGTTCAGCCCCTGAAGCCTGAACATGAGCTAGAAACACAGCTTCTTAAATATTTTAACTATTTCCTATTATGAAGTCAGACCCAAGGGCAAAGCGTAAGCCACCCCAATAGCCCTGTGCACAGCTCCAAGACACAGAAATATCCTGGCACTGAGACCCTGCCCGGGTGTCCTGAGCCTTGTGTTGGCTTTCACTGTGAATTTTGCGGAGGAATTAGCACGAGCCTGGGACTCCTCTCTATTTTAATCCTGCTCCATCACTCCCAGCAAGAACCAGACAAGCAGCCCCAAGAAATGCCTCAGAAAGTCTGGAGGACAAAAATAAATGCCCAGGCTGCGGTTAGAGGGGCTGAGCTTGGCCAAGCCAGCTTGGGCTGGAAAACAAGCAGGCTGTTTTCTTTTAAAATAACTCCGGTGCCCCGAGACACAGAAATGCTGTCCCATGAAAGCGTGGCTACAAAAGGCAAGGGAGGAGGACAGAGATGGACAACCCTGGCCTCGATGCACCCGAGTGCCATAATCCCGGGTGCTACATCGAACAGCTTATTTCTCTCCCTTCTGCATCCTCCTTGCCCTCCTCCTCCTCCCTCGAAGTCCGTACCTGGATGAGCCAAAAATAAGCTCGGAAATCCTGTTTTCACCAAACTTCAGCCACCCACAGGCTCTTTGCTCCCCTTATCCCCCAGATGCTTAAATTGTGCGGGTTAAAATAAGCCAGATGGATACAAAAAAAGCTGACGAAGCAAAACCTGTGGCTTCTCCAGGCCCAACGGAGGTAAAGGCTGACCCCATCGATGCTCTCCAAGCCAACACACGGAATTAAGGAACCCATGGCCAGAGCTGGGCCAGGTTGCACTTCCAGCTGGCCTTGCTGGCCAAGCAAACTCCTCCTGCTCTCTGTCTACTATAAATAAAGTCATAGCCCACCTAAACTCTTCCATATTCTTGGTGACTCTTAAGAAATTCATGCAATCCTTAGTAGTCAAAATAATGAGATTGTCTCCTAATGTGAGATTTCCTTTGCAGGATGAAGTACACCTAAGGGCTGCTGATGTAATTCTCTCATACTAAGCTGATTAAATGCTGAGGAGATAGAGCCTTTTTACAATTTTATTACATTAGATTCCAGAGATGAAATGAATAGAAATGACCAGACACTGAAGGAGGCAGAAATCTGTGTCCGTGGATTTTAGAGGCTATAAATTACATTCAGCCAGTATAGCTAGGTGTCTGCAAGAACAAATCTAATAATAGAGTGTCCGTCTGTTCGACAATATGGATAAACTTGGGCTATCGCTATTGTACAGCATTAAAAGGAGAATTACAAGCAAGACCACAGAGAACAAGTAAAGGTCGTCAGATCCCAAGGATTCGTGCCATCCACCCGAGGAAGATCAGCAGCCATAGGTACTGCTTAGCAACTGACTGCAGGCTCTTATTACCACCGCTAATTACTTGTGGTGAGAGATGAAGGCTGGCTGGGCTGGCCAGGGGAATTGACATGATAAATCCATCATCCCTGCCCAAAAGGTCTAAGCTGGATCCAGCTGGAGCACATCTGTATATTCAGGCTAGTTATGTTCCAGATTTGGCTGAGATTGGAGAGAAATGAGGATTGCAGCCCCCTGAAGGAGCCTGGACATCTCTCACAATCAAGGCGGAAAACATAATATGCTTCTAGGCATGGATCGAGACGAGTTTTTGACTTTGGGTGATTTGTCTCCTTTCAATAGGCTCTGACCTCCATGAGGCAGCTGGGGATGGTGATTACCACCAAGGCTCCTGCTTCTGGAGCTCTTTTCCATCTTCCTTCTCAAAGAAAGCTGCATTCAAAAGCCACTTCCAACCAGCTTTCGTGCATGCTCTTGGTTCCGTACTGGCCACACGACCTCGTTTGTAGTTACCAGACAGGCTAATTTAAGCAACTGATCAACAAAGCAGCCAGTGTGCATCGTGCGACCTAACATACAATGTGAAATTCGAGGGATATTCATGCACCGATGCTTTACATTTTTCTCTGGGCACTGCCGTCAGCAAAACGCTCCAGTATTCAGATGAGGGTCCTACAAAAGGTCAAATTGAAATTTGCTTGCATATCTGAACAAATATTTGTGAACAATTTTCCCCATTATTCTCTAAGCTTTACATATGGCCCATTCAGCTGAGAAGAGTGGTCCTTTTCAGGCTGTCGGGAGGGATTGCAATGACTTAAAAGCAGCCTGAAAGCAATTGAGAAGCCGACTATTCAAATGCATTTTCTGCAAACAAAAGTTTATTTGCTATATATAGATAAATGCTGCCAGTGGGCTAATATGGAAGCATTGTTGATTACCCATTGTAATGAGGCCTATTACATAATTAAAAGAGTTTTCTCCTAACTGCATTTTGCTGCTAATTAACATTTTATGCCATCTACAATGGACACTTTGGGCTGCATCAAAGACATTATTATGCAATTTTATCCTATGAGCAGCCTATGAATTATTAATTAATATTAAATCTGTTGATTAAAGGGTAATTTGTAAGTAAGCCAGTCATAACTATGAACATGCTTGGCCCATAAATATTCGCCTGAAATAAGCTCCAAAATTACACGGACTAAACAAAAGGTTAAACAAAAACCAAAAGTTTTGAGAGTGTGAAACATGGGATATCGGGAGAATTTATTTACAAGGACCTCTGATGTTTTTCCAGAAATTCCAGTTGCTGGTGTTTTAATTAAATAGCATTTGCTGAGATGCTCCGTCATGTCCCGGCAGGATGCACGACGTGAAGGCAATGCAGTCCTCAATCGTAGCCCTCGCTCTTCGTGCACATCAAACAACGACAGAGCCACACTGCTCGGGTTCACCACAGCCTGGAATTTCGGATCAGGAAACGTCCCTAACTGGAGCATGGCTGGAGGCAGCAGATGTTGGCTGGGATCGAGGAGTATCTAAAGACCTGCCTTTGCTGCAGCAGCACCTTAAAAAATTCAGCGTGGGCCAGACCAGGGCTGAACATGGGGACAGTTTCCTTCCCGATGGTCATCTATACAAGTGCATTTATCTTTGTACCGGTTCAGGGTGGCCATCCATCCAATCAAACCATTTAATTGAGATTCTGGGCAGTGTCCTGGCTTGATGGAGTCGGGAGCAGGTTTCCTTCAATGTGAGCCAATTCATCATCTGAACTGCCCACCATGGGTGATAATCAGTGCTGTCCAGGTCCCGTAAACTTGTACCCCCACCAGCTGCTCCCCCCGTGCAGCAGCTGGGTGAGGGGGCTCTGGAGGGACGTGCTGCCCCCAGGCTTGCCGGTCTGCCTTCAGCTGAAGGGGAGCCACAGGGAAAGAGAAGGGCTTGGGGGAAAACTCGCACTTTCCTCTTGCTGTAGGTGAGGAAACAGGCAGACGGGGCTGGTGGAGCAGGACTCAGTCCTCTTTGAGATGTCAGAATAGGAAAATGGAACAAGTCACCCTGAAAAGTCACACTCAGGGCATCACCAAAGACCAGCACCCAGCCAGGGCTCATCCATCACGGGCTGGGGCACGGCACTGTCCTGAGGCTCAAAGGCAAAGGCACGGCCCCACGCGCCCTCCCCAGCCCCAGCATCTGCTCAGCGCTGCTGCAGCCCCTTTGTGCTCCATGATCGGGCTTACCCCAGCTGCACCCCGGCTGGAGGTCGGGAACACTATAATAGCAATAATAGCAATAATAATAATAGCAATAGCAATAATCAAAATAATCATTGTCATCATCACCGTCATCATCCAGCAGCCTGCTGGTGTGCATGCTGTACCACAGGGAGAGGCAGCCAGGCTGCTTTTTCTCCAGCCTGTCAGGAGAAACCACCCGCAGATCTCTTGTTTACCAACACGAGCAGGCTGCGGGAGTGCCACGTGTAGCCAGGATGCAATCAAGCCCCGTGCCTTAATTATAACGGGGGAAGCAAGGGGGGGAAGCACACCGGGGGTGTTTGCAGCACGGCGCAGCCCTGACTCTTTGCAGTGGCTCGTGATGCATCTCACACCCAGTGTGGCACGTGACTCAGGTGAGAAAAGTAGCAAAATAGGTCAAAAATAGAAAAATAGGTCAAGCAGACAGCCACGCTTCAGGTCTCGGACATACGCAGATGTCTTGGATGGAAAGGGTAAAGGGCGATCCATGAAATCCCTGCCTCAAAATCAAATCTACCATGTTCCCACTCCCCAAAAGAGGTGAAAATGACCCAGATTTCTGGCTGAAACAGATCACAACGCCAAAGGTCACTGCCCTGTCCACCCTCACTGCAATAGCTGCTCTCATGGACTCACCCCCTGCGAGCCTGCATCAATTAGTCGCTGCCCTCCTCCCAAGAA
Source organism: Stictonetta naevosa (assembly GCA_011074415.1). Classification (NCBI taxonomy): domain Eukaryota; kingdom Metazoa; phylum Chordata; class Aves; order Anseriformes; family Anatidae; genus Stictonetta; species Stictonetta naevosa. The sequence continues at coordinate 50,382,409 of CM021701.1, forward strand.
ATGTACACAGAGGAAATAATAGTTTGAATTCATAAGCCCTTGGATACCGAGATAATTAATGAGAGTATTAACTATAGAGACGTGTAGGAAGACACAGCTACGTTTACATCAGCCTTTTCCATTATGTTTTCCTTCTCCCATTACCCTGGAAGACCTGATGCAGAGCTCCTCGCAGTTATGCAGAAATGAAGCCAGACAGTTCCCAAGGTTTACAGCTCGTAGAGGATCTGGGAGGCTTTTCTTTACAAGACTTAATGTGATTTCGAAGAAGGCAGACTGGAGGAAAGAGATGACTGCATCATTTCTTTGCGCTGTGTGTAGTCATCTCACCTTTAGCTGGACGCTTTGCACTTTGGGTTAACAGGCAGCTCCTTCTCCACGTGAGAAGCAGAAGGTATCAGCGACACAGTCTCGCGCCACTTTGGGTGCTTTTCTTTGGTCCCCAGCACCTTCAGCCCTGCCAGACCCCAAAATCAAGGAGTTGCTTCCCAAAACTTCAGGGACACTCTTGCAGCACACCATGGGAGCTGTGCCGCTCAGAGGCCGTCTTCTTCCCCGGCACACTTCTGGCTGTCAGGGCTGCAGAGAGAGGCACGAAAACATCAACTGGATGCACCCAAAGGCTCAAACAGAAAAAGAGCCTATTAAACACCGTTTTTCAGATTTTAGAAGCAGTCTCTCCTGGCTAATTTCTGTTTTATGACTGTAGGAAAGTGCAGAGCATCGGGGTCACTCATCCACCACCCGACGCAGCTCCAGCCTCAGCATTTCCACTCCTCCCCAATAGCTCTCCCAACAAGACCGACCCCTTCATCTTCAAAGCCACTAAAACTCAGACGGCAGCCTCCTCTCCCATCCCAGCAGGCTCTCTGGGTGGCGAAAGCCATGCCATATTTCCTCCTTCTGCCAGACAACGCTGTGAACTTTCTGACCCGGGCTGCTGGCAGAAAGCCAGGCCAGCCCGTGGATGGCAGCATTTATTTTTTAAATAAACATTTCGCTATGTGGGGGCCTATAAATACCCAGGCGGTTTACTGCAGATTTACCACTCTCCATTTTTCTGATCTCAGCGCTGATGCTCAGAGTTCAGCCCCCCTCCAAATTAACACACAGCAGTAGCTTTGCATGTCAATTAGAGCCAGAAGGTTATTCTCTGGCCCGACCTCTGAGATCAAGTGCTAATGCACTACAGGAAAATGCGGTGATTTATCACCCAAACTCCAGCAAGGAGCACTTTTTCCTATGAGAAGGGCTCGCAATAACTTACGTGGCACGATCAGTCATTTCTTGGCCTTCATCGCAGGGGCACTCGTGGTATTGCGTCCCTGTGCAGGAGTATTGAGCCCCCTGACGATGATTGAATGCTCCCTAAGAGCCAGGATGAGCAGGCTGGGCTCACGTCCCACAGCTGCAAGGATTAAATTCCAAAGACCTTCTGGAGCCAAGCTTAGCTGAGAATGGTCTTTATAGGGAATATTTGGGGGTGAAAAGGAAAGGAAAGTAAAAAAGAAAAAAAAAATCTCAATTTTCCACCTTTGCTTTTTCCCTTTTTTCCCTCCTTTCCTCCTGCTTCCCAGTGATGCAGAGCAATTTGCTCCTCTGGAAGCAGCAGTGGGAGAGGATTCACAGGGAGGCAGGGCTCTCTGGCCAGGGAGCTCCCCACGTGCCGCTGCGCTTTGAGGAGCACAGCACCATCCCAGGTGCCCGTCAGGGTGGCTCAGAGCCTTGTTTGCCTTTTCTCCCCAATTGCATATTCATCTGCTTCATCTGTAAATCCCCGGAGTCTCGTTTGTCCAATTAGTGCTCGCTGAGTCTCTCGCTGCTGGCAAATAATAGGCTCTTCCATGCGCTGTTGCATTACCCGAAAGAAAATTACTCGGTGGCTCAGAGCTGAGCATCTCGGTGCCACGAGGCCTGGAAGGGAGGAGAGGCAGCTTCTGCCCTTTAGCTGGCCCTGACATGAGCCCTGCTCGGCCGGGAGGGGACACGGATGGGGTCATTTAAGTGCTGGTTTGGTATTCTGGGAACTGGGCTTGGGAGAAAACCCTGCCATGAACAAGCTGCATTGGTTTCATCCCTCTCAGTCACCTCGTAGCAGGGGCTGTAGCATCCCGCAGCCCCTCGGCAGCATTTTTGCTTTGCTCCCCATCACTGCTGCTGAAAGTTAACCTCTGCACCTCCTCTCCAGCCAGACCTTTTGCAGAAGAATAAATCATTTGAGTGGGTTAAAAAAGACTGCCAAGCTTTTGAAGAATGAGGATGCATTTGGGGCCAAAAAAAAAAAAAAAAAAAAAAAAAAAAACTCTTTTTTTCCTCCTCCTCCTGCTGGTGCAGTGACTCCAGCAGCGAGAAGGCTGTTAGCACCACCAGCACCCCAAATAGGCAGCACTGAATTTACCAGCGCCAATACTGGGGGTACAGGTGGAAATTAAGCTGCAGACCTTGACCGTTTGGGGCTGGGGCACCTAACACCACGGCAGGGCATCTTGCTGGAGCCCCATTGCGTGGCCAAAAATGCAGCATCCCAATGCAGGAGCGAGGAGAGTGATATAACTGATGAAATCACCCGTGCTGGGACATAGCAGGACCACAGAGCTCTAGTTTTCTTCCCTCTAGCCTGACATTCAGGCAAGGCTTATATATATTCCTTGACAGAGGTTTGTGAGCAATTTGACCTGTGCTAATTCTTCACCCTGGCTGGGAGCGTGCTGCACACCAGAAATCAATCTGCCCGCTCGATTCCCTGTCCAGCTGCATGCAGTTCCTTCAGAGGAGGCGAGCGAGTCCTTCCCTGATTTATCATACAACTCTAATAAGTGCATTTTATAGTTTAGGTCATATCCTTTCACGACTGTCGTTATTTTAGACTGGCTTTATAGCAAAAAAAATGTGCCGTAAAAGTGTCTTTCTGGAGTGGAGTCAATTAGCCCTCAGCTTAAGCCCCCCTCAAGACTTGGGAAGAAGGAATTTTGTTTGTCAGTGGCAAGCGAGACACCCAGATGACGACGTAAGTGCCTGAAAGAGGTGCCTAATGTAACCACTGCTGCAGGTGGAGGACGTTGAGCCTGCCATTGCTCTCTCCCCAGGATGGGATGGATGCGCTGCTTATTCACAGCTTGCCAAATCGCATCCCTGGTGAGGGTTCTGTGCCCACACGCCTATCCTTGGTTTGATTTCGTCTTTACATGGGTGTAAAGGAGAACAGAACAGGGCTCAGACCTGCTGGAAGACTATCTATCCATGAGCTTGGTACCAAGAAAATTTAATGTTTCATCAAAGACTTCAGTGGGCATCGGCGCGAAACTTTTGCTCTTCTCCAGAACTGGAAGTAAGCCAGAAATACCTGCCCAAATTTCAGAATAATCTGACCTAAAACCAGGAGTTCAACCTCAAGTAGAGATCGATCCAAGTACAAACTCCAGATCCAAACCCACCTGGCCTTTCGGGACAGCCTGGCACAGGAGCTGACCCCGCCATGTGGCCTCCTTGCTAGGGAAACACAAGCCCTAAGGTCAACCTGCAGCAGGCCCACGGGGGCAGCCCCCAGCCCAGCACCAAATCCCCTCCATCCAGGACACCACCACAGCCCACCAGCACATTGCCAGCATTTTGGGAGACCTTTTTGACATGATGCCAGGCTGCACGCTGGTGCAAGGACCAGGGACCTCTCCAGCAGGAGACCAGAAGGTGAGATGGGGACAAGACCATCCTCTGCTTTTTAGAACTGTGTTTCCAGCTGGTACAGACAGGGAAGAAGGAGCTCTATATTTAAAAGCCATCTCAAATTAGTGAACGTGAGCCAAGCCAGACGGAAGGATTAAAAAAGCCAAAGGCTGACGGTGCCTGTTAACCTGCTGTAAGTGGTTGCACGTTAGGTCTGTTCTGCTCTTCCAGCAAACGTCTCCCTGTCAGAACCGAAGCCAGGAGATTTCACCACTCCAACGTGCTCGGAGGTCTGCCTTCACCACAAGGATCCCAGCTCCCTCTTCCCTCTGCTTTAACACAGAAAGAAGCAGAGACCCACCTGCAGAGGACACGTTTCCCTGCTTTTTTGTACCCCAGAGGCATGGTAAGGATGAGCTATGAGCCACCAGTGTCCCCAGCCCTCCCAGCCACCCACGGATCTCTTCCTGCTGGGAAATAACTCGGTCTTTAACCAGCCCACGCATCCAACGATCCTTTTGCAAGCAGGAGCCGAAGCCCACGGGGAGGTGCATTTGCTCCATCGCATTTTAAGGTTCGCATCTCTCTTCCTGACAAGCGTAAAGGCTGGAAAACCAGCCTTTTTTCAGGGTCCTGCCATGTTTGCAGGGAGGAGCAGCAGGAGCTGACCCAGATGGCGGTGCCACCTGGGGAGGCTCTTTTGGCTCTTCTGGTGTTAAGAGGGTCCTTGCTCTAACAGGACCAGGACAACCTTCCCCAGGCAGTGGGAGATGCCCCGCTGTTGCTTTTGCGGGCAGAAAGGAGATGATCTTCTCCGTTTCTGCTGTTATTAGTGAAAAGAGGCCATAAAATATCCCCACACAAACTAACGGGGTATAGATATATCCATTCCCAAACACTCTTCCTTCAGCAAAAAACAAGACAACTGCTTTTGAACCACGAACTCAGCACCATACAGCAATGATTCCTCGTGAGCCTAAATAGGTACCGAGTGAGTCACAACTCCATTGTTGAGCCGTTTTTGCTGTATTTTGCAAATATTTGCTCTCAAAGAGAAATGTTATGTTTGTCGCACCAGCAGACTGGCTCCTTTGTAGAAGGAGCCTCACTGTGCACGGGGAGACATCTGCTGAGTGCAGATACACAAAAGACCTCGACGAGCAAATGCACACCTACGGAGAGGGCTGCGGGGTGAGCTGCTTGCAAATCCTGTGTTGTGTCCTGGTGTGGGATGGCCACGAGCAAAGCTCCCCAGAGCCACCGCTCTCCTTCCAGGCTTCTTCCAGCTAAAGCTGTTAATTAGGTGGGTTAAATGCCGTTTTCTTCACAGCCCTCATTACTGTCAGCCCCCGTTTGGCAGCGGAGAAGGAGGAGATGCTGAGTCTGCCTGAGCTGGACCTGATCGTTGGTTGATGTCATGAGATTGTGGACACAGAGCCAGAGATGTCAGGCACTGCTCTAGGCTTCACGTACACCAAAATGCTTGGGGAAGCAGCAGCTCCATGAAATCAGGGGCTTTCAGGGTGTCTGTGCATGGTGGGTGTCAGAGCGTGGTGTTCTCAGCCCCCAGATTTTGGGAGGATGAGCTGAAGTTGGGCTCCATGCCAAAAAGCAGCAGCTCCCCTTTCCTCCCCAGCAATGCTCAGACCTTCAATGCATAAATGCGAGCCCCAACCCAAAATCTGAGCCACGTGGGCCCAGGGAAGGACCCGCAGAGGATCCCACTGCTGCTGCCACCAACCCTACGGCAGAGCTGTCCTGGTACAACCAGCACGTACCCAGCCACTGCAAACTGCTTTAAAGACCAAAATAGCAATGCAGGTTGTGCTGGGAACAGAGAGCGCCTGCTCCTAACGCTGCATTAAAACGCCTAGCTTAGTGCTGTAACAGGTTTTTCAAACATTTCTGGCTCTGCTATAATATTTTAATAGTGCTGATAGTATTTGTCATGCGGCTGGGAATGTTTGGGCTAGAACGAGCCGTGACTCCAGCTGGCAGCCACACCATGAGGCAAGGAGCTCCTCTCACTCCTCTTCCTGCACCCCGGACCGTCCCTGGGATGAGAGCAGCACAGAGCCCTTCAGGAAGAGCTTTTTAAATGTCCCGGATGACCTGAGCACATAATTCAATATAAAGTCAAGGAGGCTGAAAGCCAGAAATTTTTTAAAGCAATTCCAGGACCGCAGCAAACAGGTTCCCGTTCCAAAAAGCTCTATATTAATCAGCTCTTTCCGAAGAGGGCTCTTTCCACCAGGCAGCTCCGAGGAGGCGTCGACCAGGCGGCAGCGGGGCTTGTTTCAACGTGCAGCTCGCCGCAGGGAAGCCGGGGTTACGTTCGCAGGATGTTCCCCACAGGCAGCACTTGCATTTACATCCCGGTGCAGGCAGGAACGAGGCAGGATCCCGGAGAGGAGGATTTTCCACTCGGTGATAGAGGCGGACAGAGCCCGGGGCTGTGCTTTTCCTGTTATGCGAACAAAGTTTTAGTTGGGTTTCTTTGTGTTTTCTTTTTTTTTTTTTTCCATTTCTCTCCGACATTCCAGAGTTATTTGGTTGATTCAGGCTCTTTAGTCAAACATCTGAGTGCACCACGCCTATTTATCGGGTTTCGCCCTGGCTTCGGGATGTTTAATATGCATACATTTGCTTGCGCACATGCATCAGCCCAGGAGGATTTTCACGCTGCTTGGAAAGTTCTCACTGGCTGGAAAGGACTGCTCCAGAGGCACCACCATGCGAAGGAGGAAACAGCGTCAAACAGAAAATTATGAGCTATGATACAAGCACAGAGCATTGCTCAGGCTTCTGCTCGCATGGTCCGCCTGCCCCACCAGCAGCAGGTGCACAACCCCTAACCACCATGGGCTTGCAGGAGACAAGTCCAGGTCCACCACCAGGTCTCCTGGAAGGTGCTGCAGCATCTGAACCATACCCATCATGCAGGAGACAATGCATTGGGTAATTAAGCTGTAATCAGTAAGGAGAATGTGCTCACCAGCAGATTATCATGGTCCCAGGACCTGCAGCATCCACCCATGGGGACCCAGATCCCTGGGGAAGGAGATTAGCAGCTCATAAAGAGGCCAACTGCAATTTGCCTTTTTTCATGTCGGGAACTGAGCCGGGAGGGCACAGAGTCAACATTTGGATGGAAGAAATCAACGTTTGTCACCTCCTTTGGCCACGCACATGATGCATTTGGAACATCTCCTGGTGCAGCATGGACACACGGGGAGGTCTGGGTTAAGCAGGGTTAAGCATTGCCTTTTTTATTATTATTATTTTCATACTAAAAGCAAGAATGTTCCATGGTGGATTATAAGGTTTTAATGAACATGTACCTTATATTGTCTTTGGAAAGAATTGATGCAGCAGGAAGCGGCGAGGCAGGAGGTTGAGCACTGGGAGTTAGAGCCTTGGCTCGCGTAGCAGGGGCTTTGGTGGAGCTATCGGGGCAGGAAATCCAGCCTGCCACGGGAAGGGGCAGCCAGCAGGGAAGCACGGAAAAACCTCTTTAACTAGAGGGTATGAGGCTTCTGAGCAGGGAACCCACAGTCCCCCTGGAAGCCCTGCTGTGAGCATTGCTCCTTGAACACAAACTTTTAGCAATGACAAAGCCAGCAAGCAGCTGATGGACGGTGCAAGGTGCATCGAGGGTCCTTCACCCCTCTTTCAGTGGCACAAGGAGTTGGGCTGGGGTCTGGTGGGGTCTGCAGGCATTTGACATCAGCAGCTGGATTCGGAAAGCTCGTTGTTCAGCTCCCCAACTTCTGGGCTTTGCTTTTTGGGATCACAGCTTGCAAGCAAGCGCCCGGGGCTGCAATATGGAAAGGAATCCGGAGCAGCATCGAATGTCGCTGGGATCTGAGCGCCGCCTCCGTCAGGTCCCTTTCCAAGCCCCACCCCAGCAGAATCAGGGCTTTGGGAACCAGAACAGCCCCGGGGGAGCATTGCTTCGTCACCTGCACACGCACGTACGCGGATCTGCTGGCCCCAAAATGTGCTGCTGCCAGGGCAGCCAGCTCCGCAGGACAGACAGCCACCACAGGGCTGTGCACCGATGGCCGCATGCATCACCGACCTGCCGCCGCTAATTACCCATGATATTAGCGCTGTCGAGAGCTCGTAAGGCTGAAATTAGAAGGAAAAGGAGGAGATGGATGGGTGGAGGGGGGGAGAGTGGGAAGCGTGCGAGGCAGCAGGTCAGCTGGGCAGGCTGGAGAACATTTGCAACAAGAGACCTCCACGGGCGTCGTTAATCTGGATCTTCTAATTGGGAGTTTGGAAGGAGCCTTTTCCATCTGTTCTCAAGAAAGGAGGGCCAGGGCTGCCCAAGCTGGCCGGAGCAGCGTGCGAGGGATGGCTGCCGGCCCCTGCGAGGCTGACAGCAGCTCTCCTGCGAGGATTTCCACCTTCCCTCACCGCCAGCAGCTCCAGGATGAGGGACATACGACATGGCACATCCCCGGCCCGCTCCATCTCCCCACATCCCCAGGGGAGGATGAATTTCTAATGCTGCTTTCAAGTCTTGCTGCTGGTTGTTGGTTACCGCCGTATCAGCCATCAAAGTTCCCATGAAACCAGTGAATAGGACACAAATTGCAAATTAGGCTTTAATTAGAAGCTGGCACCTGCTTTCTGACCAAGAAATACAATGAAGATGTCTATATGTTGCTATGGCAGTCCAGCAACATAGATTTCTCTTTCAGGACCCTTTGAATACAAATTTACTCAGCACTATAAACTTGTATGCCAAAGTGATTAACACTTTAATGCTAATATCAAGCTGGACCAGTTACACACATTTTATTCATTAGAAGGCATCATTTTTCAACTGTGTCTTATCAGTATGTAAATGAGATTTTGACTCGGTCGTTGTCTGCTCCCAAAAGCACAGCCAAAGTGAATTCAATTAATGTGATTTACATCCCAATGTGACACGCGAGGCTGTGCGGGGCTTGATAAGGCAGCCCAGATGGGAGCCGGGCCCCCGGCACCGCCGTGCCATCACCCCCATCGCTCCCAGCTCCACGGGACTGAGGATGTAAGGAAGGGAGTGGGGAAAGAAGCTCAGCTTGGCCAACCCAAACCCAAACCTTATGTCCTCATCAGTGCCCCCATTGACATCCTAATATATCAATATCCATGATTAACTGGTTATGGTCCCTACAAGTCAGAAAATTCACGGGCTGACCAAAGACTGAAGGAGCTAGGTATTTTCACCCTGGAGAAGAAAAGGCTCAGGAGGGACCTCGTTGAGGTATTTCAGTACTTCATGGGCAGCTACAAAGAGGATGGAGGCTCTCTCTTCATGAGTTGCCACATGGAGAAGACAATGAGTCCAAGCTGCACCAGGAGACGTTTCATCTTGATACAAGACATTTTTTACTGTGAGAAGAAACAAACACTGCGACAGCCTCCCCAGGGACGCGGTACAATCCCCATCACTGGAGGCTTTCGAGATGTAAATGGACAGGGTGCTGGATAATCTCACCTAAGGCTCCATTTTCCCATGAAAGTTTGGACCTGATGATCTTCTGAAATTGTTCTACAATTTCATGCTACATCCCACCTCCCCACCACTGCCCCACTGCCCAAGCCACCAAAATGGCACTGAAGGCACCGGTGCCAGCATGGGTCACACCAGGGTAACTGAGGACAGGTTCAGCCTTGCTCTGACAAGCCCTGCAGGTAGGGAACACGGCTGGATGAGCAGCTGGTACAGCGAGGCCATGTCCCCACGAGGTCCTGGCTCTCCTTGCTCGCTCACACCACAACAAGCAGTTGGGTCCAGCAGGGACCATGGCGTGCAATGCTGCTGGACCATCGTGTGCCCGACCACCAGGACATGTCCTTCATCATCGGTGAGGTGGGACAGCCAGGGGAAACCACATGCAGTCCCCTGCCAGGAACAGTCTCATGGGCCCGGTGAAAACAGGAGTGAGGTTGGGTCTGAGCATCCAACACCCCTAAACGGTGTTCGGTGCCTGCTCGTGGCAGCCTGGGCTGGGGGCACAAGGCTGAAAGCCACCATCCCGCTGCTCACCAGGCCGATTTGTGCACCATGCAATGAATTTTCTTGTGCCGGAATGAGCCCCTTGCTAATATTTCTGAAGCAGGCAGTATTTACAGCTTTGTTTGTGCAATGCTGCTTGTGTCCAGGTAAATCACCGGTGTCTCACCCGACCTTGGGAATAAATATGAGGGAAAGGTCCCTGTCTGTGGGAGAAGCCACTGATTTAGGGCTGGGTTTGGGCAGCACCTGAACGCCTGCTGTCCTGAGCTGGGGACAAAATGAGGGCATGCATGGAGCCCAGAGCCTGCCCCGAGCCCACCTGCGCCTTATCCACCGTGCGTGAATGCTCGTGTCTGGGCCCCCTTCTCTTCTCTGTGCAGAGTGGGAAAGCTTTTCCAGGCTCGGCAGGCAGCGAGCAGTTTGTTATCACAGCTGGGAGCGAGTTTAACCTTTTTTAAAGACAGACAGAAACTTTCCACAATAATTATTCACCTTAACAATCTGATCGTGGAGACGAGCAAAGAGGAAAACATGTTTCTACAGAGCAGAAGCACAAGAGGATACGAATCCTGCCCCTGGGACCCCAAACACAACGTCAATCGGTGCTAAAAATCCTCCTTGGTAGGGTCCAAAGGACAAGTAACATGCGTGATCGATATTATGGTCATGCTTCAATGAAGTCGTACGCAGTCAGAGCAGAATTACCTGCTTATTCACGTGAATTCACTGCAATCAGCTTACGTGCATCGTCCACGGAGGGACACACACATGAACAAGCTAGTTGTCTGTGGGAGATTTGGCCCTTCTTGTCTGAGCACATACAAGTGCTGATGATGGGAGAGGTGACAGTCTCGTGCGGGGCTGGGGACAGCCCTGGGGCAAGGGAAAGGTGAGGCTGGGGCAGAGGGACCAGCTGATGGCTGGGAGATGCCGAAGGATGCCAAGATGCCAGCCTCTCCTTGTCTCCAGCAAAGCACACGCACAGAGCCCAGCTTCATGTGTGCAATCTCCATTAAACACGAAAATAAACACGGAGCTGGTGGCAGCTGGAAGCAGTGCCTCCTTCTGGGGTGGACATTGTCAGCCCCAGTGTGCCAACATCTGCACCAATTTTCATTTCTCCTTCTCACACCACTGCAAACTTTAAATGCAAAACCTCTGTTGCTTGTGTCACCTCAGGGAAGCATCTACTGCCACCGACTTTTTAGGGCAGTCTCAAAGCAGGGCCGGGGCATTCCCGGAGTGTGGATAACAAGAGACGAGCAACATCAGCTCTTGTGTGCACAGCAGTTAGTGCACAGCTTGAGGAAAGAGGGGCACCTTTGCAAAAAATGTGTTTTTTCCATTTGTTATTTTCCTGTGTGACGAGGTTGTTGCAGGAAGACAAATATCACCTTCCTTTTCCCTTCTCGGCTGGGGCAAATAAAACCAGCATGCTGCTGACCCCGGCCAACCCCATCCCACCTCAGCCAGCAGCAGCGATGCTGCACTCACGTGCGCTGCTCCCCACGGCATCAGCAGCCTGCTGATTTATTGCAGACCCAAAAACATCCCCGCTGCCACAAAACAGCTGCTGAAAGGGGGAGGGAGCTTGTTTGTAATGAAATGTGTTCGAATTTTTGGGTGCCGAGAAAGTGAGGAAGAGCAAAATAATTCCATGGGCCAAAACAATTCCAGGCCAGCTTTGTGGCTCTAATAACACAGAAAGGGCTCGGGGCCAGGCTGTTTCAGGGCTTGGTGCCCAGCTGGAAGAGGCTTTGAAGTGTCAGCTCAGGCACTTTGCTGGCCTTTCCAGGGTTTGGGGGTATTTTTATTGCATGGGAGCATAGGGCCAACTCACAGGTACAATGTGAAAAATCCATGAAAGACGAAATGCTAGGGTAAGGCACGGGTAGGTCATAACAAAGGACAAGGGTGTCGCAGCGCTGGTTCTTCAGCATTTTGGCCAAAGGAGAACATTGGTGCAAAACTTGTGTTGAAGGTAAATTTAAAATTTCACTCCTGTTCCTAAAAAACAAACAAACAAAAAACCTTATTTCAGAATATTTCTGAAGTCTACCTTATTTCAGATGAGCCTTACATCAGTCCATCACCAACTTCAGTGAAGGTGTTTGGCAGCACAGCCAAGGCTCACGGTGAGACCTTCCTTCACCAGAGCACTGCTCCGGGGTGGTGGCACCTCCATCCTGGATGGTTTCATGTTTTCAGGACCCTAAAATCTTTTGTTCCCATTGAATTCACGTTGTTCCTTGGGGAGATGCATTGGTCACAAGGTTTGCAGCTCGCCCTGCCTGCTAAGGAAGCCAGGGCTGCAGAACGATCTCCCATTTCAAGCTCTTGGGATTTCATCCTTGGCAAGCTCCAAGGACAAACCCAACGGCAAATTGGGCTGGGAAGCCAAGAGCTGGGACATCATCACGGCCTGTCCACCCATCCCATGGGCAGCTGCTGCCCCATTTCCTTTGCAGGGGTTATTTTTAAGATGATTTGTCCCTTACCACCCCTGTCCCCAGCAGGGACTTGTGGTCGGGGTGCCACCGACCCACTGCACACAGCATGGGGCTCACAGGGTGTGCCCCCATCCAAAACCCCTTCTGCAGAAAGGTTGCTTTGGCTTTTTTTTTTAATTATTATTATCATTTTTTTTTATCAGACTTCCTTCCATGCGTTCCATTCAAAAATAAAAGCAACAGCAGCTCTCTTTAGGAGCAGAGAACAAAAGAGCTGTAAAATTAGGCGGCTGCATCTGAAAAGCTGCTGTCTGTGCTGCTCGGGAGTTCGTGGTGCCCTTGCTTCCCTTTTGAAGCCTTCTTGTAAAATCCCATTATACTTCACTCAAACACACAAAACAACTGTGGTTGGGCCCCTGTTAAAGGAATAATATCTTTGCCTCAGTGCCAGTGCTCTGCCATTAATGTTTTATTGCTTTTAAAGCAGTTTACAGCCTTCCTTTCCTCCTTCCCCAAGAGATTTTACACCTTGGAGACACAGGAGATGCTTCCACCAAGCTGCCCTCCAGCCCCCTATCCTCCCCGGCCGGGGCTCGCCAGCAATCGAGGCTGCTCAGCCATTCACAGGACCAGGGCTTTAATGGATAAAAGCCCAAAAGCTGCTGGGGACATCGGTCCCCTGATTACCGTGGTCCCCTGGGTCAAATCCAGCTGTCCTGCTTTGTGCTGGCCAGCTGAGCTGTTGTGTGAACCATCCCATGGGGAAGGTGATGCTCAGGGATGAGTACGGCCTGGGATGGGCAAGCACCACTGCCACTTCTGCTCTGCTTATTAAGCAATTAGCTGCTGCTATAATCATCCCGCAGTAGCAATACTGTAGCAGCACCACTAAGCCCCATCCTCGCTCACCCCACCGTCCCGGAGATGGCAGGATGTCTTTGCCTTGTGTTTATTCCCCATCTATTTTCTAAGCTTTTCCAAAGACGAGAAAATATTTTGATCCTCTACACCCTTCCATGGCTAATCCATAACTTCTATTACAGCCTGTGACTTGTGGGGATGCAGCCACGTCACCGGATGGATGGCAGTGCAGGTGGGTGCTGAGGAAGCAGGCTGCTCCCGTGGGCATGAGCATCACTGGCCAAGAAGGGAAGGGAATGCTTTATCCATACCAGCACATGCTGAAGGTGTTTTTTTGTTTGTTTGTTTTTGAAGCCTGTTTTCCAGGAGGAAGGTTTCATTTCATTGCAGCCATCCACCTGGCCAGGTGAGGCCACAGCAGACAGGGGATGAGCATTGCATCTGGTTCCTGCCACGGTCATCCCATGGGTGGTCTTCTGATGGGGGCAGAATGGCTGGCCCCTCACCTGAGCCAGACCCTGGCCCGTAAAGAAGTCACCAACAGCAGAACAGCCAGCCCCAGTGCGCTTATAAGTCAATGATATCGCTAGCAGCATCATGTCCTGTGTCCCCAGACCGCGCCAGTCACGTGCGGGGCAGAAAAATGCAAAGCACAGTAATTATCTGTTGCAGAGCTCTGTTAATGATTAAGTTTGGGAACTGCTAACAATCAAGCCTATTGAAATGACTACAAGGGTTTCAAAGTGTTTCCTCCGAACCATGTGACGGCAAATTGTTCTGAGTAGACGGCTCTTAATTCAAATGCTGGTTGTCATGGGGATGGGATAACACCCCTCCTATTCAAGGATGCCACACAAGAAGCCTACTATTTGCTACAATAGGCTTTTTAGTTCGGGCTATCCTGTATAAATAGCCAAAAAAAAAAAAATCCAGAGAGTGATATCGGCGCTGACCTTCCCTAACACGGCAGAGCCTAAGGGCCAGCGGGTACCAGGGCCGGAGTTGCTGTGAGCACACGGACAGACAGACTGATGGACGGTGGCATCCCGTGCTCTCCCCGCGCTGATCAGGCTCAGCCATGTGAGCGTGGGCGAGCAGTTTCTTTCTAATTCCCAAATGTCACCGGCGAGGTCGCCTCCCACTCGCGCTGGGGCCGAAAAGCCGCCCAGATGCTGCCGGGCACCGCTCCTGCAGCCCTGGTTGGGAAACCCACCGGTCACCAGAGACCCCCATTTGGAGCCAACACATCCGAAAATCTCTTTTCTCACCAGTTTTACAGACAGCAGCAGAGGCCTGACAGCAGAAGTAGGCAGCCCCATGGCCCAGGAGGAGGCCTGGATGCCCACCTCGATTCACCAACGCAGACGCCGGCCCCAGGACCATCGGGGATGCTGCTTCAGCCCGTCTGCAGGCACATCACCACAGGACTGAGCCCACCCCTCACGACCACCCTCCACCAGTTCCCTCAAGCCCACCTCACCCCATGCCTGGGCCCCGTAAGACACCAGGAGACACGTCGGCCTACGCTCGCACCCACCACAGGCGGATCGGCCCCCGCTGCAGATGAGGCCAATGCTGAGGGCCGTGATACTGCCTTTCCCCTTGGGAAACTCCTACGGGACTTGTTTGGTACCTAACTGGGGCTCCACCAAAGCGGCCCCAAAGAGAAAAATGTGGAAAAACAACAGCCAAAAGCATCTCTACTATGCTGAACAAAAAAGACAATCGGCCTACTGGAGTCGTGCGTGACTCACGTTTCCACCAAAGCCACCTCGCAGCCCTGGTCCCCTCTGCAGTGCTCACCCTACCATAAGCCACATTCACAGTCCATCCCGGGAAACCCTCTTGTGTCTAAAACATGCCAGGAATTTCTAGAACAAGTCTCCCAGGCTTAAAGAGCTTTGTTCACATTTGGGGTTACAAACAGGACCAACATTTGTGCAGGACTTCACGATGAATCCCTTCAAGGGCAGGTGTTCGGTGGGCAGAGCTCCTCGCTGCAGGACACCGCTTATATGGGCTCCAGGGGGGCAGGAGAAGCTCAGGGGTGGTCACTAAACACACGGATACCCCGTGCAGCCCAGGAATCCCGTGCTGCAACTCACTAGCAGCTGGAAAGCATCGCTACAGCCCTGCCTCTCAGCTCTGCCCTGCATTGGCAGCTGTGGGAGGTGGGGTAAGGGCATTGGCGGGCTCAGGATGTCACCCTGCCACCCAAAAAGCCTTTCTCTCCTTGGTGAAACACAGAACTATGAAGTTCC
Source organism: Stictonetta naevosa (assembly GCA_011074415.1). Taxonomy (NCBI): domain Eukaryota; kingdom Metazoa; phylum Chordata; class Aves; order Anseriformes; family Anatidae; genus Stictonetta; species Stictonetta naevosa. The sequence goes on from CM021701.1 coordinate 50,397,660, forward strand.
CTGGGGCTCGGAGGTGCGCAGTGGCACAGGGCAAGGGTCCTGAACTGCTTGTGCTGGAGGCATCCCCCAAAGCAGCTGGGGCTTCAGGCTGCAGGAGAAGCCACAGCAGATTTATCGCTTCCCCTGCTCAGGAACGAGGAAAACCACCCTCCTGCGTGGGAGCAGCGCTGAAGGGCAGAAGCGACCTGCGAGACAGATGACTCATTTCCATCGCCACCTCCTCCTCCAGATCCTAGCACCCTCGGAAGAGGAGCACTGGAGGCAACTCTTCCTTTTCAGGCTCCTGCTTTGCCTGCAGGAGGACACAATGTAGAGCTGTGGCCCCCAAGCCCCATCCCTGCAACCCCCAGGGCAGCACCTCCACCGCGATGGGGTGAAAACCTTCGGAGCATCACCCTCACCCATCAGCATCGTCCACAGCTGCAGGCTTGGACTGCAGGAGGCAGGGGGCTCCTGCAGAGCCAACTCAGCCCTCGCTGCTTGCAGCTGGTGATCGAGCAACTTTAATGGGGTAGGAAAAATTCTTCCAAACCCTCTTAAAATTGGCATGATGGACAAAATCAGCCACACCTTTGCTCTGTGAAACATGCAAACACTCCAGCTGCAAGAGCAAAGTGAATCAAGGGGCTCTTGGCAAAGCATTGATGCTGCTGCTCTGGGAGATAGCGTGGGGTAGGAAACGCAGGGTGCAATCGTGCTGCTGCGTTTTCAGCCACCAGCACATGGGATCTATCGTCTGCCAGCACGGGAAGAGAAATTGCACACACCGAGTCAGGAACATTGCCTTCTGTCAAGCAACAAAGCATTTTTAGTCTTCCTGCCTCCAGGATACCTCATCCTCACCAGTCAGCAGCAGCAAGAAAAGACCCCAGGGTTTCACATTAAAGAGTTTGGGGCTGTGTTTTTTACTGTGGAGGAAAAGTAATGGAAGGGGGAGAAAAATGAGTGGAAAACACTGAATAACATCAGGATGCAGCGTTTCAAAGTCTCTGTGGCTGTTGATCCATGTAAGCTTATCTGCTTTAATCTGATCCATCGTCTCGCTTTCATAAGATGCCCATTGCTCTGTTCACAAGGTACACAGTGTGTTTGTTATGCAGCTGGTGAGCAAATGGTAATGGAATATTTTAATCAGGTTTAAACAAAATTCATGTCCATGCACCCAAGCAGGAGAGTAAGGCAAACACCAGAAAGGAAGGCTTAGCTTGACTTTCTGTCTCATGAACCTGAGCTCTGCTACGTGGACGAGCAGCATTCATCAGACTTTAGTCTGAGCTTCAGCTCTCAGCAAGGCATGCTGCTGAGGATGGCCAAGGAGGGCCCGAAGCCATCCTTGGGAAAAGATGTCATCCCTGGGGACAGCCTTCTCCACCCACTTCTGAAAGCCCCACCAAAGAGGATCTGCTGGGTATCAACCAAGGTACTGGGCTGGGCTCACTGAGCCACGCATGGGGATGGCTGCATGGGGGAAGCAGTGATTTTCCAGCTGGAAAAATAGGAATAAAGTCATTGTATGAGCACGACACGAGGAGATGGGTTGGCCAGGGGCTGATGGCCATCACGGCTCTTGGGTGTCTACTAGGAGATCAACCTCAGCAACACCCACCGGGCCTTCCAGCTGGGGAAGGAGACATCGCCCATGTCCCCACTGTCACACCCATCCTGGCTCCGAGCCTCGTGTCACCCACTCTCTACCTGCTGTTCCTCCCCACTGAAGGCATCTGCCTGGTGAGGACGCAGAGGAGGAGCCTCCCACCTCCAGAGGGACGGATTAAGGCAGGATGTCCCTATTACCGGGTTAGCGCTCCCCGTTTTTCCTAATTGATGCGATGCACCTTCATCCTCAAAACTTCAAGGATGACAGTAATTAGCACAGCTAGCCTTTATTACCTCAATCATCTCTCCCCTTCAGCAAGTACAAGATCTAACACACCAGCCACGAGCATGAAGAACAGCTTTGCAAGACGGGCACTGGCGAACCCCGTGAGCCGCCCTGCGATCTTGTAACGAGTGGATTAGCACCAAATACATATGTGTCCCTTTCAGAGTGAATATTTATTAAAAATACATCAATATATCACTGCTGTGGCACACACGCAGCTTATTAGCCAGAGACCCCCTCCTGAGCTGCCTTTTGTCAGCAGCAGAGCCGCAGAGATGAGCAGTGGCTCCTGTAATTAAAAGTAGCCCTTGCATTGATGCCAATTGCTCCTATGGCAGCGCGTTGCTCCTGCTTTGATTTATCCATCCTTGGGCAACATCAACTGCGAAACATGAACCTAACACCCCTAGCCTTAAGGGTTAAATATGTATACACACACACACACAGATGCACACACATATAAACGCGTTGTATACGTGCGTGTTTTATATTTCAGAGCCCCCGCTGGGACAAGCTGTGCCTCACACCGTAGCGGTGGGACTCTATTCAGGCTCAGCCCTGCAGGACTCGTCCCTGCACCTTCAGCTGCTGAAAGAGGCCACAACACTGGTTGCACAACTCCACCAAGAGACTTGCCAAAAGCTGTCGAACGCTGCAAGATTTACGATAAACTTGCCGCGACCGGCAGCAAGAGGAATCCAAGAGGCAGGGAAGCTCTGGGACGATTTCATGTCACGTATTTAAGTCTGCGCACACGCAGAAGTACACCTGTGTGGCTCACTTCCCCCAGGAGTCACGTTTTCAGGCTCTTTTATTTCCCTACAAAGGCTCATGAAGCCAAGGAGCTGGCTTCTCCCCTGCAACAATAAGAGGTTGATCTTGCTGGTTTTCCCCATAAGGCTGGGAAAGTGGCCTGAAAGGGGAAAGGTGCCACCATCACCGCCCTCCAGATGGGAACTGTGACGCAGGTGCCCACAAAATGCCCATACACTGCCGCTACTCCGTCTTCTTCACCCAGTGCTATCACTGCTGCACGAGCCCAGGAGCTGGAAAAACACCACCCAGGAGATATGTTACTGCCCAGGAGTCAAGTCCAGCTGCACGAGCCAGGGATAAAGAGCAGACAAGCTGCAAACCAGCTATTTTTTTTTTGCAACTTGCTGAAGGCTGCTGGCCACTCAAGCCTCACTCAAGACCCAGCAAAGCCACAGTTTTCCCCAACCTCCCTCCCTATGCAGAAAAAGCATCTTTGGGCCAACTGGTGCTTGGAGAGAGCAGGAAAAAGAGGAACACCCAAAAACATGAAAGCCAGCATTTGCCTGCAAAGCATCCCAGCGAGGCTGGGGGGAAGCAGCGCTTGTAATTTCAGCTGCCGTGCGTCCTCAGCCTATTTACAACCGCATCCATTGAATTAATAATGATCAGCTGGGACTGGCGTCGCTGCTACGAAGCCGCTCGCGCTGCTCCTGAAATATTTATTGATTTTAAAGAACAACAGCCCAGCGCCCCGCGCGGCTCCGGTTGTTCTCAGTAGGGTTGGATTAGGACAAGTCTATTTGCTAAAGCGAGAGATCAGGGCTCTGAGGCTGCCCCCAGACAGCCCGAATGTACCACGGAAAAGCAGCTGGCTCTGAATGAGAGCTCTGAAATGGTCTCAGGCTGCTCCCTCTCCCTGCTTTAAGCCTGGCTGAGGAGGCGATGGGTGTTTACCCAAATGTGACAGCAGCCTGAGGGCAGAGTCCCCAAAGAACCCCTCCAGGTCCCCGTGCATCTCCTGGCTTTGGTACCGCAGCGATATAAAGGGGAGCCGTGGCGATTTGTGTTGACGAAGTCACCCTCACCTTCGATTGCTGGTGGGCAGCCTGGAAAGCAAAAGCCCACCAGGTCCCTCGGCACATCCGAGCTGAACGTTAACTCCAGATCCCCAGGTTAATAGGACGCCCTTCTTCATCCGCAGCCCCTTGCCCAGCAGGAAGGGGTCTGCAGCAAGCTGGGGCTAATGCTTCAACAGGGGAAAATTCATAAATAAATAAATAAATGAAAAGTGGGAAAAGAAACAGGTTCAGCAATAAGGAACGGGCCCAGTGCAAAAGCCTGCCTTTCCCCCCAGTTTAATTAGTGCTTCATCGACACAAAGGCAGAGCCAGCCTTCCCCCGGAGCCTAAAAATGTATTTTTAGGTGCGAAGGCTCCAAAAATAGAAGCAGCCCTGCAGGAAGCCAAGAAAAGGCTGCGAGGAGCCCACGCGCGGGTTGTGCTGCAGACGCACGAGCCAAGAGCGAAGCTGGGAGCATCCGAGCACGGGGGAGACCAAAGCCCACGGCCTCTGAGCAGGGGCTAGGGGAGCATCCCAAACACAGCTATGCTTGAAAAGTAAATAAATAAATAAATAAAAACATTTTTAAAGGCCTTTTCTCCAGCTCCACGTGACACCATGCCTGATGGTGTTTCTCCCAGCCATGAGTTGGGCAAAAAGGCCCAAGCCCTTATAAATCAGGGTTGGAGGTATTTTGGGAGGGAGGTATTTTGTTTTCTTTCCCAGAAAGAACATCAGAGGGGAAAGATTAAAAAAAAATAAAATAAAAAATTCCTCCTCTTCCAACTGAAATGCAGGAATCTGATTTTTTGAAGGGCAGGGGCAGTTTCATTTTTTTTTGGCAGAGTCATTTTTCATTTACTATGGTTTTCAATTGACTTTTTTAAAAAAGCCTCATCCTGGTGTAAAACACACAAAGGCAAGCGTGCTCGGTGCCAGCCTCGGTGCTGGCTTTGGCTCTTGCTTCTTCCATTAATAAAAAAAAAAAAATGTTGTTTCAGGGAAAATGAGGCTGCATCAGGGCTGGTTTCTCTCCCAGTTGCTCAGACCAGAGGCGTCCCTGACATCTGGTGGCTGCTGTCCCCGGCCACCAGCCGTGGGCACACTTCTGAAGGTTTCTCAGAGACCCCTTCCCCCAGGAGCTCCCTTCCTCTCTGCGTGGTGTCGAACCGAGCAAAGCTGAGCTGAGCAGACCAAAGGGGCCAGGCCATGAAGGGAAGATCCCGCATGGAAATTGCTGTCCTCACCTGCCGTGGAGCTGGTCTTTGCATCCTGGCTAAGTTTAACCAAGACCTTTAAGCGGGCAGAAAGGGCCCTTCTCACCTTTTGGTGCTCCCTTAGCAGCTCTCCCAGCTCACAGCTTCACCCACCACCTGCAAACAAAGCCCTGGTACAACCCCAGCACCCCATGCAAAAAGGAGCAGGCTGGTCTTAGAAGGGCTCTAAGAGCCTCAATGACCAGCAAACGATTCAAGGAAATTCACAGCTGGCTGCAAGAGGCACCTCGAGGGCTGCAGAAAAGGACCAAGGCCATGCTCCGAGCAAGGGGGACCCTGGTGGCACCAGCACCCCCATGGCACCAGCAGCCCTGGGGAGAGATGACAGCAGCACCGCTGCAGATCTGCTTTTACAGCAAAATTATTTGGGCTTGAATTAAAGTTGCATGAGACTTCTTTTTTTAATCGCGATGACAAAACGCTGAGTGAGTCACTGCCCGAGAGAAGCCAGCAGCAGCTACGAGACGAAGGGGGGCTGCTCGCTGCTGGGCGAGGGCAGCTCGGGGAGGAAGAGGAGGCAGCACAGCTCCAGAGCAGGCAGGGGAAGGCTCGGAGCCACTTCTCTCATTTCCATTTGGAGAAGCAGAGGGAGGGATGCCGCTCGCTGCGAATCCAGCTCGAAGCCGGGGAGCGCTCAGTGCCGCACGTGGCTGGCAGCGTGCGGCTTCTCCGGGAGCGAATGGCCCCGGCGCTGCAATTATTAAAAAAAAAAAAAAAAAAAACTATTGCCTGCATCTGAACACCCAACGCTTGGCCTTTTTCCAACAAAAGCATCTCCGCATCCATTAGCTATTGTCTCCCTCTAGCGCGGGCACGGACCAGCGGCTCCGCTCAGGGCCAGGGGTGCTCGGCCCCGGGGGCACCAGCAGCCAAAGCCCTGCGGAGAGGTGGGGGCTTGTAGCAGGCTGGGAACGCGTGCCAAGCATCAGCTCCCCCTTCATCCCCCAATTTTTCAGTCTTGATGTTGTTGTAGCAGATGCCCAGGGCAGGAGGGCTTTCTTAGTGACCAAATAAGCAAGCTACAGACTTCCAAATTTGAGAGACGACTGCCAGCAGCTGCATTTTATCAAGGGCTGGAGAGGACACCCAAATGAAGCAGCATCTCCTGCCCCTCCCGGGGAGCTATCTTAGCTTCACCCTCCAGAGAGGGGAATAGGGTTTGCTCAGCAGGACTTTCAGCTGCCTTTAACACCTCTGTACATCTCCTAAAGCAAAACAGAAAACCTGAAATTTGAAGAAAAGGTCTCACGTCCTCTCCTGGGAGGATTTTTGCCAGGAGAGAGGTGAGCGATGCTGCAGTTGTCTCTCCTTTTAAATTAAGCTCTGCAGCTTAACGCAACAGAACTGAGGACCTGGAAACACCACCAGGTTTCCATTTCCACCAGTGCATCACCTTCACTCCTTCAAATGCTGCACCCAGATGCCCTCCAGGCACCACCATCACTTCAAGGAACGTTTCTTCCTTAGCTGAGGCACCCTAAGATCCGCAAAACCATCTCTTTGAGAAAGAGAAGTCCTCACTTCACCTGGAGACCTGTTTTCAGTGGGACGTTGCCTGTGGCAAGCTGCAGCCGAGCTGTGGGAGAGGGAGGAGGACCGGGCTCCTCAACCCGCTCTGAATTTGTGGCTCAGCACCTGGGAGGGGCAGGCTGTCTCTGGATAGATGCCGGCAAACCAACCCCGCTCCCTTTGCTATCTGTGCAACCTGTTTGTCACTTACCATCAGTTTTTTCCACATCCAACAGGCTCTTGCAAAGCAACTTCCCCGACCTGAAGACAGGAAGACCACGATGGAGGGAATTCGCTGGTGCCCATCCACACGCTCTCCAACCAGCAGTGCACACAACACGACATGCAGGAGGGCCAGGAACACCCCTAGCCCAGTTACCCATCGCTGCTGGGAGAACTGGTGTCTGCTAAACCCAAGGACAATGGGAAACAGCTCCTTGTGAAGTCTCCCTGCTGCCCACTGCCCTTCTCCACAAGGAGAGGAGCAAAGAAAGCCAAGACCCAGAGCAGCCAAAGGAGAGCATCTAATCCAGATTTCCATCCCAATGCATGCTAGAAGGCAAACGGGACAGCCAGGAGGATAACCAAGGCCACAAATCAATTGCTCCATGATGGAGAGGCCCCCAGTTCCTTACTTGCCCTGGAAGGATTTGTACCACAGCCCCCAGGCCAGCACTGCCCTGAGGATCACGGAGTAGGTGCATTTCCCAGCTCCTCGGTGCTGCAGAAATGCAGGTCTGCTGTCCTGCACGAACACTCCGACCACCATCTGCCTCCTTGCGACTTGTTTTACCAGGTGAAACTGCTTTAAAGAGGAGGAACTTCCTAGCTGGGGCGGTCGTGGCGATTCTGGCTGGGCAGGAAACAAAGCACCACAACCCCCCCCCAGCTCAGAATAACCTCACTGACTTTTGTCAAATACTTCCAGAAGTAGTTTCAGATCAAATCTGCATGGATCCACTAAGCTGCTGCTCACCAACAAAACAGGCACCCTGATGCCCACCGAAGGACCAGCACCTGACCATACCCTGGGCAACTGCGGAGACCCTTCAGGCCTTGGGTTTTCCTTAGATGCAGTTGTAAGGGATGGCCCTGGCACCAGAAATGCTTTTACTGCTTCAAAGCACCCATGAAACAAGCTAAAGTTAGGCTAAAGGCCTTTGTGTTTTACTCAGTGAAATAACATCTCTAAGGAACTGACTGTTCACTTAAGTTTCAGCTGCAGTCAGTGAAAGGTAGCTTTTGTACATGTTTTGTACAAAACCATGTCTTAGAGTTTTCTTTCCCTCTTCTGAGCTGTTCCTTAGCTCTCAACAGGACTTGCATCATCCAGGAAACCACTGAGTCCTTGTCAGGATGAAACTTTGCAGCCTTCTGTCTGGGCAAGGGGGCTGTGTGCCAAAAGAACAAAACATTAACAACAAAAAAAAAAAACAAAAAAGCAAGAGCATGAAAAGCTCAGGGTGAGCAGTTTGAACCAGTTTACCTCTACAATTAATTCACTTTGGCCCCCAACTGTTTTGTTGCCTTCCCTCAGACAATCCCATCCTCGAGTGTTATCCAAAACTCAGCACGAACATCTCATTTTGCTCGTTGAAGAACCTCACGCAGAACCGAAGGCTTCCTCCAAGCTCAATGAAAAGAAGAGAAACGCCTCGAATAATAGCATCCCTTTATTTGCTGACACCATTACAAAAACTGATTACATTAGCAACCAAAAAAAAAAAAAAAGGAGTGTTTACTTGAGGTTGAAGTCAGAGGCAACTAATCCCAAAAAATGTATTGAAGTAAAACAGTGTACAACATCAGTATTAAAATGTTATAGCCCATTGGTGACTTTACCGCGTTGGAGTTTTCTGAACAAGTTTTACTGAGCAAAATAAGATAAAAGATTACGTGTTTACTGTCTCTCCAGGAATGTAACGGTCAAATTATCCAAACAGGTTTTCTTTTTATTATAAAACTAAACTCTGGAGGTGTCTACAGAGTTGGGTTTTCTCTTTAAATCAGTAGTCTAACAAGGATTAGAAAAGACAAAACTCTGTTCAGTGTTTCTGACGAAGTAGAAAGGGTGAAAACATAAATAAGGCTTTAATTTGGCAAAATATAATACAATGCCTTCTGCTATCCTCAAATTAGCGATTCCCCCGTGACTTCATTCTGCAAAAGACAGACAGAACACCACGTGAGCCCAGCACTTTCCGGAGGGAGCTTTCAAGCAAATCCACACCCAGCCAGCAGCTCCCGCCCGCACCTTCGTTAGCGCTGGTCAGCGATGAAACCCAGGGGAGGCTGCGCTGATGGGAGGCTGAACAAAAGCAGCCCCACAGAAGCCAAGATGCAGGCAGCAGCTACCTCCCGCAACCCCGAGGCAGTCCTACAAGACCGGCCTCACCCACCGTGAGCACCCTGGTACCGGCTGCCCGTGCTGTATTACAAAGGCAGGAGCAGAAAAAAAAAGCCCTTAAGTTAGGAAAAAAGCAAGCCACGATCCTAGGTAGTTTAAGAGGGAGTTCTGACATGTCTTGCACGCTCCCTGCCAAGACTTTGCTGCTTCCCATATTGAGTGGTTCGCAGCCCGCCTTCAGAGCGACTTCCAGCTCATCTCGCAGGGCTCGCTCACAGATTCTTGACAAAGTTCAGCATCCCAGGTTTATCCGGCCCTGAGCTAACTCGGGGTCCTTTCAGAAGCTTGCCAGCACGATGTAAGTCAACCACAACGGCCCAGGTTTCAAAGCTGGCTGTATATTAAAATAAAAGCCTTGTTCGTGTGTCTGTAATTGGATCAAGAGTTCGTGCCAGGCTGCTGCTTTCGATATTCATTGTCACCGTGACCACAGCAAGCCACTGCTGCTAACTCAGCGGAGCCCAGGGGGGATACTTTATATCCTCCCTCCCAAAGCGATCGGAGCATGGAAGCACTGACACTTTGCTCGTGTAACTGGGAAGAAGGAAACAAGGCACAGGCATTTTTTGTCGGGGACAAAACTTTGGGAAGCCTGCTGCATGGGGTGGTGAGCAGGGGAAAGGGAGGGATAAAGAGTTACACGTCCAGAAAGGGACATGTGGGGTGAGGTTAGTCCCAGCTAAATGAAGTCTGGATCCAGAGAAGGATAAATCTGGTGTGTACTAGCAGCTCTGGATGCAGCGCACGTAGGCAGTTTCAGGTTTTAACGCCCGGCTCGTTAAACCTGGACAAAGCCATCCCGGACCAGCCGTACCTACCTACTAGCTGGTAGTGTTCCCGTCCCTTTGACAGCATTTGGCTTACTGACACGAGCAGCTTCTTGAGATGACCTACATCCTGGTTAAGATTCACCGCCACATTTAGTCTTTTATCAGTCAATTCCTGGAAGAAGAAAAAAAATCATTAAAAACTCATTTACAATCTAATTACCAAGAAAGTCTAGAATTAGCTCCTCCGTATAAAATTACGACTCCTTGCACAGATGGGAACAATTCTTGTAAGTCAGAGGGTTATGGCCACATTTAAAGAGAACATTGTTCAAAGGCAAGAAGCCATTTCCCGTTCCAAGGGATCACCTGCACGCGCCGCACACCGGTCAGAGCATCGCTGATCCCCGGCTCCCGCCCTCCCTCGGACTGCACTGACTCACAGCTTCCAGGAATTGTGCTCCTAACCACAGCTCGTCCAGCCTCAACGCCGTGCCAAGTGACCACCACGCGTCCCCACAAGCCTTGCTCCAAATCCAAGCTGAGGAGAGCGCGTGGGTTGTCAGGCAGGCGGCTGAGCACGGTGGCAGCCCCGTGGGGAGGATGGTTTGAGCCCACAGATGTACCAACGCGGCTGTGGGACCACCAAAGGTTTGGTCTGGAAGGGGAGAGTAGGCAAGCAGCTCAGGGGAGAGGTGGACGGTGTTTTTTTCAGCAGGCTGGCACATGGTGCGCGCGCGTATCGCTGGCTGAAGTCAGCACAGACACGGCTGCCCGGCGTCCCTGCTTTTTATTTTTCTTTTGTCCCGTGCCCTTTTCAAGGAGCTGGAAGCCGAACGAGCCACTGCAGCCTTTCATTTGTAGGTCTACTGCCCTCTGTGGGATCATGTCCTCGGCAGGACGTAATAACGGAGCACGAGGCAGCTCCAGCTGCGAATCCTGACAAATCCACCCGAAGGAGGTGGCTGGAGAGCCGCACCTTCCCCTGCCCGCACTGCGGCATCGGCGCTCCCGTTCATCAGCACCTCGGACACGGGCTCTGCCCCCCTGGCCTCCCACGGGTTCCTGCTCTGCTCCCAGCCCCCAGCAGAGCCCCCAGGACCTGGCAGAGCAGTCTGGGCACCAGTCAGCATGGAGACACGAAAAAAGGGCTAGCCAGGGCTAGAAGGCTGGTTTCCTGAAATGAAGACACCAAGCTTGCTTTTTTCCCTTTTAACAAGGAGTTCAGTGGTTTAATATAAATAGGCAAGTACTACAACTCTAAACAGACTCTTCCCTTCTTGCCTGCCCTTCTCCCCGAAGCCGGTCTTGCTGCGCTAATGCTGATCTAATCCCTGCTTTATTACCCTCGTTGATTACCTCCTCCAGAGCCACACAAAGAGCTCCACGTTCGAAGCACGCGTTACCGCTCCTAGGGCGGACGTGCGGATATACCTGCGGGAGAGCTTCCCTTCGCAGTCCACCGGCTACAAACCAGCAGGTCTGCCCCGGCGCCAGCGATGCAGAAGCGCCCAGCTCTCGGTGCGAGCACGGGCGTTTTCGCGAGCGCCCAGCGCCAGCAGAGAGCAGCCTGCCAGAACGAGACGGATGCAGAACGCTGTTGCAAATCTCTCCCTGGGGTTTAGGGGAAATCAAAGGGAGCTCAGGGAGCTCACTTCCCCGGCTCCCACTTTTGCAGAGCTGCTGCAAGGCGCAGGGCTGTAAATCAAACCCAAGCACCAGCCCCATTACGGAGACTACTGCGGGCTCAGGCAGCAGAACAAAGCGATGTATCGCAAAGCTCTCACTCGCACGCGACTGGTAAACATTTTTCTGCTCTAAAAATCATTGGGAATCTGTATCAAGAGCAGCTTTACCCATTTCACCCTTATTAAGGTAGGAAATCGGGGCTGTCGAGGCTGAGAATTCGCTTCAGTCTCCTACAGGTTGATGAAAGCGGAGAGGCAAACGCAATTAGCATCGCAGCAAATGACTGAGTTGTGCACTGACCGATGGAGCTGGGTAGGGGAGCGTGTGCGCATTAGCGCAGGAACCAGCACGAGCAGAAGCGATGAAGGAGCCTTTCCGTTCACCCTCAGCCCTCCCCTCCTCTCCTCTCCTTGCTCCTTCCTCCTCCTCCCGTTTCGTGGCTTCGCTAGTGTCGGTCGGTGTTTACTGGCGACTTACAGGCACATCCCCAGCCCTCCTGGGACCCAATCCTGACCAGCAATCGATGGATTTGGGCCAAACGCGCACACACGGCAGCTTCTGTTAGCCCAGGGCCGCGAGGCTGCCTTACGGGGCCGGTGCTTAAGCAACATTTGCCCTCTCTGGTTAAGCTGCCTGATGTTTACACACACTCCCCCACGAATGCCCTGGATAAGCAGAGGTCTGGAAGATCTCCTGGGGTTCTCTCCAATTCCCATGTCCCTTCTGCCAGGCATCGAGCTGACAGATTCGGACCCGCCGTGCTTTCCACGTACAGCATCTCCCGTTCCCGAGGACGGGGTGTTTCACACAGACTTGGGGAAGAAAGCACGTTCGATGGCATATAATCCTCCAAATTAGTTTCCTGCCGAAGAAAGCTGCTGAATAGAAACGACTTCCTTAAGGCAGCCTTTAGTCATCATCCAGTCCCACAAGTGACAAGGAAGCTGATTAGAAAACCCAAACGCTCTATTTTTAAATAGAAAGAAAAAGGAATCTAAAGAAAACACCGAATGTCTGAGGGTTTACACAAGCATCATTTCTGAATTTTGTGGGCTGGGTCTAGTCCCCAGAAGGAACTCATGTGCTCGTTTGCGAGCATGTGTTTTCAGGTCCTTCAGGAAAAAAAAAAGGCACTGTTGCTAGGTGGAAGTGGCTGGAAGACTTTCTTTTTTAATCGGCGAGCTATTTTAAGCTAGGTTTTTAGGCTTCCAGGGAGACAGCTTTTTTTTTTTTAAGCAGCAAAAAGGGTTTAGAGAAGGAGAGAATGTTCTAATTTCAGCCTCTGCCGACGGCTACCTGTTTAGACAATTAACATTTCTACTAATGAAGGCTTAATTACAGGTTTATTAGGACTGTTTTTTCCACATTTCCCAGAAAAAAGCAACAGATATTCTGGGGGAAGCCTGGATGGGGCTCCCACGCTGCTATAGGGGTGCAAGTCATGAACCAGGGGGTTGTGCAAAGCTAAAGGGATTAAAACCAGACCCAATGAGCTCCGGCCACAGCAGGGCACATCTAACAGCACCTAGCTGAGGGTCTGCCAGCACCTCCAGCCGTGAAATGCCGTGGCTGACGGCTGTAACACCACGCTCCTGGTGGTTTATTTCCAGCTGTGTCAGTTGCTGGGGGACAGCCCAGTGATGTTTGAGGAGCTTTGAGCTGTGCTCACGGCTTTTTTTTTTTATGGTGGGTGTGCATCTGAAGAGGCTGCACTGAGCTGGGAGAGCTCCCTGAAGAGGGGGAATGGGCAGGACAAGGGATTTCCTTGATGGTTGGCTTGTGTTAGCAGCCCTGCCCCAAACCTTGCACCTGCCTTTTTAGCAACTCGGTCAATCCGTAGAGTCGGTCCCAAAGGCAGGCCAGCAGGAAGGCAGAGCAGTGGACAAGCAGTTTGCCACTGACATGAGGAGGGCTCTTCCTCTCCATCCCGCTGCAGACAGACCCGGAGCACCCAGCTGGCACCGTCTGGCCTTCTGCTGGCCACAAAGACCTAGCCTCCCTTCCAGGAAGCCAGCTCACAGGGCTGGGACGTGAGCGGTTTCGCAAGCCCAGCTGCATCTGGCTCTGATGTGGTCAGCCCACAACACAGAGGTCGATCAGCATCCATGACTGATCACTCTGGGAAAGACATTTCATTTCTGCTAACGACTACAAAGGCAAAGGCTTTTCTACAGTACTCCTTAGAGGACTCCTGGCTTCCTCTTCCAGCTGATGAAACTACTTATTTTCAGTGGCTAAAGCAGTCGATATAAATTATTTGTCCTACCAGCAAGCACTCGTCTCCCCCTCAAACGACAGCGTTTCCTTCCACTCGATCCATCAGAAGGAAACGGGTAATGAGTTCCATTGACACCACTTAGCTGTGCAAAATGTGCTGGAAGACATCTGCTTTTAGCCTTCCCAGCTGCCTTCTGCAAAGCTGTTCTGAAGCCGACATGAAAGCTCTTGCTTCCAGAGACGGGGAAGCCCTGCTAGAAAGCCAGGATTCTGCTGCTTGTACAGGTGGCATCTTTTTAGGGCCAGCACTCTGGGAGTTTGTTGCTTACTGATGCTCAGATTAGTGAGATTTTGCTGCAGGACCACAGCAAGGTCAGCACAAATTCCCAGGAGCCAGGACCTGCTGAGTTGCATTTGGTCACCTACCTGTGGCTAACGGCGGGCTCCTGTCCACAGCTGCAGACCAGAAGGGTCAACATTCTGGCAAGAGACATTCCCATGGCACTCTAGAGTGCCACTTTCTTTGGCATTACACATGCCAGCCCAACAGTTAAAATTTTAAGCTTAGTTAGTAACCAGCAGGTTTATTTTTAGCCTCCTTTCTTGAAGGAAGGAGTTTGGATACCTTCCCTGAGCTCTTTTACCCAAACCAAACCAACAACCCTTGGCAGTGCAGATCTCACGTCCAGAACCTCTCCCCCTTCTCCTTGCAAATTTGAGCCACGGAAGGAAGTCACAATCCAGATGACAGCAAAACTCCCAACGCTTAGAAAGAGGTCAGCATCCCTGGGATACAGCTCCAGGACGCTACCCCAACAAGCTTCAGGACAGGAAACCTCATCAAGCCTCAGTGTTCCCATCAGCAGCACGTGCTGTTCCTAAGCAAGACGTAACTTCCCGAAGTTCACCCTTAGCACGAGATTTGTGCTACCCCTGAGTACGGTCTCAAGAGAAACACTCACCGAGTCTGTGCGAACGTCGCTGTTTTCAATAACATTGGCATCCCCAACCACTTTGCCAATTTCTCTCTCAAGAGATGCCAAGGACTCCTGGGCCTGAAGGGTAGGAGAAAAAAAAAAGAACAAGGGAGAGAACAATTAGCAAAGGCTGAGAAGTGAACCCCCATCTCTCTAGGAGCAGTACTGGAGACAGGAAATCATTGTTCAGTAGGAAATGTGTTTTATGCCAGATTTGCTCAGGGGACCAACACATTTGCCAGGATTGACATGTCTCCTTACAATCAGTACGCTGAGTGTCAGCCTGCCTGCATTTTAAAGCAATTCTGTGGGGAAGCTCTAATAGTCTCGTGTCAAGTTATTAGGTAAAAAATTGCACAGATTTTTTTCACGTGAGTGCAGCAGCACAGGCAGGTCTCTAAAAGCCGGATTGCAGATCTTCATTTATACAGAGCACACCCTGAACCAGGGACACGAGCACTGCTCACTTCATACATCAACATCCAGCATAACTGTCCTGAGCAAAGTGTTTTTGAACACTATCACAGCAGATCTCCTTTGTCTTCAGTTCCTGCAGAGCTTGTGGTCATCTGTCCCTGTTCTATTAGACAGCCTGCCTCATACCCCAGCAACAGCTCTCCCCTCCAGTCCTGCAAGAACCCAGCTCCATTCCCTTGCTGTGCAGCTTCTCTGCCCTCCCTTTTTTCTGTCCCCTTCCCTTGCTGAGCTACACAGCTGAATTTCTCATCCAGCCATTGTTTTTGACGAACACAAACTACTCTTGTGGAATCATGCCTCAAAGCACTGTGTGAAAGATCCCCCCCTAACTTGACAGTTTGGCCAGAGCAAGCCTTGTTTTGCCTTCTTCCTCTGCTTCCCATCACAAGCCAAGTGCTCTGCTCTTTCCAGGCCCTTATTCTCACCTTTAAGTAGAAACTCACCTCCATCCTCTGCTTCTCACCCTCTCCTCATCTCCAAATACCGGGAGATGGCACAGAGGTGTTTGATGTCCCACTAACCCTTCTCCAAGCTGCCCCGTGACAACAGCCCAGCTTTCACGAGCAGACAAATTGCCAGGGCACCAAGACCACCACCGATCCTGCCAACCATCCCACTGGCCCACTGATTCCTTCCCAGTTTCATGCTGTACTTGTGGCTGAGAAAGCAGCCTCACTGAAGGAACAAGGTGTTGTAGAGGCTGGAGCCAGACCTCAGCTCCTCTGCAGACTATTCCTGTCCCCATGTATCAATTCTCCTATGAGAGGCTCATTTCTGGGGTGACAGCACCGAAACCTCACATGCTTAAAGACTTCCCACTCCAACCAAGGGCAGCCGATGAGGAAAAGCAGAGGTAACCCCACGTGCTTGTCCCATGAAGCTTCCTTAGAGCTAACATTGAAGATCGGCCATCTCCTGGGCTATAGCCAGTTAGTAACCATGTGCAAACGGGCAGGTGGTTTGTTAGCCAGCTTGTAACCACTGCCATTCCAGTCGGGATTTAAAAGCTTCGGGCTCTGATGTGGGTGGAAGGCTGTGGGATGGGATATTTATTAGGCTGGGTTTCTTTAAAGAATTGTCAGCCCCAAATCACCACTTGCTCCTGCTGGCATAAAATTATCACGGGCAAGAGGCATTTTCAAGAAGGGTAGCGAAACTAAGCTGTTTGTTGCATTTTTATCATTTCAAACAATACACAGGTATCTTGTAAAAGGTCTCATACCCACAGCCTCAGCTACCTGGGGAACCAACGAGTGCAGTGAAACACCCCACCAGACAGCTCAAGCCACCAGAACCACGTTTTCCAGCATTTTAAAAACTAGAGATCCTGATGACTTAAGTAACACTTAAGATCTGCATCTCTTAAGGGTCTCTGCTTACCTTTGGCAAGTCACCAGCCACCTTCTGCCTCTCATTTTGATCAACTTTGAGTTTTGATAGTGTTTCATTTAACTGTGTTTTCAGCTGCAAAATAGTAACAAAGAAAATCAGTTTTACACACACGCAGACTTAATTTGTCTTTCCCCTGGCTTAACCCAGTGCACACGGACTGCAAAGGGAGCGAGGTTACTAAAAATTATTGCAGACACTGGATTAGTCAACATATACGATGAGGTTTACAAGGACAGTCAAGGAAGAGAGATTCCATCTGTAAAGACAAATGTAGAGAATGGAAACTACAGAAGAAAAGACATGGTTGGAATCAGCTTGATTACAACTGGTCTCAACTTTGAGGCTATATTGCCAGTAAAACTATCAGCAATACTGAGTGCATGTAAGCCTCTCCAAGCACTCCTATCACAAGTCAGTCAAGACTTCAACTTAATTCTTGGTAAATATGCCAAAACGTAGACTGTCATCTCCCTAATTCAAGCTAAACAGTCACCTTACTGCCAAATAAATTAAAAACAACAACAACAAACACCCCCCTGCTTGTCATCTTTATAAAGCACCACTTGTTACCACTCCGTTGACTTAACCAGTCTGCTAATGTCACATTAAGGAATGCATCACTGACAGGGGTATACTAAGTTGCCGATTGCGTTTAGATTCAGCCCAAGAAGTGAAACTATTTCACTCAAGTGGGACGAATACTTTCTACTGGCTGCCCTTAAAATACAGCTTTCCAAAGAAAGGATATAAACATTTTTTTTTAAAGAATATTTTGATTGCTCTTCAACACAGCACACAGAATGAGCCACAGCACTTAAGGCGTGAGCCTCAAATAGGAACACTAACAAGAAGCTTGAGTGCCAATTCTGTTGGATTTGTGACTCTGAAGTGCACTGTGCTAATGTTCACTATTCCTGCTGTCAATCTTCTTGGGAGCCAGCAGGGGATTAAAGAAGTGAACAATAGGCTACTCAGAGTACCAAATTCTCACTGGTTCCCAACCTCTGCATTACATTTGTCTCATGCACGGAAGATTTCCCCTGCTGGAGCACCTGTACTAACGGGTGCTGTTTTTCTACATTTGGAGAAGCAGTGTTGAGCTCCTCTGCAGCATGTTTCTCTCTCCTTGCTCACTTCATAAATTAGACGGGATTTCAAAATGTATTTCCCAAATTTCTCTCTCTCAGCCTCCTGCTTTGTGAAAAAAACAAAAAAAAAAAACTCATACACTGGACAGCATTCCTGAGCCATTAGCACAGAGGTACTCGTTTGCCACCTCTTCACTCTCCAGCCAGCACAGCAGCATCAGATTGCAGAGTCAAGCTGCCCTAGCAGGGAGCTCAGCTTTTTAAGCTTTTGTTGTTACAGGCATAATAGATTGTTGCCTCTTACATTCGAGAGGTTGGCGTTTACTGATTAACTTTAAGATATGCATTCAATTCCCATTTCCCTTGCTTTCAAAACGAGAGGCTTTGGTTGCTGAGGCAGGATGCTAATCAGTGCTGTACTAGACTTGCCAAGCATACGATTAAACTTAAGTAGATTGTGTTAGTTGTTTTTTTTTTTATATCAACTATTTTAACCCAGTTACATTAGAGTGAGATCAGCAGCTCAGCCCATAGTGACAGGTTATCCCATCAACTACCCTAAAACCCAAAGACATGGTGACAAACAACCTTCCCTGATTCCAGCTCAAAAGCACAATGAAAGCACTGTTTAAGCACAAGCAGAGGAAGGACCTGACTGCTGCAGCCTTGAAAAAAGCCACTGAAGCAAATGAGAAGTGAAAAGACTCAAATTGGGAAACCATGCATTTGGGGGCCTAGAGGTCTGGCCTCAGTTAATCCAACTGCTTCTTGAGAAAACCTGGAGCTGGATATTGGCTGGATAGCATTTCTAGCCAAGCGGCATACACCACATCAGCACTCAAGCCAGCAGAGCTATTCAGCCACAGCAGAATGCCAGCTGCCAAATGGCTGGGTACTCTGAATTAATCTAACATTGCGTTGGATCAATTTCTGCATGTACAGAGAAGGATGGAAAAGCCTCCGCGCAGTCAGAGCACGGTTATCACAGTTGCATCCTCAAAAGCTTTGGAAAGAACAACCAGAGAATAATCCTCAAATTCAACTGATGAGAGCACAACTTTTGCTGCTCCAAGGGCATTATACTTGCAGTTCCTTATGCCTACACTGTTGATTCTCAAGAAGTTTCAGGTATGAAAGTCCTAAAGACTTTGGAAAAAGTCTTAAGAACCAGCCATGCTATTGTTAGGAGCAGAGAAAGAGACAAATTGTAAAAGTCAGACTACATAAATGATTGCAATGGACAAAAATATCAAGCTGAAGAGGTTAGCAGAACAGACAGGATTTGGAATAAAGTCTCCGCTTCGTAAGTATGCTGGGAGTCTAGTTTTTGCCCAGCGGAGAACAAGCTTCTTACCAAATTTAACTCTTCATTCTGTCTTACTGCTTCAGAATATGAATCATCAAGTTTTTTCTGCAACTCAGTCAACAGATCTTTGAGCTGAAATGAAGTTTAGAGTTTTAGGATTTGTCTCCTTAGGATGCCCACTTTTCTTCTGCTCAGTTATTAGTGTGTTGCTCTACCCTAAGGTCACAAGCATATAAACCCCTCAGCCGCAGGGGCTAAGCGTTAGATTAGTTTGCCAGCCAACTGGTAACCAAACGAAAGAAAAAGGACAGTTTGGTCAATTACGTTTACCTCTCTGACTTCTGAAACATAAGTAGATCGCTCTATTTCTGCCTTTTCTAGTTCACTTTCCAAATGTTCTCTCTCTTTTTTAAGCTAGAAACAGAAAAACAGAGTTAAAACAGACGTTTTCAATGTCTTCCTTGCAGTAGCATTTTCTTTATTTATTATTTGCTATAAATTTCTATCAAGTACTAGATGACATTTAGAGAACTTTTCAAACCTGGTGACTGCACAACACAGATTTAAACTGTTAGACTTCAAAAAGATAAAAGTAAAAAGAATCATAAAAAAAGAACCAAGCCCCAAATTTGATATATCTATCTGCTTGTTGGTAAACTGCTCGGTCTCCTCCCAAAGAAAGGGCCCCACTTTCCAGAAACTCAGCAATCCAATGGATGAGTACTGAAGTAAAAACAGGATAATTTTCATCTATGCTTCTTAAAAGGAGTGGCCAAAAGGTTCACCTTGAACTACAACATAGGCTGCACTGCTTGCATGAGAGAAGGCCCAGGAAGTGCACATTCACAGCGTAAGATTAAATAACGTTTTCAATAACAAAAAGCTTCAAAGAGAAAAACACCTGCACGTACAGTTTCGACTTCTTTGATTTCTTCTCTTAACCTCTCTACCTCGTGCTCCAAAGAAATGACCGAAGTGCGCATCTGCAGTTTTCAAGAAAGATAAAGACATCATTTAGCTGGTATAAAACAAACTCTCCATATACACACAAATCAGTGACTGAATAAAATAAGATGCTCACTCATATAATTTAATGTACCCAGTCTCCGTTATAACGCTTTTCCTACTTTGTCCCAACATGAGAAGTTCTCTGACATATTCAGAGCCTAGATGCCCGAAAGATTTGGAATGTAAGGAATAAAAACCAGCTGTCCCTTAGTCATGGTAGGAAATATATTTCCTAGTCACTTAAAAGGGAAGGCAGTCTCCATTCATGAACTATATGTAGCTAAACCCAGCATATTTCGCCTTATTACAGACTGTGCAAGTACAGCAGATGGTAGCACATCTATAGTTCACGAGCTGACAGACTTTTATAAGACCCTCAAACAAGATGTTTATAAATCATCTGTATGTTCGCTTCAGGCTCATACTCCAGCAATCAAATTTGCTAAGCAGAAGTACTTTAGAAACTATTTTTTTCAAAAACAGTTTGACCTACTTTAACTCCAGATGAGGAAAGAAACAAAAAAGTCTTTTTTCTTGTTACTTGTGCTAGCAACAGAGCCCTCCTAAAGAGGAAAGCTTTGCAAGCAATTTGTAGTGTAATTAGTTGACCGTAACGGATTAAGTGCTATTTTAACAGCTTCAAAAAAATGGTTATGATTATATGATACTTAAACCTTAGTACAAGGAATCTATCTATTCACAAATGGACTTGGAAAAAACAGATGCCTAACAGAAATACAGTTTGATCTGCCAGGATGAGAAAATTATATTCCAGGGCTCGTTAATGGGCACTCTTAGCATGAAACAAAGTATTGCAGCAGAAAAATTCTTCTGCTATAAGGAGGAATAGTTCCTATTATATTGGTTGCAGACTTCACCTTTTTCATCCACTGGTCATGCACACATCAAACCAGGCAGCCAGCACTGTTCTACACCAGCCTTTGTGGCTCTCAAACACCTTCTGCTACTTCAAGCAGAAGCTGCCTGGCTACTGAAAAAAGCAGATCTTCAGAAATACCTGTTTAAGTTCCTTCTGTGATTCTTCAACTTTTATCTTCCATTTGCTTTCTTCCTCTTCCACACTCCTCTGTAGCCTTTGTAAAATCCCCTCCTAAAAAGAGTGTGGTTTGAAAGCTTACAGCAGAATAAAGGCAGCTTACAACATCACAAGGCACAGGTGACCAGGCATCCTGCTTACCGTCTCTGCCAGAACTGATTTGTATTTCTCACACTCCAGTTGCAACAGTATGTGCATCTCCTCAGCCTCCTTCAACTTCTGCTCCATAGCCTGCGAAAGCAGAAAGGGGACCAGGAGAGTTGCATCTCAGCTGACAGATTTAAATCCTATTAGTTATCTTATTTCAAATAGCAAGCTGACGGCATTCCCATTGGCAGGTCTTTCTTTCCAGCCTGTACAAGGATGCCAAAAGCAAGTGCAACGTTCACAAGTCGCTGCAGTAACTCCACATTGCCTCAAAACAACCCAGTTACTTGTAAAAGGGAACAGGCATTTTGAATGTGATTAATGTTTTGACAACTCCACAAGGTCCTTTTCAGAAATGCAAATGCATTTCCAATATATGTTATGCAAGTAGCTGTAAAACAATTATCTAATCGCCTGTTCACCAATTTGAACTTCACAATCCTGAGCACAGTTTGTGAGATCTGTACCAGGAACATGCGATGCCACGCACAAGGAAGTTGTCCACTGTTTGTGCTTACCTTGACATCTTCAGATCCCGAGGCCCCTCTCAAATACTCTTTAGCCATCTTTTCAAATCCACATATCCATTCACTATGACTCTGTGGGGAAATGCGTTCGGTTAGAGCTACAAGTAACCTCAATCAATTCATCTCGAGGACATTTGTCTCCCAGCTGCAGGCTTACGGAGCAGCGTTTCAGTCCCCCAGTTCCCATGAGCTAAGCAGCAGCCTGACAGCAGTTGTTCAGCTATTCCTGTACGCAGCAGACAGTCAACGGGCAGCAATCCAGGAGCACGGAGTTACGAGACAGACACACAGTTCACAGGGGCTTGGAAGCACTAAAATCCAGCTGGGTCACTGAGGTCTCCCTGCAATTGTCAGGGCTCTCTGATAAGTATTTCAACACTCAAGGAAACTTTTTCCAAAAGTCTCTGAACCGTTAAAACAGACGCTTGCCATGTAATTCTGGAAACCTCACTACAGAAACTGCTTTATAACCTTACAAAAAAAGTCATTCTAAAGGACTTT
Source organism: Stictonetta naevosa (assembly GCA_011074415.1). Classification (NCBI taxonomy): domain Eukaryota; kingdom Metazoa; phylum Chordata; class Aves; order Anseriformes; family Anatidae; genus Stictonetta; species Stictonetta naevosa. The sequence continues at coordinate 50,419,703 of CM021701.1, forward strand.
CTAGTTCATCACAAGACTAACTTCAGGCCATTTGAGAATACTTTTTAAAATGAATATTTAAAACCTCTAGACATTACAAATCACACAGATCCCCACTTTCTAGCCCTGCTTTACATCATTCACACAGTCTAACCCACACAAACCCACTGCAATTTCTTTGCAAACAACCAAAAGCCACTGAGAGTGTAAAATTGAAAGTCAGTGGCTTTCAAAAGGAACTCTAGAAACGAAACAAAGCCTTTTGAATTGTATCAGCTGGCAGCAAGGCAGCACAGCCCCTCGGAAAAGAGGGGCCAGCAAAGATCTGCCCGGCAGGCAAGGAAGACTGATACCCACCCCACCAGGCAGCGAGCAAACATGCAGCAGACTTTATCTGCCCTGAAAATTTATTGTTTCAGTTAGAAAATTTATTGTCTCAGCTAGAGACACGGTAACACAGGCAGGTGAAACAGATGTTAGGGAGGTTAAAAGAAAAAAACTAACACTTTTCTCAAAATAGTTAAGCTCTGCCTCTCTTCTGCTGGCAATTATGGGTATCACCAGCAGAAAGCATTCACCTCCCATTGGAAAATCCTGGGGGAGAAGCAGACCGCAGGGACGCGGTGCAGGCTGCCAGCACAGTGGGACCCCAGCTCCCCAGCCGTATGGGACAGAGACACTTCTCTTACCACATTAGAAGGAAGCGAGACGTTAGGGAACAGCTTCTGGAGTAGTTCTCTGGTCTCCACTTCAGCAGCTTCCAGATGCTGCTGCCTCTCCTAAAGCAAGAAAACAGCTCACATGAAACTGGGCAACACACTCCACAGACAAGGCAACAGCCTCTTCTACACCTACAGTAAACTTGTTTAACCCAGAAAGGCGGTTTGAACTGACAAAGGCTCTATGGGCTCTAAAATTGCCAGTAAATTGCTTCCAAAATTGACAGCAAATTGCTTCAGAATTTGGCCTTCACATTTGTTCACGCTTTTAAGCTTTTTTTCATTAAGATCTCCAATCTAGCCTGCTCATAGAGCACTTACACCATCGTTCACTTGTTCACAGCACAACACAAACTACACGGTGCTGAGTGACTGTATCCACAGATCACACCAACGCTTCCTCTTCGGTCAAGCAACCTCAAAAACAAGTTGGGTCCATCAGTATTTTAAAAACCCACACTTTTAGAAACTATTTTAGGAGGAAAAGTCACCACAAATTAACATCATCACATAAAAAATGGAGAATTATTAAGTCATAAGTAAACTTTGTGTTAATGCACATTTGAACCAGGCCAAGAAAGCAAGACCATCTTCTAAAGATTACTTCTAAGTGCTTAACAGGGAGACCCTTACATCCTCCTCCTCCAAGTTGGATGACATGGGAAATAATTATTAGAGCTGTGTGAAAATCTTCCGCTTTTCTTTGTCATTGCTCTGCAAATGAACATACACAGAGCCAAGGGGCACCACATATCCCTTGTTCCTTTGCAATTTATCTAGCATTAAGAGCAGACCAGCCACAGGACACTTGCTTGCTGTGCTTGTGGCAGGAGGGTTTATTTAGGCGTACACCACTGCTCAGTCAGGCTCCTGCATGAGTTTAAGTGCAGAAAACCTAACCCCTGCACAAAGGCAGCTTTCAGCAAGCATCCATTGCCAGTATTTGATTTTCTCTTCCTTTGACATCAGTGTTACTGCTCTGAGTTCCTCTGCTGCAAGAGATCGGTGGCATTAGTAGGTTGGGATCCAGAGACAAAAACGGACAGGAGACACATCAGGTTGTGAAGCTGTGCGAGGTGCGTTAGTTTTCAGCAATTTAGAAGCCACCACTAAGTGGCAAATGGCTGCTTAATGAAGTCTTCGGACTGCAAGAGAAAGCAGGCAAGCGTTAGCACACAGCAAAAGCAGGTACACAAACTCCCTGAACACAGGGCTGAGCAAAGAGCAGAGATGTCTCCCAAACACAGACGCGCAGCCCCAAACTAGAGCTCGTCCGCTCCTGGCTACCTGACTCGTGTTTTTAAATTTATTTTGATGCACAGTGAGTTCTTCACAGTGACAATTAGCACAAAGTCAGGCTCATAACAAACGCAAGCTCCTTCCAGAGCAATCCATGCCCCGTGTCATTTCAAGCACTGGGTTTGACGGGCCCTGCCAAGCTTCAAATAGTTTCAAGGAGGAAATTCACAACTGTGGTGACATAGTTTTCCTGAGGAGTTCCCAGGTTTTTAAATAATAATCTAGTTCTAATTCTACATGGGGCCAATAAATTTATTCAAGCACAGAGAAAGCCCAAGAGATGAAAGCCGGTTGTTCACCAGCGGTTTTCATTCTAGAACTCCTCACCAAGTGATTCACGACAGCTCTAACAATTATGCAAACAAATCAAAAGTCAGCATGCCCACAAGTTAAGGATAAAAAAAATAAAAGGAACCTGAAGACGACAGGGAGAAGCAGAGGTGAGAGTATACGAATGATCACTCAGAACAGACTATTTAAATTGCAGTAAAAGTTAAAATGCCTCCATTCCATTTAAAAAAAAACAGCTGCAGATCTGCTTCTAGCTTAACGCATCGTTTCTAGCAGTTAACATTACAACCTTGGCAGTCTTGTTCACTTTGTCCTGCAGCAATTTTTCAGTTGATGCCAATGCCTCCATTGCTTTCCAGTTTTTCTCCCGAAGGTCCTAATCATTTTTAGAAAGAATGATTTCAGTTCAGCCAATATTGAAACCGTTTCCACTTGTACTTCAGAGATATATTTTGCATCACACTCCACCATTTGCATTTAGATGCTGGTTACTGCGGGATGATTTTGCTGGGTAGGATGACATACACTAGCAAAAAACAAGTGTCATGTTCAAAGAGTTCAAATGAAAAAGTGCCAATTTCTCCCCGACCTGCCCCCACATCCAAAATTGATCCCAGTGCTACTGGGCTGCAGAGCTACCGTGCTAGTGACCCCACACTTTGACTGCACTTGTAAGAAGAGAGAGGGAAGTTTCCAAAAGTAGTGAGAAACACAGACACCAAACCACAGATTACACAACAGAGTGTTAGGCATGTCGCATTGCGGAACCCAGCGTGAACCCGAATACACATGGAGGTGTACACATTTATGCCCCTGATGGTGCAGCCGGATCTAACGGCATAGATCCTTGATGCCTGAGCACGAACCTACTAAGCCAGGGCTGACTGCAGGAACACAAAGCTCAGGGCCCCTGCTCGCAGCACCTACCCACACAGCTGTGCCCAGAGAACACCCTGGGTCGCTCACCAGTGCCCTCCTGGAAGGCTTTGGGCTTTTTCACCAGCAGTGAGCAGGCTGCAGACCAGCAGGGAAGCAAGGCAGCGCCGTGCTGCGTCTTTCTTGGCAAGGTCATCAAACGTGTACTCCACAAGGCATCGCGGTTATAGGGCTGAGAGCTCTCACAAAAAGTAAACGCCTTCCAGCTCTCCTCTAGGAAGGACGGGGGGCCTTGTGGGGAGGGGGTTACAGTGCTTGGGACTTTTAATTTTCTTTTTTCTCCTCTTCCTCCAGAACCTCAGAGCAACCTGCCTCAGCAAAGGACTGTTTCTGAGAGCCAACCAAATCCTAGAACGTGCCACACTGCCTTTACTTATCCCTTTCCTTGTTTTGCCTGCCTGTCCTAAGAGCTGTTTCACAGGCTAAAAAACCAAAATTGGATAAAATTGCAGTGTGGGAAGCTGGGACCTATAAACACAGTGTGCCTTTGTCAGTAACCAGGTTGGTGCTTGCACCACAAAGGGCACTGCGACCTTGCAGCTCCTCTGGAAAGGAGCCCGTAGGAAGCACACAAGCTCTACCTTTCCAGCTCACCTCTTTTCTAAGACCCAGACACCTTCCCCCTACTTTCTTTCAGCTCTTAAGCAATGCAACTTGCTCAAAAGCAACACACACAGTCCCAGTGTTTTCTTTGTGTACGTTCCTTATATTGTCTCACTTTTAAGCAATAAGGCACATTGCGTGCTATTCAGCGGGTTTTATAGGCTGTCAAGGAGAGAGATAAGTGAGCTAAACCCCTGTATTTTAACAACTTTCTTCCACCAAATTTAAAAGATGCCATTCTCTTGCCCTCCACAGGTAATGTATTACACGGAGGTATTTCAAAGACCTATAGTGGAAGATACGATCTCTACTTCCACCCATATTGCACCGTCGGTGGCTGCTGCAAAGGAAGGCTGACCGTCCTTTGCCTCCCACAGAAGAGCAGGATTAGCCGCTCCCAGGAGTGCCAAGAGGCAGATCTGAGAGCCCTGAAGGTAATGCCTCCTCCCTTGTACCCACACGACGAACACAACTCGGGCAGAGCACAGCCCTTTCATCCTCCCACCCTCCCTCCCCTAACCCCCTCTCCTTCCCTTGGGAAAGGACACGGTTCTGAACAGGGCTGACAAGGCTGAATCCAAGGCTGAGAACTTGCTGCAGGATGTGTCCTCCAGCCAGTTCCCTCCCTCTCATCAATTCAGCAAGAAGACATAGAACTGGCAAAACTTAGAGCGCTAAGGGATGCTTATCCACTCCCAAGAAAAATGAGGAGTGTCCAGCGGACACAGTATGGCAGACAATCGTCAGAAATTTGTTCTTAGCAGAGCACCCTAGGCATTGAGAGGAGTGTTGTGCATGAAGGTTTGGGGGAAGGTTGCTGTTTTCTTTTCTGAAGGGAAAGGGGGAAAGAGTTTTCTTACGTTGTTCTTTTTCCTCTGTTGCTCAAAAGCATTTCTCTGACAGGCGAGCTCATTTTGAAGACTGTTGATTTCCTTCTCTTTCCCTGCAACTCTAAATTGGCAAAAAATCAAACAAGTCAGGAGACATTTCAGACACTTCAAGTGAAGCAATGCTGCCCTTTCACATATGCTAACTTGCCTTCTCTTCTAGGCAATACACCTGCTTTGAAAAACTGCTCTCCCCACTTGGCAACACTGCTTGCTTCCTACTGCTCTCTGAACTGTGGGCTGTCGGAGCAAAGCCCATTGTAAACCTGTTGTTTGCTTACAACTGGCATCTGCATACATTTATCAAGGCCATGGAAAGGCAACACATTGGACGAGGATAACTCAGCCAGCCCACGCTAACACAATGCCACAAAACAGGCATTGCCTGCTGAATAAAAGCATTCCTTTTCAAGCACCTAGTCCGCAATTTATAAGCCACTTAACTTAAAAGAAAAATAATTCAGCCAGCAAAGAACGCATGACAGTGGTAATTTGTGTAGCACAGTATAAGCTGGCGTGGTATTAGCTTCCACATAGTGCTTTAATGCACTTCATCTCAACGTTATAGCATCCTTTCACCCCAAGACCTTCGTTGGGAAGAAATTTCTACCAGATGATTTCACGATATGAATGAGAACCCTCTACATGGTTGAGGGTCTAACAAAAAAGCTTGTCACTTACTTGAAACACCAACAGTTAACTCTTCAGACATACTACTGAGTTAGCATGCATCTAAAATTAAATCAATCGGGGCTCGCTTACATTGTGACCATAACACATACAGCAAGCACTGCTGGCAGAAGACTCCAGCTGCAGATTATTAATGTGAGCAGAATCTTTATGTTCAATTTTTATTAGATATTAAAGACATGAGTTGATTTTTTGCTTGCTTTTGTTTGTTTAACTGGCCACTTCTCACATAAGTCTATTGCATATTTGGCATGTATTTCATAATCTAAATTCTCCAAGCAGTAAGTGAAATGAAGCACTAATTGCATTCAACTTCTGGCAGTACTCACACTTGCAGAAGCTCCTCGCTTTGGACAGCCAGAGATGCCTACAAACAGATCAGAAACTCATTAGGAGCAGATCAGCAGCAAAGAGTGATGCAGAGGGCATGCTCTGCTCCTCGTTAATCAAGCATTGCTGCAGCATTAAGCAGCAACACTCCTGGCCTTCAAGGGAGTCCTGCCGAGCCTCTTTTGGTCGGGAGAACCCTGGCTGTGCTACAGCGTGTAAAGACAGGGTAGAAAGCTAGACAAGGACACAGGAGGCAGAAGAAACAGCACAAGGCTGCAAACCCACACATTAAAGGGAAGCAGGGACAGATATGCAACAGCCAGAAAAGTTGGCTTACTGCAAGTCAACACTGCAGTTGTCCCCGGATTTGCATGGTTAATGCAACTACTGGTTTTCCATGAATCCACGCAGGCTACTGCAGCCCCATTTGGCTTTTGCTCAGTAACAATGCAATTGGAAGCTGTACCTGCTTGAAGTTCTCCTGTTTTAATTCTTGAACTTGAGCTTTGAAAAATTCATTTTCCTTTCGCACATCCTATTTAAAAAAGAGACAGAATGTTTTATATATATATGTATACATACAGCTATACACACACAGTACATGCACTCCCCCTTACAACACAAGGTACTTCCACCAAAACTTTACCTGCAATTGTTTTACTTGGCTTGCAATTTCTCTCTCTTTTTCTTCCAGTACGGCTTTCAACTTCTGCATTTGTTCTTTTTCCACTTTCAACCTACAGAGTTGTTTTGGAAAGTAAGGGAAAAAAAGAGTTAAAATACAAATTGATACTAAGAAGAGACAGAGACTAGCTGGGACAAAGTTTTCAGCAGCAGAAAACAACCAAGCTTCATGTGCTATGTATAATAAGCAGCCACATGGAGAAAAAGCCATTACAGTACGGCTCTTAATCAAGAAAACTATCCAAAATACATGCCAGCTGTAGGAACACGTATTGCAAACAATCATCTGCTAAGAACTGGAGTGAAGCAAGCCAGTCATTTCATGCATCAATCAGCAAATGGGCTTACTCATGACTGATCTCAAAGCAGTAGTGGGAGAGGAGCAGTTGATTCCCCAGGCAAGTCCTCCAAGGCAGCGGGCTCTGAAGGAGGTGCCAGGCACCGGCTCCCAAAGGTGAGGCTGCCTCGGGCACCATGTGCAGGCTGTACAGGAGCCCTGCTTGGAGGGCAGTACTTTACAAGTGCTGCTCTGAAGACAGAGTCTCTTTTGGCACAATCACATACAAGCTCTCTCCAACTTAGAGCAGCCAGACAAAGCAGAGTCAAAACAAAGGGAACTCTTGCAGCATTTCTTTTTAAAACAGAAGCTGGAAAGCTGGTCTTTGCATCTCGGACTGAAACCAGCAAACCATTCATTGCTTTTACCAACTCTCAGGTACTTAAATCCACACTTTAAAAACTTGCTGAACAGAAGGAGAAATTATCGCTAGATGCAAAAAGGAGCAGCAGTTTCACTGGCTAGTAGAATCCTGAGCAATCACTCACTTTTACAAAGTGTATGAACGCTGCTACTTAGATGCACCAGGCAGGGACGCCTGTCACTTGCTCTTATACCCAGCAGCAGACGTGCTGGCTAGTATGTGTCCATCAGCACTAACAGCTTATTTTAGCAAAGCCCATGAAATTCTTGAAATCCTCATACATTCCAATTTAAGATAAATGCCAGCACTGCATGCATGTTATCAATAGGTGCTTGAGAAATTGCTACTAAGCATACTCACAGACTCTCCAGGTCCTGGACGTGGGATGCAGCAGGCACCTGAAAAACAAAGCAGTTCCCAGTCTCATTTTGATTGCACAAACAGCGCCTGTGAAGTCTTCGAATTAACAGCAACTCTTTGTAGGGGTGCCACACAGGTTGCAAGATACTTGACAAGGAAATACCAACAAATTTGCGTTGTAACAAAACATGTTGCTCCAAGAATATCTAAACACATGTGGATTTCAGAAGCACAGCTTACAAGCATCACAGACTTTGCACCAGCCAGTTTCTTCCGCTCCACCTTTCCCCTGGGATAAAGGCCTGTCTAGACATCCACCTAAAATAAGAGTACAGCCCAGCTTCTCCCTTTTATCAACACCAAAATTCAAACTGAGCGGAAATACCACCTTATTGGGAGAATTTTTCCATTAACACCTGGCTTTGAGAACGTCCAATCAACTGTTCTCAAGTCCAGTGAAGAAAATCAAGAGCCAAAATATTCCAGCCAATTCTGCAACAGGCAAAGGCAGGAAGAAATCAGAGCAAAGCCCAACGACTTCAGCGTAAGCTGCTATATACACTAACAGCAGGAGCTCCACCATGACCCATACCCCTACAGGGACACTACTTCAGTGTGTCAAGAAGGTACCTAGGACACAGCTATGACTACGTCTATGATCTTTAATGTCTCCAGACCAGGGCTACTCTTTAAGAACAGCATCATCCCAGTTAAAGAAAAGCTCTCAGAACTCAGTAACTGTGCAACACCTGCTCTGGATAAACACAGTTCAACTATTAGGCTTTCTATGCTGAAGACTCTATCAGTTTAGACAAGTAGAATTTAAAATAGCTCTGTAGGTTGAAGCCAAAAAAAACCTTTAAGAGGGGTAGAGGATAAACACAAGCATCTTCCAGTTCAACCAAGCAGCCCCCTCAATCCCATCCCCTCTGCAGGCCATACCTGTTGGAGCTGCTGCAGGTTCTGTTGTTCTAACTCCTGAACTTTATTGGTTAATTGTGCAATTGTATCTTGTTGACCCTTTGGACAAAAGAAAAGGCAAGAAGCATAAATGTAGTCTTTCCACAAGCAGAAATAGTGCAACAGAATTTATTTTGCTTTAAGATACTGCGAAAGCTTACCTTCAGCCATTCTCCTTTCTCAACAATCTCTTTCTCCTTCTCTTCCAATAAGGCCTCCATGGTTTTCACCTGATTTTCCTTCCCCTTCAACCTGTACCAATACATACACACAGACACAGAATAAACCCCTGCTCTTTGCATCACTGCAGCTTGTAACAAACATCAGCAGCCTATGTGATCAAAGGTACAACCACAATTCACCCGCTGAAAATGAATGTGAGATTTCCACTTCAGTCTTAGTTAGGAGGAGATGCTACTGATCAATGGTACTGATCATCAAGGGAAAGCAGACAACACACGCTGCAGGGATTTCATGTGTGCTCTCCTCACCTAAAATACTTCCTCCCTCCTCCCCAGCAAGGGACATGAGGGACTGATGACCCTGGCAATTCAATTCTTATTTATCCACCCAGCTACAGTACAGGCATTACTATAGGAAGCTTGCCATAGTACCTTGCCTAAATGCTTCTATCCTGACTCGAATTTAATCCCACGTAGGTTAATTTGGGCCCAGAAAGCCACACAATACTTCACCTTGTTTGCTGTCTCAGGATCAGGCAAAAGTACCGAGGATGCATGTCTGCTAAAATTGGTGTGACTAGCCTGGCTCACTTCCTGAACATTTTAACTTAAAATAGACTGGAGCAGGGAAGTGAGGGGTGCACACAGGGCAGATGGGACGTTAACAACTGTACTTACAGAGTCTGAAGTTCTTTAACTTGTGATGTAATCGACACCTAAAGAAAATAATCAGTATTTCAGTTCAACGTGCATTGAAAAAGACACAAATGCTACAAACTGCTTTAGACAGAAATAGGGGAAAGAACGTTAAATATTATTTAAATAGGCACAATTTGTTGCAGTAACATAAGCATAAAAACACATTCTTTGTGGAAAAATAAATTATGAAAAGCCAAATGTCTCCACTATTTACTTTCATCACATTTAAAACAGGAATTCCACAGCAGAAAGGAAAACAGTGCAAATGGGAATGCAAGCAGGCCAACCATAGCACCGTTCCACTACAGGCAACAAAGGAAAAAGTGGACAGTGGTGACAACCAACTCACTACGAACTGCAGCTCAAGTCAGAGATCACCTCTGGTCATTTAGATCTTTATAGAAGCAAGAGCTTTTTAGACACACTCTGCAATGTCGGTGCCCCTTTTAAGTTTCCGTTTTAAGACTGAACATGAATCATAGAAACAAGATTGAGTGGGACTATTCCCTCTGAATTTTGTACCAAAGTCTGGCAAACTGGAGACTGGCTATCTGTGTAGATACTGATGGTGCAAATAAGCACATTTAGTTTAATCCTTTTCTACAAGCTCTAGACATTCCCAGAAAACACCGTTCTGCTCACGGAAGACCCAGGGGTGCGTATACACCACCACTGGAGGAGACATCCCTTATATGCAGCTTTCCAGCAACAGCAACTCCAAAATGCATTTTGTTTTGGGCTCTGAGTCAGTTCCAGGGAAGGAAAAAACACACAAATAATTCCTCCAGTTCCTGGGAATCTGTCTTAAAGAAGAGGCCCAAGACGGAAACACTTTCTGTGAAACTTTGCCTAAAAAGGACAAAATTTTAACGCTAAGGAAAACAGAAAATGGGTGACATGTTGGAATGTAGCTAGAAAAACTGGAAAAAATACAGACCAAAAAAGCCACGCACCCCCAGACAAACAAGCAAGCAAGCTTCCTGCCAGCACGATGGATTAAGCTGCCTGCAGAATGGACTCCCTAAGGAAACATGCGTTCCTGTTGTTTCAGATGCTAGACAGCAGGCATGCCAAAAAAGCCAATAGTCCTCCATTTCTGAATTCCTGATAGCTAAAGTAAAAACTCCCTCTGCCAAAACAGGCTTTCTTTGGACACTGGAAAGATAATGGGCTTAGGTTTACCCAGAAACCAAACAAAATTTAGGTCAGTAGTGCTCTTCTAGCACCAGAGAAAGACCAACAAGAGGGGATGCACTGTCAACGGTGGAGATTTCAAAAAGGTTTCAGCCCCAAAGGATGTCCTGGGGTTTCGTGTTTACTGTCGGGACAGTACATCCAGTATCCAACGTACCCAGACAGAGCTAATGCTACAAGGTTTTAAGTGCTTTGTCAATTATTTGGCAAGAATAGCCGAATCTCACAATAAAAGTCCAAAAAGCTCGGGCATCCATAGGAAGGTGGTTTCTGCAGGGCAGTAGCAGTTACACTACATATTTACAGCTTTATGTCCAAGAAAAAGTAGAGCTCTACGTTAAAAAGTTCCCGTATCCAATGACATTCACCAGTGAAACAAAACTAGAACAGAAATGAGTGAGCAGTGCATCCAAGGCAAGTCTGTTTCACGCTTCTGGCACTAAGGCATTTTACCTGTTTTTCCATCTCAAGCTGGGAATTTCCTACTTCTTCTTTCAGAGCCTCTATTTTCTGTGTCAAAGCCTTTTCAATGACAAAACAGACAGGATTGGACAATGGAAACAAAACCACTAAAAAATGGATGCTACAAGTTCGTCACTACAGAATGCCATGCAGTACCGAATACGTGGTAGTTAATGGCATAGACACAGAAAGGAGGAGGAAAGGTATCGCAAGGCATCGAGATAGATACCTGAACAGTCTTCTCCTTGCTTGCTACTTTAAGGATTTCAGCTTGTAGTAGTTCTTCCACTGACTTTATTTTTCCATCCTTCTCGTGGATCCTTCACAAGAACAGAGAACAACATTAGGTGGCTGAACAAGTGCGCTACGTGAGCAAAAAAACACTACACTGGGTTCTGCCATCACATCTCAAAGCCAGCCTCTGGAAACCATCATGGGACTTCCCACTATTGCAGTTGTCATCTCTCACTGCAGTCCCAAAACTAGGAGCAACAAGCAGGAGAAAAACAAGAAGAATAAGACTGGAAATAGTGCAGAACATAGTAGATTATGTAACTAGTAGCTCATAAACTGAATAGGTACCTTAATTTGCATTTTTAGACAAAAATTTGATAGTCTCTGGAATGACACACACAGCTTCAGCCTTCACTCGATGTTCCAGCAATTTATTAACTTCAAATGCACACACACAAAGCACAAACAAGCTCAGTCCTTTTAGAGTACCTACTGCAAAAAAACAGTTATCTGACAATTCAGAGCAGCCCCTTGCCTAGTCTAAGGTAGACTTATGAATTTAATTGCTTAGCAGAAGAACAACTGGATTTTCAAAAGGTATTGATCTGACTTGACATGTTTCCAAAGCCGTGATGCTTCCTGCTGCATACACGCACACTTCACCCAGTTAAAAGTAAATTCTTTCAGGGAAGCCAAACACTCACAGTCATGGAATAAAACCAGACAGAAGTAACGGTCAGAAAGTAAATTGGTGCAGTAACTTACACTTTCTGGAGTTCTTCCACCAGTGACTGGAAGGAAACCTGTTCGAAACAGATCTTTAACTTAGAAAAGCCGAAGAGAACAAAACAACGCACAAGTGCTAAGGCAGAAAGCAGTAAAGAACCTGGGCTCTTTGGCACCAGGTAAACTATGTGGCAGCCAAAAGATTTCGTCTACCTGGCTGTTCCTACAAAATTAGCTGCTGGTCTCCAGCATCTGGCATACCAATACTTTTGGGTCTGCAACAAGTGCCAGCAAAACAAAACAGAACGCCCACCCCATCTTTACCAGGAGAGGTTGAGGTTCAGGACCAGCATTTGACCAGCTAACTTTTTCAAACTGGCACTGTTCATCCCTCTACAGCAATTCTATTAATTCATACTTTTTTTTTTTTGCTTTCTCAAATGATTTTTTTAGAACTGCTCCCCTGAGCTGTCCAAGCACAGCTGGACATCAAGGAAAAGCACTTCCTGGTAGGCATTGAATGCTTATAAAAAACGTAACACTATGATAGGGTCACTGAACAGAAACAGAGGAGGGGGCTAAGTCACATCCATACAACTACAGATGGACATTAGAAAGCCCAAATATGCATACTCAAGCTCATGCAGCATGAGCTTCCTAGCAGCTCTGCTTGTTGCACTAGGGTTCTGGAAAAACACTGCCTACAGCCTTTCAGTGCACAGCACAAAATCAACCCAGAACCGCCGCTAAACTGGAACTTTTGGATCCACCACGCTTCTGACACTTATGCAAAGGAAGCATTTGACAGAAATATCAGCTTCCAGGCCAACACTAGAAGGAAACAGGATGCTTTGCCAACAGGCTTCAAAGACGTCTTCACCTTTTTCCCTTGACTTTTGCAACCACAGCAAGATCCTTTTAGATTTAAGTTTAGGTGTAATCAAAGTTTTAGATGAAAAGTACTACCTGCTCTGATAGCTGATTTTGCAGACTTTGAAGTTCTTTTCTCAAGGATGAATTTTCTGTTCGCAGTGCCTTTGAAAGCAGACACACAGATAATGAAAGACTCATTTATTGGGGAAAAAAAAGTGTTAAGCTTGACAAAAATAATTTTGGAGCAAGTGAAAGACTATTTGAAAGCCTGAAAGAGACCCCCCTCTGCAGCAGTTGGAGCCAAATTACTCAGTGGAATAATTATTCAATTATTTTTCAATCTATAGGAACACTTCAACCTATAGCAAGTTGAGGGAAACATCTAGACAATGTGCTCGCGTTTTTGGCTGTTTAGTAGCCTGACAGTTTGCTAGTGTGCAACTTCTCCCAGCGGCCTCAGCAATGCACCTGGAATTTAGGAACACTAAGAGAACCTTGTCTTACTATGTCCAGACAGACAGGACCTAGCATTCCAGCAAAACTCTGCTGAAAACAGGCAGGGATTTTTGTACCGCCTTCCCAGATTTCTCATCGCTAGCTTCTTTACAAATAAAAGAGTAAGGGAACACCTTCAGCATCATCCCAAATTGCCACTTGTTTACAATTCATTCAGCCCTTCAGATTAACAATAAGTAAAAAGATGCAATAGTCCCACAGTGCCAAGTTTTACAAAACCCCCTTTTCTAAAGACGGATTTGTTACAGGTTGCATCAAACCGTTCTGGAGATGCAGGGCAAAATTTATGCCAAAAGACATCAGGTAAAGACACCAGTAAAATCTACTCTAGACTAAGCAGAGACAAACACTTCCTGTATACCATCAGCCCTCATGCTTAGCCTCTGTTACCAAATAGGTTTTAACCTTGTCTCTGGGATATGCCTCTCCTACTAAAAGGGAATGATCTCAAACTGCACTATGAATACTCAGACATGCAGATTAAGTGCTCTTGTGCAAAGTGTATTTCCCCATAAAAAGATAATATGAGGGATTTTACCTTCAGATCCTCCTCTTTATTAGCCACCTGTATGAGTCCTGCCTCAAGCAGCTCTTCAACTGTCTTGATTTTATCGTCCTTCTCTCTGATGCTGAGAAATCAAGAGTGAGTATTAGGAAAATAGAGTTAACCTCTAAATGCAGTTTAGCTATCAATAGCAACTTTGCTGCCAACAGAACTGGATCCCTGTTTTATCCTCTGATTCAAAAGAAAAAATAGTTTCTTACCTTCTCTCCATCTGCTCTAACAAGTCTTTGTTTGCCTATTAAACAAAAGAATACAATAGGGTGATCACTAATAGGACCAGTTGGTTTGGAAATTTAACAACAAGAACAACAAGTATCAACTTCCCCAGAAGTTTAGTTACTGAACTGCAGCCTAGCAGGGAAAACAGAATAGTGGGAGGATATCTTCATAGCATGTGGGTCTAATGCCAAGGCTGGAAAGATGTCAGTCTTTCAGGAAAGGTACAGATCCAGCCCAAACAAGCACCCAAGAGAACTACCTACTTTAAGCGTTTACCAAAGTCATGAGCTCCACTTGGGGCTCACCCAACAGAGCAGTTATGACTTCTCAGAGACCAACAGCAATGCATTGCAAGAGACCACACCAGAAATGTAAATCAGCTCCCAGAAAAAACTCAGCTTTCAGACATGACACCAGGCCAGCCAGTCCCAGGGGAATAAGGGCTGCAGATCTGGTTATCTGCCAGAAGACGGGGGGGCACTCCAGACAGGTTACTGCTGACTGGCAGATGTCAGCATGGGGCTGAAAAGGAAACAAGTCCCCTGTCCTGCAAGTCTTTCTACTGTGTTTCAGGAAGCTCATTCCACAGTGGTAGGAAGTCATGGGTGTTCAGAGCTCTCCCAGGCAACACTCAAAAAGCAGACTGGGCAGAACACATGCAGCATCCTGCACCAGCCCCCGTCACACTGCTGGCAGCACGTGTGCCACCATGGGGAAAAAGATGGAAGACAAGGCAGGGGGGTGGAATACACCAGTGTGTTTTCTTCCATTCCATGGCTCCATTCTTTGGTTACTACTAGTTTGAGAATTCATTCTGGGATGAAAGAACACAAACAGTGTTGAGATCTTACTCTGGTCTCCCTACAGAACAAGAACCCTTCTTCCTAGGGGGGTTGGTTGCTCGTGGGGTTTTTGTATTCCAGAAAATTGACATTAAAACTGGAAGAGGCTGCAGAAAAGTTCTTATTTATTTTAAGCTAGCATTCTTCAGGGGAAGGAAGAGTCCACGTTGTTTGCTTACTCTTGACTACATTTAGAAGACAGCCACAACTGTCCAGCTTGGACTTCCCATGCACGCCTAAAAAGCAGACATTGCACATCAACCTGCTCACCCTACGAAAAAAAGATCTGACTGCATGATAACCCAAGCAATAAAGCTTAGCAAGAAAACACTTGAGAATTTGAAAAGAACAGAGGATATTTGATACAACCTCAGCATACACTGGCTGTACAGGCTCAGACAGGAGAGTCTGCAGCTTCTGAACTTCAGCTTGCAGAGTTTTGTTTTGATCCTTGAGAACCTGAAATTTAAACATATCAGTTCAGAACTGCATGCCCAAGCTTCAGTATTTTCATAATGGCAACGAGGTAATTAAATAACACAGACATTGTTACAGTGAGTTCTTTGGAAGCCACAAGACTACAAAGAGTCCTTTCCCCATCTTTCTTGCCTTCCTGTATTAATACTTCTGTCCTTATGTTCCCAAAAGAAATTCAGCTGTTACCATCTTTATTCCCTGGCAGAGGATCAGACAGTACCAAGCGTTAAGAAATGAGAGAAACTGCGTTTTCCTCCTGAAGCAGCATCAGCAGCATCTCCAGATTTGATAGCTGCTTTTTACAAAGCACTCATCCGTAAATCCAACGGTCTAAGATCACCTCCCAGGTTCTCTTCAGCTGCCTTAACATTTATGATGCACAGCAGAGAACTGGCAGGCCAGCAGCAGAGATTTGCACAGCTCCCACGCTTCGGTCTGAGCGTGAGCTCAGGAAGAGGAGCTGCTGTACGGCAGCCCTTGCCTCCCTGCAGCATCCCCTCTCAGAATAACAGACGAAGCAGCCCTCAGAGAGGGACAGACAGACAACTCAGATGTACAATTGCTGCTCCTGGGAAAAGGGGGGGGTTCCAAGAAACAGCATGACTTTCTGCAGCAATTCACCCAGCGGACATCAGACAACTTGCAACGCTCTGTGGCACCAACTGATCACGGTAGAAGGTGCCAAAAGGAAAATCAGCCTCTTACACAAAACACTGGAGAGGTCGTGCCATTTAATATCACCGGCTCAGTGCTCTCGCTAGGAACCTTCTTGTGAATAATACGTTTAGCTTGCAGTAAAACCCTCTTCTCATGAGAGGAAACACTCAGACCCAAAGTCTTACAAGGACAACACATGCAGGAAGGGACAGCGAAGGTGAGAATTAACAAACAGCCGTTCTGAGCTCGCTTCTTCCCTCTTTTATGGATGTGGAAATAAAGGAACACTTGCTCAGGTAGAAGCATCCAGGGCAGGCTTATGTTTGGGATCTAAGACTGGAAGAAGAAACTCAAAGTGCACCAAACATGCATGTTGTGAGTACACTATAGGTTTCTACAGGATCACAACAACCACCATCTGCATTTACGTCCCTGCTCACTTCCTAAGAATTGACGGAATTGCTGCCAGCTGATTTTTGGCCATTACAGAGCACCAAGCTGATTTCAGCACATAACCACCCACAACACCTCTCAGGTCTTTTTCCACTCTAGGGAAGTTCAGATCATTCCTCATCATATTCATTTTCAGCCCCTCACCTGCCGTTTTAAAACACTGCACCACCTTGAAAGCCCCCCTGCGACCCCTGGGAGTCAACAGCTCACACAAGGTAATCAAACATTATTTAACATTATATAAACCTGTCCCTTCTTCCCACTCCCCTTTCTCGATTGCTTACACACCCAGCACACGTCTCCCTGAAGGTTCAGATGATAGCTTTATTGTGAAAACCAATCATCTAAAATCCCATTTTGTTACCTATTCTTTTACCAGCTATTAACTGTGGGAACAGTCTTCTCTCTCACTCTGACAACTCAGAGAAACTACAGGCCTTGCAAGGGACTCACATCAAAACATCTTCAAAAATGCAACTTCAATACGTGAACCAAGTTCACTACTTGCCCGCTAACAGCTTCAAAGACCTACAGGAGATCCATGAGGCACGACTTCTAGAAAAGCCTTGCTGCCTTGGCCCCTATCCACCTGCTCTATTCATCACCAGCAAGCCTCCCAACATGATATGAGATTCAGACTGAGTGATCTTTTTCACCAAAAGCAGCAGAAAAACAGCACTACCCAACGTGGGTTTTGAAGGAGTTAGACAACTGAGGCATCAACTTTCACGGAAAGTAGTTCTAAAGCTAAAGTTCAGAAGAAAAAGCCTAAGGTGGCAGAGAGCAAGGAAGAGTTAAGTTGATCTTTGTGTACACCACTTAGAAACAAGTAGCAGCTCTGCTTTGCAGACCCCAGATGGCAGAACTAAAAGCTTTGGCAATTTAGCTTCTACCTTATGAGAAACGATTTGGAAACCAGCAGGAGGAAAATAAGCATTTTTACACCTACACTGACAGAAAAAAATTACAAAAAAAAAGATCTGACAGCACGATAACCCAAGCAATAAAGGCTCCCACAAAGGACTTGGAAGTTGCACTAGAAGGTAGAATGTAGAAGAAAATGCAATGATTTTTATTGAACAGCCTCCTCTTCCACACTTCTAAGACCTCCCTCTTCACAACTGTAGACACTGTTTGACTTGAATTGCGTCTCTCACTCAGCTGCACAGTCTGTCGCTACTACTCCGATACCCCACAGTGCTCCTGCCTTGTATAAAGAATGCTGTAACACAGCTTAACACCTGAAAGTCAGCTCTGTTTCACAAATCAACATCATATGAACTGCTCCACAACCTCAGAAGTCTGGAAAATTTGCTGTCAATAAGGACAAGGGTAGTTACTCTGTATCTTACCTTGAATTCTTCTTTTGTGTTTGCAGTCTGCGCAAGTTCTTCTCGAAGCTGCTCTTCAAGAGTTCTTATTTTGTCATCTTTGATGTGAATGCTGAGACACAGCAGAACAGTTTAATACATCTTACAGAAAGCATCAATTCAAAAGAATATAAAAAACTGATAAAAATTGTTTATCAAAATGCCAGAGCCATTTATTTACCTTTTCTGCATCCTTTCTAGTTCATGTGCAGCAGCAGCCTAGATATAAAGAGGATTAACACAGACTTAGGATACATCACATGATTCAATCAACCTTTCATTCCACAATATTAAAAAGCTAGAACAAGTCATTTGGCCTCTCAGCACATGACTCACCAGCAAGAGTGAAAGGGGTAAGCTTGTCGCTATGCACTTTTACACCACCAATACATACCAGGCAAGCATGCAATTACGAAAGGGAAGAAGATCTGAAAAGGATTCATTTAACAGCCAGGATTTTCTCTAATTAAACACAGCATTTCCACCTCCGTAATGCACAGGCCACGCAGCAGTAGCTGGGGAAAAGGCATTTTGTTTGGTTCTAAAAATGCTTGTTGTGAGGGAAGGTTTTCTGTATAGTCTTGGTTTTTGCTTTTCCAGATGGATGCTTATGAGCCCTTCGTGCAGTTGCCAGGCCTGCATATTCAACCACAGTTGTGTCTGCTCCTGTGCAACGTCCTGCACTTTGCACACCTGCAAATCTTGATAAACCTAACGAGCAAAATGCTTCCCTAACTTGGCTGTCCAAGTAAGAAACAGATGTAGCTGGTGAAGAAGGGAGGACAAGAAGCAGGCCTCTGACCAGGTACAAGAACTCCAGGAAATTACATATTAACCCGATTCTGAAATCGCACACCCTTAAGGGGCCTAAGCACAGCTTGCTCAAAACAGCAGATCTGTCCTTTGCATTTATGACAAAGTAGACAGCGGGAAGAGAATAAAATGAAGTCTTAAATGAATCCAACAGCCATTTTACCTGCTCGTTTGTAAGAGCCTGTAACTTCTGTACTTCTGATTTCAAGGACAGGTTCATATTCTGCAATACCTGAAGGAAGGAAGAAGAAACATTTGCATTTTTCACACAGATGGTCTTTCAAGCACGTCCACACTTCAGTGCAAAATATCCCCGGTCGCTTTTTGTGGTAGTCTACAGGTAATAACAAGGAAAAGCCTCAACCTTTGTTATGAATGACTTTCCAGCATCATGCATTGGTCTTGCCTGGAAGAGCAAAGATCAGCAGACTTGTAGCCAAAGGAGCTGGTTCTAGATCGAGACAGCAGCAGCCTTGCAGGCTTCATTTCATATGCACATCCAGCGAGCCTGTCCCTCTACCAGCTGGCATTTACACATTCTTTTATTATACCTTGAGCTCTTCCTCCTTGCTGGTTAAATTGGCATGTTCGTTGCCTAATGAGTCCTCCATTTGCTTGAGCTGTTTGTCCTTTTCTGCAATCCTGTACAAATGAGAAGTGATGACTTATCAGTACTAAAAGGCCTTGGATGGAAGCTCCGCATGAAGCATCAGGCTAAACACAAAGTACATGCTGGCCCTTCGGTCCAGCTCCTACTCTCTTTCCTGCTGACAGCATACTTTCAGTCCAAAAGCTTTTCCATGCTTTTTAAATGCCTTTTGCTTGCCAAAAATTTATGGGATGTTTCCTAGCTCTGAAACACGGCTACCCCATCTCCCAAAGGGAGAAATCTCCTGGCACAGCAATACAGCCCGAATACAAACATTCTCATGGTCACGCACATTCCTGCTCGCTGCAGATCCCTGCACATAGGCAGCAGCAAACAAGAAGAGTCACTGCTTTCCATGCAGCAGGGACACGTACAAAGGACTACAATTCAGAAGCCAGACACAGAAGGGAAATCCGCAGGAAGCGTTTTTCCAGCTCCTAAGCAAATCTTGCAGCTAGAAAGTTAGAAGCACAGGCAACATTTCCTTGGCCAGCCCCTCCCGTATGCACTGAGCGCACACTGAGGAAAGGTGGCGTGTGTTAGAAGCCAGTGACACCTTCCAAATATCAGGGGAAATGAATGCTCACACTTTGTGGAGTTCTTCTGCCAGGACTGAAGCTGAGGTCTGCAGAAGGAAAAAAAAAAAAACACAACTGAGTAAAGCAAGTCAAAGAATCATCTTTTTCAGTGAGCCAGGAATAGCATTTTTTAAGATTTGCCTTGTTATTTTAAACTGGCACAGGCAGATTTCAAGTATTTCCTGGCTAAGGAACATTGGAAGAATCTCAGCACATATTAACATCCCTTCCCTTTCTGCTTAAGGCAACAGAAGAGAAAGATGAACCATCTTATTTGTCATTTTGCTCTTCAGCAGAATTAAAACAGCACTTGTTTCCCAAGGACTAAACCCTCTTTGGGACACTCTGCTGTCAAACCACTCAAAGAACTAAAGAGTAAAAAACCCTGCACAATGCATCAAGACTTGTGTTAGGAACAAAAACAGCAGCATAAGAACAGCAAGTGGCACCTTTTCCTCTCTGGAAAGAGCCTAATTCCTATGTGGTCACACACGTGTGGGCTCAGTGGTCTGGACAACCCCTGCACTGGGTCTGCACTCCAGAACAGGGCAGGAGGGAGCTGACACACAGGTTATCAAAAGGCACGTAAGAACCTCTGCAGGCTGCTTCGTGTCCAGTTTGGTAGCAGCTAGAGCAGAGCTTCCATTTTTATTTGTGCTTCAAACACCTGCTTATCCCTACCCAGCCTCACCTTTCTCCAAAAACCTCAGATCTCACAGAGCTCGTCCCCATGGCACCCTATAGGGCTAGAATTCCTGCACTGCCTCATCGAGCTCACGCCACATAACAGCATCAGACAGAATCAAAAGGGAACAAACAGTTCCAGTCCCACAAGATGTGTCTCCTCAGTGACCTAAACTATTTCATCAGCCCTGGTTTCCACAGCAGTATCTAGTCCGTCCCCATTTCCCCGAAGCGGGATTTTCACACACACTGCCCATGGGAGAAAAACAGCCCTGTGTTTTCACAGCCAGAAAGGCTACCAGGGGAAAGGCTTGTTCTTCCTTCCAACAGCTTCCTTGGGTAACCCAGACAAAAAAAAAAAAAAGAGTTGAATTTCCCTAGAGATTTATTTTCAAAATCCTTTAGAAGGACTGGAATAAGGGGACTAGGTCATGAAGAAGCTATAAATCCAGAGTGTCTTCCTGCACTACTGTCCTCACTCAAAAGCTTAAAGACCAAGCTCTTCAAACAAAGCCCAATGACACATTTTCAGCCTGATGTTGAATTTATTCAAACTACATCAAGCACATCAATAACTATAAAGAAGTCAGCACCCAAATGCATATGAACAGGGAGCTCATGATTGTGTCCAGTTGTGCCCACAAGAGTTGCAGCTTTTCTGAGCTGATTCCTGTGATTTAGCTCTACAGGGAGCTCAGCTTCAGCAACTCAGAAGACAAGCCCTCTGAAGTTCTACACATATTTACAACAACATTTTCTTAAGGAAATCAGTAAAAATAAAAGTTTAGAGATTAAATACAATAAGAGGGTTTGTGCACTGTGCGGGGTTTTTTGTCCTTGTTTGTTTTCTGTCACCACTGGAACCACCACTGGACTGAACAAAGCTTTATCTTGCAGCTACCATAAGTCACTACTTCTCAACCTGATGCACAAGGGAAAGGCATGATCAGGTGGTTCACATGAGGAGTGCAAAAAGACCAAAGTACCACATGAGACAGAATACATATACATGCAAAGCTACAGAGGAAAAAAAAACATTTAAAATGGTATTCCAGCCATGGTTACAAATGAAAGCCACGGCAGGAGGAGATCGGTGGATTTTTTTTCCCACCCCAGAAGGACAGCAGAAGCTTGGTTTTAAGCCAGGTTAAGAAACAATACGAAAAGAGGATGCTAACAAGTCTTCACTTTCATTATTACACATCTCACATCCAGCTACAAAGAAAGAAAAACCTGCCTTTTTACAGAAAGTTCACAACTCAAGGCTACAAAAGAAAGGGAAGAGTCCAAGAACAAGCTGTACCTGCGCTGCCATTTGTGAATGAAGCTTCTGAAGCTGAGCATTCAAAGCATCATTCTGCTCTATCAGTTCCTTGTAAGAAAGCACAGAAAAAAAAAGCAGGTTGAGATCTGCAGCTAGTCAACTTCTGCTGGTATTAGCTCCTAGTTGTGATTATGTTAGTAGGAACAGTTTAACATTTAAATGTCACATTTCTTGGAGATGCTATTTTCTTCCCCACTAAGATCAAGTGGTTTGCAGGGAAGAGTAGCAGCCTGCTCTGTGTCAGAAGGATTCCCTGCCACCACACACCCACTGGTTTCCCTAAAGCCAGGAAGGGCTACATCTCAGGTCCAAAATGGGTCCACGACGGCCCCAGACCTTCTCACAGCACTCTGTGCAAGTTCTCATTTCATGAGCTGCTAGATGACAGACTGGCACACAGTCCTCATTCTTTATTCAGTGGGAAAGCTTTGTGATAACTTGAAATGCTGCTTTGACAGACACAAAGGGGGGGGGAAATAAGATTTGTGAGCACTACCTGCACCCGCATTTGCATAGAGTCCTCCTTCGTAGCTCTCTTTTGCTCATTCTCCATCAGCTGCAACATCCTCTGCTCCAGCTGCTGTTTTGACACCATTGTATCAGTAAGTTTACTGTGCAAGCTCTGGATTTCATTGTCTTTGGCCACAAGCTTATTCTGCACATCTGCAACAGAAACATCAGGATTTAAATTCAGAAGTAAATATTTGAACTCTAGGGAAAATAACTTTTACTGCAAACAGGGAAGCTGATTAGAAGCCTTGTTCCAGCAAGCCAAAGTTCTGCTCATCAGCATTTAACTAACTTGTATCACAGCACACAATTTCCCCAAGGTGCTGAAGCAGTACTGGCTTCACCTGAGCTTTATTTAAGCTATTTACTCAACAATGCCTTAAAAAAAAAAAAAAACACACAGAAATGGGAACAGCCAGATCACTGCAGTTAGCATTATTTGGAAATTTTGTTTGATACATGCCTTGTTGTGCTGCTTCGTGTTCTGCTGTTCTTTTCCTGAGATAAGCCTGGATTTCTTCCCATCTTCTTTCTGCTTCCTGCTGCTGGACCTTTACATTGAAGACAGAGTTGATGAGAAGATGTCTAACCTTTAATTTATTTTTGAAATATTCAGAGTTCATCTCTTCAGTGCTATTCCCAAAACATATGGCAAGGAAGAAAAGTTGTTCCTTGTTTCCATTAGAGCACATCAGAGAGACAGAGTGCCCTGTAATCCTCCTCCTAGGACAGTTTATCCTATTAATTTGAAAGGCAAATTGTGAACAGAATTTCATCACAGGCTCTTAACAGGATGACTTCTGTAATATGAAAGTGTAGCATTTTTGCCCTGCAAGTTCAGAATTAACACTAGAAGCCAGACTAGCCATGTATCACACAAATCCACATCTTTTAATTAAAAGATGTCTCAGCCGTAGATACAAATTCTTCACCTGCAAGGGCAGGTGAGGCAGATAGAACTTCTGGTAACCAAGATTTAATTGCAGATACAAAAAGAAGTAATGAGCTCTGAATCAGCATTCTCACCTGAAAACACCATATTTCTCTTCTGAGAAAAAAAAAAAAAGGCATGAATACAAAGAGACCTTTTCTTCCAAAGAAAATGAAAAAGATACATCAAAACATTGGCAGACTGGTTTTTGAAGTCTTTAGAAATACATTTCTTTAAAAATTTAGAAGTTCATTGAAGCCAAATACTTAGTTTCAAAAAAATCTAATCTTGCTCAAATTGCACACCCACAGAAAAAGTTCAATGCCACCAATTAAGCTTTGACTAATATATTTACTTGGGAGGGTAAGTTTCACTTCACAGTTTGTAACCACTGAAAATATGTAGTACTGAATAAAAGCGTTAAGTAAGCCCACAGGATGGCTCAGCAATTATCTGTTTTCAGGTATTTGTGTAGATAAAGAAAACGGAGATTTAGTGACCAGGAAAACAGCTAAAGTGATTCCCGCATGCCTTGCATCTGGCTCGTCTCAGGTCTTGGCTCAGATAAACCCTCAAGCACAACTCAGCAAGGCAGAGAAAAACCAAAGTCACCTTTAGCTGAGCAACTGCCTGCTCTGCATTCTTCTTCTGGAGCTCTTCTTGCTGCAACTTGCTGCTCTTCTCTCCCAGCTCATTCACCAGCCTGGCATAATCCTGGCGTAGTTTGTTCAGTTCAGCCGACTGCCTAAAAATAAACATTTTTACAGCTATTTTTACCCCCCCACAAACACACTCTCTCCAGGAAACACAGGCAATAATCACAGCTACTCAAATACCAGCATTAGGTACATATTTGCAGCCAGAGGGCTGTACTGGGTTTTAATCACACTGCTTCATCCTAGGAGAAGGATGAGGGTCGGAAGCGCAGGCTATCAGCGCACACAGCAGCTACAACCCACTGAGTCAGAAACAAAGGACAGCAAGAAGCCACAAGCAAACATTTTAAAGGAACTGATGCAAGCTGATAGGCGTAATTTGGACAGCTTTATGTAAGGAGACTCAGCTTGAGGAAAGGTCTCACACTGAAATTCACGGTGTGTTCCTCTTCTTGAAGGATTATTGAACTATAACTTACTCAGGACTATTCCTTCTGGACTGCTAACTGCATGCCTCTCTTTGGATTGCACACCGCCTTGTAGGCTCGACTTAATAATAAGTTGTGAAAGTATACGATACACTCTTCCACTTAGGGAAAGATGATGCATTTGAATAGCCCAAGATAAGAATTTTGAAAGGCTCCCGTTTCAAAGAAGTAAATAAAATGCATTTTATTTTTATACTGGCCCAAATTAAGCATTTTTCAAGGTAACTTAGTGATCATGACACTTTGTTTCTACCAGTAGGGTACCTCTAAAGCCAGGGTACCAGTACCCTCTCCTAGCACTAGTCACTGCACGACACGGGCAGGGAGCAGAACACGCCACCACCAAGTTATGCTCTGCAGTTCAGGAGGTGTTAACAGGAAGGTCCATACAGAAGCAGCATCTTGGCATGAACAACACAGCCAGAAAATGAAGTTATTGTGCCATTTCCAAGTCCTGACGGTGTTTTGACACCCTAGTCCCCAAATATTACAAATCAATTATCTGAGAGCCTGTGAAGTGTGGTTTTTGCTTTCTATAGGCAGGAGCCCCCTGGCAGCAGTTCACCTCTGGCTACACCCCTTACTGGGCACTCAGCTTCATCACAACACATTGGTTCTTGCTGAGTCAAACTGTAAGTCAAACTCACAAAGATGGAACCTTGAGATGCATTTTTGTTTCTCCAAACACCAGTGGATAAATCCAGCTGTCACCCAGTCCTATTGTTACCTGCAGCGTTGATTTTTTTTCTTCTTATTGTAAGACTGCTTTATAAGTTCAGAGCTGCTGTCCTCCCAGGAGCCCAGCACCAGCTCCTCCCCTAAAGCCACATGGAAAAGGACAGACACCCTACCAATCAGGCTGAATATTTGTGCTATCCTTCCTGTTGGACCTTACTTTTGAAAGCCCTGGCTCGATGCAGATACAAACAGGTACCTCCCCAGTCCAAAACAGCTGTGTTTCCTAGTTTAACCACAAATTCAGAGACAGCCAAGAAAATGGAAACAGAAGGAGCAGAAGCCAGAACTCTACAGGGAAAACTTAAAAACACACAGAGCTCCAAGTAGCTGCTAACATACTTGCTCTCCATTTGATTGGTAGAAGTACTGACAGCATCTCTCAGGATACCATTTTCCTGCTTCAGGTGGCTTATTTCTGCCTCCATCTGCTCACGGAGTTGCTGGAACTGAAGGGAAGAAAAGATCAACTCACAGCAGATATAACTACACAGTAGTTTAAGTAAATAACATCAAGTGTTTTTTGGGGAGAGGGACAGTTTCACCTCCTTTCACAACACACACCCATTCCTCAAACTATGCAAATCAGCCCCGCTTGTTGAATAAAAGCGCTTTCGTTTTATGCCAGCATATCATGACATTTGTTTTAAATGGTAAACAAGTATTTCTTAGGACGCTGATGACTCGACTGCGTAACTTTAGATATTATCAATAACTGGATATCAGTTTCTCTTTTCCTAAGGGAACTAAAATAATCCCACTGTGAATTAACATTAGAAGTCAAAATCCTGAAACAAATCAGAAGTTTTAAATAACTAAAAATATGCAGGTTATAGCATGTAAACTGCAAAAGGCTAGTCATCTAATACCCTGAAGTCAAGACTATGAAAGAGATCTTTAGGCAATATGCTTCAAATGCATTTCTCTAGCACAATGTGAGGCAGGGAGAAGCCCCGATAACCTACAGCTGCATCAAAACAGATCAAACATGATCAGAAGACAAGGTACAAAGGAAAAAAGAATGGACTTTGCATATCCAGATGACAGCACAGCTGGTCTTAAAACCCAACAGCCTGCTCTGAAAATCCTCAAGCACACACAGCATGTCATACTTCGTTCTTCTACCAATTGCCAGTTCGCAGATACAGCTGACATCATTTCCAAGACCTAGTTTCTTCATGACTGACCCATCAATGAGGATCTCGTACACAAAGAAGTCCAAACAAATGTTTGCATAACCGCCGCAGCAGGAGACAGCAGGCCCTTGTAGGGCAGCCACATCCAGTTCAGCACCAACACATGTAAAAAGCTCTCCCCTGGGCATCTGCAGGACTGGGAGGTTCTTTAAGTGTTTGCTTTGTGGGTTTAAAAAAAAAAAAAAAGACACACACACACACACAGATGATCCCAACAGAAGCGGGGGCACATGCCCTGCGCAACTGGAAGCTTTGACAATTAAGGTTCAGCTTCTCTGCAACGCTATGAAGCAGCAGCAGGGGGAGCAGAACCAGAACACCAATTCCTCTGCACACCCTTCCTCCAGCTTTGACTGCTGCAGCCCTGTTCGTAGAAGTCGCGTCTTGGTGCCCAGACCTCCTTCACCCTCCCCAGAAAGCGATGAGACCCTCTCACTATGCAGTTTCTTGTGTAGATGCACGTCAAAGAGCATCTGCTCTGGAGAATGTGGTTCTGCTCCAAATCTGCAGAGATGGCACTCTGAGTGCCGAGATGCAACAGAAGAAACAGTATTGAGGCTGGAAGTTCACATGCTAGCCTTGATGCTGTGACATCTATGTAGGAAAAAATACTAGAACGTCACATCTAAGCTCCTGTCAGTTGGTATAGAAGGGAACATTTTTATTAGAAAATCACATCATTTTTTTTAATCCAGTGAAAAACTCTGGTGAGGTTACTCCGTTATTATACAACTTCAGAAGAGGGTAACAAGGGTCTAAAACCAAAAAGAATGCAAGTGCATGCCCTGCAAATATTTTCAGCGCTTTCCCAATCAATTATATTTCTTGTATATTAACTTGTCTAATCACTCTGTGCTATGATTTAAAAGTGTGATTTATCAGCTGCTAAATGATCATGGGGGTTAGTGTCTCTCTGAAGTTGAGCATTTCAATGAGATTTCACACTTAATTGCTTAACATTTCAGCAAAATACCACAAAGCAGAAAGAACTGGACCAGAGACAAGCTGACAAGCACTGGTCTTTCACAGACTACGATGCAGTCACCTACAAAAAGATCTTGTCTTTCCTTTAAGCCATGAAACTGCCATGAATTTTCCTACCCTCACGCAGACGGGTCACACTACCAGCTAGCAGCACACTGCACTCAGGGCTCTGGGTAACAAGTGAAGCCAGTTTCTGTGGAAGCAAACAACAGACACCGCATCCTTTGCTACAGCAAAGGTCTCTCAACACTGATCCGCTTGGGCATGAACTTGGAGTCAAACAGTTCAGGTAAAGCTTTTACCTTCATCTTCATCTGCTGGGATTCTTGGTAGCTAACATGGATTTTACTCTGAAACGTGCCGTGCTCCTTTTCCAGCGTGTTGATGCGTTCTCTCATTTTTGCTGTAAGCAAGCCATTCCTCTCCTTTTCTGCAACCAGCTCCTTGGGTGGGAAATCAAAGGAAAAGGGGAAGAAGTCACCTACTGCTCCCTTCTAGAGCCCAACAGACATGACGTTTTACGTTTAGAAATGTATAAAGTACACATCAAACCACAGCCAGCATCATTTACTCTGAAATTACAGTATTACCCCTGACCAAGCTTTCAGTACCTTCATGAGGAGTTCAGATCAGCATAATTTCACATTAAAAGAGCTTTGCCAATTTAAACAATCTTCTGTCGTCTGATACCTAGTGAGTTTGGCCAGTTTATACACGCAGAGTCCTAACAATTAAAGCCACAGAGCAGACCTTGGATTTTCCTCCCAAGCACAGCAAAATGGAACAAGTCAGATAAACTGCGGTGAAACTACGAAGCATTTCAGAGCACGATTGCTTTGCAGTAGGTTGAAAGGCAACATTGGAAACTGTTTTGCCAGAGGAGATGGGCTATTAGTGCCCAGCAACAGCCAAACAGAAGTCCTGAATCCCACCAGCGTGACGCCACATTACAGCTTTCAAAATGAAAATGCACATTTCTATTTGGATTAATAATTTATTAGCCAGGAATTCAACCTGGACACCTCAGAAGCCCATAGAGCTGCTGCTCTGCAATCTAAGAGCACTTGCCGTAGTAAGCAAAGACACTAAGTGCAGCTTTCAGCAAGCCCCAGTCACTGACTGAGGTATTTGCAGCACCTCAGCTTCAGGTGCCTCCAGCTGCACAGCTCCATGCAGCGCCAGAGGTTTCTCCAGAGGAGATTCAAAGTGCCTGCATTTGGAGTCAGCCTCTCTTCTCACAGCACATGGAGCCCTGACGCGTCATTTAAGTGCTTTAAATCGTTAGCCTGAATACCTTCCATCTCTTCAGAGTAATTACAGCTTTTTATACATTTTAATTTAAATAAAAGCTTTGGGGTTTTTTTGAGCCAACTAACTAGCTTCAGGAAGCTGTTTCTCCCAGACTGAAATAAGTGAGATGAGTTCCCAAGCCTGTGTTCAGAGACATTTAGGAACTTAAGTCACACCAAAAGTTTCGAGTCACTTCTGAAAATACACCTTAAACATCTTGACACAAAGCCTTCTCAAATGTAAGCATCGTTGTATTTGCACCCACTAGGATGCAACAAGAGGAAGGGCACCCGGGCATTTTCTAGCTTCCTTCTCCACCAATTTCCACCACCCATCTCCAGCCCTCAGAAATCCACGCACCCTGCCAAGGCAGTGCCAGAGATGCTGGCAAGATGAGCTGCCACCCAGCTTGGCTTTTGCCAAATAGCGCAGAAGTCAGGCACCTCTTGCTCTCGTTCATCCTCTCCAGTTATCGTTTGTATCAACACCCCTCAGGGACACCTCTGTACCTTCCCCTCAAAGTCCCTCCATAGCTTTTGAGTGCCTTCAGAGGAACACTTTGATTAGAAAGTAAGAGTTTTGTGTCACTTGAGCTGAGCTTTGTCCCTTGTTCACCCTCACGATGTAGCACTGCAGCAGCTTTGCTTTTACCTGCTTCCTCCCAGCTTCCAGGAATGCTCATTTATTTCTCCTTCTCCCTTTCCTCCCACAGCCTAAATTGCAAAAGCTAACAACGTTCCCCACTTGTCTGCAGGTCCTGCCTTGCCTTCACAAGCACCGCTTTGCAGATTTCCACCCCCCACCTTCCTTCATCAGCTTCTCCCACACCCAGGCTCCTTCTCACACTCCCTCTGCTTCTCAGCCAGCCAGCTTTCCGTGCTTCGTTTCTGTCCCACAGCCTTCCTGGTTCCAATGCCAGCCTACTTCTGAGTTACCCAAAACATAAGAATCTTTCCCCCAACAAGTCTGATTTACTACAGCATCTGCACAACTCCTTCTACAGTAACTACTTCCCTTTGAAGTCTTCCTAATAAAAATAAAGTTTCATCAACTGGTCTGGACAGTGGCGCATCTGTAACTAAGTCTAAAATTATCAGAGCTGCAACTCTGCTAAGCAGAATCTAAACTTTCTGCAGCTTCCTTCATGAAGGAACTGATGATTATTGTGCCTCGAAGTACACTCACATGCAAATGCTAGAATACGTACCGAATTAAAAACTGCAATGCAAAAAGGTGGTTTATATCTGTGTCCACAGAACTGTGTTATACTCACGAAGGAAGTGTTTGCTTTTAGTAATCTTTTGAGAAGAAAAATAATCTCATCTTTAGAGTCTCAGTAAGTGAACTATCTGGGTAAACTACTGGAAGACAACCCTGCACAAATATATTAACAGCATCATAAAAACAAACAGTCTTGGTAAGTTTTCCCAATATAAGAGATTTTACCTTTTAATTTAGACTAAGCAAGCCAGCATCTGCCTGCTGCTCGTTCTCCAAGCCCCTGCTACTATCCCATAGCTCTGTACGCAAGAACCTCTTCACATTTACCTGGGTGAGCTGCTTGCACTGTTCCTTCGCGACGGCTGCCTCCTCCTTCACCGCAGCGAGCATTTTCTCTTTGTCTTGCAGCTGATGTATCGCTGCAGCCGACTCTGCCTTGCTAGCCTGCAGCAGAAGCACACACAAACGGTCATACATGCCAGGAGTACCTGCACAGCGCACCAGCAGGCAGCAGAACAAGCCCGAGAGGAAGAAGCACCCTATCCTGCCCCTGAACACTTCATCCGTGCGGCACACATGGCACGGGCACCCAACCCTGCTGCTAATGCATCCCGCAGCACCGATTTCATTAGACCAGGAAATGCATTTTCCAACGCACTGAAACCAATTAAGAGGATAAATGGGCTCTTAAGGTGCTTCCGCCTTGGAAGACAGCCGCTTTGGTGGCACTGGGGAAAACAAAGAACAGCCATTAGGAGAAATAAAGGAAAACAACACCGAGATGCTGAATCATTCAATAATTGAGCTTGGAAAGGACTTCTAAG
Organism: Stictonetta naevosa; assembly: GCA_011074415.1. Taxonomy (NCBI): domain Eukaryota; kingdom Metazoa; phylum Chordata; class Aves; order Anseriformes; family Anatidae; genus Stictonetta; species Stictonetta naevosa. Next base: position 50,450,494 of record CM021701.1, read on the forward strand.
ATCACCCAGTCCAACCCAGGCTGAAAGCAGGTATAATCCAACTGGATTAGGACTACAAACAACCTCCTGAAGCCTCACTACAAAGGGAAAAGGGAATGTTCATCTGCTCTCTCCTTCCTCTTAGCAGGAGAGCCTCCAGTTGACGTGATCACATCTCCGCTGGGGAGGACTGCAGACAAGTTTAGAGATGCTGCAGGAAACCGAGGCAGGGGAACAATCCCTGCAGCCCTGCCATTTGTTCTCTGCTCTGAAAATGAACTGACTGCCATGGGGGGGGGCAAACCCAAATGTTTGGGCTCAGACTCCACTCAAAGTCTGGTCATGGAAGAAGCAGAGAGGAGCCTTAGTCCCACAAACCCACCCTGAATTTACTTGGAAGCTCTCCTTTCATGGCACTGTTTCTGCTGCGTACTTGTGGTGGAAGGGAAAGGTTAAACAAACACTGAGAAAATTATTTTTTCCAAGCTTCGTTCATGAACTAGTCAAGTGTTTTCATCAGTATACAGGGAAAACTCTGAACTTAGGCTTCTTTCCATGAAGTCTGAAGGGTCAGGCAATAACCTAGATAGGAGGTACCTGAAACCCTTCAAAAAGCTTCTGCACTGCATACATACACAAAACACACTGACAGTGCCTTGCAGGAGCTACAAAGGAAAATATTCGTATTTCCACCTACAGAAATTAAGGTTTATTGGTTTTATATAAAACAAGGAACCCATTTGGGCCACAAAGGTTTAGCTTTAACACCAAACCTTTCTTTAAGGGAAACAAAAAGAGCAAGCAAGCTGTCTGCTGTTCCAGACAGAACAGGTGATTCCACTACAAGCGGATTTTCAGACAAGCAATGAAACAGGGGCCTACTGTGAAGTATCCATCCCTGAAGGTTTCCAGGACCCAGCTGGACAAACCCCTGGACGACTTGGTAAGAATACAGCGTTGATCTTGTTTTGAGCAGGAGGCTGGACTGACTACACGGCCTCCCAACGTCCCTTCCAACCTGAGTTATGTGATACGCTACTGCGTTGCCTTAATTGAACCGACACATCCAGGTCTGCATTTCTTTCCTGACACCACATCTGCAGAAGAACAGAAGTGCAAGACCAAGTGTGACAAACGGGACGTTACAAGCACAAAGTACGGGAACGTGTTGTGGAAGAGAGGAGTAGATATATGCAAGGTATTGGTGGTCACCGTTCCCTTCTGTCTTGATACAAAGATTACAAAAGCCAAAAAATAAAGAACCACCAAGCACTGCAACAGGTTGCCCAGAGACGTTGTTCAATCCCAGTCCTTGAGGGTTTAAGGCTAGACTGGATAAAGCCCTGAGCAGCCCAGGCTGACTGTGGGAATGGCCCTGCTTTGAGCAGAAGGCTGGACTGCAGACCTAGTGAGGTCCCTTCCAATCTGAAGCATCCTAAGATCCTAGAAGGATATCCAGAGCAGTCAGAGTACTAGAATATATAAACTTACAAGAAATCCTACAAAACACAGAATTAGCTGGTAGAATGCACAGCCACACATTGCTTTTTTTTTTCCTTAATTTCTACTATAGCTTATCCTGTTTACGCATTTGTGAAAGATTTGTGAAGTCACCAGATAGCCTTCTCCAATGCCAACACACGAGAGTGAGCAGCAACAGCAGCCCTATGCTATCTACCTTACGTTTCATGGCTGTGCCCACCCTTTAGGGGCAGTTAGAAGCCACCAGCCTGGCTAGGCAGACCATGGGATGGCAGCATGCAGCTATCCAACAACTGCAAAGCAAGCTCAGACCAACTGGAAAAAAGTTCTCCAAAGACAACGCAGAATTCACAATGAAAACATCGTTTCTCCAACTTCTGAGTATTTAACAGCTTTCTCTCCCCCATGCCCGTGGACATTCACCTTTTGTAAGACATCATGAATTGCACCGGACTTTTCCTTCAACACCTCTACTACACAACGGGCCTCGTCTTCAGTGAAGATCATGTTCTTCATGGCCATTACGAAGTCTTTAAATTTTACTTCAGCATTTTCTGCAACACAGAAGGGAGGATATATTTACTTTGGACTCCGTACAGAATTATTTATTTTGCCTTGAAACAGCATGTGATGGGGTATCATTACGCATTATATTTAATTTCAGTCTGAAATGCCAAGAAGCAAGAGGTCATGAGGATTCAGCAAAAACAACATCTCCAATTTAAATCTGATAACAATCTGCCAGCTGACAGTTTTGGGAAAAGAATCCCACCGCTTTGTTTGTACAGTTGGTAACATTTATAGCATCACTACCAAGAAGACAAAGCATAACACAGATTTTTTGGGGAAAAAAATAGCATGAATGTGAGAACTTGTAGAGTTCTTCCCAGTGTATTATGACAGTAATTCAAACTGAGCTCCCAATTTAGAGGGCAGCCTGGCTCCAAAGGCAATATGCAGATGACAGCGTAATGAATTTAAGAAGCGGCGTATTTCTGATTACAGTGCATGGAAACCAGGAAAATATTCCATCAGTCTCAGTTTGGAAATGAACTTCTGCAGCAGCAGACAAATCAGTAAGATCCATATTAATCGCTGATTCCTTCAGTGTTTCAAAAGACACAAACAGACAAGCACATTTCAAATCAATCATGCTCTTAGAGAAACAAAATCATTTTTCATTAACAAGCAGGATGCACACAAGTCATTAGGTGGCCCCCTAACTTAAGGAAATGGAAGCACAAGACTGAGGCACCCAGTATCTGTCAAATATTCACCACTGCATTAAAATCTGTCAAGGGATTGGAGGGGGAAAAAGCAACAGAAAAAGCCTTTAAATAGTGCTTGGTTCACAAAACATCCCACAGAGCATGGAGAAGGGGCCGGCTTTCTCACCAGGTATTGCTAAATGCTCCACCGACACCAAGCCACAAGGCAAACCCAAACCTCTCCAGAGATTAAAATATGAATGAAAAAATGCGAAACAAACTGCTGGCGGTACCAAGCCCCTAAGAGAAATTATTGAGCATAAACTATTGAACAACAGTCCAGGGAGGTGGGAGGAAGCCCTGAGGAATTCTAGCACATCCTCTCCTAGTCGTAAATCCAACTTAGCCTTGGCCACAGCCTTCAGATCACGTCGTTGCTGCCCTGACATCAGTGACACTGTTGCCAGGAATATGCCAAAACCCTGAGAGCAGAGCCTGGTTTGCTGGGAGCCTGCTTGGCTTGGACCAGGCTGAGCCCCGCGCTCCCTGAACACAGCAGGAGCCTTGCCCTTGCACCCAAGAAGCTTACAGTGAGAATACGGGAAGATTTCTATATCGGGAGGGCAAATCCCAGCTGACACAGACGAATTAGAAGCTCACATAGAAGGTTACAGCTGGCGAAGGAAATGAGAAGGGACAGGTGCACACGAGAGGCTCTGATGCCCCACAGCAATTAACACACAGCCGTTGAGCTGGAAGCACAAGAGGAGCCTCAGGCAAGTGGGAATCCAGAGGTACCACAGAGAGCTGCCAGGAAGTTTTCCAGCATGCATTTTAGAATATAAGTCTAAAACCAGAGTGCAGTGAATCACCAGGCAGACAATGTGAAGAGCCAGTCCTCCGAACAGACCTGAACTGGGGAATCGCTGCTCAGACACCTGCCTCTTTCTGCCTGCCTACAAATTGAAGGATCTCACCCCATAACTCGGGAGGCCTGGCATCCTTTGAGCAGGTCAGTGAGCTATTTTGAGGTCTCAGGTTAGGACACGGCGCTCAGGGGTCACATCAGGCCTCCTTAGGAGAGCAGGAAGGAAACTTCCCTCTCCTAATTCCAACTGCATTAAAAGGAAAATTCAGCATCTTGGTGGACACCACCAGATTCAAACTCCAGGGGCAATTTCCATCAGGTAACCCTGCGCTGCACACATATTTGCTAGCTGGCTAGCTCAAGGCAGCTTTAGAACAGCACTGGAGCATGCAGGCTGCACTCCCAGGCACAAGCAGACTCCAACAGCCCGTGCTTGGGATTCCAGCACTGTTACCGATACCTAACCTAGCCACTGTACAGCTAGGGAACAGGAAACAAAATGTTGGCAAATACTAAGCCCCTAAGAGAAATCATTGAACATAAATTAGAGAAGAATAGTCCAGGGAGATGGGGGGAAAGCACTGAGAAATTCTAGCGCACCCTCTCATGCATCTGTGTGGTCTGTGATCACCAGTTTGCTCGCTGTTAGGACACAAAAGCCTACAGTCAGCACTAAAAGGATTCAGATGAAGCAAAGTCCTTTCAGCAGTGCCAAAAACAGGGCATAAGTGAGCACAGACAAGAACAGTGTCCTGCAGCCACAAGTGTTCTCCTCAAATCCTTTCTTCCTAGCAAATAAGAAAAGATTCCCCTCCCCACCAGCACAGCATACTCTCCCTGTTCACAGTCTGATGCCCAAAGCAGACAGCGTTATCATTTTCTTACCTTTATCAGTTTCATTCTTCATTTTCTTGCCACTGCTCTTCTGGATCCCCTCATTCACATTTTGTTTCACTACTTCAACCACTTCTCTCTTCTCTAAAGTGCCAGCATCAGAATTATCCATCAAAGGAATATATGTGGTTGCTTGAATAAGAGGTTCATCCACCAAAACTGTAACCAAAAGTCCACGGGGTGGGTTAAAGCTTTTTAATAATTAACTCCAATATACAGAAAAGGTGTGTAACACATTAGTGAGATGGATTACAGCATCTCTAATCCCAATAGTTAGCTATATTAATAACCTTCAAAGCTGAACTCATTAAAGGTCTCCAGGTAAATTTGTTAAATAAAGGTCTCTAATGCATAAGAATTTAATGGCCCCAATTAAACTTATATTTTCAAAGCCGCCTTTTAGCATTTTAAGAAGTAGCAGAGAAGAACCTTTACGTTTTGATTTCAACTTCCCTTTTTCATTGAAGTTGCATACAGCATGGTTTGCTGTAGAGAGAGACTGGTTTACCATGGAGACTGGTTTACTGCGGGCTGCGTATAAAAATGCATGCAGCATCCCTGAAACACGAGTACAGTAAGTCTTTTGTTCCTGTTCTGTTAAAAGCTAGTGCCTTACTGCCAGCATTTTCACCCAGATTACATCACCAGCGACCTAAACCACTTGGGCAGAACATGTGGTAGGGGCAGCAACCAAGCTTATTTCACATGCAGACTCGGCTGCACTAAATAAAGATCTCTCATCTGTCAGAGCAGGCTTCAGGCACCATTCACATTCAGAGAGACACCCAGAGGTGCTGACCGACCTCAGTCGCCGTTCACACAGCACTGAATCGACGTGGTGAGAAACAGCCTCTGCCCAAGGAACTGCTCGGTCTGCGCTGCTGAGGTAAAAGCAGGGAGGGGAGAGGAAGAGCAACGGAGCAGGGATGACAGAAGGAGCCAGTGACAGAGGTGGATTTGGGGGTTTGCCCAGTGCACGCTGCCTGAAGCATGTGAGAGATTTTGCACAGAGCCACGACGCAGCAGGGAAGCTCCCTGACCCACCCAGCCCAGCTGAAGGCTGATGGAGAACAGATGCCATGCAGTGGGCCAGAGAGCGGAGGGAAATGGGTGGGATACGAGATTTCAGGCATCAGCGCAACACAAATGTGTCTTCCTGGCTGCCAGAGAGCCAGCTGGAAAATGCTTCCGCATTCTGCCTGCCCTTAAGGAGGAAAACAGGCCAGATGGACCTTCCATGTAACCTGCCAGAGCCTCTCATCTTAAGCAGCAAGCAAACACCTGCACATACATGGCAAGCACTGAAGTGAAAGAGGTTTCCTCTAGCAGAAATACCCAACATCCAGTTCAGTTAGCATCCTCATTTCTTACTTTACTTCCTCCCCTTATCATCTTCCCCTCATTTCATTCTCTTCCCCTCCAAAAGCCTGTCTAGTATCTGTGAGACACTCACTGGTGCCAGTCTGACCTGACCAAAACATAAAGGAAGCACGGTGACCGACACCATTTACTCCAGGAGCAGTCCACCAGCTTCTTCATCGCTGTCCCAGCGAGGAAGAGTTTTGAGAAGCTAACAAGGTGGCCTCACAGGACTTCGTGGTCACGCTCTTCCCAAGTGCCCCAAACACAACAGCATTCATCGTAAAAAACCGAAACACAGAGGCAGACTGAGCCAAGAGACGAGAACCAGCATCTTGGCAGGGAGCGAGGGATGACGAACAGTGAAGGCCTTGACAGCGAAGATGAGCAGTTTATGTTGGAGCAACAGCTAGCTAACAAAAGGACAGTAAGAGAGGAAAAAGCAATTGGCTAAAAAAACAAACAAACAAACAAAAAAACCTGCAGTCTTGTTTGGGGCAGATGACTGCAGCCGTTAGAGACGTGCCTTGCTCAGAGCCTGGTCAGCTTAAACTCTATGTCAATATTTTTCTCCTCAATTCAAGTGTGGATGTGTGGAACCAAAAGGCTCAGAGAGGTGGAAGGTTCACAGAGGCATCCCAGTGGTACTCATTCATAAAAAACAGTCTATCAGGATTTTTCCTACCTTAAATCCCTGCTTTTTCAAATTAAGAAAGTTATTCTACAGGTTTCTTTCCCAAAAGGAAGGCGAAAGAAAGAAAAAGGTTGAATTGTCAGGCACGTCTGAGCTAATAAGAAACCCTTGGTATTCTCACCATTATCAACTTTCTGCTTCTTCGCAGAGACTTTCTTCTTTCCTGATACATTTTCTTGCTTTATCTCCTGGTGGAGCAGGACGGGGTCTTGTTTTTTGGCAGGAGATGCAACAGAATCAGTCTTAGTTTCTTGATCATCTGTAACAGACAATTGAGACAATGAAGAGCATACAGAAGAGCATATTCTCATTTTTAAATCAGTGACTCTAATCACTGAGATCCACTCCCAGAAAAAAAAAAAAACTCATGTATTTGAAATGAGAACGTGAAGTTATACACACAGACAAACACACATTTCCCAGACCAGATGAGACCCCAAAGCAAGAGAAAGGTTTAGCAGAGTGAAGGGGCACAGCACCGAGTGTTTCGACAGACAGGACTTTTATCTGCGAGCAGAACACAGGCGATTAAAGTAACCTTTTAACAAACCCAACGCAGCAACAGAGCATATAGCACGTGTCACCCGTATCAGGTTCTCGTTTGCAGGATGTATTCCCCCGCCCCCATCCCCACCGTGAACCCCCTCGTGCCTTTTACACACACCCACCCAATAGCTACTGGGACTGTGAGAAGCAGAAAATAAGTGTTTCGCACTGGGGAACTGTTCTTTGTAGAAGTTGTTTCTAGAGGTGGGTGTTGTTTTTTGTTTTGTTGGTTTTGTTGGTTTTAATCTTTTGGGACAGCTTGTGCTATATGATATGCTTGTCAGAGCTGACACACCACGCAGGGTTACGGTGTTAGCTCATGCAAGCAAGGATAAAAGTTAGTTGCGGCTGCCCTCAGAACAGCCTTTGCAGACCACATTTTCATCATGCCACAGAGATTTTCGGAGAGCACCCACAAATAAGATTTGATACTGTTTTTGCCGGTAGTGGGGGCAGGTCTTCCTGCTCCCTTTTTCAGGAAAAAAATCACATCAAGCAGCAGTGTCGTTCTTTTTCCTCCCTCCCTGTAGCAAACCTGTTACACTACTCGTTATATTATCTGCAACTACTTTCACTTATTTCTGAAACTGGATTTTTTTTTTAAGCTTCCATGAATGGCCCTCCACATATTTGCAAACAGCTCTACCTACAATTTTCAGTCTGCTCTAGGTTGGATGCAGGGGCTAGATCAGTCTTCTTTTAGTTTCTGTTCCACTCCATTATAAAGGTGGAAAGAGTGGAAAGCAACTCGAAGTGCTTCTTTCTTTCAGCCACCAAACACCTTCTGGTACATCAGGCCTGCACTTCAGCAGTGATTTATTTTGCACACTCTGCTACGGGGGTTCCCTAGATGTCCTTCCTTGTTAGAGCAAGTGCTCTTAGGGCTCTGCTTTTTCATGGCTTGACATCAGAGTGCACACAGCAAACATTTAACGACTTCTTTCAGGTAATTAAAATTTTGACAGCTTGAGAGCAAAGGAGCCAAGCCACAGAGCAGAGACATGGGCTACTCCGTTTCCCTCAACGATCTCTAATAGAAGAAAGCAAGGATGGGAGGAGGAAAACCAGAGCATTGCCACCAGATGGAAAACAAGGGGGGGAAAAAAAGCAATAGCTCATAAAAAGGAAGAGGTTAGAAGTGAGCTTTGCCCCACAGAGATCAGGCAGAACGGTTCTGAGAGAGACACTCTGTGGCCTCGCAAGAAGCAGAGCACAGTTTTGGCGTTCTGTGCAAGAAGCATATGCAACGTAAGGTACCCATGCCATTTTTCTGCTTCTTCTGCCCAGGCTTCTTCTTAGATGCTGCTGATTCAGATGGTGGAGTGGGCTGTTTTGTAACAGGGACTGGTTCTACTTTCTTGCCTGAAGACTTGGATCCTTCCGACTCCTTAGTTACATGATCATCTTGAGTTGCCTTCTGCTTCTTCTCCTTCTTCTTCCGTTCTCTGACGCCACTAGATGCTTCGGCCATGCTCAAGGGAACAGGAACGACGTGCTCTTCATCCGTACCCAGGGCATCAGAGAGCTTGAAGTCCCGAGGGGTACTTTCAGAGTCAGATTCATGAATGTTCCCGTTCTGAGCTTCTTTCTTCTTGTTCTTCTTCTTCTCTGTTTTCTTTTTATCACTCTTGGCAGGCGGAAACTTTAGGTCCCTTTTCTGTTTTGCAAGGACTTCATCGTATAATGTTTCTTTCATGAAAAGCCAGAAGAAGAGGAAGATAACCGTAATAACCACAGAAGGAATGAGGATGATGAAGTAGGTAGACTCGTAAAACTCCATTGTGCTTCTTCTTAGCTATATTTATAAAAAATCTATAGGGGAAAAGAAAAAGAAACAAGAATTAGTTTTTTGACCAGGTTTTCACACTTTTTTCCCCTGCCAATAACATTGATAAAAAGCTTTGACATTGCTCTCAAGAAGCCTTAAAATTGCTTTTAATAAAGTTACCAAACTAGTATCAAGCATGGAACAACTCTGAAGTCTTTCACCATTCGCTTCAAAGCTGCTAACCTGTACAAAAAGGAACTGCATCTGCAAGGCTGATCCTGGATGAGAGCAGTTCCCTCTCCTTACTTTACTCATCTTCCTCATTCTCCCTTCTGAAGTGAAATTCAGTAAGTGAAAGCTTTTGACATCAGAAATACGAGACAGCATTTTCAGAGGCTGTGAAATAAGGACCCATACGAGTAACTTTTTTTTAACCTTTTTACCCCCCCCCCCCACCCGCCGATAAATCAAACATTGTGATTTCAGCTTTTTATCTTGTCAAGTGGGAGTTAAATTTCAACTTTTGCTCCCAGTTTTATGAAACTTTCAGAAGCGGAGGAGCAAGGAGAAGGGAGAAAGGCCTAAATGTTAGTCAACCATAAAGAACCAGGGTTTTTTCCAGAACTGCTTTTTGAAGTCTAGAACAGCTTTAAACTCATGAAAATTCCACACGTTTATAGGAAAACAGGAAGATCTGTTACTTATTTTGTGCATGTAACGGCACAGCTCAGAGCATTAAATGAATAAAACAAAAAGCAGGAATCAAGAGTTTAAAAGAAAGTCAGAATTAAGTTTTGTTTTGTTTTGTTTTTAAGAAAAAAATAAAAAAACAAACAAACAAACAAAAAAAAACCACTAGCTTAGTGACAACTCTGGTCACTAAGAACAGACCCAGATTTTTGCAGGAAGAACTCAAATCCAGACTGTTCCGAGGAACAAAAAGGCATCAGTCCTTGAAAAACACAATCAAAATTCCAATTAAGCGCACACAATTGCTGATTCACCAACTCAGTTTGAAAACTGCCACGGAAAACACACACTTCAACCCCATTTTCCTCTACACCAAGAAGAAGAGGACCCTTCAACTCAAGTGTCCCTTGGGAAACCCCTTCCCTTGGGAACGAAAGGGAAGGGATGTAACCCAAGTTGTGTCTCCCGTAACAATCTTTGTTGCCTTCTCTGTAGCCAGCACCCAACCGCAGCGTCCCCAACTCTGCCCAAATGTGCCAAGTCGGCTTCCCTTCTGTGCCACTCAATCAGCCTGGTGACGAGACATACAGCAGGATGACCCCGAAAAGGGCAGGGGGAACTGCCCCACATTTCTAAGTTTTATTAGTTGAAAGGTTTGGGGTGGAAGGGATCTTAAAGACCACCCAGTTCCAACCCCCTGCCATGGCAGGGACACCTTCCACCAGCCCAGGTTGTCCAAAGCCCCAAACAGCCTGGCCTTGAACATTTTCAGGGACAGGGCAGCCACAGCTTCTCTGGGCAGCCTGTTCCTGTGCCTCGCCACCCTCCGAGCAAAGGATTTCCTCCTTACATCGCTTGGGGTATTTCCACCATTGCTTAGAAGAAGAAAATAGACGCGCCCACTGAATGCCCAGGGACTGCAGTCCATAGAGACATTGTGCAACACAGGGAAAAGACGGCTTCTTCTTGCTTCTGAGCAGAGGGTTACTCTTAAAATACCTTCTAGTATCACACTTCAGCCTTAAACTCATCCCGTGGCTGTGCTAGAACCTGCTCTTGTAGGCTTGCCGTCCCGCCCCGTTGGGGAGAGCTCGGTGTGGAGCCTGGCTGCAGCCCCCGAGGGAAGAGTTGTTCTCTGCAATAGTTTCTGGACAGAGGGGTTACTGTGACAGTATGTTTGTACAGGGCACTGAACAGTACAGAAAGCAAGGAGTGGGAACTCTAATTTGGCTATTAAGTTATCAAAATAAACGGCTACCCTTTCAATACGCTAATTATTCATCAGTTGTCTTAACGCTAAGTCTCCTCCCAGTTTGTGTGTTTTATTTTCCGTGTGCACAGCTCGCTGGCAAGGCTCGCATCTGGAACACAGAGGGTTTCACAAGGGCCGTGAGGGAGGGAAAGCTCCTCTTTTGGGGAGAAAAAGCACAGACGGATGAAACTAAGCTGGAGCTTTCAAAGCGATTGATAAAACCGGCTTCCTGCACGAAGTGACCTAATATTAGTTATCACTTGAAGGAAACAGATCTTGAAAATTTGCCGCAGCCAAAGTCAACATTGAGTGCTTACAGGAGAAGTTAAGCCCCGAAGAAAATACGTAACGAAGCAGATTTCTCACAAATGGGATTAGGTCGATCGTTACAGCGCGTTACCGCCCCAGTTACAACACCGAACCACAAGGAGCCCCCAGCGTGCCCACCTCCACCCCGCCGACACAGGGGCACGCAGCCGGCCGTACGCTGACCCTTTCACACGTTGTGAAGGACAAAGGCACCAAGTGATGGGATGGCCATCAAGGCAAGACCAAGACGTACACAGCAACTGTCATTTTGACACTCAGAGAAACACGAGACACGGCATCAGGCACGATCCCAGCCCGACCGCTCGGCAAACTCAGGTTCATGGTTGCTTAAGCCCTGAAATATCTCCCAGCACCCCGTTAAGAAAACGAAGGCGAGAGTGTTTGTCTTTATGTTTTATCCAGAACCCAAAACGTCTTTTGAAGTTGGAGTTAAAGCAAGCCTGTTCCCGCAAAAGTTGTGTTTTGTTTGTCGAAGGGGTGTGCACGAAGCTGGGGAAACCTCCAGTCTTGCTGATTTACCTGAACGCAAACAGAAAAAGTTACAGAAAGGTTTTCAGCGTGGCTGACTCACCCCCAAAGGGAGCATCAGGTGTGGGATGGGTGGGATAATGCTCAGACCTGGTACAAATACTGAAGTTTCCACCCCCAGCCCAGATATGAGCAAGGGCATTTAAGCATCGCCCCTGGGAGCGCACCACTGGGGTCCGTGGGCAGGTGTCACAAGGCGACATCCTGCGCCACGAGGTCCTCACGAAGTGACACCCTCGCCACAGGGCAAGCAGGCAGGGGTTTGCCTCACACAAGGCTGTCCTCTGACAATCTGCAATTACTCAGCAGTTTCCTCCATTCCCATTTATCCTCCCATATTGCCTTGACAAGCCGTCTAGGAAGAGACGGAAGCAGTCTACAGGGAAAAAAAATCCTACAGTGCCCTACAAGAAACAGGACAGAGGAGCTCCTCCTATTAAACCAGAAGAAAGAGAACACTATATTAAGTTGAAAGCCTCCCTGCATGGGCTTAAATGCTCGCCAGGACTTGGTTCCACCACTCCCCCCATTCCTGCTAGCTGCAGACACACGAGATGCCCTCACACCTCTCATGCCGCCCAGGACCGGTCACTCAGGAGCAGGGGAACAAGCCACATCTGTCCCAGTCCGCACACAGGCTCTGTGCATGTTCTGTCCAACATTTTAACAGAAGAATTGCACTTTTGTTTCCCTGAACAGAGCCCGTGCCACAGAAACTGCTTCTGAACTCCAGCGCAGCGTCGCTGCCTGCACCTGACTTCCCCTGCTAGTTAACGCTGGCCTGGGTTTCCCAACACACCCCCGGCTTTCTGCATTTACCTCTGGAGTTTCACTCGGCGCAGATAGCACATTTCACGGGATATTCATTCAGTTTGGGGCCGGGGGATTAACTTCCTTGGGATGACAGAAATAAATTGCGGCTCCATCTGGCTAATGAGTCACTCGTAGCTTAGCCCCAGCACGTTACGAGCACAGCTCCTCTAAACGCCTGGGTCTCAAGATGCATGTAATCTCCGGGGATTTGTGCTTCCGAAATCAAATAGTGTTTAACGGGGGGGGGGGGACGGAAAACAGGTACCGAGGCAGCCCCCGCACAACCTTCCCCGTGATCATGGGCTTTTCTGGGCTTAACACCCAGCTCACAGCGCAGGCATCTGGCTGGCGAGGGGACTAAATAAAACCCCTCGCGTTCAAGTCACTCGGAGCACAGCAAAAAGTCTCAGAGGAGTATTTGCGTTGAATAAATTCCTCAAGGAGATAACCGTAACACTGTTTTTCCCTTAATCTGCATGCTGTTAGCAGCGCAGCTCCCGTTAGCCAGCTGCATAAGAGGATCGCCTGGAGAACAGCTTCACTCCCGAACTCGTCTTCCTGCAGGGCTCCTGGTGGAGAAGACATCCAGCAGCTTGGGCACTACAAGAGGGAACCTGTGGCAAATCAGGGTTTGGTAACAAAACGGAACAAGATTTTAAAATTCAACAAGTTCAGCCAGTGCATGGCAGCTCCGCGTCCACACGGCGGCTGGAAGCAGCTCCGGTAACCCCTGAGCATCGACCTAAAGCACGGCAGGGCTCAAGCCCTAGGACAATGGCCTGCCAGAAACCCCAAAGATGGGGTTAACCCCATTTAATGTCAGCATTGCTACGGGATTAGCAAAATCTGCAGAATTAGAACTTAATAATTAAAAGACACTAGTTAAAGCAGTGCTATGATGGCACAGGACACACAAGGTGTGTTCCTTGTGCCCCAAGACGAGACGCTGAAGGCAGCAGAGCCTCTGCAATGTGACTTTCCAAGAGGCAGGGAGTGAAAGCTGGGCTGTCACAGCAGGCAGGGATTTCAGCTCATCAAACCTGCTCCAAGCTCGTTAACACCTGGCCAACTTGAACAGGTAATCAGCGACGGGAACAGAGGGAGCCAACGTGACCCAACCGCCTCCACCTTCCTGTGCAAGGGTCACACGTTCCCAAAAACCACTGCCCTGCAAACACCAGCGCGGGACGGACTGCACCTGAACCCCATTTTAAGACAGGGCACTAAGATACTGCGTACATATCTCACCTATGTCAGGAGAAGCACAGCTCCCAGGAAGCTCACACCACCTTCTTACAGGTCACTGTTAAAGCCGCACTATTTAGATGCGTGCATGAGGCACCCACAACTGAGATCTCCATCGCCCTGCCAGTTTTGACCCAGATGGCAAAGCCTAACCCTCTTTTTTGTACGTTTCTGTATGCTTTTCAGATGCTTTTGGAGTTACACTTCCACGTTCTGCTGGCAGAAGTCCTCCCAAAACCTTGACCCGGGGGGGGAGCACAGTGACCAGCAATGCAAAGTGAGGTCTGCAATTAAATACTCACCCCGACAGCATGAGAGGAAAGCTTCAGCCACTCGAATTTACAGGCTAAACCTTTCACATACTAAAGTAACTCTTATCTGGGAAGGAGACCTGTTCAAGTAAAGCTTAACAGTGCTCGAAACCCCCTCTAAACTGTTAACAGCAAGAGGCGAAGGCTTGTCAATAAATCTTTCCACTCTCCACTTGATTACGCTGATACAATTAAGCCATTTGCAGAGCACAATCTCGGCGCTGCAAATACCCTCTAGGTAAATATTTTCCATTCCAAACGTGCCGCTGTTTGTACCATCTGTTGGGCTCTGCTTGATGTTAGTTAACAGTGACACACTATTTATTATATTCCAGAAAAGAGTAACTTTGCCTCAACAGAAGCCTTTATTTTTTTTTTTCCTCTTCCCTTTTTAAATACATTTTTAGAGTCAACACCTTGGAAAAATGCAGCGGCAGCTGATGGGATAAAACCCAGAGCCAGAATTAACTTGAGCAAAAGCAGAGCGTGCAACCTTGCATTCACCTGGGGATAAACCCTCCCTCCTCCATCCCTGAAGCCCACCCCAAAAACCACACAGACCCCTTTGGTGAAGCCTGCAGGGTTGTCGGTGCAAAGCAGCAGCACAAAGACACCGGTATCGCTCAGGACTGAACAGTCGTCAGAAAATGAAGATCCCCCAGCTCGTGCTGGGACGCGCTCTGCCGCACCGCCTGAGCGACGCGAGAGGCACTCGCACACCCAGCACGAGCAGGCAGGTTTTGGGGCACGCGTTTCCTTCTGCTGCTTCTCCGTGCAAGCCAGGACCAGATCCTCGCCAGCTCTTCTTCTTCTTGCTCACGTCTCTGTATGGGGAACTGGGGAGTGGTGCTTCTCAAACTACAAAGGAAAAATACTCACTGCGATCTCATGGACTGAGAAACCTGCAAGTAGAGATTAACGGGCTCCGATTTGGGCTGCTGGCAGCGATAGCTGCCAAGGTCACTACCACAGGATCTCCCACCAGCCAAAATATCCCCTGCTGTGTCTCTCGCTCTGTCGTGTGCGTTACATCAGAAGGTACAGCTTAACAGCAAAAAAAAAACCACTACACGAACGCACCAGCAGTAGCTGCTCTGCTGGTATTAAGGCAAGAGGAGCCGTCTGCGCACCGCTCAGCCCCACAAACCTGCTGCATCTTTTAACCGCATTTTAGGAAATGCTCAAGTTTACATTTCTAACACTCCCAAAATACTGATTTGCTTGAAAATAAACCTCTCTGTTCTCACCACAGCGCTGCTCAGCTGACTTGCAACGGGCAGCCACCAGCAAGTCACTCCTTTGTAACTTTGCAATACCACTGAGACTTGGGGTTGCCTCCTCTCTCGTGCTGGCACATCACACAAGGCCATAGCAGGATTACATCCTAAAAATAAGAGACAAAGCTACCAGATTAATAGCTGCCTGAGTTTGGATTACCGGCCTGAAGAGCAGCTTTGTGTGCCATGGGGTTTTGGAACATCCAGGGGTCCCCTGCAGCCCCAGCCTGCCCAGCAGCACGAGCCAGGCACAGGACTTGGGTCAGCAAGGCAGAGGCCCCTGAAATCTGTGTCTGGAGGGGAGGCAAGAACCAGGCCACACTGGGTTTTATTGTGGTTAATGACCTGGGAAGTTCACAGTGGTCTGTACAAGCCAAGTTGATGTGACAGTCCACAGCAGCTCGGGTTTACTACACACAGAAGCCACTTACACCCATGAAAGCCATTATGCGCCCCAACAAAGCCCTTTTGACATCTGCCTGTTGTGTAAATACTATTCCCAGCCTGCTCCCACCTGGGCTGCCCAGACAGCCCTGGAGCGCAGGCCTGCTAAAAAAAACAAGGCAGGGGAATGCTCAGCTGGGAGGGCAGCGAAGGGTCTCACTGCCAGGCAGCTCGATCCTGTTCTGACAGCACGAGTGTGGCTGTTCTCCGACGCCTGCACCTACCTGGGCTCCACGAGCTCAGCTTGATTAAAATCTCTGCAGCACGCCGCAGTTACGCTGCTGACTGCCCTGTGGTCACAAATGTGGCTCAAATTCAGAGTAAAAAAAACAATATATGAAGACATTCTCTTGAGGCTGCTACCCCCCCTTTCATCTCTAGGTGCAACTCAGCCTCCACAAGGACAGAGGAAAGCAGGTACAAGCAGCAGCTTCTCAGTACTCAGATTCCACTCATACTTTCACAGGGACCTGCAAAGAACAACAGCTGGAACAAAAGCTTGTCCCCTTTCCAGTGTATACAGTAAATACGGCTATCTAAACATACATTTCTGTATTATATTTTCTTGTTTATATTTATAAAAAGCATAAAACGAGACAGAAACAAAAGAGGAAAAGGCCTTAGCCTGGCTTTTTTTTTTTGCCTCTGCAGACTGCTGTGAAACTATGAATGGAATCCAAGAACTGGGAGGCTCATTTAAAAAACAAAACAGGTTTTATATATGAGAGCTGCAACCAGTCAAGGAAAAGCCCCAAGCATGTTATCTGCCTCTACATCGGGCTGCCACATCCCAGCAGAGCCTCGTGCACCCCGGTTTCTGGCTGGGATGAGCTCCCTGCGGTCGCAGCACCGCAGCCCGTGCCTGCTGTGTGGTGCCTGGAGTTGGACTCGATGATCCTTACGGGTCCCTTCCGACTCGGGATATTCTATGATTCTACGCTCCCCCAGCAGTCCTGGGAGGCAAAAGCTGTCCTTCGGTTTGAAGCAAGGGCAGAGCAGACGTCCTCAGAGGCAGAGCAACAGGAAAACCACCAAGATCACTAACGAGGAAGCTCTACACAGCAGCAGTTTGTTTTGGGGACACATTTCTGAAGTTTGCACATACCTGCACAAGAAGAATCGTCTTCGTTTGCTGCTTGCTTCTCCAAATGGCTGCCTAATTCAGCCCTCACCTAGCTCAGTCAATGATGTGGTCGCCTGCTCACTAGGATCTCTCCAGATGCACAAGAAATGCTGTTTTAAACCTACCACACGTCCCGCACGTCTCCAGCAGCACAGCATTTCACCAAGCTCCTCGCCAAAGCACCAGAAAGGATGTCCTGCAAGCAGCGGGGGCAACGGAGAAGCCGAGAGGCTCCGACCTTGAAGGGCTGGCAGGCGGCTCAGGGCAATGCCAGCGCAGGTCGGCGCAGCAGAATTGATTAACCTTCGTACCTCCACGCCCCGAAGGCGCAGGGACTGCCAGAGCAGTCCCACAATCGAGCCGTGTACACCCTAACAATGTCCCGCTAGGGCTCTTTGCAAAGCTCCCACCCACGGTGAAGGAGGTCTCGCATGAACTTGGGGAGGGGGAGGCAAGGCGGTAGGAGGCAGACAACGAGCCTCGGAATAAACGAGGGAATTTGGAAGTTTTCCTGCAAGAATAAATCACATTTCCTAGTAAAAAAGTATAACTTGGTTCATCTTAGAATTTCTTTTCCCTATAAAAATAAATCAAAGGTATTTTTAGTGTGAATACCGTAAAAGCAACTTTATCCAGACTTATTTTTAAGTGTGCGTTTAATGGATGAGAGCAGAAATCATCCTCTGCCAAGACAGGTATTAGCCCAGGAGAATCTATTTAGCATAAGATTTCTTAACCATACAAAGATTTCACTTCAGCGTGTGCCTGCAGTTCTCTGCCCTGTTTCAAGAGGAACAAAGGAAAAGGAAGTGACTAATCAAAGCACCAGCACATTAATACATTTTGGTACGTGGAAAGGGAAAATTGTAGCGTGTATTTTTAACATTCCCAACAGGAGAATGCGCTCCCATACGTATGCCAGCCACCACGTAGCCTCGGCAGCTCTAGGGAGGAGGAAAAAACCGAAGCGAGCCTCAGGCCAGCGGAGGAGTTTTGTATTTTCTATCTCCCTCCCAGCAGCCCGCAGCTCCGGGCACGGTGCTCAGCCCCAGCTCCATCCCACACAACTCAAACACACACCTGGGGCCCTTCCTTGGAGCACGGCGATGTGAGATGGACCCACCTGCTGCTGCACAACAAATGCCTCAGCGATTCCTGAATTGGCTGGAAGGGCAGGGAAAGCCCAGCAGGAAGGTGCTGAGAAGGGACGAGGAGAAGGTGCCCTGGTGCCCTCCATCAGGAGGGGCCAGGCTGCACCAAAGCACTCCGCCTTCAACCCTTCCCTCGTGGTTATTTTGCCACAGCACCTACACAAACTGATGTCCCAATACAGAAAGATTTAACTTATTTTTTTTTTCTTCTTGATGCTACGTTCCCCACGCTCCCTGCCTCCACCGGAGGCTCCTTGGGGCAAGCACAGGGACAGATTTGCTCAGCACAACGGGCAAGGAGCCTGAAGGACCCTTGTGATGAACTCAAAATGAGAACCTTCCAATCCTTACCTAAAGGGATCCAAATCAATCAGCTCAGCAACAGCCAGCGACGGTCATTTGTGCACTGGGCTGGCCCAGCACAAACACTGCTGGAGCACTGCCTGTCCGTCCGACCGCAATTTGTTCCCGCGCTTCGTAATTAAGGACTACAATCCGCCCTTCTTCCGATGCCAAAGCCCAAAAGGCTCATTATAATAAAAACCATTGTAAGTACTAAATGGGAAGCTGCTGTTGGACCAACCATAATGGTTCAGATGCCCCCAGCTCTGACGCTTAAATGCAAGAGATGCAGAGAAACTGGTATTTAATGTTCCTGCAACGAGCTTTGCCATCAGCCACCCTACAGGCAGCTGGAAGCACGAAGCTCAGGCAGGTCTCTACCCTGGTGTTGCAACATGACAACCCCAGTCACTCCACCACCAAGATTTCCTCATTATTTCTGTTCAGTCTGCTGGTCGGCACGGCTCTACAAAGCGACTGGACCGCTGACAAAAAAAAAATGTGCTTCGTTAACCTTTCCGTGACTCAACAATCCCTCTGTTAAACGAGAGGAGAAGCGACAGCAGAGCGATGCTCCCTCTGTTTGGATTCCTGCAGGAGAAGCCTGATTGCCCTGCCTTGGGAAGAGGCAACAAGTTAAAGGAGAGTTCTTAACTCATACAGGGAAATCAAAACTCCTAAGTGATTGTGAATCATATCAGATACAGCTGCTTTCATGTGGCTTCTCCTAACTACCTCGAGTCAGAAGATATTATTATTTATGGCACACATTATGTCTAAGCAGCTGAGTGATTTCAGTTTTCTCTAAAGGGAAACCAAGTGTGACTGCTGCAAAGGTACTGTAAACGTGGCACAGATTTAGCTAAATTGGAGCATCACAAAGCGGCTTTTGAGAGACTGCTATACCTCAGTCCCAGGCTAAATCTCTGGCTCAAGCCTTGATAATTCTTCAGCTCAAAAGGCAGATGAAATCAGCAGCGAAGATTTTTTTGCCCTTCTCGCCACTTATAGCATAATGAAAAAACTGGGAAAAAAGTTTCCATCGCTTGAACAAAGTTCAGAACGGTAAAAAGTTTTCAGACGTGTCAAGAGTTTGACACTCGGGGGTATACAGTAGGTTCTCAACCCCGGGCTTGTAAAAGGGCGACTTCAGCTGAGGCTAGACAAGAGGAGGAATGCGGACTTGCCATATAGAAGTCAAAGTTCCTCTGGGTTGACACAGGCATCATAAATAGAGATGTCATCAACGTGCACAGCCCAGCTACCAAGTAGGGCTTGTGAGCCTCCCCAGCCCGGCGGTGCCCCCGCTCCTGCCCGCACAGCTGGGGAAGCGCTCCATCAGCACGGCTATTTTTGCCCTCGGTGCTATATACCCTGGTCATGGTTCAGGAAGACGCAAAAAGATCCAAGGAGCCGTGCCCGAGCTGGCACCGCTTGCTATCGTGGCGTTCCCCGGCTCTGAACTCCTCACCCCAGCAAAAAGGGGCCGTGCCCAGCCCATCAGCTTCCTCCAGCTCCTACCTTGCAGGGTGGAGCTGAAGCCAGAGGACAATGCTGGCATGGGAACAACCGCGTGCTAACAGGCCACGGATGCATTTTTGACTGCAAGTTGGAAGAAACACTCAAGCCTCAACACAAAAAGCTGCTTGATGCAGCCATGGCGTACCTACAGCCAGCCTACAGAGCTCCGTGGTTGATTTCACCTGGCCACGCAGCTGCTCACAGCTCCTGCCGCTCAGCTACAGGGCAAACCTGAGCCCTGGGATTGCAGGGAACACGTTGTGCCGGACGCAAGAGGCCTCCGCCAGTCTTGTGCCAGTAGCAATCAGGGGGTTTTAATTCCTGGTCGCACTGTTAAGAGTAACACCTGCAAAAGAAGGTTGGATTTTATTACGCCTGCAGTAAATTTACAATCAATTGCCAGGTTAAAGCACTGTTCTTGCTACATTTATAAAACCCTGCAAACCCAGGGGATGGGTGGAGATATGTTCAGGACAGAACATGGACCACAGCAGCTGCTGGACTTCTACAGCAGCGACCCCGTGACTTTCTGATCCAGCAGAAATTTGGCCAAAGGATGAACAGGATCCCGTCACCCAGACTTCCACATCAGATATGAGGCAGTGGCAAAGCTGTCCTTCCACGTTTATCCTGAAGTAAGGCGTTCCACAGCAAACAAGAAAGTACTTCCACAGCCAGGCTAGATCCTTTAATGCTGTCGATAACCTTAGAAGCGTTAGCTAAAAGTTTCAGGATGGTTGGTGAACGGAAGAGGCTTCAGAAGCAATCCCTACACGCAGCGTTGGCAGCGTACAAGTCGCTCCAGCGTACTTCGAAGTACAAACTGGTGGCGTTTTTCTCTCCATTTAAAAGCACACCTGAAGTTTAAGAAAACTGCTGCTGAGCTGGGGTAGCCCCCCTACTGACACAGAAGAGTTAAGGGCTCTCTCCATCCTCCTTGGAGGCCGGACACGTATTTATCGAGGGCAGCACTGCAGGCTCACGCCGCCACCCACCCAGGGTCCCCAAAGTCCCACACGCTCAGGAACCAGCGCAGTGTTTCTGCAGCCTGCAAGGCAACACCTGCATCTTGCCTTAAAGACCCCAACAGAGAAGTGAGCTCCCCTCCAGCACCGGGGAAAAGGCTCCAGCTCCTCCAAAGAGTTTCTTAATGCAGTTTAATTATGCCTGGGCCGTGCAGTGAAGGAGCTTTTGTTAACCACTTTCCTCCTGTAGCTGCTGGTTCCCCAGGGGAGCAATGCTGAGGCTGAATTCCTCCGAGCCCAGCACACCCTGAGCAGCCCTCAGCCAGCCCTACTGGTCCCAGTCCCCCACAGCATAACATCGGGGACTTGGCAACAACAAACTCCCCAAAAGATTTAATCGTTTTTGGAGCACTGAGTTCAAATCAATATCCCAACATCCTTGAGTTGTCTCCCCCGAAACAATCAGCACATCCACATTTGAACTGCAGCTTTCATTAAAATAGAGTTTTAAGAATATGGCAGGTTGCTTTAAAATAAAACACCTCCAAATGCTCAGCAAAAGGAATGCGGAGTAATTGAGGTCCCTTCTTTCATGCTTCTCTGCATTCTCCCTCCCCTCACTTTGCTGTCCCACAATCTGCTCCTCCTCTGGCATGCGAGGATTTAACAAACATTTCATTGCAACCACAGAGTTGCAAGCTTAATTGCTTCCAATCAGTTACACCTCTCTTGCTCCCGTAGTCTGCAACGGAGAGGGGGGATTAAGAAATCAACTTAGAAATAGGCACGGCAGAAGCCAAGAAGTTCTTCCTTTGACACAAAAAACAGCAGGGAAAAAAGGAGGAAGGCAGGGGGTCGAGGCATGGAAACACATCCCCCAGAACCTTCACAAGCTTTTAAAACTTTTAGAGTAGCCCATCAGCTGGCAGCCCATACGTGGCGCAGCCTGCAGCCTGCATTGGGCAAGGTGTAATCGTGCCTCAGCAACCCTCCCACCCCCAGCGTTCCTCATCTCACCAAATCCACGTGTTCAAGTATGCCGAGGAGGAAAAAACAAGTGTACCTGCTCACCCCACAGCTGCTCCGGTGCTCTGCTGCCCGTGCAGGGGCAGCCTCGCTTCGTACCAGGCTGTAACCCATTCGGAGCTGCTTGAAAAAAAAATCCATTTTTGCATACACACTAAGCTGGAAAGAGGTTTACTAAATTTAGCACGCAACCCAATCCTGGCAGCGGTGCAGCGCAGGCTGCAGACGGGGAAGTGACCTTAAGTGGAGGTAACAAGCGAGGATCCTAAGTGCTCCCCTCCAGCTGATCCTGGAAAGCCCACGGCACCGCACAAAACCCCAAGACGCCCTCCATAAAGCCTCCCTGAAACTCGGTAGTCCCGGGACTTTCAGGTGCTACCTGGACAATGCTTTTCATTGTCCACGCTTGGCAAGGACGCCTTCTCAGCAAGCATTTTAAGGGCAAACAACTCCTCTCCTGGTCCCAGTGTGAACGGGGAGAAGCGCAGCTTTGAAGGACCTTCACCACCACCGCTGGGGACACAAGACGAGGCGGTGCAGGTGATGCAAAGCAGCAGCAGAGCTTTAAATAAATCAAATCACCAGCCGAGGCCACACCTGCTCGCAGCAGGTACTCACACAAGCAAAGGTCAGTAGGTGTGACACAGAATACAGCATTCATGAGCTCTGTTTTTCACCAGCTTCCCATCATCACACCCACCGAGAGACCTGGTGGGAGAGAAGGATGTGCTGTGTCCTCCTCCCCACGCACATCGAGTTAAATGAGGTAGAAGAGGCCCCTCCTGGCCCCGGTGGAGGCTTTTACCAGAGCACTGCTGAACCCAGAGCATTTCTCAGATTTGGAGCTGCTCCTTGAGAGGCTGGGGATGGCTGCCTGCAGCCCCCGTGCTGCTCTCAGCCGGGACAGAGAAGGGCTAAAGCGATGCTGCAGCTGGCTCACGTACCTGCCTGTGGGTCTATGCACCTTGTACCATTAAGAAAAAGATAATCCCCAAAGGAAAGCCATGCTGGGACTTAGCTGAAGCTTAAAACAGGCGCCTGCCTCAGCTTTCCCTTCAGTTAAATGGGAAGGCAGGCACCTCCATCCTCCGCACGTGATAACACAGGTAACGCCCCGGAGAACTGGCAGCAGCACGAAGGGGGCAGAGGGCAGGTTCCCAGCAGGAAGAAATCCACCCGACCCAAAAGCGAGGAGAGCCCACGTGAAGCAGGGCTGAGTCAGAGCCTTTAAATACCTCTGCCACCGGGCGCTCGCCACGAGAGGCTTGGGAGCTGCTCACTTCCTCCGACAAACTGGGTTGGTCTCTTTTTTTTTTTTTTTTGTCCTCACTGAATGAAGGCTTTTCAACCCGAAACTCCCCAGCAAACAGGCTGAGGGGGAAGAAAAAAAGTCCTAGCCAGTGGTCAGATTATACCAGGAATAATAAAATTATCAGCTGCCTCGCGTTATAGGCTCCCTTATCAGTCAGTCATGATTTGGTCCAATCCTGGCACTCTCCCCAACGAGCTGAACCTTGTGCAAGAGCTTAGTCATCATCTGTCTCGACAGCTACGCACTTGCAAATGGATTACGAGTCCACTCATATTTTCCTGCGAGCAGCAGCATCCCTGCAACACCCCCCGGGGAGGGCCGGCAGCAGGACTGCACGTCATGGAGGAGGCAGCTTTCCCCACGGCTGGATGGGGGCTAGAGCAGAGGATGCTTTTATCTCTTCAGCTCAACAACTTCCTTCCTACGTGGTCACAGCAAGACAAAAGACACCTTTGAGCATCACAGAAAGGAGCAGAAAGTGCTGAATTTGTCCCTGGTCCAAAATAAAACACCCCACTTGCCTTTCTAAGTCCACATGGGAGAGAGTAAAGGCTATCAACCAGCAATGCAGAATTCAGCCGGCGTTTCTGCTGCACGAAATGCTTTGGGAGGGGGTGGCGGAATTTGGAAGCGAAAGAATGAGCCCGAAATAAGGCAGGCTGAGTTCGTACTGCTCTGCTGGGTGGCACCACTAAGAGAGAGGTTACGCGCACGGCCGCTCGCTGGAGCGCGTACTTCCCTCCACAGGACGAGAGCTGGAACGGTTTTGGAAGCACCATGAATCACGGGCATAAATATACCAGCCCTTAAAAGCCTTCAACACCCGGGGAACCCTGAAGTCAGGCGTCATTCTCCCGAGGTCATCCAGTAAACGCTCGACGAGCCAGACAGCAGCCAGCCCGAGGAGGTCAGCTGCTCGGTTAACACCTGCAATCCAAAAACGAGAACTCACGTTTTGCTGGACAAGATGGAAACCCCTCCTCTGACACAGCAAAAAAAAAAAAAAAACCCTCCTCGATGCTCAACTCATCAGTCCGCTACACCCTGAAGAAAATGAGAAGTTTCGCTCCATATCCTCGATTCTACAGCGTAAGAGGGCACGGAGCTGTTTGGGGCAGCAGGCAGGGACGCGGCAGCAGCTCGCGAGCGACGCAGTGATTTGCAAGATCGCCCGGCTCCGAGCAGCTCCAGCCGGCGCAGCGCAGACCGCGGGGTCAGCAGTCTCACATGGGAGGCTGCCAGCCCACGCAGCTCCTACAGCACCCAGGCGTGCACGGCTCCAGGAGGAGACCTTGCCTCGGCGGGCGATAAGATCGCGGCAAACGCTTGGACTTTGTAGCAGCACTTTGCATCTGCACCCGATGATGGGCTCCGTTCCCTCCCGGAGGTTTGGCACGGGGCATTTTTCCCCATCCTGTATTCTTCTTAAAAATTTTAGGTCAGAAACTCAGGACCACTGAAATCCCTGCACGCCTGACAACGACAGCAGCAGGTAGCTGCTAACGCTGGCAGAGGGCAACGCTACTTGTAACAGGGATGATTAGCGCAAGAAAATGAGTAGCTCGCCACCACCAATTTACAGATACTTTCTCGGAGTTATAACGCAGCCTCAGGGCAAGCCGGGATGCGGCTGAGTTTGAAAAGAAAGCTGCTATTTGTACCTCTTCTTGAGAAGAAAAGGGGAAGGAACTTCATCTACTTCTGTTCAGTAACAGGAATGTAGAGCTGTGAGTTTTGATAAGCAGGACACAAAGCACCAACGAAAACAAAGCATGTTACAGAAAACAAGGAGGAGAGCTGTAGAAAAGTGATTATTTTACTCGTGATTAACTCCAAACCTTACCATTCCTGTCCCTCCTCTCCCTCCATCCCCCACACACTGCACAGTAAGATTTCAGGCTTGGCATTCCTGAACTACTTTTTTGCATCAGATAGAACCAATATTCTTCATATTTGTGTTAGAGTTAGAAGAATCCTTCCACGGTTTCCACAGGCATAGTTACTGCAGAAACCTCTGCTCCTTTTCCCTGCTTTTCACAGTGTGTAAGAGCCTTACTAAAAAAATCACCCTTAGTTAGACGGGAAGCATTAAAAAGGATCATGAGATTTGCATTCTTTAGCACCTCAGGTTATTACAGTTTCCACAGCCATAGTTTTCCCCTTCCAACATCCCACCAAGCTTTGACTAAAGAATGCCCAAATTGATGTGCTTTGTGGCATTTCTCGTACCAACAAGACACTCGGGCACCCTGGCCAAAAAGACAGCAAGGCAGCAGAATTTATGCACTCACAGGCGATCTCCATTCAATTTTGCTGTACCGACAGATACTGCACCAAGCCTGTCCTGCGCTCAGTAACTATTTTTAGGGCCGAAGCTGACCTGACAGTGCCCCCGTAAGCTCATTTGTTCAGATTCACTTATTCATTCTAATATAATCTAATTAGGGTGCAGCACTCCCACACACAGGCGGTAGCGGCGAGCAAGAGAGGACAAGCTCGGACGCAGGGAACCTGGGACAGGAGCTGCTTCTGTTCTCGTGTGGAAAAACGCTTGTAGAGCAATTGCAGATGCCTGCACCCCGCCTCACCTCATCCAGCAACACCTGGTTCCTCTCTGCCGAGCCCCCTGAGCTGCTAAATCCTGGCTCTTCGATTCACGGGAAGAAGCAGGAGGCCGGTTCAGCACGCGGCACTTCTCGACGCAACCGCTGCTGCTCCTGCTCCAAACTAACAGGAAATAAAAGCCACAATTAAGTGCCATGGGGGGAATGCTCAGACAATGCCCGCACCAGCAAGCACAGAAGTGTCCAGAGCACAGGCAACCTTCAAAAAGCATCAACAAGCCTGCATTTTATTAGAATTAAAGGCCTCATTCTGGCAAGAAATGGAAAGCTTTCAAAGCTCAGGAGCAGCCACCGTCTCTGCAACCAGCTGTAGTTCAGACACGTGAACAGGAAGAAGCATTTAAGTTTCTAAAAATATAAATACTTTTTTTAAAAAAGGCATCGTGTGTTTTATTCTTTCGGACATCTTGTATAATGACGAGAGGAGAAACGGCTTCCCAAGAGTCACGGTCTGGTAATTCTCCAGTCTACCACCTCCGTAGCTTATGCACAGTCATTAGCAAGAGGTGATTTGTCTGGGACAGATTTTGCCCAGCACCTGCCTGTCTCATCGGTCTGAAGAGATCACCTGAGGAACGTTAAAGAGTTGGAGAGGTTAGTACAGGGAGCGGCCCCCCCAAACCATTCATTTTTAAGAACAGTCCAATCCTGCTGACTTGCCAACGTAACCGAGCAGGAAGCTTAAGAAATAAACAGAGATTCGTAAGACTCCCTTTTCTAGTAAAAAGGTTTTGAATGGTAAAAGTAAACGAGAATATCATCAAGGGAACAACAGGAGGAGATATAAAGACTTTGACTTGTTTAACCTATCAAAACAAGTGGCTACAAGGGGATACAACTGCTCCCTCTAATTACCTCAGGGAGGGAAAACAACTGTTTAAACCAAATGGCAATGCTAGAACAAACAAATTATACAAACTGGCCATAAACTACGTTAGGCTGCAAACACCGTGATTGTTCTGAGACCTGGAGGAGGCTCTGGAGCAGCTTTCCTGCAGCGACGGCGGCAAAGAATAAACCAAGCACGTTGCCCCTTAAAAGCAGTTATGTTACGAGCGGCATTCACAACACGGATGTTTGCTGTAAACTCAGAAACTAAACTTGATCAGGGGCTTTCTTCTGCTCCCAGCTTCGTGTCCGGCTTCCTGCTGGCTCCATTTTTGGAGCAAATCGTGGGGATTACCCTCCTCCTACAGTTTTATCTAGTTTCTTCTGCCCCAGACCACCCGGGGGGACGGCACTCAACCTACCAGGCACATCATCTGGGTATGGCCAGGGAACGAAACTTGGGAGCTGAAGCTCTCAGCGCAGCCGATGGCGAGAGGTGGGTGTCTTGGCAGCAAAGGGGGAAGGGATTAGGAGCAACCAAGCTCGATGCTTAAAATAAAACAAATGTCCTCTCCCCCCATGTCCTTATGAGTAAGGGTCTCGGCCAACAACATATTTGATCTGTGTCCATAACCTCTGAAATTCACGGGGAATTTCAGTTCCTGAAGGATTCAGTTAACCCTTTGGTTTACAGTACCAATGCTCAAACAATGATTAGACAATTTTGAGCCAGATGAGCCAGAATCATCTAATCTCAGACAGAAAGAAAGAACAGATGATGCAGGTGAAGGCTGTTCTACAGTCAACCAAGTAACACCACAGTCTTACACAGGCTTGATCAAGCCCTTCCTTTTTCTTTAAGGTGTTTGAGAAACAAAGTCATTAGGAAGCTAATTTACCTAAAATAGGGGTTTTATGACAGCAGGGTATAAAGAATCAAATTAAAAACTAATTGTATACTTTCAAATCCTCCTACTCCTGCTATTTCTGACAGCAGAAAGCATCTTCTTGAGACTGGCTAGATAAGGAGGGGGGGGGCAAATTTAACAAAAAAGGTTTTTCTGTAATAACTCTAGCAGAGCATTAGCATTTCCATCCAAACCCCAACGTTTCCCCGCTGCAGCTACACACAAAAGTTATTTTAATCACAGTATGCAGAAAGCAGCATCAGCATATGAGGCAAGAGAAAAAATATGTGGCAAAGCGAGTTGCATAGCCTGCTCGCGGACAGGAATTACAGCGCAGTTACGGGCAGGAGGGCCGCACAGCACAGAGGTGCTGCCGTCCCCAACCAGGCACCAGGACGCTCGCCATCCACCCAGGGAACGGGTACGAGAAGTATCTGGGAGAACATGGAGTGCACGAACCGAAAATGCCCTCCTCGCTTCCACAGCACTCAGAGTTTCTAGCCAGGGATTTCTGCCTTGTCATACACGAGGAGATGTTAAATAGGACTTGTCAGTTATGCCTGCTAAATACCATATGGGCATTGTTGGGCAGAGGCGGCAGTGGAGATACTAAAAAGGAAGGAAAAAAAGAGGATTTTAAACAGCAAATGACTACAGCAAAGTATTAACTCAACTCCTCTCCCACTACTCGCTTCCACAGAGCAAGAAATGCTTTTCCTGAGGTTTTTCCAGTCGTAACCTCAAACAGCACAGCCTTGAAAAAAAAGGTTAAACTGAGAAGCCAGAAGCGCATTGCTAGAAAGTAGCATTTACCATCCCTTAATGCAGAAAGGGAATGACACTACGTTATTCTTAATAGCCACCTACTTAATTAAAGCATTTAACCCGCTGGAATTACGCGTTGCCGTATAAAGCAGGAGCGCAGGGCTCTGGGGCAGCCCCACCACCGATGGCTGGGACCAACGTGGGAGGTGGGGAGAGCCCATGGAGCACACTGGCCACCCCGCTGTGCCATGGATCACACCAACCACCCCGACTGTGCTTGGGCTCAAGGCTGGGAACGCCAAGCGCCGCCTGACGCAGTGATGCGAGGCCCGCACCTCGTCACCGCAGCGTGCCCCCAGCTCCATGGGGGACAGCCTGGGGTGACCGGCACCCCCAGCACCAGCGCAGCAGGGGTAATTTAAGATGTATAACGTAAAACAGCAGTGCTAAGCAGAGCATGGGGAGCGCAGGAGGCTCCGCAGGGCTGCCTCCCTTCCAGCTTCAGCGCCCAGCACCAGAGCTGGGACCTGGGGGGGGGGGGTGCAATCCCCGGAGCGGGTTCTGGGGGCAAATCGCTGCACCCGCAGCCCTTGGCGGGTTACAGTGATTTAGTGCAAATACCGATGGACGGATAGAAGGACGGACAGACAGACAGACAGCCGGCCTCCGTCCCTTCCTCCCTCCCTCCCACCCTGCCGCAGTCACACGCTGGGGACAGCGACCCCCAAATCCCCCCCCGCCCCCGGATCCGTGAGGCTTCGGCCCGGCCTCGCACCTGCCCCGCGCCCCGACCGAGGCCTAGGCCCGCCCTGCAGGCCGCGGGCAGGGCCCAGCCCCGGCTGCTCGGGGCTGGGAACATGGCCGGGGCCGGACTTCCCCGCCCCCCCCATGGCAGGCCGGACTCACCGTGAGGCCGGGGCCGGACCGGGCCGGGCGGCGGGGCCGGGGCGATGGAGCCGGAGCCGGGGCCGGTGCCTGCGCGGCGCTGGCTGGCAGGAAGGGAGCGGGCGGGGAACGAGGAGGAGGAGGTGGAGGAGGAGGAGGAGGCGGTGCCGCACGTCCTCGGCGTTTCCCGGCCCCCCTCCCGTTAAAGGAGCGGTATCACCGCTCTCCTGACACGCGTGAGGGTCCCCAAAAGCATCCCAGTTCCCCCCATGGGTGTTCCCCACTCGTGTGGGGTCCGCGAGGAGCCCCCCACGCTGAGATTCCCCCACACGGACACCCCCACGCAGAGATCCCCCGGCTGGGGACAGCATAGGGCACAAAACAGCCTCCCCCTTTGTGGACTACAGGCTCCAGAAAAGGGCCTTTCACGTCCATTTTACAGATGGGGAAAGTGAGGCACGGAGCGGGGAAGATGCAGGGTAAGCCGAGCTCTGACACCCTCCGGCCTTGGTGCTTGTGGAGAGCAGCCAACGCATCGGTGTTGGCAGTGCCCTCTTGCTCCCATTTATTTATCAACGTAAGCCCGTTGCCCTTAAATTTCCCTGAATTGCTTCAAAACTGCCTGGGTCCGCAGTATAAATCCCCTGAGGAGCAGCCCTGTGTGCGGCGTGCACCAGGACGTGTCAGGGCTGCACTCAGGGTAGACCTTACAGAGATTTGGGGGGTCTGACTTGTGAAAGTCTCGGCTTTCCCTTCACCCTCACGTATACCAGTCCCGGAGTGCTCACGAGGCAGGTTCCTCTCACCTTCAACCTCACATTCCCAAACATTAACAGGGAATAAAACTGCCTTGTGTGCGCAGGAAAATTCACTCTTTTTGGCAGCATCCACACCGCCTGCGTGCAAGGTGCAAGTTTAAGGCAAAACCTTGCTCCTTGGCATCGCTCAGGCAGCTACCGCAGTTGCAGAGTGCAGAGCCAGGTGCTTCAGCTGCAGGAGGTGCATTTTTTTATTATTTTCTTCTGCTTTTAACAACTCGGAGGCAATTGTGATGCCGACTGGAGAATGCTTTTAAATCCTACATTGTGTATCGTCGCCCAATGCGGAAGGCAATAAGCTGTTCAGATTACTGCAGGCTGAGAAACCCAGTGGCAAAACTCACTGGAGAGTGGCCGCTGTGCAAATCAGCCAGCGAGGCTAACGATGCTGCATACCCCAACTGCAGGGAGGAAATAATGCAAATCACCGCTGAAATCCCAGCCACATTAGGCAACCACTCATGGGGAAAAAGAAAAGGGTT
Source organism: Stictonetta naevosa (assembly GCA_011074415.1). Taxonomy (NCBI): domain Eukaryota; kingdom Metazoa; phylum Chordata; class Aves; order Anseriformes; family Anatidae; genus Stictonetta; species Stictonetta naevosa. The sequence continues at coordinate 50,480,932 of CM021701.1, forward strand.
TTGAAATGCCGCAGGAGCCCCAAGTCATTAGTTCTGTCGGGATTTTTGCTTTCTTAGATCGCAGGGAAAATACTTCAGACCTGTGGATTCAGGGAAGGCCCAGGAGGACGACAAGCTGCGTGCTCAGTGGGGCTGGAAGTCAGAGAGGCTGAGTATTGCTAATTTGGCATTTTATAGGAGAGCATGAGAGATCCTTATCGATGCCAGAAATGAACACCCTGCAAGTCTCAACACCTCACTGATTCAGCCTCTCTTTTCTGGCTAGGGAAAAACAACGATGACCAAATTTTTCTCTTTGCCTCTGCTTATTTGCATTATTTTTATTGTACTGTTCACAAGCGTGAATTCCCACACTTGGTGGGAAGTGAAAATTAATATATCACACACACGTGCACCAAAAAGATTTCAACTTCTGCTAAAGAAAGTCACAAAAATTGCTACAACTTTGTTCTCAGAGTAGTAAATGAGAAATAACCCCACTGCAGAAATTCGAGCTATGCAGAAAAAGACATTTGATTCAACCCAGCTGTAAGGGAGTAAAAATACATCTGTCCTAAGCAACATTTGTCAGAAGAAACAACTCTGGGAACTCCTGTAATAAGAATAAAAACTGTTAATAAAAAAGAATAGACTCAAACATGGCATTGTACATGACCCAAAATCTACCAGGCTAATGCAAGTCTCCACATAATCCACTTGTTATCACAGTGTACATATATTTTTTAATGAAGCTGAGATGGCCAAGGTCACATTTTGTATTACAGAAAAGCCAGCTAATAAAGTGAATGGTTAGAAGCTGCCTCAGAGCTCACTAAAAATAATAATAATAATAATAATAATTAAAAAAATAAAAAAATAAAAAACTGTACATTTATAAACTACATTCACTTTCCATTCCTAAATTTCACCATTAAAATAGAGCACTGAAACAACCAAAAAAAAAAAACCTAAGATTCTGCTGCTCATTTTTTTCACATTTGCAAAGGATAATAAAGGAAGTCCCAATGGGAAATCCCTTTGGGAAAGCGCTTTCCTCCCCTGCCAGGGCTGCTGCTCCCGTAGGAGACACCTGACCAGCATGTTGGCTCCTGCAGCGCAGCTCCTACACGCAGCCTGGCAGCAGCAGTTGGTGCCTGACACAGCCGACACAGCTCATCCCCCTTAAGCCACTCTGGAGCCCATCGGACTGTCCTCTGTGCTAACACGTGTGAGCGAAATAAAACAAGCACCCAAATCCTTGCAAGACCAGGGCCTGCAATCAGCCTTCACTGAATAATCCCCACTCATTTTCAAAAAGAAAAAAGCAACAGCTTTTGCTTGAAGAGCTCGCTGTAAAGGAAACCCTATTTTCTGTGACTCCACGGGTCATCGGGGCTGGGCCACAGAGGTGGAATTTAATTTCTAATCTGGAGTTTTCAAGCCTTCAGTATCAGATATAGCTAAAGGGATCACAGGGAGGCTGGGCAGAAAAGCAGCTTTGCAAGCAACACAAGATTAAACTCTGAATTAACATTGGGCGTTCTGTTTCAAAGCAGGTTTAAAATATTCCTCTTCTTTCTGCCTCTTTCTTGGTAGCATCGTAGCAGAAGAGGATTTTTTAAGAGCCGGGTATCATTAAGCAAAGCAAATGATGAAACGACACAGAAAGTACCTCTCCTGCTGTAAAACACTTCATGTGCTGTATCCCAGTAACAGTTTACATCTTTTCTTCCATTCAAAATTCAGGTTTCCAGGTGTTATTTACATCGTTCCACATTGATCTATAGCAGGTTTTAAATGAACACTCTTCATCAGTACCTAAGGAATGAAGATGGTTTTCTTTGAAAACAAACATCAAAACAACAAGAGGGAGGGAGGGAGGGAGGGAGGGAGGGAAGGAAGGAAGGAAGGAAGGAAGGAAGGAAGGAAGGAAGGAAGGAAGGAAGGAAGGAAGGAAGGAAGGAAGGAAGGAAGGAAGGAAGGAAGGAAGGAAGGAAGGAAGGAAGGAAGGAAGGAAGGAAGGAAGGAAGGAAAACAGGTTTGGGTTTGCTAATATTAAAATATCCTGTCTGCAGCTATCCGAGGGATGTGGTCATCTGCCTGGTGACACGAGTGTCCCGCTGCAGGAGGACTTTGCTCTCCGGTCCCCATATTGCCACCACTGGCGGTAACAGGCACCAGCCTCCCAAGGCTGGCTGGAGGCTGGAGGTGTTTGTAAATGCCTGGCCCAAGCAGACGGCCCGTGAACAGCAGAAGGATCAGCCATGACCTGCAAGATCAAGCAACAATTCCTAGCAGTGCCAGCGCTCACCGTACCTCCCGCTGTGAAATGCTGTTTTAGCTCCTCATGCTTAAAATGAACATGGATTCTTCTCTTAGCCTCTATAGCTGATCTTTTAGATGGTGACAGGTTTCTCCCTAGAGAGCTCACCATCCTCCCATGCTGTGTCTAGACTCAGACACCTGAATATCACACCATTTGTAAGTCCTGGGGGAAAGGAAGGGTTAAGAAGCATCTCAGGGGCTCGAGGGAAAAATAGAAAGGCACCAGACAAGAGGCCAGTTCAACAGCTGTCATCCAAAGGGCCAAAAGAAGGCCTAGAAAGTCCTTTATAAAAGTCACAGAGAAAAGCATTACTGTCCTATGGGGAAAAACACAGCCATTAACAAATTGGGTGAGAGCTGGGAGAGGTGTAAGAGGTCTACACCAGCTGCATTTAGGAATGTGTTTAAGCCATCTGTCTTCGTACACTCCATTTGTCTGGGATCACAGCACTGCCCATACCACTCGGCGGGTAAGGGGACTGTGAAAATTCCCTGGGATAAATGTGAGCACTTTCTAATGATAATACACAAAACCCAATGGTTCTGACATGATTTGTGTTTAGAAAGCAGCCAACTTCGGACTCTCCCCAACACAAGCCCATCTGGGTTCCCAATTTTCCTGAAAGCACTGCCGAGCATACCTTAGCTCTACCTGAGCCCTCCTGAATGTTCTGAGTGCAAACAGATCTCAGCAGAGCTGCTCCTGTATTATTGACTTGGGCAAATACCCGCTGAAGGGAAGCCAAAGCAATCAGAGCATTTAATTATTTCTGACAAGCCACAGATAAGTGGGCTGAAGAAAAAAAAAAAAGAGGAAAAAAATGACACCTTCATAAGGCAGGGCACTGCAACCAGTCAGCTGCTTGCAGACACCAAAACATGTAAAATATTAAGGTTTTCCGTAATAATATATCAGAATGTAGGGGAAAAATCAACTCACATTCCACTTCTATACATTGAGCACAGAAGCTAAGGCGTAAGAAAGCATGAAGTCGGTAGGCGAGTGCCACAACCTATTCAAACATGCTCCTGCTAACAACATAAACTGCAAAAGGCAGCAAGTGGGAACGGGGAGGACCCAAACAAGGAACCCAAAGTGATTTCAGGCTGGGTTCCTGCTTGGGTGGAAGGAGCATGGAGATGCGATGCTCTGCAGCGGCACGTGCCCGCCGAGCTGCGCACGTACTGCTTCGTTGCCGCTAACGACGTTCATTGGCAGGCTACAGCAGAAGGGGTAGAGAGAGAGCAACATGACTGTGTTAGCAGTTAATTACGTGTTAAGGCACGAAAAGGTCAAGGCAGGGGGATTGGAGCGTCTGCTGACATCTGGCAGCACTTTGGGGAAGTTTAGTTTCTCCCGAGGTCCTTGTTGACTCAAGCACGCTGATTTGCTTGCCGTTAATCGGAGGAAGTGGTAATGAGAACTGACTAATCACTGAGCTGCGCACCCCGAGGACTCATTCCAGTGTCAGTCATTGCATCTCGCTGAGCAGTCAGACAAAAGTAAGTTTTACCGGGATTTCAGCGACCCGTTAGCACCCTTCCTTGGCTCGTGGTGTTTGCACAACATTCATCCCTCCTCCCCTGTACGATAAGCCAGTAAAAGCTCTTGTGCTGGTATATTTCGGCTGACACAGCAGTGAAGGCATCACAGGCTGTGCTCTAATTCCTGGAGAGCCTGGACTGAAGGTCCCAGAGCATCCTAGCACCATCGCTCATGTCTTCAGTGTTGCTGCGACCCCTGCAAGCTGAATTAATAGAGGTCTGTTAACACCTGCCATATGCACGCCTCTCTGCTTTTCTGTGCAAACACACTTGAGTGCCATTACTGTGTTGTGGCTCCAGATAAAGCTTAAAGGATCAGTATTTAATTGGAGCAGTAAGTTCAGGGTATGAGACATGGTGTTTGCATTAGAGCAATTTGTCACAAAACTCGGAGGGAAACATCAGCAGTCAGATGATCCATTGCACACTCACCTCATTTAAATGCAATTCAATCTAGACAGACCATTTGGCACAAAAATTAGAAAGATGACTTAACAAAAGCACTTCTGAAACCGGGTGTCAGATATATGTGTGTGTGACACTCGGGGGGGGGGCTGTCCAAGGAAGCCCGGAGCCATTAATTGCGAGGTAGCAATTAAGGTGTCAGCCAATGTTTAAAGCTCTGCCCTGCCTTTCCTGGCCATTTTAAAGGCAACACAATGAAAAAATAAAAAATAAAAATAGAGCAAAGTGCTCTCCCCCTCACCGCAGACCAAGCGTGAACCCTTAAGAGCACGGCTGGGCCAGAAGTGGATTTCTATGCAAACAACACACCGAATGCCTCTGCTTAATCACTCAGTTGCTCTGGGCAAATAGGAAAATGAAGTGAAGATAACCGTACAGTTCTAAAGTCACCATTCAGGCCCTCAGCTGAGACAGATGGCTTTTACTGATGTTGCTTCCTCTGGCATTCAGAGGAGGTTTTGGCAATCCTTTCTTGGTCTGGTTCTCAGCAACCCTGCTGTGGGGGCAGTCAGTGCCTTCATTGCACATAATGCTTCACAGAACTGCAGAAGCCAGAAAATATTAAAAAAAAAAGGCTCTTTTCCAGCCGGTTTACCCCTTTTCCGTTTGGCAGAAGCGGCTTTCTTCACTGGTCCAGCAGTCAATGCACACCGAGCGTTGGCCTCACGTTGGTCTCTACCAGCAAGCATGGGAGATGTGTGCTTCAGCTGACGAACACTGAGAGTAAACCTGTGTTTGCAAAGAGTGCCAAATCCCCCACCGCTGTCATTCGTAGGGAATGGGAGAGCCCCAGTTTGGCTGGGACACAGACGAGGTGCCCTTACCACTGTGCGACATGGGTGGCATCACCAGGTGCAGGGATGGACAGGCAGCACGGGGCGATAAAGGGGAAGTTACAGCCCTTCTTCCCATCACCCTGTGAATCTGGAAAAGTAAACTGGATTCTGGGCCAATTTCAAATCCTCCTGGCCACAGTCCTGTAAGGGGGTCACTCCCGATCGACACAGGGCAAGCCAGGACCAGAGTGCAAATATAATGGGCCTGATTCTGTTCCTATTTACACCAGCATAGCCCGATGATGACACACTTAATTACTCACAATTAAATGTCAAATTGCTCACTATTACTCATTGAATAGTCATGGTGTTTTCTCTCCTTCCCTGGCAATAAGTCTAATATCTACTGTCACTGACAGGTGTTGGCCAGGCCTAGGATGGAGTATTATGGGACAGGTAGGTACAAGAGCACGGTGGTCACACTTGTCAGAGACTGATGTGCTCCCTCTGAGTTCCTTTTTGGGTCGCAGCTGCCTCTGGTGAGCCTTGCCAGCTCCTGCACGGCCCATGGACCTCACTGCAGCTCTGCCCTGCCCTCCCTGACCCCTCCTGTGCAGCACCTCACTCCTCTTACATCCCTGGCACAGGGACCAAAACGGAGCACAATCAGACAGAAGGAATCCGCTCTGCAACTGGACTGATTCTGCTGTTGGTACAAAAGCGTAGAGCAATGGGGTAATTGGAAGATGCTGCATTTAGAGATAACTTGTACTTAATAAACAGGTCTTTTCTTAGAAGGTGATCCCACTCTCAGCTGCTCTTTTATATCCTCCAAAGGCATGGCTTTAATTCTGTAGGCAGCGAGGGCACCTGCAGATGCAAGCTATACAAGAGACACCACGCTCTCCAGAGACAATTACAGCTATAAAAGTTTAGCATAAAGCTCAGGTGAGCAATAGCAGAATGCTGCCAGCCACGGGCTTTTAATTCCCAAAGTGGCTCCTGAAAAAGATAAGATAGAGCCCAAGCACATTAGGTAACTTCAAAGCAAGCAGAAAAGCATTTACAGGGTGCTGGAATAGAAGGCGGCTGTCGGGAGCATTAATGAATAAAACAGGTAGAGCTTCCTCACTGATTTGTTCCTTGGCCCTTCCAGGCTTTTGGAAGTCTCTTGTGATTAGTACTGTCTGCTAACCAGATTGTAGCATCCAGATAATGCAGGAATGCGTGCTACAGAAACAGCTGAGAGACTGATACAAGAAAGTTAGTAGAAGCTCTGCAGAGTAGTCTTCTCCAATCGGTTATCCGAGGAAGAACGATACCGAATCGCTCTCCAAAAGGATGCACAAAGCTCTTATTGTTGCTCCAACCACCAACTTTCTCAGGAAAATTAGGCAATTTGCTAACTGAGAACTCGTGACGCCTCATCATTACAGTAACCCTGAGATTCAGGTGACTCACCCAGCCCGAAGCTGGTTGCGCCGTTTGGGGCCGCATGCAGCCGTCGCCTCCGGCACGCGGGGAGGGAGCACGGCGTCACCCCTGCAATGAGCAGCGGCTGCTCCTGAGTCACCTCGGCCCTGTCTCAGGGTGGCTGCCGCTTTCCGGAGGGGGGAAAAAGTAAAATAAATGAGGCTTGAGACAGAAAGAATCGTTTCTAAGTTAAGATGGGAAAATAATAGCTGTGCTTTCTAATGTCATTTGACCTGGCTGATCAGAAACCCAGCAGATGAGTCTCATGAGTGCCAGCTGATATATCTGAAATTAGCATCCATCCAAGTCATGGCAGGGGCAGAGTCTCCTGCTGTAGAAGGCAGAGCACTGCCTCACAGCAGGCTTTTCCCTTCTCCTCCACCTACCGGATGGGTAAATGATCCTCGACCCACTGAACAGAGGAGGCACCAAACTCCATGACTTACCCAAAACTGCAGGGGCTCTGCAGCAGGCATCACTTCCCGCTGGTGCCCTTGCCATATGCAGGATGCCCCTATCCCAGGAAAGAAGCAACAGTGACATTAAGAGACTTGTATTTGTGTACACCTCTGACATAGCCTCTCTCCATCACTTAAATGCCATGGTTTGATGTCCCCATCTCCACTTCACGTCATGCAGACAGGTCAGTCCCCAAGAGCTGCAGGACGAACGTATCTCCAGGGGCTTCTGCAGTTGCTTATACACCTGATATTGCTTATACGCTGATATTGGCCGTGCAACAAATGACTAAATAGACTGATTAGAGAATTGGTACTACGGCTGCAATGCAACCAGGAACACCGCAGCCTCCACCGTACTCCAGTTTCCTAATTTAACCACAGCAACTGTGTTCACACACGGGGGGAGTGCCAAACACTGTCCTGCAGAGCTGTCTGCAACCACTTCAACCACCAGTCATCCCCAAAGGGGACGTTTTAGTTCTAACCATCATGGGCTGGTCTGAGCCAGCTCCACCAGCCTCTGTAACTTCCCCGTGCAGCCTCTTGGAGAGTCCTCTCCTCACTTTGTTTCCTGGTCACTGCAGGATAGGCTGGGTAACGCAAAGCAACCTGCCTGAATTGTTCTGGGGCTAGGGGGATTTGGCATCTGCAAAGCATCAGGGCAAGAAGAGTCCCCAAAGCACCATGAAACCAACCCAGCAGGCTGTGCTGAGGAGGGAGGGATGCTCATCAGCCACGTACGCTCTGCTTTTTGGATATAGGACCCAAACCCCATCCTCCACAACCCTGGGGCGGCGAGAAGAGCCTGGCAGCATCTCCTGGAGACCCTCTGCACACTCAGACCTTGACATCTTCTTCTGAAGGGTGTCTTCAGCCCAGGCAGATATTTGCAAGCAAATCTCACACCAGTGAGCAGACCTGTAAGCAGAGCAACAGGTGTATCAATCTCAGCCATCACCACGTATAGCAGCCCAGACAGGGAAAGGACATGTCTCCTGCTGTGCCTCTGCAGAAACCCATCCATCCATCAGCACACAGCGACAGGACAGGACAGGAGAAACAAGTCGGGCAGCCAGCATCGCGTCAAGAAGCGCCCAGGAGAAGCTGTGTTGGCAGCCACATCGCGCCTGGGCCCTTCCTTAGATTTTGGGAAGTGTTGGTCACCCCGACCCAGCTGGGGAGGGGCAACCTCACTGCAACGCCTGCAGTCTGAGGCTTGTAATTTGGGGCTGTTCTCACAGTCAGAGGGGAGCCAGCCCTTGTCACAGAACCAGCTGTGGTTTATTGCACTTGATGAGGCAGGTGGGAGAAATTAAGGGCCTGTTGCTCACGACAAGCTTTATCTTTGCACCGTGTAAGCATCAGGCCCCTGCTTTACTGCAGCCCTAAAGGGAGGAAGCCCAGACAGCAGCTCTGCTTGTAGGCTGATGGCAAGCACGAAGCAGAGCCCTGATATCTCCAGCACCTCCCCAGGGTGAAGCACACCCCAAAAGGCTGCTTGCGTCCCCTCGGGGGACATCGTGACCCACACGTTTCAGGCCAGGCCCTGCTCCCAACTAGCTTCACCTGGCCCCTGCTGCCGCCCCCTGCCTTAAAGCTGGGGCTGGGAGGTGCAGGTGGGGGTCTGTGCCCATGGACGGCGCCTCACCGCTGGAGAGGTACCTGGAGCACTGCACCGGGCAGGTACGGGGCTGGGAGAGGGGAAAGAGAAAAAAATAATAATATAAAATGCAAGCAATTTAAAACCAAAAAAGCATAGTTGCGTTGGCCGGGAATCGAACCCGGGTCAACTGCTTGGAAGGCAGCTATGCTCACCACTATACCACCAACGCAGCGCTGAGGTAGCTTTCCCGCCCACCTCCCAAGTAAAGCGTCACGTCTAGGCCCTCCCCTGTTTTCCTGTGGTGCTAGGAAGGTTATTTTCCTTTCTGTGAGGATTTTTCACGTCTTTAAGCCCCCAAGTGATTTATTTATACGGACGTGGAGCTGTTGAAGTGTGTTCAGAGGATGCTCAGAAGCTGGAGCTCCTCTGCTGTGGGGACAGGCTGAGGGAGCTCACAAAGACAAGCCTCTGTGCAAGGAGTTGTAGGCACTAAGTGGGTAGGAGGCTCAGATCTTTTCGTGCTGGCTGGCAAATTGTTGCAAAAATCTTTTTTTATCTATTAAAAACGTCCCTCCTGGTGGAAGGGTGTGCTGCAGGTGGTTGTAGAGATAACAGGGTGAGACTGGGAGAGAGCTGGGCTCCTCAGCTGAGCCCTGTGTTCACCCAAGGGACACAACTTCTTCAGCTGCACGTGCTTCTTTTCACTTGACTTACCACCTCCCATCTTAAACCCTATTTTACAACCCAGAAAGTATAATCCAAGCTGCTGGAATCCGGAGACCTACCGGTGGCAGTCAGCAAAGCCCTCTGAACTTGCCCAATAAGGTGGGTAACAAGGTGAAATATAACCAGGGTTTTACAAATGCAGCTGAACTTGCTATTTCAGATTTGTTGGGGTATTTGATAGTAGCAGATGAATGGGGTGCCGTTTAAAAAAGGCAAGATCTGTTGCTGATAGAGCTGGATTTGTTTTATATATACCTGGGTCACATGGACTACTGCAGTGGAACCAAAATGGTTGTTCCCCCCCAAACCTGGTGATCTCCGACAGGATCTGCGTGTAAAATCTCCTTTCTGGAGCTGCTGGGAAGTGTCTGAAGCTGTGCAGCTGATGGGGCCTTCAGTGAAGTTAATTAACCTGGAGTCTATAGTAATAACCCTTGGCAGCCAGCCCAAGATAAACATGGTCTTGTGCCCCCCTTTGGCAGCCTCTGAGCATCTGTCTAACAAGAGGGCAAACCTCCCCAGCACTTAACCCTGTAAGGGCTTTTTCTCACCAGCTTTCCATGCAATTGATCTAAGAAAGGAAGACTTGCTTTCCATCTACTTTAAGCAGTTTATCTGCTACTTTTTGGTTTTTAAGTGGTTTAAAGATTCTTGTCTCTTGTACCATTCATCAGTTAATTTCTTTTAGTGATGCCACAAACTGCTTTGCAATTGTTTTTTGACCATTATTTCTCAAGAAGTCTGATGCCCCTTAGAGTGATGTGTAAATAGTCCTGCAGGCTTGCAGTGACAAGGCTTTTTTTTTTTGTACCATCTTCTGTGCATCATGGTTGGTAGAAAACTTTCCTAGCTGAGTCCTATATATATAGGTCTTGGGCTGTTGGAGGTCTGTACTTTCCTTCCCCTAACAAAAATAAATAAAACATAAAATAATTATTCCATGATATTTTGCTGTTGTAAGTAACCATCTACTGTTTTAAAATAACTTGTATCTGACTTGAGTGGCTTAAGATGTGGATCAGACTTGCCAATTTTTGGGTCCTGTTTTCCAAAGAGCTGAGGGGCTGAGGTTTCATTCGGTAGTGCTCTGCCCCAGATCTCATATGGGGCTCTGCCTCTAGAAGCCAGCTGTCCAAACAGTTTTGAACCCCCTAGGTATTCATATTTTAGAGCTAGACCTGCTTGTATCCATATTTACGCTAAGGGTTTTCTGCAGTGTTTTGTCACAAGTTTTCCAATCTGCAAGAGCTTTCTCCAGGCAGACGTACTGCAGAGTAACTAGGTGCAGAGACCTCCTCATGTGCAGAGCACGTGCGGCTGTGTTGTTAACTGAGCTGATGAGCACAGAGCATAGAGCAGCACTAGCTTAGGGCTGCAAAGCATTGATCTGGAAACCCTGCTCCCTCAGGAGCTCAGGCAGTTGCTGCCAGCTTGAGGGCCTCTGTCTTGTGTGCAGTTCCCTGTTTTGTGCTTCAGTTTAAGTCCTCAGTGCTAAAATTGCCTAAAAGCACACACAACCTCTTGTACGGATCATCTTACTCCAAGCTGTCAGTTGCTGTGGGTAGCAGCAGCAATCTCCTTGGAAGAAGCTTTCCACTAACTAGAGGCTTGTGCCCACATGAATAAGGAAATAAATTCCTAAACTCTTGCCTTCTCAACACCACAATGCCTTTAAAACACTTTTAATTCTTCTTTAAGTGATGCTGATAAAGGAGGGCATTAGTATGCAAGACCTTGCTTGCAGATATGTTGAATGCCTTAATCGCTTGATCTGGGAAGGATGCTGGCTTTGCTGACTGCGTCTCGCTTGAATTAGTCTGGTAACCTCCTGCAGCTGAATGCTTAATTCGCTCGTGCGTCTGTGAACTGCTGCCCTCTATTGCACAAATCTAACACAACGCTTGACACCGTCCCCTGGTAGCAGCGAGAGGAAACAGCAATATACAGAACGAGAGGGAAAGCCGGCCAGAAAATGCCAGCTGTCTTCCTTGGAAAAACTCGCGAACAATTATACTGGTTATGTATGTAACTGAGGCACGGCGAAGGCTGTGAAGGGCGAAGTGCCAGCATTGTTCCTCCAATTACTGCTGGAGGGATATACCTGGTTTCTCAATTTGTGGCATTACTGGTGTATTCTAGACCGCCTTTGAAATGTGGTGGGAAAATGTGCTTATCCACTATGAAAATCATTTTAGGGGAAAAGTTATCTGTTTTTATATGCTGACAGACAAGCAAATGACACCCTTTCAAATCTTAAGACTGTTCTTTGCTCTAATAGTTATGGGGAAAAATGATTGAAACTTCTCTATTGAAAAGAAAACATACTTTAATGTAGTCTCCCAGTTGAAGTGAATGTTTTAATACAAAATCCTTAGTGACGCTTTTTCTCAATTCAAGGATGACCTCTCAGCTAGTCCTCAGCTGTTTACTGCCATGAGCCCTTATGATGTGGACCTTCCAATTCAAACTGAAGATGGATTGTTTGTTTCTCAATTTAATCAGCCCAAGGAGCTTCCTTCAGACTTCTCCTCTGTGGACCTCAGCTTTCTTCCAGATATTACTCAAGATAAAGAACAAAACCTCTCTGAAGATGGCCCTGAAATGCAAGAGAAGCTTGATGGGTCAGTATCAAGAAATGAGGACAGTGGTATCTTCGTGAATGAGAGCAGCTTGTCATGCCCAGATGCAACTCAGCCATCCCCTGAAGAGTCCAGTGTGTGTCCCCCTCTGACACCAATGACTCCTATGACCCCAGTGACACCTGCTTCAGAAAGCTCTGGCATAGTTCCTCAGCTACAGTAAGTTTATGCAGCATATATAAGTTACAGGAACAGTACCATCTTCACTGAAGGTCAATCTTGCTGAAAATTAGCTGTGTTTTACTTGAAGCGTAAGGTACTGCTCTGACTTCTCACTTACTAGAGAATGATAGCAACTGTGGTTTGGTCTTAAATAAGCCCACCCAAAAATTTAGGGAGGGGGAAAAAGGGTGGGCACAGTTATTTTTCTTTGAGAGGTGGAGTAAATGAACAGACAGTATTGGAAAGCAACTAGATACTGTGCTGAACAATGCAAAATAAAAATGGCATGGAACAATACAGCTTAGCGAAACAGAGGAGAGTGGACTTGATAAACATGCTGGTTGAGTAAGCATCTGAAATGCCTCCGGCTTTTTCAGGGGGAAGACTTTCTCCTGGGAGACAGGAGAGGAAGTCTCGCCATAGGAGAAGCATTTGGTAGGAGGATTTAGTATATAGTATGCATTGCTAGTTACTTCAGTCTGCAGGACAAGACAGAAAACACTTAAAGGTCTCCTTCCTGCAAGGAGAGTGCTAAGGATGACAATAGACTCCAAGGGTTTAAAGATCTGTCTGTTCTCCTGAGAGAAAGAAGAGTCTGAACTGAGCAAAGGAAAGGGACATGAAAAGAAGTGGGAGAGACCCTGGCCTTCTTTAAAAAGATCTGATCCTGTCTAGGCTAGAGCAAAGATAGAGAACTTGTACCTCTAGAGACTAACGTACCCTTACCTACCTTACCAGTGCAGTAATAACTCTGTAATACTCGGTGATGGTGCAATTCAAAGCAGTAAAAAACAACTTCAGTGATGTGGTTATTGGAAGACGCACAAATTTAGTATGCAGGGACTAATAATTTTGTACCTTGTTATATTTCCTCCTGTGAAAAACTAATTTTGATATTGAATTACTTAAATTCTGCCAAAAGTAGCTTAGTACTAGAGTGGGGAAAAGGAAGGCAGGAAATTATTTGATGGCAATTATTAATCGGGCTGTGACTTTGCGTTAGCTAATTATGTTGGGGTTTTGCTCTGTAATGCCTTTCTCTTGCAATAAGAAAATTCCTTTCTCATTCCTTAGGAATATAGTGTCAACTGTAAACTTGGCTTGCAAACTAGATCTGAAGAACATAGCTCTGCATGCCAGAAATGCAGAGTATAATCCAAAGGTAAATCTTGAGAGCTAAGTTTTATTCCCCCTCCCAGCTCTCAGTGCTGCTGGGCTCTAACATACAGATTCACCCTGAGCTCTGTACCTTTTCTGTGCCTTGATCCACAGGGGAAAGTCCTAGCAAGTTCTGCAACTTGGGTCTCTTAAAGAAATACAGGGGACCCCAAGGAGACTTATTTTTTTAATAAAGCCCTTGCAATAAGATGTTACCAAGCTGTTTAAGAAGGAGGTGTCTCTCTTTTCAGCTTGAGTCAGCTGAGATGGCTCAAGCAGCCCTGACTGAGGGAGGAAAGATCTGCCCAAAAACTCTTGGCTAAAGCAAAGAGCAACACTGGAGTTGGGTTGGTATTGTATATTTCTAGCAAGTGAACTGTGTTACAGAAATTTACTGGGAATAGGTGGGAGTTTGTGTAAATGACTTCAGACTGCTCAACAAAATGTAAGGCAACAAACAGTGGTCCCATGATGGTTGTCTTAAACCCACAGGTTGTAGGGAAGTATTTACCACCCTGAAATATATATATATATACATAAAACAACACTTCTGCAAAGTAAAAGCATGTTGTGCTGAGCTTTGTGGAAGTGATAATTCGTGAGAGAATTAATAGACATGTGGTACCAGCTAAATATCTTGGCTTGACTGTGAGCTTTTCCTTTGAATTTGTAGAGATTTGCTGCAGTGATCATGAGAATCAGGGAACCACGAACAACAGCCCTTATCTTCAGTTCAGGAAAAATGGTCTGTACAGGAGCAAAAAGGTGGGTTGTTTTTTTGCTTTTCTCTCTTCTAAGGTCATACAGCTGACCAAAAGCCTTGCTTAAATTATCTAGCAAAAAGCTTTCTATTAACTACAAGAAAAATGAAGCACTAGTCTTGAAAATGTCTAGTTTTTTTTATGACAGGAGTTCAGTAATTACTGAACTGCATGGTTCTGCCCCTGAATATAGATTGAGCTGAGCAGACATTAGCAAAAAAGCTGCTAAAATGCCCGGGAGTTGTTAAGAGGTTATTTGCATTTCTCACTGACTTTAAAGTGAGTTGGGACATAACTTGTGTCTGTCAAGTCTCTCTTTGGTGTCTGTATTCACTAGTCAACACATTTCCCTCTAGAGAAAATGGGAGCTGGAGAAAAGCAAAGATTTCTGTACTCTGAAGATTCTGTCCTCATGTTCAGCAGCTGCCTTGGTGTATTTATTTTTAATGCATTATCTTACGGACAGTTTAGGGTCTTAACTTATAGCTTAGAAAGTCTCTTCTCTAACTCCCACCTAGCTAGAAGACTGCACTGATATCTGCAGTCTCCCTCCTGGATCAGCTTTAATCTGAGGGATGAAACACTGCTGTACAATTCTTGGTCAGGGGAAACTGTGACATAGCATGCTCCAGTGTGCTCAGTTAAACCCCAGGAAAATGAACACCGAAGTGTGTCATTCCTTTTAGGTCCCTGAAGTGGTTTTGGGGATAGAATCTCACTATTTGGAGTATTAGCATATCTTTTTCTGGAGCACAGATTAGCATGGTGGTGGCTCTAACCTGAATTCCAGCTTCAGAGCAGAAGAAAGCACTCAATACAGCTGCTTCCCCCTTCTGCTCTTCCCTCAGTGAAGAGCAGTCACGGCTCGCAGCAAGGAAGTACGCGCGTGTGGTGCAGAAGCTGGGCTTCCCTGCTAAGTTCCTAGACTTCAAGATCCAGAACATGGTTGGGAGCTGTGATGTGAGGTTCCCCATCCGGCTGGAGGGCTTGGTTCTCACTCACCAGCAGTTCAGCAGGTACGTGGGAGGGAGAGGTATGGCACCACGTAGCTTGGAGCATTGTCTTTGTAAGCTGTAAAGAAACTCAAATTCTCAAGTTGTACAAGCCTGGCAAAATTAATGTAATAATTAACTGGGTACTGGGTATCAAGCACATCTTTGCTCACCAAAACTGGTTCAGTGGACAAGAAGTGGCTGTAGGTAATATGTTAAAATACAGATACTAGGGCTTATTTTTTTGCAATAACTCCTGTTCTGAGTGGGGCACAGGCCAAAATGACCCTCTGCTTAATTGCTACGGTGATGTACTGCAGCTGGCAGTAAAGCTTCCAGAGCCTGAAACTGGTGCAATGCAACAGGGATGGGCTCTGCGGAACTTCCCTCCCTGTGGAGCTCACTGCTTCCTCCTTGCAGGGATGCTGTTAGCAGCAGCTTTGGAAACCTTGTAACAGAGCATACCCCATGTGTTTAGCACTTTGGGGTAAACTGGAGGTACGCTAGAGCTGGTTAAGAGGAAGGGTTTGCAAATTGCAATAACCTAATTGCTGCTTTGATTAACAATCTATTTTGTAAAAGCTTTCTTTGTCCATGAATATTGTTTGACAATCCTGTGTTGCAGCATATCATATACGTAGAGAGAAATGTACACCAGGAACTTTTGTTTAATCCCAGTAGTACTGGTGATCAGAGTTCTACAAGTCTATTATTGACAAGTGCAATGTCAAAGCATAAGTAGTATATTTCTTCACTGCAGACTGAATAGGAAAAAAACTGATTAAACAATTCAGATTTAATTGAAGCAGCTCTTAAGCTACTTGGATCTATGGAAAATCGGATTCAGAAGTGGCTCATATGCATTTAAAAGTAGGCACAGAACTACCAGCTCTAGTTGGGTTTACTAGGTTTCTCTTCAAGACATTTAGACCCTGACCCGCGTTTCTCTGGCTAGCTAGCTACAATCTGTAGGTTTAATTACTCAGCTGTCAGCATGGTTAAAGAGTACTTCATGCACATGACACTGAAACAGCATTTGCATTTTTACTAATCTTACCTACTTGTTTTGAAACAGCTATGAACCTGAACTATTTCCTGGCCTTATTTATAGGATGGTCAAACCAAGGATAGTGTTGCTTATCTTTGTGTCTGGAAAAGTTGTACTGACTGGTAAGTGGCCTCTTGCTGCATTATCTGTAACCAAGTGCTACCACATCTTCTGAGGAAGTGTTTAAATTGAGCATTACTTAACTGATATCTTGCTGCAGTAAAGCCGCTTAGCAATCTTTGTCATGCCTACTGCTGCTTATCTGTGTTTTCTGCGGATAATATCGGTATTGTTGCACTAGAACCTTATATTGCTTCATATAGTGTCTCAGCTTTCCATGTCATTAAACTTGAGTATCTTTATTTTATTCAAAGCATAATGCTTTGTATCAGCATACTGAATCCCAACAGGAGGCTGACATGCCAGTAACCACTCACAGTTGCTTAAATATGAATATCACAATAAGCAATTTAAAATTGGACAGGAAGCAAACTTCTTAAAACACTTCACTGACAACATGTACTAAGGATTATTAGAGGAAAGGGTGGAGACATAAGAGTCTGTTCCAGACAGTTTGGCAAACTCATGAGCAAAAGCGTTATGAGTAAGCGTGCTCAGCAAATATCTGTACCTTGGATCCCATGGCAAAAAAGCTAAACTGTGAGTGCATGTTTCCAGCACATTCTGTTGTAAAGATTATGAAAATACCTTTACACAGCTGTACAGAAAGGTACATGGGTATTCATGGTTCCCAGAGGAACCTAACATTGCATGTATGTTCATGACAGAGCTTTGAGGTATGTGAACAGTAAAAGAAGCAACTGCCTTAGAGTTTCTCACAACCATAGATCATGAATGAGCTCACCTAATTGAACTGTAGAGCATTCAGGATGAAGTTTAAATGCTTCCCCCTCTAATGCCCCACCACCATCGCCTTCCTTTTGGGCCCACTGAAATCATACTGGCTGTTTTCCCCCTTGCTGATGCTTACAGAACATGTTTGGGGGTATACTAACACCCTAGAGTGCAAAGCATGCCCAGAAGGACTAAAGCTAGTCCTTTCCTGTGAACACTGGGCCCAATTGTAATGACAAAATGGAATCTGTTAAACTGAATTTCTTCCCTAATCCCAAAAGGTTCTTGTGGTAACTCAGATGAATTAAGACACGGTTAGACATGGCCTATGCTCATGGAAAGGGAAGAGTTTACACATCCGTCCTGAGTGCCACTTAATCCAGTTGTTAGTTCAATTAAATGCAGTCTGCTTGTAGTTAATGCCTATTACAATCATGTGGTAGGCAAATATCACTGGCAAGGACTGTTATTCCCTGCTGCAGTACAGTTGGCATGCAACACTGGTATTAAAGATTTGCTTGTGGTAATGTGGATAAGGATGGCTTAGAAACCACAGGTGACCTAACAAAGCTTAAAGCTTCTTGGAACTAGGAGAGAGGAATTATCAAACTGAATGAATGGGATAAATGCCCTTCATTTCTTGTTTCCATCTTTCTACTTATCAAGAGGCAGAGCTGTTATGGTTAAGCAGATAAAACTGTGATTCTTATGACTGGCTTTAGTTGAAAGCCAATATTTGGCACCTGTCAGGAGGAACTAACTGCTGTTTTGGTGCTACAACATAAAACTAGTCTTAAAGTAAAGCAAGCAATAAATTGTTCTTTGAGGTGCAGAAGTAACATGACAGAAATTCTGCCTTAAACTAACATTTGACAAGAGTTCTTAAATTTGCTTTTGAACTCCTGCATTTCTTCATGGTTTCTAATCTCATCATTAGATTTGAGGTGCATTCAGTTATTCTCCACGCTCTAATTTTTAATGTGTTGGTTTTATTTTTTTTGAATGTCTTTACAGGGGCAAAAGAGCGTTCTGAAATCTATGAGGCATTTGAGAACATCTATCCCATTCTAAAAGGTTTCAAGAAAGCGTCATAACATGGCCCATAAAGAAGCTAGCAATAATATACGGGTTTGTAATACAAGGCAATACGGGTTTGTAATACAATACAAGGCATGGAACAGAAGCCAAGGGTATTCCTGGACCCTACCCTATTGTACAGTTGTGGATTATTAAGCAAATGTGGATTATTAAGCAAATGACACTTATGAATGCTATAAATGCTGATGCCTTGCTATAGTTTGTGAAAAGTTTTTTGCTTGCAGATTTGCTGTCTGTAATCTACTTGAGTTCTGACAACTTCTGTCAAGCTGAGAAATTTGCCAAACAAATGTACTTTTAATAGAATGCATATGAAGGTTGCACTTCTATATTTTGTAATAGAAAGCTTGTACCACTTCCCTGTTAAACGGATGAATCAACAATGTACTTCAAACTAGCTTCATCAAAATTCTCAGCTTTAACTACTGAAACCTAGCTCTTGTAATGAAGTACTTTCATGTTCAGACTCAAAATATATTTTTGTCTATAACACAGCTTATAAAATTCAGTATGACTTGATTCCAGTGTTTTGAAGACAGTGAATGTAGAGGACATCTATTGACTCTCTCCAATCCAACAGGTTGGATAAACTGTTGTGTAATGGTGCTGATACTCTTTACAGAGAACGCATTCAAGGACCCTGACAGTGTTGGAACATACCCGTAAAGGGAAACTGGGGCAGGGGAGAATGAAGCAAATTCTGCAATTTGTCATGACACGGGTTAACAAAGTGGTACCCAATTGCTTTACTGAAATCCTCTCAGATGATGGGAGGCTTGCTTGGCCTGAAAAGCAAATTTGTTAATTAGGAACTACTTTTAAAAGGGACTTGAAGAAAATATAAAGTCTTGGATGTTCAAGGCTTAATTATCTAGGTTATTTAATCAGAGCT
Source organism: Stictonetta naevosa (assembly GCA_011074415.1). Classification (NCBI taxonomy): domain Eukaryota; kingdom Metazoa; phylum Chordata; class Aves; order Anseriformes; family Anatidae; genus Stictonetta; species Stictonetta naevosa. Next base: position 50,499,890 of record CM021701.1, read on the forward strand.
CAGGCAATGGCACTACATGAAAGCATTTGGTAATTTCCTTTTGTCTCTCATCTACAAGGGAATTCAAGGCTTCCTTTGCTGGAGCTGTCATGCTCAGGTGGGTAATGTGACAAGGAACAGTGTAAAGATGATCCATTGACTGTTCTGGTACCTCCTATGATTCCCAAGAAGCCAAGTTTTTATTCCAGAACAGGGCTGCTGGTGTTTGTGTTACCTACCCCATGTTTTCTACCAAAGGTGGCATAGATCTGTCAGGAAGCTCCCTGAGCCACTAGAGGTTGCTATTTGATGACTTAAGCGTAACTCATGCTAAAGGCTCTCTGCCATCCTCGATAGATAACCGCAATAGAAGCAACGGCTTAACACAGGGCAGGGCGTCATGGTCTTACCAGGCTTAGTTTTGCTGTCACCAGTTCACTTCTGACTTGGTGCGGATGTGACCTCAACTCGTCTGTAATGTCTCACAAGTGCTTTCATAACTGTCCCTTTGCTCCTCTGGAAAGAAAGCTGGAAAAACTTCATGCACTTCCTTATGATAAACTGGTCTTAACTATGTTATCAGCTTCTTTGTCACCATCAAACGGAGTGTTTCCAAACTCAAATCTATTCTAAACAGAGGCTTACTTTTCTGTTTGTTTTCTAACCCTGAGGACTTTCCACAGTGATGGGCTGAACTTTTATTTGCCCTGTAGCTGTAAAAGCTGATAAGCTTGAGTTACCAGAATCCTTGCAAGTGAAAAGCAACAACCTGTTCTTATTGGGGTGTTGGGAGAAAGCTTATCTAAGATGAGCCTCCTTCAAGGAATAAATCTGCTTTTTCATTAAGAGTAAGCTGAATAATTTCACCAGAAAAGTCAATGCTCTTTAGAAGTGTGGATAAAGCTTTAGAGATTAGAAATGGTCTCTGTGCTTTTTCAGAGCTACTGATAACTGTTTGCTATGGTAACTTGTCTTAAAAACAAGTATCTTGGTTCTTTCCAGGCAGTGCTGCTCACGCTAGTATTTTGTAGCACTTAAAAACACAAAGAAGGAGGAAAAAATGAAGGGCTGGCTTTTTTTTTTTTTACTTTTAAACTGGGGCGTTAGTTTATTGTAGTGACAGTAGTGCTTCGAGTCCTAACTTAGTGTTTCTTTACTTTGAATGCCCACTTTTCTCACTAGCTTCCCAAAGAGCACTGGCTCTCTGATTCTGGACACCGGCTGGTAACACCCCTCTTAATCCTGGCTAATCTTGACTTGTGGCTCCGTACAGGGCCTGGGGCAAGGAAATCTGCTAGCCTGTCACGTTTAAGGATGCGTTTTAGTAGTTGTGACCTCTTTTAAGCAAAGGATGGTTCTTCATGCTGTAAGTATTACCCAAATAATAAGTATTACTCAAACAATTTCATAAGTTTGGTAGCCATAACATCTGCTGGGTTACAGACCGGTGAGGCTGTGAGGTACATGTGCGCAGCCTTCACCCCAGGGAGCAGAACAGAGGCACGGACTGTAGGTGCCATGACAGATCTGTGGTGGGTGCTGATCTGCGCCCTTTACTCCCCCTTTTTCAGACCACTTGCCCCATTTCCTTCCCCAGCCCTCTGCAGCGGGACAGGCTGTATAACCTCCACCATCACTGGACCGAGAGAAACGCCCACAAAACAGGCTTATATATATTTTATTTATTATTTAACACCGGCCGCCTTGCTGAGGGGGGACACCCCACCCCCACCCCTCAGGGCCGGGCCCTCAGCGCCCTCTTCCCACAATGCCCGGCGCCACAACACGGCCCCACGTGACCGGGGCGCCCATCATGGCGGCTCCCAGCGGCTGCCGGTCGCAGCCCGGCGGGCAGGGGGGCGCCGGGGCCGGGGCAGGACCCGGGGCAGGGCCGGCGGCGCTGCGGGGCCCCGAGGAGGACGCCGAGGGCCTGTACGTGGCGGTGGAGCGGTGCCCGCTCTGCAACACCACGCGCCGCCGCCTCACCTGCGCCAAGTGCGTCCGGGGCGGCGACTTCGTCTTCTTCGACGGCCGCGACTCGGAGAGGTACCGGGGGGGACGGGGAGGGGGCCTCGGGCCTCCCCTGCCGCCGGCCCTGAGGAGGAGGCTGTGGGGCTGCTCCTCAACGCCCCCCTCGGGCCGGGGGAGGCTCCCTCGGGGCGGTGGGGGCTCGCCCGGGGATCCCGGGGGGTGCCGGGGGTCGCCCCCCCCTCCGGTAACGGGGTCCCGGGGAGCTGCTGGGGTTTGCTCGGGGGGTCCTTGTCCCCCTGAGCCAGGAGGTGGTGAGACAGAGAGGCGTGAGGGGGCTGGGGGCAGCCTGGGGGGCTGCGCCGGCTTTGTGAGAGGTATGCGCCTGGTGAGGGATGAAATGTGTCAAATAATAATGGTTATAAAGAGTTTGGGTGGTGCAGCGCCCCGACTTTCCCTTGGTCGTGTCCATACAGGTGTAACCAGCAAACTGGAGACAGCTCCGGACAGTTAAGGGCAGAAACAGTGGGACGCTTGAAATAAGTCCCTGTTCTCAGAAGTATATCAAAACAGTAGTTAAAACAGTAATTTCCTAAACTGTTAGCCGAAATCAGGAAAGTATGCAAGAAAACAGCACCTCTTCTTTTCATTCCTGTTCGTATAAATAGTCCTAATCGTGGGCCCTTTATGGAATACAGAAATATTCCACTTGAGTTGATCACGCACCTTCCTGCCCCTTTTTTGCACGGAGCTGGCTCGGCAGGAGTGTTGGTCAACAAGACAGTCTGTGAGCCACACTGTGTGGTTCAGATGCACCTTGCCCCTCTGTAGCTCATTTTCAACTGCGAGGCGAGCCGTCATTTCCAGCATGTCCATCCCGGATTCTTAAAAAGTCTGCCTCGCGCTGTCTCAAGAATAGCCCTAATTTTTGGCTGTGTTTGTCGTCCTTGATTTGTAGCTTCGTTAACAGCTGCCGAGGGTGATTTCTTGAACTATTTTGGGAAGGCAGCGAGTGGTGTGTTGTGCGGAAGGGTCCTCGCACCAAACACCCTTTGCATCTGTCTGCCAAATATAAGAATAGCCAGGGAAACGGCGGTGTCTTTCGTCCTGCCTTGGTTCTCCGCAACAGATCCGGTCAGCTTTTTATGGCAGGACAGCGTTTTCCTGCCATAAACTCTTTCTGTGGGTGTTTGCACACCAGAATGCATGACTGGACAATGATGTGCTTGTCTTACATTTAGGCAAATTAACCTCAAGCATAACTCCCAGCTCACGTCTAGATCTGTACCTGGGTGAGTGGACCCTTAACCCGTGCCAAGTTTAATTAAAGTTGACGGGAGTGGGCACGAGGTGGCAGCCAGCGTGAATCGTGAGGCCCGAGTCTGCCACTTCGATGGGTTTTCTTTTGCCTCAGAGGCTGCGCTGTGGAACCACAAACTGTATTTTAGCCTGTCTAAAATAGATGAAAAATCTGTCTGTGTGTGTGAGAGACTGCTCGGGGTTATCTGCAGTTCCCATGAAAAAATTGGGTTGGGAATTTGGAATATAAGCCAAGTATTTTTTTCCTGCCCTTTCTGCAGCCTGAAGATTCTGGCTAACCATCAGGCTTTGTTACAGAAATCCAACTGCAGCATCCGTTATAGAGGAGCCCCTGACATCCTGTATTAACCAAGGCTCGAGAAGTTTCTCTGCGCATTGGAAAAATGCAGCCATGAAGAAGCAGTCCTAGCCAAAGCACCAGAGGCAACAGCTACCTTAAAAAAATCTCTTACCTTCCTCATATCAGTGACTGCTGTCACTGCATCCTCCCGGGATGTGTTAACTGTCCCATTCATCTTTGGATAGAAAACATTCTGAATGATTAAGCTGCATTTCTTGACTGTAGGAAAAGCCCCTTTTTTTTTTGTTCTCTTTCCTTTTTTCCCCTTGGTCGGGACCTTGGGCTTGCTATCTGTCTAATCCTCTCTTCTGTTCTCCAGCCCCCGTTCGGGCAGCCCCCCTGGACGCTGCGTTTCCCTGAGCTTTGCATCTCCTGCTGCTCGAAACTCTCCTACAGCAGCTTCATGTTCCTGAAGTAATGGACTAACAAAACAGGAACAGCATCAGCGTGATCGATGGCAGCAGGAAAAGTTCAGTGTAGGCACAAAGCTTCGTAAAACTCGGATTTCTTGTTCTTTCAAAGATAACAGAATTACTGACAGTTTGGAAGTGTGCTTGAAGTGTTTTATCTGCGTTGTATAATTAATCCTTCGAGTGACTAATAGGAAAGTGAGAAAGAAATAGCCCGGCACCCCAGAAGTCAGCTTTCGTTGTTTCCTCTCCGTGAGCAGCGAGGGGTTTCCGTGAATTTCTTGCGGCGTGAGCACAACGAGGGAGGGAGCAACCTTTTAAACCGCGACCATGTGCCGTGGCGCGGTCGTGCAGGGACAGGTGCAGAGAGCTGGCTGGAGCTCAGGTTGTGTTTGCTGTTGGCAGTATTGAGTCGGTTACTTCATGCCTCCTGGTAGCACCTGGGTTAATTTTAGATCAGCGTTACGGTCGGGCCTGCAGGAGGCTGGCCGGGTCACAACAAGGGCTTTGCTGAGGGAGCGGTGTGAGAAATTCAGCCGTGGGATGCCCAGGGACACCCCTGCCTCCCAGTTGACTTTTGGAAGTGTTACAGGCTGGAGGAAAACATTCGTACCTCCCTTGTGAGAAGTCAAAGGGGGTTACCTGTTGTATCCAGTGATGTTCTACTCTTTTCTTGGGGTTTTTCCTCATAAGACGATAAATATTTTAACATTTTAACAGCAAGATTCCAGATTTCTTTTCATGGGACTGTTTTATGTGCTACTTGCTATAATAGCTACAGGAAGATCGTTCACGTCTAACAAAAATCACACCTTGTACCATTTAAGGGGGGAGACTGAGGAGCTGTTAGGATTACTTAGTGAAACACGGCTACAATTAAAGATGAGTAGTCCGGAAGTCCTGCAGTAAAATAATCACCGACATTCTTCTGTTCATTAGTAATGTGTTGCGTGTTCAGAGCATCTTGTTGTTCGTTTCAGGGCACTCTTCTTCCTCCCAGGAGCTTACTCCAGCCTGTCACAGGCATAAATTCTCAGAGCTTATTTTCCCAGCGCGTTCCCAAAGCACTGAATTGCTTTGCTTTATGTGTTTGCAGGTAACAAAAGCCGAAGACGATACAACTGGGCCATCTCAGCCCGTGTGCTTTCTCGGAGTTGTGGTTTGTGATTGGGAGTAGTGGCTTTTGGAGACAGTGGAGTTTTCTTGTACTGAATAGGCCCAGCAGTGGATGTACCTGTTGCCATCCTCAACTCCTGCAGCATTAATTCCTACAGATTAGGGAGTCCTTTTTTCTCTTTTTTTTTTTCTCCTTTCTGATTCTATACACGTGGAAATAAGCCAGGTAACCGCAGAAAAGCTCAGGTTAATCCAGACTGGAGGAAAAAGAAGCATTCGATGGATAATTTTAGTTCTCCTTCTCTCAGTTTACATTTCATGGGAGTTTCTGTGAGAGTCCGTTCAGAGCTTTGTTTCTTTGCCAGATTGAAGGGCTGTGGATATACAGAGAAAAATGAGTTACGTGATGCAATGCAATTAAAAACGGGGCTATATAAGGAAATGGAAACGTCTGCTTCGGGGAGACCTGCTGAAGGAGTTGGTAGGAGCTGGTTGACACAGTTGCTGAAGTGTGTGGTGAGCTGTAATTCTTGCAGGCTTTCACAAACATTGCTGTCTTCCCTCACCAGCAAGAACTTAATTTAGTCCCAGGCTCTTGACAGATCAACTTTCCCCTAGTGTGCCGGACACGATTTGGGAAATCAGCCTCCGTACCCGTTAATTAACCCAGCTTCGAAATGAAGAATCGCCAAATTTCTGCGTGCGGCCGCCCGGCGTGGCCGAGTTATTTCTGGTTGTGCCCGAGGTCGGAGGTGCAGGAGGTGTGTGTTATGGCGTCGTAAACAGGAGTCGGTGCAGCGTGCTTGTGCAATTTCCACGATGACTGGTGGGTGAGGACGCGCGGGACGGACAGACAGACGGAAGGAAGGATGCTGAGCAGCTGGGCTCCGGTTGCACCGCATTCCTCAGGCGCTCGCGTGGCCTCTGGCTTTTAGAGCAGCACCTGCGCTTGGGATTGAGCTGGTTTGGAAGGAAATCAGATAGCTTTGGTCGTCTGTGAAGGCAGCAGCCAGAAGTTTTGTTGTTGTTTTAATGCTGCTGTCATCTGGAAGGGCGATTACACACTTCGTAAAACCGAAAGCGGTCTCTGAGCTTTCAGGTTCCAGCACTTCAAGAGAAGAAATGAAGCGGTTTGGTTTTATGGGGAATCAAATCTACAGGGTTGAGCGAAGAGAGGCCCCGGATGCCATCCCGTCAAGGCTTACGTACTGCATCATTCTCTCTGAATAAAGCTTAGATATCCCTGAAATAAACGCCTTGGTGGGTTGTTAGGATGAAATTGTGAATTCTACATGTTCCAAGGCAAAATACATTGAATTCTTTTTCCTTGCATGGATTTGACCCCAAGACACCCATTTGAGGTGTGGATCAGGATGGTGCTGCGGCATGGCAAGCCCAAAGGAAAATGGGGAGGCTGTGCATGGCAGAACACTGCACACACTTGCTGTTTCTAGGTTGTCTACATCCCTTGGCTGTCTCTCTTGCTGTTAGCTTTGTCACTTCGCGCTTCACTGTAATCTCAATATGCGTTGTTCGTACACTGTTTGCTTTAAAAGTATTTCTCAGTGTGCTGTGGAACATGCGGGTGAGCAGAACGTGGCTGTTCGTATTCAGAGGATGGAAATGCAGGATGATGAACCCTAAAAATCTCCCTTCTGATCAGCTCTTGGCAGTTCCCACACGTCACACATCCACTGGGGCAGACCTCAAGCAGGCGTTTGGGTCAGGCACTTGTGATACCTACAAGTGCCCGGCAGAAACAGCTAGAAGAAAATGCAGCTTATGGCTGCTGTGATAATAATATAAGAAGGATTTGAATGTCGTGTAAAAGCCTTGACAGAGTAGCGTCCTGTCTGGAACCATCACTGAGTGAAGTTTGAGACCCTTCCAGGGGTCTCAATGAAATGAGAAAATGGGTCTGAAATGAGAAAATGCAAGGCACGGGGTATAAAAACCTGCACTTCCCTGTGCCAGAGTGGGTAGTACCACTAATACCATCTAGTTCCATCTCAGACTCACTGTGTTACTGTTAATTTCTCCGGTGATTAAAAGCTTTTCAAGCAATGTGTTTTTCTCTGTACACAAAATATAGATGTTTCTAAGCTACAGATCTTAGAGAATCATAGAATCATAGAATATCCTGAGTTGGAAGGGACCCTTAAGGATCATCAAGTCCAATTCTTGACACCGCACAGGTCCATCCAAAAGTTCAAGCCATGTGACTAAGTGCACAGTCCAATCTCCTCTTAAATTCAGTCAGGCTCGGTGCAGTGACCACTTCCCTGGGGAGCCTGTTCCAGTGTGCAACCACCCTCTCTGTGAAGAATCTCCTCCTGATGTCAAGCCTAAATTTCCCCTGCCTCAGCTTAACCCCGTTCCCGCGGGTCCTGTCACTGGTGTTAATGGAGAAAAGGTCTCCTGCCTCTCGGCACCCCCTTACGAGGAAGTTGTAGACTGTGATGAGGTCTCCTCTGTCTCCTCTTCTCCAGGCTGAACAGGCCCAGTGACCTCAGCCGTTCTTCGTACGTCTTCCCCTCCAGGCCTTTCACCATCTTCGTAGCCCTCCTCTGGACACTCTCCAACAGTTTCATGTCCTTTTTATACTGTGGTGCCCAGAACTGCACACAGTACTCGAGGTGAGGCCGCACCAGCGCAGAGTAGAGCGGGACAATCACCTCCCTTGACCTACTAGCGATGCCGTGCTTGATGCACCCCAGGACACGGTTGGCCCTCCTGGCTGCCAGGGCACACTGCTGGCTCATGTTCAACTTGCCGTCTACCACGACCCCCAGATCCCTCTCTTCTAGGCTGCTCTCCAGCGTCTCATCGCCCAGTCTGTACGTGCAGCCAGGGTTTCCTCGTCCCAGGTGCAGGACCCGGCACTTGCTCTTATTGAACTTCATGCGGTTGGTGATTGCCCAGCTCTCCAACCTGTAATTGAGGGGAATGCTTACAAGTTTGATAATACAACGTGCGGGTGTTTCCTCAGCTAAGAGGTTCTGTTGCTCTTCCTGGGAGACAGGTGCTCTAGAATTTGGCAAGAGTTTCATATATTGAGCCATTGCTTACAAAGATTAAGACAGATAGCTGAGGTTTAGAGACTCCCACAAGCTTCAGCCTTTTCATTGTTTCAGACAACTTACAATACCGTTGTGCAAAATAGCAATAAAAGCATTTAATCTCTTCCAGGTTCTCAGACAAGAAAGAAAGGTTGATGCATCTTAAAACCAAACAGAGAGAATTCCAAAAACAGTAAGTTGTAGTCATTAAATGAAAATAAATGCTAAGAATTCTTTAACAAAAAGTATCTCTGACACACTGCTGGAGACAGATGTAGTCGAGGTCAGTCAAATAACTTTCATTCATGTTTTTCCTCTAGTGTTTTGAAGGCCATGGAAGGCAAAGAGATAACTGATCAGCTGGTGAGTTATTCAAAGCATCCCATCATTTTTGAACTCTCTGAATTGCTAGATCGCATTGTTTTAAGTTAACATTTTACCTTGAGGACGTTGCATTGCTTTCCTAAAAAACCTTTTATAAGCAAAAGCAAAATGGGCTCTGCAAGCAGAGTGCTCCAAACCCTCAATATTTTTAATTTCTTACTAGATATTTGGTCAATAACTTATTGTGCCAATTGACTTTATACTGAGTATTCTGTTTCTTTGTGGCACTCTTCTGCGCACAGAGCGGTATATGAAATATTTATTTATTGGTCTGATTCAGCTGAGAACATCCTGCTCCTTTTGCACTAAAGCTGCTGGCTTTGTTGTTAATCATTAGTCAGTGTGTTGGAAATGGTTTGTGCCCTACGGTTGCCGAATGTTCTTTTGCAGAGATGGAAAATAATGTCTTGCAAGATGAGGATCGAGCAGCTGAAACAGACCATTTGCAAGGAAAATGATGAAATGACAAGACGTGAGTAATGCCTGTACCTTTGTAACATGTAAAACCGTGCCTTAAAGAGGGAAAAGTCAATCGCAGTAGGTATGAGTGTTAGTTTTTAAAAATAGTGAATTTCCAAGGCAAATCACTGAGTGGACTTTACCCTTTTTATGCTTGCGTTTTAATTAGAAAACAGGCGACATTATTCAGCTGGATGGAGATAATTCTGCAACAGCTTAAAAAGTAAATGCTTAGCGGCCTATGAATTTGGCTTTGTCCCTAGAGATGGCTTTATGTGGTGTAGCGTTTCTGATCACTTCCTCTTGATAAAAAGGAGCAAACAGCTCTGCAGCTGTTACGGATTTTATCTAAGTGCTGAATTTTAACCCACACCTGTCTAGAAATCCTAAAAATCGTGTTTGAGCGAGACCATCACCGAAATACGGCATAGGCTGCTGCGTTGCTGACATTCAGCAGCTTCGGTTTTGAAACTCATTAAGTATTTTACACACAGGAGATGTGTAGAGTCATTTTTCAGAAAAGAATATGCAGCACTCCTTACAAACTACATGCAAAGCAGAGATAGGAATCATGTGCAGGAGCGTATTGACTGAATCCAGAACATTTTAATGACTTGAGATTCAAGAGGAGCCATACAAAAAGTGGAAGGACAGGCGTGGAACTGAGAATAGTTATAAAGGAGTAGCACAAGCTTGCAGTGATAACATCAAAAACGCTGAGGTGCAAAATGATTTTCATTTAGTAGGGAGGATGGATAGCACAGTATGAAATGTATAATAAAAAAAGATGAAGGAGTAGGCAAGCAGGCTAGTTAGTTAAGAGGAAAGAGAGTAACTGCAGAGAAGGCTGAAATATTCAGTGCCTTCTTTGCTTCATCTTCTAACAAAGAAAATGCGATCAGGTGTTTAGCCAGATTAAATTTGAGATTGAGAGAGGACTTCAGGCCAAGGAAAGAAAGCAGCCAGTTAAATATTATTTTGATTGTGTCTGTAGGGCCTTATCAGATTCACCCTAGGGAACTTAAGGAACCAGCAGCGGAGTACTTGAGAGCACATGAGGGAGAGAAGATGTCCCAGGGAACAGAGTGGAAACAGCATCTGTTTGCAGGAGCTTTACACCGATGACACTGCCATCCTCTTACAATCCTCTGACCACCTTGTAGGTACCTAAGGTACCTAGAAGATCATTAAAAACAGTCATCACTTTTTGTTAAGAATAGATCTTGTCAGATCAACCCCTTCTCTGTGGGTCAAGGGCTCTAGTGGAGGAAGAAGCAGAAGGTGCATGATACCTTTGGGCTCTGTCTACCCCAAGATGTCTCATGAGCAAGCAAATAAATCACTTCTGGATGTAATCACTGCAGGCTTGACACAGAAGGCTAGCAGGGCTACATTCAAAGAGCAGTGATACTTGTCCAACAGAGGAGGTGAGGCAGGTGGAGCCCAGTTCTGTTTACTTTTTTTCTATAATAGCTTGCATGGTAGAATAGAAAGTGGAATGGAGGAACCTAAGGTGGGTGGCGATACGAGCTCAGTGGAGAACAGGATCAAATTCAAAATCGTGCAGATAAATTAACTGCATCATCTGAAATGAACAAAGTTAAGTGCACGTTGTTTAGGAAAGAGAACATGTAATAAACCATTGGTGGGGAATGCTGGCAAGATTTGACAGGACAGGACCTGAAGAATTGCAAATTAAATACCAAATAACAACCTGGTGCTGCTCCAGAAAGGTTCAGACCTCGGTCGGGGTTATACTAACACGGGCATTGTATTTATGAAGGAAGCGATTATCCTGCTGTGCTCAGCAGTGGCGTTGCCTCAGTGGGAGTCTGGAGCCCAGTTTGTGCAATTTAAGTAAGATACAAATCAACTGGAGGAAGTCCAGAAGGGAACATTAGGAATAAAACACAAGGAGTGGCCAAGAAAATTGCTGTTTGGCTTAGTTTTTTTTTTTAAAAAAAAGGGAAGATGAAGAAGAGCATTTTTTCAGTAGATAGAAGATTATTATGAAGGGAATAATAACTGATTGTTCTCTTTAGCCTGTGAAGACAGGAGAAGAGGAAGTCAACGTGAGGAATTTAATCACCTTTTCTCAAAATGCAGCTCTGAAAGTGGCAAAACGGCAGAACCAGCTGGGGAACCGAGCTCCTCCACTTTTCTATTATTCTATGAAATGTATTAATACTTAAATAGTTCTAATCTGCAGCTTTACTACATAGCCAGGACTTCAGAAGCTCAACCTGGTTCTCTCCTAGGGAAGAGACCACGTTACAAAACGTAAATAGCTTCTTTCTCTTCTCCTGGATGTGGTGTAGGTGGGTTTACTGACATAGGAAACATTTCTAGATCACTGGGCTCCTGCTTTTTCAGCTGGCTCTCCTGGGTACGTCAAGAATTGGTGTTTCTTAAAATAAGGTTTTAAAATTTGTGTGTTTTGCCTTCTGCCCGCAGAGAGCAATTCGAGGAGGTGATCTTGTGGATGCCTGGCATGGCTCTGTTGGGCAGAGACCAGCGTGCCTGTGCGTGCGTTTAGCAGGCAATGTGAATGTGTGGGGCTTGGTGGTGTCCTGAAATACTTCTGGGGACAAATTTTAATTGCCTCATAAACTGGGTCATAAAGCAGAATTGCTGCGCAGAAAAAAGGACAGTTGTTTCTGCAGCAGGGCTGCTAAAGAGGAAACGTGTTCGCAGTGTTCTCCCTGCCTCTCGGATAATTGCTGTTGGCCCTGCCGATAAGGGAGCTCGCTCGGTGCAAAAAGAAGCCTTGCAAGTAGAACATGAATGAAAACTGAACAAATGGATGATTTATTCCTTCTTTGCTTCGTATTCTTTGTGCAAAGGGAGAGTTTGGGAATATGAACGCAGGCATTAATGGATTTTCTGTTGATATTACAGGAGTGCTTAAAGGAAACTGAATGGCAGGCTGGCACTTAGAAATTCGTGGTACTGTTGAGAGAAAAATTCTCCTGCAGTTCCTCCAACAGGGGGTCCCTTATTTTATGGACCTGAGGATTATTAGTTCCTACCTGCCTGGGGAAACCTGTCTCACCAGCTTTGTTTTGGGTCTTTACATCTCCCCTGTGTGAGATCGTCCTTCCTACCAAACACTGATCAGATAGATGAGTACAAAGAACTTCTACTACGTCATTTCTAATAACTTATTAGTTATAATAAACTAATAATATAATGGCTACTTGAATATATAATTTCAATGTATAATATATAATAGCTATTTCAGCAGTCCTGGGCTCCCCGTTTCCAGACCAGGGACCAGCCGGAGCTCTGTGCAATTCCAACTCCGCAGGTGAAAACCAGGAGGAGCGGGGCTATCCTGTGCTGACCAGGCATGGCTGGGCACGTACCAGGGGATGGGAACCAGTCTTGGGTCCCATTTTTCGTGTGTAACTTCGGTTTTTGTGCTTCCCTTCTGGGAAAGCTGATGTTTTAATAGTCTGTCACGTGGCTTCTTGGAGTAGCAGATGCCACAGAACATTGATACGGTAGCTCTGGTCTCATGTGTGCCTCGCAATCAAAATACATCAGAAAAATGATGTCAGGCTTACTGCCTGCCTTCTGTGCGAGGGGCAGTTAGCCCATTTCTTGATTACAGGAAAGCGAGCAGTCTGCTGTGCTCTAAGAGAGCATGACTAACGCTGTTTCTTTTCAGCCATAAAAACTGAAATGGAGCGACCAGTATATGGGGGCTCTTATTCAAACTAGGGTACATTACAATTTTTAAATGTGCATTCGGAGACATTTTCCTGTGCTTTTGGAAGACCGAGGCAGTTAACTCGCCCTCTGCAGCACCATATGTTTGCAGAAGCGTTACTGCAGTGAATTATTTTATGGGAGAACCAGCAGATGCTCCTGAAGAATTTTTCTTCCAACTCTTAGCATGCCTGATGCACAGAGGAAATTCAGGCAGTTGCAGCACTTCAGAAGCGTAACCGCATTTGCCACTTTGTGACTGGAAAGGGAGTTTTCCCTTGTGGTAAGGAGAAGCCTGTGCCACTGGGATCCAAGTGCTTTAAGAGGACGTGCGTTAGCAAAAGCCCAAAAAACACAAGCTAATAGAAGCAGTGGTGCCAGAAATTGTGAATGGAGATGCTATCTGCACTCGATTTTGGCTGCAAGCAATGCGTGCCTTTTTGGCCAGCGTCGTGCGAACATGTACAGTCAAGCTATTTCTGTCATGGTGATTACCCCAGAAGTTTAATTAAACTGTGAAATCTTGGCTTTTCTGCTCCAAATCCAAAAATAGCTGGGTGAAAGATAGGGAAAGATTAATTCCGATTTCAGTCCCTTTTGCGATATTCAAAAAAGATTAAGAAGTTGAAACCACTTAGCAGCTGGAAAACGTTAATGGTGAGGCAGGGTTTTCTGTTTTAAGCTGCTGTAGATCTTGTTTTCTATAAATATTAATCAAGCTTTTCTCAGGCTCACTACAAGTACCTCACGGCTCGTTTTCCAAGGCTAACATCTGCTGCCGTCTTCACAGATGCAGAGGGGCTTCTGAGAATCAAAGAGGAGAACCAGAAGCATTATCGCAGGGCTCAGCGGCATCAGGAGAAGAAGGAGAAGATCCAGAGGCACAACCGCAGGCTGGGAGACTTGGTTGAGAAAAAAACCTACGACTTGAAAACCCAGCACGAACATCTGGCAAACCTTCGGCGGACGCATATCCTGGAGCTAACATCAGTCATATTTCCCATCGAAGAAGTAAAGACAAGCATGAGGTACGGGAGGCTTATCCTTTTGGACTCGTTTTTCCTAGCTTTAAACGCTCAGAGGTGAGTCATGTAAGTCTAAGCTAGACACTCTGGCTCCCTTGGCATCTGTGGGGAGGAGGAGGTGGTTTCCAAAGGCGAAGCATCTGACCTAAAGGTAGAAGTCCAGAGTAGAAGAATGTGGAGGTGCTAGCATCTCCCCACTGAGAGATCTGAGGTATGTGTCCACTGCTAACCTTAAAAAAGATCATTAAAAATCCCAGAACAAAGTAGTTTGGGCTATAAGGCGTTTAGCAGGAGTGTTTCTACAAGCATTTTGCTCTGTGAAATCTGATTAAGTGCCTGCCAAGTACGTTGGTGATCATAGTTTTGAACTTCTTTTCAAAACTCTCTGTTCTTCTCTTGGTGCTGCAGAGATCCTGCAGATGTGTCTTCTGAGAGCGACAATGCTATGACCTCTAGCACTGTGAGCAAGCTTGCAGAAGCCAGGAGAACCACGTATCTCTCTGGGAGGTGGGTGTGTGACGACCACAACGGGGACACCAGCATCAGTATCACAGGGCCTTGGATAACCCTTCCGAATAATGGAGATTACTCAGCGTACTACAACTGGGTGGAAGAGAAGAAGACTACACAAGGACCAGGTAAGGAGCCAGGTCAGAATTAAAGAAACACCAGTACAGGGATTAGTCCACAGAAAGCCTCTTCTGCAGGAAATGCTCGTTGGGACCCAGTGCAGAGTAAAAGAGAGATAAAGTTAATTATTCACAGTTTTGACATGGTTCACATGCTGTCGATTTAACAGGAATTCCAAGAATTACTATTTTCTACCGGCTTCTGACAGATCTCACTGTAAATGATTGCTGGATTCAAGCAGTTCTCAGTACTGACAAATGACATTTTCCGGAGTAGACTTCAGGAACACATTAACACACCCACTGAGGCTTCGTTTATAACGAGACTTTCATGATGTTTGTATTTCTTTTAGATATGGAACATAATAACCCTGCTTACACCATCAGTGCTGCATTGTGCTATGCAACCCAGCTTGTTAACACTTTGTCTCTCATACTTGATGTAAATCTTCCCAAGAAGCTCTGCAACAGGCAAGTAAACGCAGGCATCTAAGGAGGTGGATCGGTGGCCACTTCTGAATGATCTTAGTTCAGGTTGGCTTTGTGAACAGAGTCATTATTTGGAACAGCTTTTATGGTAATAGTTTTATGGTAATAGTTGATAGCTCCTTTTTTTTAATGCCATTTAATTTCACAGGGAGGTCTAGTAAGAATTTAGACCACAGTTAATCCTCCCTCCCTCCCATCCTCCCTTTATACATCCTGAGAGCACAGACCAACCATCATAGTTCAGAATGACAACTTGCTCATCAATTTATTCAGCGTCCTCATACTGGAGTGAAATACGACAGTGCATGAATAGCACTTCTCATTTTATGAGGCCCTACTGTGCTTTACAAACTCCCAGCCCAATTCAGCAGCTCTTAGTCATCCTGAATAGCTCCACTGCATTAAGAGATGTAGAATGAGGCCTTATAATATGGCATGACAGCAGTGTAATTCTCTTTGGGCTAAAATACTGATGGGGAATGTAGCTGGCTGCCAGACATCTGGGAGTACACGCTTGTATAAACCCCAGCTGTGATGTACAACAGTAATTCTGAGGAAGCTCTGGGTTTGGTTCATCTTCCGGGGGTCTCAGCTATGCTGCTGAGATTCTTATACATTTTTAAGATAGCAATGGCCAAAGTGAGGGCACAAACGTTGTGTAGGGCCTCTGCAGTTTTTTGCGCTATTAATTTGGTTGCTCAGTCATTGCAGGAAGAAAAGGTTGGGAACAGGAAATGAGGCAAGGTTTAAAAGGAGAACCAAAATGGCTTGGCCACAGTGGATCTTTGAGTTTGCAAGTGGTTCACATCACCTGTCCTGTTGAAGCCAGTGAGACCAGGGCAAGCTGTGCTTGTTGATAAAATTCTAAAGGTCTCACAAGGTGAAAAAGCGATCTCCTGAGCGCTCTGTAGCTGGTTGTACAGCTTAAACAAGTGCTCGCTGCAAAGATGTTTACTCCAGGATTTGTTAGGAAGCCAGGGGACAGAATGCTGATGTCTCCAGGAGGTGCACTGTCACAGCCTCGTGCTTTGTGCATACGTGTGTGTGTGTGGTCTTTCAACAGCGAGTTCTGCGGCGAGAATCTCAGCAAACACAGGTTCACGCGAGCAGTGAAGAAGCTGAATGCCAACATCCTTCACCTTTGCTTCTCTCAGGTAGGGGGAATGAACGTATGGATTCTTCAAATAGCTTTTAAAATGTCAACTGTGCCTGCAGGTTTCCTCCAGTAACTGATCATGTCTTTTTCTTACCTTCTCCATGGCAGCATGTAAATTTAGATCTGTTGCACCCACTGCATACGCTCAGGAACCTTATGTACCTGGTGAGCCCAGACACTGAGAACTTGGGCAGGTAAGAAGAGCAGTTTGTGAACACACCTGTAACTGAATCCCTTTTGGAGTTATGCATTTGTGTTGTTATTCATGCGGGTAATATATTTATTCTGTTTCTATTCTGCTGCATCTATGGATGAGTCCTCAGCACATCAGGCTGGTTATAAGGAGGAGGCAGAAAAAAGGGGGGAATTCGATTTCAGAAACATCTGTATGCTGTGGTTCTGCATGGAGCAGGCTCAGCTGGTGGCCTTATGATCGACTACATGGACTTGTTTCTCCTGGGTTCAAAAGCAGGAACTCCTTCCCTCCAGAGGACAGCAGCACGCATCCCAGGCTTTCCCAAAATACTTTCAGTAGTCAATGAGCAGCCTAGGCCAAAGTCCACACTCAAATAGTAATAATTTCTGTGTACATTGAGATTAAAGACAACTTCCCTGTTAACTTAGTATGTGATGAAAAGAACATCAGTTCCTGGCTGCACATGCCAGGCTCAATATTCTTCCTTTCTTTTTACAACTTTAGTGTAAGAAAGTCAACATTGATTTCCTCTTGGGATAACCCAGTCCCTTGTGCCCGAGACAGTCTGCAAATATTTGTTTATTCTACTGCTGTATTCCCCCTCAAACATAACGAATGTCCTGACATCTACTTTTCCACCTTGTTCTAGTGTACAGGACTAGTTTTATTTTAAAACCTGCAATGTCACTAAGAGGAGCTGAATTCGTGCCTCTACAAAGTTACCTTACATTCAAGTACATCCCTACTTAGCCCGAAGCTGAGGGGAGCCAACTTAGCTCAGTTTGGAAAAAATGATGTGCGTGCTGCTGCTTGTCTGAAAACAAGGAGAGGGCAGGAAACACCCAGAGAGTGAAGAGCTGTGTCCTGGGAAGCTGCTGCTGTAAGGGGTGTAAGTGCCACGGTGGATAAAAACCTGAACCTGGTGGTTCCTTAGGATGGGAAGTAAAAGGCCTGAGCAGAGAGATGGGTCTCACTTCGCATCAGTTGGGTCCACGTGGTAAAAGGAGAGGTTACAGGACAGTGGGAACATCAGTGGAGAAGCTAACCAGCAGTGAGGGGAACAGCTCAGTCCATAGAAAACGCTCTCATCTCTCTAGAGAGGAGATTGAGAGAGGACTGTGGCTCAGGGCAGGGGGAATGGTGGAATGCCTTGGCCTTTGTTAGAGAGGGGGTCACACGAGACGATCTGATGGACCCTTCTGGCCCTAAACCTGATGACTCTCCTCTTATGTTGCCTACTGACCAAAATGCTGTGCCAGAGGGCAGCGCTCTCCTTCCTTCCTGTGTGATGGAAGGGGAGCGCTTACCTTCGATTTCTCAGCTGCCTGCAAAGTTTGCAGCAATCGGCTGGTTTTATTTTCCTTCAGACTTCTAGGCCTAGAGTTGCCTGATAGCCTCCTTTATAAACTACTATTTTCGCATACATATAATTTTATCAAGCTTTAATTGTTTGGATTAAAATTTTCCGTGCTAAGTTGCTGCCTCAGGCTTCCACGTAAGGTCAGAGAACCGCAGCGGAGAAACCCCGTAACCCACGATCCATTCCTGTTCCTGTTACGCTGAGAATCTGTAAGCTTTGTGCTCTGGACTGAAATTTGTTTGACAGGGACCCGCTTGCCGTGGGGAATCGGCTGTTCACTGCCTCCGTGAACCCCTCGCTTCCTCTGGTGGCTGCTCACAGGCCTCTGGAAATGTCTGCGGATGCCCAGTAAAGATATTTTGGATTTGGTCTCCCTGTTCTCTGGCGCAAGGCTGAAGGCCTGGGCAGGATGCAGTTGCATCTCCAGCCAGGCAGTGGCAGCAGGGAACTCGGAGTCAGTGACGGAGAGATGAGTTTGGCCAGGACCTCTGGAGATCTTATCCAGAGCCCCACTCGAGGCAGAATCAGGGAGGGCAAGTTGCTCAGCACCCTGTCCAGTGGGGTTCTGAGCGTCTCCAACGATGCAGGGATGTTCTGCGGGCTGTAACCTACACCCTGCCCCCGGCTGGCAGAGCTGGCCTGGCCAGAGCTGGCGCTAAAAACAAAAGCTGTTCCGCATCAAGCCGAGATTCCCACCAGTGGAGCCGTGAGTTATTATCGATAGCTTCTTCTTTTGCGTGTGTGCTTCACTATCCACTGCCAAGGCGAAAGAGCTCCCCCATCATCCCTGCGCCGTGGACTGGAACCCAGCTATCGCTCCCTTGGCCAGCTGCTGTCCTTTTACCGTGGTCATAGCGTAGCTATCTCTGTAGCCACCGAGTTTCTCTTTGCCAGCTGATAAAAACAGAGGTGTTTTAATTCACCGGTGCAGTGACAGTCCCTCTCGTGCACCATACCCAAAGGGCTGACAGCGCTGTGTCCGTCTTCACAGGTCCGGGCCTTTCGAAATCAGCGCTGATCTCGAAGACTCCATGGAGTTTGTGGACCCCAGCGCCGCCGGCGAGACGGACGAGAGCGGAGACGAGCACGTCAGCGACGAAGAGACGGACCTGGGGACAGACTGGGAGAATCTGCCAAGCCCCAGGTTCTGCGATATCCCCTCCCAGCAGGTGGAGATGCTGCAGAGCCAGAGCACGCAGGCGTCACAGCCCATCGCCAGCAGCAGCGCTGGCGGCATGATCTCTTCTGCTGCTGCCTCAGTGACCTCGTGGTTTAAGGCGTACACTGGACATCGCTAACGAGCACGGGAAAAGGATCATAGGATGTGAGGAAGGAATCCCTCCCCAACAATGCTGTAGTAAACCTTACATATTCAGTTAAGTAGTGCCTGGAACAAAGAAAAGGTCAGACTTTACGTTTTGTAAACCCGGAGAACCTTTTTATTTACCCACGATGACTGTGATGGCACCCTTTTGTAAATTGGCTCGCTCCATCCTTCTGACGGGTTCTGTGAGGGCACTTGGTGTCTCGGTTCTGCCTGCATTGTTGAGTGGCAAAGAGGAAGGACCCAGCAGACTGCAGCTCTGCTTGCTGAAGAAGAAACGGATTTGGGGGTGTTTGGATCCGAATGAGCACAGAGGGAGGGCTGCTCGGTGTTCAGTCTGGACAGTGGTGCAAACGCAGTTCACGTTTTCTTAACTCCTTACAGGGTTTATGTTTGCGTGTTTTAAATCTGTCTTGCGTAATGCAAAAATGCATCTTTCTAAATTTTTTTCATTCAGGACATGAAAATTATGCATTTTTAACATGTTTTCTAATCTCCGTTGCCATATTTTTAATACAGAGAATCAGCATGGACAGGAATTCTCACAACAAATTGCTCTTACTTTAGGTTTGGTTGTGGATCCTTGTCCAGTTTCGCCATGGAAAACTGGCTCGTTTCATGCTGTTTCCACTGGTAGGTAGGCTGAAAGTTTCGTGTTGTGCTGCCCAAAGCACACAGGCTCTTTACTCCTAGTATCATACACCAAAGAAACACTGGACATTCTCTTAGCTAGACCCACGCTGACGCCGATACAGGATTGCAATAATATCCGTCAGTTACACCACGTTGCCACTTTTTAATAGTAGAAAAACCTCATTTCAAGCTAGTCTGATGAAGTCGCGCGTTCTCCACACTACATGCGTTGTGAACCCTGTTGTATTTTGTGTTTCTGGTGGGGTTTGCTCTTTCCTTGTTTACTGAATGCCAAGAAGTTGGTTTCATTTCAGTGCAGAAACGCTCACAGCGCAGCTGGCCTGCTTGTAAAACCACGGGAGGTGTGATACCGACAGATGCGTTCGCTAACGAGTGCTCCTCGCTTCCTCTGCCTTGGTATGTACGGCTTAAAGATGGTTGTGCTCAGCGAGGCTTCCGATTTACGGTTTACATTGTATAGAGCTGGGACGTTTTACTTCTCCGCGGGGCAAACTCGTGTAAAAGCCTCCTCCCATCCCTCCGAGATGGAAGATTTCAGCCGGTCTTCCCTGCCGTTCCCCCGTGGCGATGCAGCTGGTGGCGAGACTGACGCACAAGCCACGTGCCTGGCGTGCTGGCACATCCGAGGCGGCGTCCTCATGGTGGAAACCCCAGCTGCAGGCTGCCTTACCCGGCCCTCCCGTTCTCTGTCGAGCGTGTGTGGAGTTTTTTGGGATGTGGTGGGACAGTTTTGGGATGCTGTGGGTCCTCCCCCGGCCAGCCAGCACTGCCACCTGGCTCCAGTACTGTCCCACCCCCCCCGTCCCTCTCGTACAGCAGCTCTTTTTGGCAGTGGGGATCCGTTGTTGGTAGGGGTTTTTTTTTGCTGGCGGTAGCTGTTTGTTGGGGTTTTTAAACCAAAGACCCTTAACTCCGCACCCACAGCGTGCGTGTCGTTAGGTGAAGGCCCCCTCGGCGCTGCCAGTTGGTCTGAGCCTAAGGTAGGGTCGTGTCGGGAAACAGATAAGAAATCAGCCAAGACCCCGCTGGCTACTGCGGCCTGAGCTGGGACCGTGCCCGGGACAGGGACAGGGACAGGGAGAGGAGGCTTCGGTCACTGCTCAGCTGACAGCACTTTATTAAACAGCCGCAGCGACCGGACCCGTCGCAGCTCCGAGCAGCCAGCACGTAGCAGTACTGCGTGTTGGGCTCTCAGCATTGCACAGCCCGTTTTGGATCCTCGTTTATTTTGCACTGGACCCCACCGTAGAGGTATCTTCCCTCCTTTTTTTTTTTTTTCTTTTTTAATACACATTTCAGTCGCTCTTTCATTGCTACCTTCGTGCTACGTAGAACCCTAAAGGCCAGGCCATGATTCAGCTTTGTATGCTGTCCTTGACTTATTTAGGGGAAAATAAAAACACCACCACGAGAACCTTTTAAGCCATATACTTCGTACCCATCGTGTTTTCCAAATAATTTATTTACAACCATGTCATGCTCTGGAAGTGCACAACGGCACTGGGAGGGTGTTCAAATGCATCGAGAGAGCTCCTTTCGAGAGATGTTTTTGTAACAGAATAGATTGTGGGGTTTGTTGTTTTTTGTGTTTGTTTTTTTTTAAGTGTTTTGCACACGTGTAGCTAAGGAAGAATTAAGTGTGTGTGTCCAAACCTTGAGTGCAATCGCCAGGATTAGTTTTCCAGGTTGTTTGGGGGGTGAGGGAGGGAGGGAGGGAGGGAGGCAATATCTGTAATTAGAGATAGTTGGAGACAGCCAGCTGAGAGTTTACAAAACAATTTGCGTAGCACGAGTGCAGGAATTTCAGTCCGGGCCGTGACTTCTGTCCGTGAGCAGCGATGCGGCGTGGCCCACGTCAGCTGCCAAGGAAGAGCCTGATTTCGGAGCCCAGCCCTCGGCTGAAATCGGGCGCCTTCGGCGGGTCTCGGACGGGACGTGCGGGGCTGAGTCGTCGCCTGCCGAAACTCGGGGCCTCTCTCTGCAACTTCCAAGCTCGATGTAACTAAACACGATTTTTTTTTTTCTAAATTTTGTTGTATTATTGCAATAAATCTTTAACAGTAATTTTTCTTTAAAGTTGTATATTTATAATTGTTACTTCTGTGTGGTTTGTTTTTAAACATGCTGGGGAAGTACACAACCATGTCCAGCCTTCCCCGCCTCCCGGGCACCAGACCTGTTACAGGGCGATCGTAGAGAGTAAAATACGTGGTATGAGTTAAAAAAAATACTCTTACATAAAATAACTGCATCTCCAGTGGGGCAGGCAGAGAAGTCCTGCAAAGGACACACGTACAGCTCTGTACATGTAAGCTGATAAATCGCCAACTCCAGGGCTGGGTGCCGATTTTCTGTGTGTTGCCAAATGCGGGTGGGGGGTCAATTTGTTATTTCAGCTATTTGTTATTTTGGTTATTTTAGTTACTTGTTATTTTTAGTGATTAGGTTATTGGTGCACAAAAGGGAGCACGCTCCTGGCCACGGGGTCATTGTGAAAGGCTCCGAGCGTGCGTTATGAGGCCAGCAACCGTCACAATGCAGCTCCGCTGTGTCTTGGCGAAGGAGGGGGGAGCAGCAGCAGCCCCGCTCAGTTTTGGGACCAGTGACCCTACGGGGAGGACGGATAGCTGTGAGCCCACAAATCATTCAATTGAGTGGTGAGGGGGAGCTGGTGGGTGCCGAAGAGCCCTGCTACGGGGAGCAGAGACGCAGCAAGGAAAGGGGAAAAGGTAGAGAAAGAGGCAGGATGGAGCGAGAGACCAGCCACAGGCCTCAGCCCGGGGCAGCTTTGCTGCTGCTGGGAGCCCCCCGGAGTTTGACGACCACTTGGGAATGACAGAGGCGTTACAGACGTTTCTTCACAGGCAGAGCTGGAAAGCCAAAGCCAGCCCCGGCTCCAAGCACTGCGGGCAGGGAAGTTTTCTACTGAGTCCTCTACAGCCAACACTGACCATTTTTTTAAATCACCTTTTTTTGGTGATTTTGTGTGTGTGTGTGCGCTCATCCCCCATCAGCTGCTCCCTGAATGGCCTCTGAAGAAGCAGAAACCTACCCTGGATGTTGCTGCTTTTAAAAAACTTGTAAAAAGCAAAGCCACCTTCAGCACAGATCACTGCTGGATGCAAAAGTTGGTTCTGTGGAGCGATTTTTCCTCGTAACGCTGTGCCCAATGATGTATAAAACAGCCCACGTTACTCAACCAGCCTGGGGGCAGGGCGGGGAAGACAGCGAATTGTCCTCCGCCTTGAACTGAGGGACAAAAAGCTCCCAGTGCCACTATTTGATTCCCCGTTTTTTCCCCTCTGGCAGCCTTGGTCAGCGAAGGTGACCAGAATCTCACACCCCGGGCCAAAAAAAAAAAATGACCTCACTCGCCCCTTATCTAGTTACAAAATATTTTCCTCTGCTGCTTCTATTTCAGCCTCGCGGGGCCTTTCCTTGCGGCTGTCAGCGCCGCGCGGGTCAGCGCAAGTTTTCCAGAGCCTTGGGTGGGGGGCAGGAAAGCCGCCTCTTCCCCCTCTTCCTTAGCCGAAACGAAGCTGAAGGGCTTCGATCCTGCTGGTTTTGGCACTCCGGCTCCCTCCAGGTTGTTTTGCTGCTCGTCCCGGTGCAGCCTGCGCCCCGTTAGGCCCAAGCGAGCAGGGGATCCCGTTTTTTTCCTCTCGTGGCTGCTCGGGAGGCAGCCGCGCCCTCCTTCCTTCCAGCTTTCTAATTTCATTCCTCCCGGTTGTCATAATGTCTGCTGCATTGCAGAGAGGGCTGAGCAGCGCCGGGGAGGGGAGCCAGGCGGTGGGTACAGCGGGGGGAAGGCGAAGCAGCATCCCCTGTAACCTGCCCTCAACGCGCTGCGCTCACCCAAACCGTATTACAGGCAGCAAGGGCTCGGTTTTCTTCCCCATACCCTGCTAGTGGCAAGACTACAAGCACGTTCTTTAAAAAACCAAAACAACTCTGGTCCCTTAAAACAAGCTGGTTCGGTCCGCGAGCACAGGTGAAGCGGGGACACAGGCAGTTCTCCCAGCCTCCAGAGCCAGCTCTCCTCACCCGTCGCACCTTGTGGTCTCGCAGACGAGGTCGGGGAACGCCGGGCTGGCAGGAGTTGCTCCAGTCACGGTGAGCGCTTCCAGGAGCCCGTCCTTGCTGAGGCAGGGCAGAGAAACGGCCACGGCCCCGAGGAGGGACTCGACGCAAAGGCACGAGCCTCTTCGCTCTGGCACGAGGCGGCTGCTGCTGGCACACGGCGCTGCAGGAGGAAGGTTTTCGTGGAAATACTCCGAGACGCCACGCTCAGCTCCCAGCAGGAGCTCAAGGCATTGCCATTCACCAGCAGCCCTGCCCCAGACCTTCCCCCGTCCCCGCTGAAAGCGCTGACTGCGGCACCAGAAGCAAGAAGGCAGGGGCTGTAGCTGAGCAGGGCCAAGTGCTGCAAGGATTCCTTGCACAAAGGAAAAAGTCAGAGGACAGCGACCTTCCAGCAAGCCCCAGTAATTCACCTTCATCCCACCTGCCCCAGGCTCCATCCTCAAGCTGAGGATGCCACCGCTTCAGCTGGGTGCGTGCCAGGGCTGAGAAATGGGACTCCAAAGGGAGAAGCTAACAGGAGGGAGAGGAAAAACCTGGAAGCTGAACGTTACAGCAGGGAGTTCTTCAAGTCAGAACTTTTACAGGAGGGTTCTTTGTCTCCAGGAAGCACACTGCGAGCCTGAACTGCAGCACAGCACCAGGCGCCTGCCTCGTGGTTCACAGCATTTTTATTTTGGGGTTGAAGTTTTACAAGACAAAGTCAGGTAAGGCAGATCCAGAATGCACGTTTTATTTAAGTAAAAAAAAAAAAAATCAAAAAAAAAAGAAAACCAAAAAAAAACCAACCAGACAACATGGGTAAGGTAGGCAAGAACTTTTTATATTCTGACTATACAATAATATTCCTCTCTTTTTATTCACTGCCAAGGCTACTATAATGGATCTGTTCTAGGCTAAGGTTAAGGTTGTCCAGTTAAATTGTTTGAAGGTTCTTTAAACAAGGTGGCCTTTACCTATTTAGAGTTCCCTCTCAGACACATTCATATATTATACAGGATATACAGATTTCGGAACGAGACACTTAAAAACACACACAACTATAGCCGCAACACTATGGTAGCTGCATTGTAGTGAGTACGTTGTTCAGCCAGCTGTAGACTCTGTATGTACAATTAGTTTTTATAGTGTTATTTACACAGATGGACTAAAAACTATCTTTCGTCTAAAAGGTAAAGGCTCTTGTGTTTAAGGATGTGCAGTTTCATAGCCCTGTGAAAAAAAACGAGACAATTATATACACTGTAAACAGCACAAGGCATGAGAATCTCCTCCTACCCCAAACAATCTCACAGGAAAGTGTATGTGCACTAACATTCCTCTTCCCCTTCGGCTCCGGCGCCTCTGGGCTTCTTGTGGAGAGCCCGGTTAAAGCTGTGGCAGGCAGGAACCCAGTGATTGTCGTGAAGGCCCAGCTTACAGCCCGGGATGCCCTTCTGAGACCTGTGGCAGCACATCCAGTAGCCGGGCCCGTAAGGTAAAGCTTGACAGTATGGTTTGGGGTGCCAGCGGCACAAGGACACGTCCCCTTTGACGTATTTCTTCTTGCACTGCTTGCAAGGGTCTTCTCTGTAGCGGGGGTCGCGGACCCAGCGCGAGTCCGCCGGCCGAATGTTGTAGTACTCGATGATGAATTTGAAGTAGTAGCAAGTACATTTGAGGGCGACCAGGCTCCGGGTGGGAAGCAACCCAAAGATCTTCACTATGATGTGGTGCGGCAGGAAGGCCATGTACTGCTGAGGCTCCAGAAGCTGCTGGATCTTAAACCTGGTCTCCAAAAAGTCATGCGAGACCTGCCTCTTCAGGCAGGAGGCGTCGAGTGCTTGCAAAGCACCTTCCGGGGGGGGACCAGAGAGGGCAGGCGGCTCTGGAGAGACGTGGTTTTTGACGTACGACCTGTCAGACCCCAAAGCATCCTCATCCTCGTTTAGGGCTACTTCTGGCTTTTCTCGGGCGCCTTCCCGCAGCGGCTGTTGCTCGTGAGCGGCAGGCTGGCCGGCCTGGAGGAAAAACAACCTCCCCGGGAGCGGATCTTCACCGGAGCGAGAGAGCTTCTCCTTCCTGCACCCCTTCTCGGTCTTGGTGACCGATATGCTGATGCACAAGGGCTCCTTCCGGGCAGGATGCGGGCTCTGCTTTGGAAGAATCACAGCCTCCTTCGACGGACATTCAGCACTCGCGCTCTTGCTCTGCGAGGCATCCGCAGGCGCCCTGGAGGCGGCCGGCAGAGGCCGGGGAGGCTCCCCCCGCCTGTCGGCATCGCTCCTGCCCGCCGTCATCGCCAACACCACGGCCTGAGCAAGTCCCGAGCCCGCGCTCCCCACGCGAGCCTCCAGCGCTGGAGGGAACGGCTGCCGAGCGCAGGCGGCGCCATCCCACGGCTCCGCGGCCTCGCACCGACCTCCGCACCCAGCCTCGGCCGCCCCCGCGCCTCCCAGCCCCTCGCCCCGGCCCAGGGCGGCCGAGGAGGAGGAGGAGGAGGCGGCGGCTCTGCCGGCCTCGCCGCCGGGCTGCGTGCTGCTGGCCAGGAGCACCCGCCCCACGTTCCTGCGGAAGCTGTTGTTGCGGGACAAGCCGCCGGCCTCCCGCTCGCTCTGGCGCCGCAGGCACTCCGACTCCAGCCTGGCCACCATGTCCAGCACGCGCACCGGCTCGCCCTGCTGCTGCTCGCCGCAAGTTCCCCTCTCGTGTACCTCGCACGCCCCGGCGGCGGGGAAAGGGTCCGAGCTGGGGAGCGCTCCCTTGGGCTGAGCGCTCGGCCTCGAGGCAGAAGCCGGGGCGCAAGTTTTCGCGCAGTCCACCAGCAGAGCGCTCGCGCGTTGCTCCAGGAAGGCGACCATCTCTATCACGGACAGCGAGCGGCCCGGGAAGACGGCCTCGCCGTTGTCGTTGGCGTAGTGCACGGAGCAGTGCTCGATGCCACAGGCGAACGGCTCCGGCTGAGCGCACCGGGCGTTCGCCTCCCTCATGCGTTCCAGCTGGATCTTGGCTTTTTTCAGATCCACCGATTTTTTCCGTCGTTTGGCCGTCCTCCCGTCGATATCCCACGTGCTCTTAATTTTCATGGAGCCCAGGCGGTTGCTGCCGCTGCACTGCTGGGCTGCGAAGAAGGCGATCTTCTCCTTCGTGTTGCCAGGCTTCACCACAGCCCAGACATCCAGAGGCCCTTCCCCTTCTTCCCCCTGGTGGATGGTCGCAGACAGGGCGTTCTTCTTCTCCCTGGCGCTCGGACCATCCGCTGGACACTTCCCACTCATATTGCACATATTATTTGGATAAAAAATTCCCAGAAACTTCCGAGATGGAGCCACGAGGGAGGGTTTGGGGAAAACGCTCAGTTTGGGGCAGTTGTTGCTGTATTTTTCTTCGTGTGCTGCTCTCTGACGGCTCACAGGTGGGCCTCTCAGGGAATCCTGGCTTATTTCTGGAGATCGCTCTTTCTTCTGTAACTTGAGATATGGCTTTAAGTGCATTCCAGAAACCCTAGAAAAACAGAAAGGGAAGAAATTATAGTTGCAAAATGTGCCTGCCTGGAATTAGAGAAGAAGGCCCGGAGTAGGCACCAGCATGTCTCCTGCTCTACATCAAGCAGCCCACACCTCAAAAGAAACCACATGAAGAAGGAACAGCGGCAGCCGGGCTGCGACGTTCACCCTCGGAGAACTTCTACCCACGTCTCGCAACGGGATTACAAATCTTAAGGGCAGCAGAGATCTTCCCACTAGAGAAATCTGTTTCTGGGGAGCTCCAAGGAGAAGTCCTAGTGCTTAACTTACGGCCGGCGTGCAAACTTAGCTAGGGGTTCACTACAGAGTTAGAGCAATCCTCCTGTCCTTTCATCTCTGGATCTGGTTGTAAGGCACCTGCGGGTCGAAGGGCTTGCCTTGACATCAGCTGCCAGCTGTACAGACTTCTCAGAAGATAAAGCACAGTTAAAGCTGGAAAGGGAGGTTAGTAAGTGCAATTGTATCGACCAACAGAGCGCGGCAGATCTCCACGTTCCTAATACCAGCTAATACCAGCTTTAGTCCATCAGTAGGGGCAGACGTGGTGTGCTCTGCCATCAGGGTTCCTGTGCCATACGTAAGATGTCTCCTCCGAAAAGTGACAGAAGCCTCAAGCATGGCTGGAGAGAACCCCTTCCAAGTGAGCACCTTTACGGTGAGGAACCTACGAGCTGCTGGCGTTACAGCAGCACCGCTCGTGCGACAGTCCCAGGCCCTCCCTTCTGCTACACCTCCGTCTTCATCTCCAACGCAAAGCTCAAAAAAAATGCAGAAGCCCCGGGCACCGCCGCGTAGAATGCGGTCACCAGGAGGCTTCAGGCTCTTCCCCCGGAGCCGCCACGTAAGCGTATCACAGAACTAACTATAGATTAGGTTTCCATGGCAATCTGGGAATCGTTACATTAAAAGGAGCCCTTTTGGAAACAGGGCTGATCCGTGACTGGTAGGTTAACAACACCGAGTTCAACGCCGCCTTCACCGTGAGCTGGTACGGACACGGCCAGGCACTGAATACGCTTCCCCTCAGAGCTACCACCAAAATGTGGGGGTTTTTTTGGTCATTTCTTGTCTAAAACCGACTTAATTAAAGGCTTCCACGCAGAGCTGCCCCGTCTATCAGCCAGTGCAGGCACTGGATAAATGCTGGTTGGCTTCCCTCCTGATTTTACAGGCAGATCACCTCTCTCCTGCAAGCAGAGAGCACTAAAGCCATCTTCACTTCAGCTGCAGGGACAAGAGCGCTCCTGTCACCGTGGCTGCACCTACCTGGTCCCTGCCTTCGTTCCCTGCCCGTGCCTCTTGCTGGAACTGGGGCACTTCCCAATTTAGGCTCCTCTGCGACATGCAACGGAGCTATTTTCCTTCGCAGTTGGATGTTAAAAACTGAAATGATGTCCTAAAAGTGGAGCTTCAGGGTGCTGAAACGGATGGGTAAGAGAGAACGGGAACTCGAGGCTGCTGTGAGTTCGCTGGAGCCTGGTTTTCCGTGGGGTCTGCGTCATCTCTGCCGCACTTCAGGGCTGATCGGGGTCAGGCCACCGATGTGCTCGGGTCAGAGCCCAGCCCCGAGAGCGGCAGCTGAATCCCTGCAAGCAGCTGCTGCAGAGCCGGCCCTGCGGCCCTCCCTTCGCCATCCGCATTTCGGAGAGGTGCTTCCCGGACGGAAAAAGTCCCAGATGGAAAAGCTCCGGTGGTAGCTCACCGCAGCTCCCTGGGAAGAGCAGGTGAGCACGATTAAACGCGCAGCTCTCCGCGACGAGACCCCAGGAGCTGGGAAGGGAAGACTGGATTTCATTCCTGAGTTTTCATGCCAGGGTGTTTGAAAGATGAGCCCGATTCTGGGTTAAAGAGGTTTTCGTGGAGCCGTTTTCAGGAATCCGGCATTACAAATCAGCTCAGCACCCTTCATTAAGAGAGGCTGCGGATGAAGGTGAGACCAAGGTGTTACCTGAACGAGAACAGGACTAAACTGGTTACCCCAACACGCTCAGAGGACACGTTTAGCCTGCAAAGTTGGTTCAGCTGCTCAGAGCTATTTCTGGTCTATGGAGAAAGACAAAGGGTAGAGCTATGCCTCACCTACTTCGGATTGCTCCTTTAAGGTTCTATTTCCTCCTGCGTTTCAGCAAGTCTCTGGCTAGGCCAACAATACCATTTAAGGTTTAAAAGTTACCATTTACATAACAAAATTCTGCCTCAGTCAGAAATGTTATTGCCAGGGTAATCGCCTCATTTGAATTCAGCGTTTGTTGCAGCGCTTTAATGGATCCAGATTTAAATAAACCTACGTTTAACAGCTTCAGACAGCTACAAGAGGAGGGCTGCTGAGTCCATCCGGCCAGCTGAGTGGCAGTGCCTCCCCCTTTTTCCATGGCAGTTCTCCTCCCTGCTGCCCGAAAAGGGATTTTGCTAACAGACCCTTACCTGAAAGCCTTGCTCGGAAAGAAACGAACCCTCACCCCCCACCAACACTCACAGGCTTTGCTGCAGACATTGAAAAGTTGGAACTTTTCAACAAGAACTTCTTCCCCGCGTGTCAGCAGCACGTTTCCTTTCTAGCTCCGAGAATCAGAGCGAGGATCCCCAGCAGAAATTGCTTTGAAGCAGAGCTCAGTCCCCCCCCCCCCAGCCTACCTTCTTTCCGCAGCACTTCAGTGCTGGCAAGCAGATGATCGTGGCAGCTGCAGGTGAAGTTTTTAAATATTTTAAAAACACCAAAAATAGTTGTAAAAAGGTGAAGCCGCTGACAATTCCCTCTGATACCTCTGCATAATTCTGTTTGCTTTCCTCCACCCGTGAAGTTATCAAGCTTGCTAATTTTACCTTTAGAGACAACGACTCTCCAGAACTTCACAGAGTAAGCGTGAAAGGTTTTCAGTCCCAAACGTGCCGTTTTGAATCGCTGATAAGGGACAATCCTGCCAGGAATGATCAGCACTGAACCAACTGGCAGCGCTGCCTTCTCCGCTGTTGTTCCATCCTTAAGCCAGCGGAATAAAAGGGACACGGCTTTTTTGTTTTAATTTCTAATCAGCAGCGCCTTAGGCACGCAGAAAAACAGGATACTTACAGCTCTGGAATGACACCGCTGTTTTCACAAGCTGTAACTCCAGCTCATTTTCACTACAGCTCGCTGGTTCCCACACTGGACTGATACATAAAAATATATTTATCTATTTATATACACACCTTTATACATGCACACACACCACTCCTCTCCCTACCGAAGGGAAGATCCGTAAGACGGCGCGCCAAGTTGACCAGAATCTTTCTGCATCCTTTTGCCTTTATACATCTTCTAATTCACAGCAGCCGAAAAAAATTCGCCTTTGGTAGAAGCTCCAATGATGGGGGAAAAATGGTAGAAAAGGCTCAATTTTCCCAGCTTTCTGGGATCACAGAGAGCCTACATGTCCCATCCTGCACCTCGGGCTGGGCTCCCACCGAGCCCCATGAAGCCAAAAGGTTTCCTCTGGCCAGCAAGAAGAACAACAAAACCCACAGTATGATACGCTCCAGCAGCACGTTCACACCGCGAGTTTTCTGGGCAAAGCACCGGAAGGTTTTATTAAGGCGAAAATTTCCATCAAAACCCCAAAGTTTCCTGTGAATTTCTTTCTGTAAACACTAACTGCAGTAGGCAAGAGTTCCTAGTATTGCTAACTGCGCGTGCCGCGCCAGCTACAGCTCTGAAAAAACCCTCGGGACATACTAACACGAGGCATCAGCCAAAAAAATAAGAGGAAGAAAAAGCCAACAACAATGAAAACCCACACCAAGCATAACCTCTGGCAGGGCACGTCTCCTCCCTGGCATCCCATTTTTCTGACCGAAAACTGAGCTCCTCAGCACAGAACCGACAATTAGGCAGGACTGAGCACCGCGTGCAAGTTCAGCCATGGTCAGCCACTTGTTATTTCTGGGAGGGCTCCGTGGGTCCTCTGGGCTCGCTCTCCAGTACCGTTTCCATCCCCTTCGCGCTGCTGGGGCAGGCAGAGCAGACGGAGAGCTGCTTCAAAGGCATTCCACGGATTCTGCCGGGGCGGGAAAGTCCCAGCCAGGGTGGACGATGCTCTGCTACTCACTAGAGCTTGTTCTGGTGCGTGGCGAACGTCCAAGCTCGGGGAAAGGCGGGTTGGGAAGCTCGACGCTCCAGAGCGGGGCTGGTTCAACCTCAGCAGCTGTGGAAGCATTTCATTTCTAGAAAACCCACTCCTTTGCGGCACTAATTTCATACTAAAGCAACTGCTGAGCATCCCCCCGTGCCTGTTGAACTGCATCCTGTGTCAGCCAGAGGAAGCCAGGATTGCTGCAGGCTTTGCAGGTAGACAGAAGGTGTGTGAGTGCTGAAGCGAGGAGGAGCAGGAGGGGGCAAGGTGTGCACACACAGGTCAGGATTGGCCCAAGACAGCAGAGGAGCTTAATGCCAAGTAAACGCCCAACTCTTAACCTTGGGTCCCCCACAGCGTGTTCAACCACTGCAGGTGTTCAAATAACTTCACTTGTGGGGTGACAACACTCAAATATAGCTACACGCACGAGATAAGAGTCATGCAAAAAACGTCATCTTCAGCAAGAAGTCTCGGGTGACAGATTGCACGTCCCAGCCTGATGTGCAGGCAACTCAAGTCTGAGGGCTCCCACCCATTAATAAGGTTTGAACACACTTCACAGTAAGCACGTTCACATAAACCACGGTGTACACCACTACTTTCTACATTATAAACAAGAAAAAGTGACATTTCTTCGCCAGTCTTTGTATAAAAGCACTTACCATCACGTGAGCGATGTAGAGCCGATTCTTGGCTGAGCCTCAAGAAGCTCAATCCACGTCCCCTGCTTCCCAACCACACTACAGATGACACAGGGACGACCAAGCAGAGGGAAACAAAGTCAACTGAAAGATCTGGTGTTCAAAGTTACTCAAAGCCGGGCCAAAACCATTTAGCTCAAAGATGATGGGATAGCAAGCATGCCTGTGGTGCAGCAGACAAGGACGTGAAGGAATCACGCACGTGGAGTCATTTGGAAAAAGCACAGTAAGGAATGAAGTGCTGGTTTTATCGGGCTTCTGCTGAACGCAGATCAGAACAGCACAGACATTCCCCAGTTCTACAGAAATAGTGATGTTTCCTCCTGGAAACGTTATCTTTCTTGATGTAAGACTTGTTCTCTTATTTATTACTGCTACAGGACCAAGATCTCTCTGGACATCATGGCACAACGAATTTCTTCAAACACTTAAACACAAAGGGATGCTACTGAGTCTTCACTTTTGTGCACACATAATGAGAACACGTGAAAGGTTGTAGGAATTAACCTTGGGCTGCACCATCAGTGAGAAACTCAGAGCTCAGAAGACAGAATAAGCAAAAGTAGATCTGAAGGCAAGTCACCGGTTTGTTCTTTTGAAACTCAAGACCGAAAGGAACTGGTTCATGAAAGGAGCTGCACTGTGGTATAGAGGATTTCACTGCAGGCAGAGCAGCCCAGGAGGCATTCTCCAGGAGCCAAAAGGTGTTTTCATTATGAAGAACACATCCCAAATAAGAACTGAAGAAACTCCACTTGAATACATTTCTTGTTCCAGAAGGATACAAGAAACAACCACAAGTTTCAAGTCATCAGGTCGGGATCACCTGGAAAGTTATGACTTAAGAAATCAAAAAGTCTAGGAATAAACATAAGAACTGGTGCAGGGTTAGCCCCCACAAACATATAGGCAAAGAAATAGTAAAAGGTTCTCCAGTTTGTGAGAGAGGATAGGAAGAGAAACAGGGCTGCAAGCAAGGTCAGGGCAGAGATTGAGAGTATTCCAGGTTCAGCACAAAGCATTAAATTTGAGTTTGCATTATCTTCAAGAGGGGTGCTAAGGATGATCACGAGGCCACAAGCCATGGGGTTAATTTGAACAAGAACACTGGGAGATGTCTGGGTGGGAAGATTAAAAAGCATCATGAAATTTGCAAGGAATGGCTCCTCTCAATTTTAGATTCCAAAACAGATCCATAAACTGCAGGGCCAGGAGCGAGATTTATAAACCTCTTGAAAGGCAACTTTCAACGTTAATAAAACATGTGGCACGTCGCAGGTGGTGCTGCAGGGGAGAAAGAGATGGGAGAGAGATCGCAGCACCTCCAGGCCTCCTAGGCTGACTTCAGTACAAGAAGGTGCTCTGCAAGAAAAGAGGATTACAAAGATAAACGGGGGGAAAGGAAGAGTTCAATATGCAAGACTAACCTGAAGGTTCTCCAAAAAAGATCTGTCTTGAACAATGCCACGTACTGTGGTTTATTGATACGGACTTCAGGGGGCACGAGGAGAGTTACTGGTTAAAACAGATTGACGAAGAAAAGGTAAAACAGACAAAGAAGCTGGCTTAACAGCAGACAGTCCCAGTGACGCTGAATAATAAAATACCAGCCTGGAAACCAAAGCCATGCCTCAGCAATCAGCCTGGGGAACGATTGGGTTTGTTACAAGTGACCTCCGCAAGAGCACTACAGGTGCGCTGGCAGAAACGAAAGGCATCGCCAACACAGAGGCGGCACAGAGCTCCCAGGAATAGCAGCGAGGCAGAATTCGGAGGGACAGCTGGCGATGCACCAGAAAGCTGCAGAACACCAAGACGTGTTGGAGTTCACCGCGAGCGATGCGTTAGCTGCCCCAGACACAGCTACGGCACCGAGGGAAATCTGTGATACATTCAAGGCATCACTTCACAGCCCTCCTACGAGGTCTCCTCCGGAGTTCAGCACACAGTTTTTGTCATGACTCAGAGGAGATTCACCCAGGCTGAGAACAACAGTCGCTATTCAAGAAGCTACTTGGAAACACTGGGGTCATTTTGTGCTGCAAAACCATAGGTGAGGGGATAGAACTGCATATCCCTGAATACAGCAAGAGAGAGAAACCACTGAAGAAAAAAAATGACAACACAAGCTTAAATAAATATAGAAGCTGGCATGAATGTTCAGTCTGGGAATCAAAAGAAAGATCCTAATTGCACAGTTAGATCTGTCATCTTC
Organism: Stictonetta naevosa; assembly: GCA_011074415.1. Classification (NCBI taxonomy): domain Eukaryota; kingdom Metazoa; phylum Chordata; class Aves; order Anseriformes; family Anatidae; genus Stictonetta; species Stictonetta naevosa. The sequence continues at coordinate 50,534,083 of CM021701.1, forward strand.
AGTAACAGCCTGGTCTATGAGAGGACAGAAGAAGAGGTGTACTTGTTTTTAGGCTGGACTTCTAAGTTTACAGAAGGGATTATGAGATATTGCTTGGGCAAGCAAGGAGCTGGGCAACCCAGGCAGTCTTCTCCAGCACTGAATTACTACGAGACTAACAAGGCAAGTATACGTTGTCTGCATAACCACAAGGAACAAAGGTTAAAGTTTACTTTAAACCCACACAAGGTTTGGAAACGAGAAAGCTGGCTCTCTTCCTCCAGACTGAGGAAGTTGAAGAGTCATGGTTTCAAAAAAAAATACTTTTTTTTTCTCCAAGTAGCCTGAACTCAAACAAACTAGCACGTTCTTGCATTCGCCTAAGCACAAGTTGTTCTGTACGGTGTTCCTATAAGGAGACAGTGAGAGGCGTTCACTTCATTGTCACATAAGCACAAGTGTTTGAAATCAATCGTGCACTCCTTAATAAGAGACACAGGAGAGCGAGCAATACAAAATTTAAGCTTAAACTAATCCAATTACTTACTCCACAGTAAGACAAACCACAACAATGATCGCCAGTGTTTCCACTTGCTTGAAGCTGACTGCGTGTATTAAAGCCTACCAGGACAAGCCATCCTCCAACTGAGTTCTACTTCAAAGCCATATTCCCAAACTAATTTACAGCTGTTGCTAGAAAATACCAAGTACAAACCAAGTACAGTACCAGCTGTAGTTCATCTGTAGTTGTCATTATCAAATAAAAGCGTCAAAAAAACATTTCTGCCCTTAAGCCATTACAACATTTCACTTAAAGACTATCCGAAAGTAAGAATTGAGACCAACTAAGTGAGACACAAGACAACAAGAAAGTAAGCAGAAGGCCAAGTTGGTACTACATATTTAATTATAGGCAGACCAGCTGGTCTCCTCGTACCGTTTGACTTGATGGAAGGTGGAAGAGGAAGAATTCAGCGGTTCCCTGTGGAGGCCAGCTCTGCAGGAACTCTTCATCGTAACTACCTCTCCAGCTAAGGCACGCCGTCACAGCCAGTCCATCGTGGTTCACATGCAAGGCTCCCTCCTCAGCGCTCCTTGCCCCGCACAGAGCCTCACCGTGTCTCTCCCACCTAGGAACTGAAGAAACAGGAGAGAAACAAGAAGACTGGGTTTGAGGACAGCAGCAATTTGAGGCGCAGATGACCAGGACCAGGACCCTTTCCCAAGGAGGTGGGGGGGAGATATAAAATATAAATATATATATGTATACCACACATATATAAATATGCGCACACAGTTACACATATATAAATACACACACATCCACGTATATAAATCTAGAAGAACTTAAACATCTTATATTTAACATCATGCTGTTATTGCAGCTGGAGTTTAACGCCCCCGACACCACCTGCCTGCACACACAGTGCTTCCCCTTATATGCAACTGCAGCCCCACCTGGGCACCTCCCACGGGACATGCCGTCTTCCCAGTTCCATGCAAACAGGACACGTTAAGATCTTCCTGCTTGATAGCAAGGCACCAGGCTTTGGAGGGAACCGCTGCTAGCGGTGCGGTTTGGCGCTTGCCAGCGGTTACGTGAGCGTTCTCATCACAACAGCGCGGCGGATTTCATCGAGGACAAAAAAAAACATGCCACCACGCAGCCTCCGAAGCTCACGGAGGCTGCCCTGTCTTTGCATCACACGCAGATAAGACAGCAGATTTCACCGGAACGACACTGTGCTGCAGTATCTCTCGTTCGCACTACGTTGCCGCCTTCTACGCCTTGTCCTTGGCGCAGCCACTATTACCGGCACTGTAACGTCCTTTGACGGTGAAAGCACAACAAGCAACGCGTTGGAACACAAAAGGAACAAGTGACACAGCAAAAGAGCCCTGGAAAAACTCAAATATTCGAGCCTGAGTTGCCAGTAAATTGTTTTAAAGATTGCTTGCTTCCTTCCCTCTGGAGGTCCACGCGCAACGATGCCAAAATAAAGGACCGCCACTTGAAGAAGCTAACTGCAGAGCTCTGACCCCACAGTATTTGGGATTTAGGGCAGCAGGTGGTACTCCTTTTCAGCATTGCCCGGTGCTCACTCCTGCAGCAGCATCCCCACGACACGGCCTGGCAGAGGCACAGAGATGGAGCCTCTCACGTCACCCCTTTAGCAACATCTGCCCGAGAAAAAACTGCAGCAGAGCACCTACCTGCGCACAGCTCGCTTACTGCCTGGCCCTTGTGGTTTACAGCTCAGCGCTGCCACTAAGCGCTCCTGGCCTGGGAAGCCCTCTCCAACTTGTTAGCCACACGTGCTGAGAAAGTGATTACGGATGACTTTCCCAGCAGGGCCACAGAAATTGGTTTATATCCAGCCGACCTTCTGCCTGCTAAGGCAGTTTCACAATTCCTCGAGCGATGGGGAACGAGAGGTTAATCATTTGCCTACGTTTGAGCAAGCAGGAGCCTAAAATAATACATAAAATATTGTACAAACACATTCCAGCCTTCGTGAAGAAGTCTCTGCTGAGCTCTACACCATGCAAAGGAGCCGAGCAGACCGAGGTGCTGCCCTGGAAGAGCTGGAGGACGAGAGCGTGCCCCCTGCTCCACGAATTCAGGAGGACAAAGTGTTAGGCTGACATCAAAATTCAAAGCTTTGCAGTTAAACACCATCGTTGTTTGACTACCCACAGCCTAAACCAAGAACCGACCTGCAAGAATGAAACCTGGGAGCAAACATCAGGCATTTGGGATGTTTTGTAGGCTGTAAAATATGTATTTACTAACAGAAATTCATAGAAAAAAGCATACGTTTTATGAAAAACCCAAAGTTAAACACAAAATCATTACTTTCCCATGAACCACCAGGAAGAGGCATTGAAATCCTGACTTTTATCCAAGCTTTTGTCTGGCTTCTCCTTCTGGCTTTACTGACACTAGCATTTCAGACTCGGCAGGAACTGTATCACACAAACATCATTACATCCACACCCAAATAAACGCAGCCATACCACTCCGGGAACGCCAGGCGCTTTTAAACTAGCTAAAACTCCCAACGTATTCCTGGTTAAGACCATCTCATGTTTTGTCTTAGTCCTACCCCTTTGCAGACCAGAATGAAAAAAAATGAAGAACTGAAAAATAAATAAAAAGCCAGAAAAAAAAAAAAGCAAAGATCTCATTTGCAGCAGAGTTTGAGAAGCAAAACCATCAAACTCGTTCCATTTGGGGCAGCCACAAGCTCAGTCCGAGCACGGGCGTCACGCTGCAGGATGGCATGAGTTTAAGGAAGGACCAGCACCTACGAGAGGAAAGCAAAAGCTGACGAAACAGAGACAGATTCACCCGGGCGCTGCAGCAGAAGCACAGCTCCATACAAAGCACGCTTTTTCCCCCCCCTCCTCTAGCTGCTGGCCTGCAGGAAAGAGCTGAAATGGGCTATTAATGCCAGCCTGACAGATTCCTACTGTGTAAGCAGCAAAAAGCTGTGCCTGTGAATAAAAATAAATAAATAAATGAAACCAGCAGCATCCAAGCTAGCGCAGAGATACTTACTTTTAACTACCACAGCATTTCTGAACCAAGGCTGATCCTTCGCAGGAGGTGCCTCAGTCGCCTGCTTAGTTTCGCACAGAGTTGGGCGCAGCCTGAAAATCGGAATGCAGATGCACAGAGGAACAGAGCAGAAGAGGAAAATAAGAACCTGATCTTGTTGTGCTCCGTTTCTGAAGCCACCCCCAAACATATGCCTTTCTGCCTAAGATGTGGGAAGGACTGGGATTTTGGCAGCGGGCAGCATCACGCTCTCACAGCGACGGACAGCGATTCACGGAATGGCTCCACCAAATTCCCCGTTTTATCATCATTTTGGAACTGCTGCTGCAGTTCGGGAGAACAAATGCATTAACTGAGATGGAATAAGGGATATTCGGCTGCAGCTACGCGTTACAGCTTCTGATATTTACAGGTGTGGCGGGAGCTAAAGCTTTGCTGCGGGAGCTGTGTGGTTTTGGAAAAAAAAAAAAAAACAGCAACTGATAAACAAAATCCTTCAAAGGATGGGCTCGTGAATATTTCAGAATATTTGCTCTCTAGGAAGCAGGCAGTGGTTGAGGAACTGGTTCAGAGCAGAAATCCCGCTGCTGGTAGAAGCAGAGCAGCCTCTGCCCACCTGAGCAGACAGGGACCAGCTCTGGGATGCCCCCCAGCAGTGTGGGATCGAGGGCTGAGCCCTCCACCACAGCCAGGATGCTAAAGACAGCAAAGACCAGTACTTCAAAGGGAAACTCAGATGAATTAATACTGAAACACAGTCACTAGAAGGGACTTAACCAGTGCTGAGGCCTTATAACACAAATTTGGCCAATACCGAACAGCCCGTGGCAGCCCCTGCATCCAAACCCTTTTGCTTTCTAGTCAAATGCAGCAAGGATTTGGGATTTCGCAGGGTGGATTCAATGCTGTGTTTTATTTTATGTCAAACCAAAGCGTTGCTGTTCCAGCAGGGGCAGGAAGAACCACTCTTCTAGCTTATTCAACCAGTTTGTTTCCCAGACTGGTTCACTGCAAGCTGAAGATGAAGCAAAAAGTGGAAGGGGAAAAAAAACAACAACAACAAAAGAAAAACACCAAAACCCAACCCCACAGCAGAAGTCTGAAAAGAGCAAGGGGGAAAACCACATTAAAAAAACTGCTAAAAAGAAAAGCACGGTTATATCAGCCTATTTTAAGTACCTTAGAGAATGACATTTTAACACCAAGTTCATCAGCTAGATTTTATTTAGTTACCAGAACAGTTTCAAGTAAAGAGAAAACAAGCACGTTTTAGCTAAAACTGCCCAAAGAGTTTTAGAGTGAACACACATTTGCATTTCTATCCACCTGCAGCTGGAAACCGACCCTCAAATGAAACCGGGTATTTCCTAAAGACACCACATCCACATCAGGAGACAGATTAATTAATCCCCACAGCCAGATGAGATTCTCTTGAGTCTTGTCGGACTCCGCAGACCGGCCTTTTACTGTCAGCAGAGAGCTGCTGGAGCCGCCACCACCACCGCCGCCGCGTCTGCCTCCCGAAGCCTCGTGCTCAGCTTCCTACTTGATGGTCAAAAGCTGCAAACTCCACACGGACCCGAGGTTATCTAATCTCAGAGCAATAAAGCTGCCGCGGGGGCTCAACAGGCGCAGCCTCCTGTGTCTATTTGCACACTAAAACCTGCTGCTACCGCTGCTTCTCCTTACTAAAAGCCAGAGCAGCCCCAGGCAGGCTCTCGGTACCTCTGCCCTCGGGTCTATTCCCCACCAAATTCAGACAGCCCTCCTCCAAGCTCCCACCCATATTCCTTTCCCCAGATTACACCAGAAAGAGCAGTTATTTAACCGAAATGTGGAGATTCCCACCTACATTTGAACTCGGGCAGGGTGTTGGGGAATACAGCACGGCCTCACGGCCATTTCACTTACCCTAATTCCTGCCATGCCGGGGGTCTCGTCCTCTTCCTCCCAACACTTTCATGCCCTCCCTTGTATCAAGACTGTCCCATTTCCATCTGAAGTGGCTCGAGGGGCTAAACGAGGAGAAAATTAACCCCAAGAGGCAGGCTCCCTCAGCCCAGCAGGCACTAGCACAGCAGGATGAGGTTTTCAGCAGCTGAGGCTGGGTTCAGCTGTATCAAATCCACAGTTTGAATCCTGTTGGGAGAAGCGTTGGCCACAAAGGGGTTTCTATATTCTTTCCAGTCAATGGAAATAAACTTCTGAATGCAAAACAGAGTGTTTTGGAAGAGGGGAACAAGTGCCTGGGCTCCAAAGCAACATTTGACTGCTCACCACCACCAAACATCTCTACCTGCTGGAGCAATGAGCATACGAAGTGCTTGTCCTAACAAAGCTCTACAGGGAGAGCTTGTCTTCCCCTCCAAGACCAGGTCAATACGGAACGAAAGGTTTCCAATTTGTAGCTCTCATGTTTTCTCTCCTTCAGATGCGGTGAGTGTTGGAACGATAACGTCGTCCCCTTCCCCCTCTAAAGAAAAATCTCAAAAGGGAAGAAAAGGAAAAGATAAGCTCTGCTGCCCCTTGCTGACCCTGTAATTTAGTAGTGGAGACAACAACAAAATGTTGCCCTTGCTCAACTATTCCTGAAAGGCTTCAGCTGTCCTGCCCAATTCGGTTAAGGACATCATCTGTTGTTCAACCCAGGGGGAAGCTGAGAACTGGCTCATTAGATTTGTTCTGCTTGATCCAAGAGGAAAACAAAACCAGGGAACCCGTTGCGTGCCAGCGCTGCTGCGGTGCTGGTGACAAACGCCCAGAGATCCCACATTACTCCGCTTTCTCGATAGCTGCCACCTCCTTTGGCACTTGCTGTCACCGCAGAGCGTGTGGTGTGCCCCGAATGATAAGCAGGGGGTGGCTGAACGTCCCCCAGCAGGGCTGCAGCTGCGGGGCTCTTGGGTTGCAGGGTCCAGGGAAAGGCTGCCATGCCCTGCATTCGGGGCCGCGAGAGGCATGAGCCACGTCTGAATTATTTAGCATGTAAAACTAGATTTGTTTTGCTATGCAGATTGTGAATTAATGAAAGCTCAGCTGAAAGGCTACTTTCTTGGGGCGAGGGGAAGGAGAAAGCTTCCAGAAGCCTTCCTATTATAGAAGCAATAGAGCTGGTTCCAAAAATAGTAGGCAAGCACTCCCAGAGCTCTGGAGACATTGTGCCCTGGTTTTATAAGGCTCAAGTCTCCCTGGATTGCTCATGTATGTGCAGGGAACGCTAAAAGTGACTGAAAGATGCAGAAATGACGTTAAATTGGGAGTTTTAGGACAAACACCAGGAAGAGAAATCCAAACAGACTCGATAAACTGGGATACCAACAGAGAGCAACCTGTCCCACTCTGGGGACAGATAAAACCAGGAAGCAGACTCCGATCTTTCTCAAGAACACAACGTTAGTTTGCTCAAGAAGATCCCGATTATGAGAACAATGACGTTGCAGATTAGGATTGTCAACAGCAATTTCATCACCCTGTTTTGCTTTTGGATGCCAGGGACCCTGGCCGGGGAGGTTCACTTGACTCATTTTGGCACACGCCCGCTAGATTAGGTCTTGCTGCAATAACCACCAAACGGACCATCACACGGTCTGCCTGACGGCAATTACTTGCTGGTTAGCCAGTAATAGTTTGTTAGCGATCCAGCACTACAACACAACCCACTTTTGGAATTAAAGTCTCCTTTAACAACAGCATTTACAACGCAGTGAGAATAAAACCAGTTTGCAATACTCCTCTGAATACAAACTTAACTTTGAATCTCCGTACTCCAGTACAGGACTGGCTGTTTTACTGGTATATACTGGCAAGTGTCAGCAGGAAATCAGACATCTCATACTTGCCAGTATAAGGCAAGAAGTCCCCCTGCACCATGGCATACAAGGCATAGCAGTAATAGTTTCTGCACATCTGTTGGGGAGGGGGATGAAATGGCTTCTGAAGTAGAAGACAAAACCCACAGCTCACCTCTAAGATAGCCACTGAATACACAAATCCAGTTCCTTCTTTAGCACTTTGTTAATAAGGAAAACCCCACAGCAGGTCAGCTGGTATTTAACACCAAATTTATCAGCTTTGATGTTTAATTTGCTGAATACGGCCCTGACTTGTTTGGACCAGCCTTTGGATGTCAGTTCTGCTTTCACATGCAGCCTGTTCTATACACTGAGCACAGGTCCAGCAGTGTAAGCTGTACCTCATTTCTGTTTATTTCTGCAGAATCTTTCCCTTTAACCAAACAGCTACATTGTGGATTTCGCTGTCCTGTACTGCTGCAGACTCTTTCCCAGCAAATCCCAGTCATAAAAATAGGACAAAAGGTGAATTCATCCAGCCAGCCCACTGCAGAATTGAGAAGTTACGATATTCACTACGCATCTCAAAAGCATCCACATTTTTCCTAGGGGTCTCCAAAACCATATTCAGCAACTGGAAGCCTTGATACAGCCACAGAAACGCTAGATTAAAGATAACAATACTTTTGCAACAGTATTTTATAAGTAACTGTGCTATTTCTGTACTTCAAGCTGCCCGATTCTCTGTAATATACTCCTGCATCCACCCTCTTTTCACATACTAGCATCTTCCACAATTTTTAAACCAACACGTCTCACGATTTGTCATGAAATCTTAAAATCCTTTCAAATTTCTGTTTAAACTGGGAGACTTCTGGTGCCCAAACTTCATTTTTTTCATAGAAAACTGTATTTCATCTTGCCAGGACAATGTAAAAATGCTGAACTCTGAAATTTGAAATTTCTAAGTAAGCAGTTTACAAAACCTTTGTGCTTTATAAATTTAGGAAAACTGATTAAGTATACCCAACTTCAGAACAGATTACGAGCAATAGGAAGCTCAAACTATATTGCATATAACATTTTATAGCTAAGGGCAGTTCTGTGAAGGACAGAAAACTTGTAGCAGAACAGATTTATTAGGAGCATTTCAAAACAAGCCACCCACAAAAAGCAGACCACCACCCACACCCTCTCAACAAGTGCTGGATTCACTGTCCTTTCCACTGGTATCGCACTTAATAAAAAAAAAAGCCCACAAAGAACAGGCTACAATCTCAAACCAAAAAAATAATTAAAAATCACTCATTAGCATCAGGCTCTAATGTGGTCTATGGATGTGTTAATGACAATGCTGTTCTGATGCACAAACTTGGTTCAGATGTATCACCATACCACTATAACCATATGCTACAAAACATACCTTAAAACTCAGAAAACAAGCACCAAAACCCAGCATCGACTCTACCAAAGAAGCCTGGTCTTACATATTTCCCAGCTAACTAATTTGAGCTGCAACCTGGAATACCACATCCAACTTCGGTACGATTCGTATGTCCACATCCAAGTAGCAGGCCTGAACGGGAAGACAGACTAGGTTTTGGACTCAGAGGTTTAGCCCTCTTTTTACCAATGAATCCCAGCCCACTGCTCCCCAAATGGCCTTCACTCTGTGCTTCACCGAGGAACTCAATCTGCCTCAAAACTCCTGTTCCCAGTGACCAGGAACCTGAGAAACCACCAGTCTGTAGAGAAAGCCACTCCACACTATTATCATCAATTCCTTAACCACTTGTCTCGGTGCCGGTGGCAGGGTTTTGGTGGTGGGAGACACCAGGGGTGGCCTCTGTAGGAGAAGGCCGGGGGTAGGCCTCTGTAGGAGGAGGCTGAAGATGCACCATGTTGGATATTGCCAATCTTCCCTTTATTAGAGGATTAATCTGTTGTGGTGCCGGGGATGTTGGCTCACCACAGGCAGGATCAGGCCCCCCTCATTTCAATCCAGCAGCCTATTTTTCACCTAGCACCGTGTGTTGTGCTAGCGTCTCTCCAACAGCCCCAGGCCTGCAACATGAAGTCTCACACATGCATGACACGGAAAGAGGACAGTAGGGTGTCAGAGCCAGCAAAATAAAGGTGTAATTCAAAACAGAAAGAGAAGGAATAAGACAAGCAATGCAGATCACTGCTCAGACCACTGCTCAGAGCAGAGCCTGCCCAGGAGCACACACAGGGAGAGAGCAGAGCATCAGCGAGCAGAGCTGGGGCCACACAAATGCAGTGTAGGATCCAGGGGACACCATCTGGATCCCAAGGATGTACCTCACCTCTAAAATGCTCTGCAGCCTGCAAAACACAGAACCTGGACGAAGAGACCAGGAAGTCTATAGAAAACTCCAAAGCACAGGCATACAACCAGTGACACATTCAGGCTGAAGTGCTGGAGATGAAGACAGAAGGCAGGCAATAGCATGTGCTAAAAATCTTTCCCAGCCAAAGTATCTGCTTGTTTTTATACAAATTCTTTTAAAAAGAACATACGCAGAACGTCTTCTGCTGAATTAACTCAGCTACAGATAAGCTTGGTTTTTTGGCAGGTAAATGGCAGTAGAGACCGGCATTAAAAACAGTATTTTTTGTATGATTGTTTCAAAAAGCTGTTGAAAAATCTAAGCTAATTTTGAAACCTACCAATTCTGTGGATCTTCAGATCTTTTTTTGGCTACATTTTAAAGACTTCTGCCATTAATAACGTAGTTGCTTGATGCAAAAAATAGTTTTACATTTTTTCAAAGCCTTGTACTTGATATGCCTAGCAACTAACACCATTAAATTTTCAGAAATTCCAAGCATAGCACAAATTCTGCCATAATTCAGTTTTCAAAGAAAAAAGACAACCAAAAATTTAGCAACTAAACTTCCGCGTGTTCAAGTACTCTGTTAACTGTGGGAACTGGTGCTGCATATCTTTTACTTTTCATCCTTATCTTCAAAATTCAGAAGCACGTACCTACAGCAGCACACCAAAAATTCTTGATGAAATTATTTTTGGGCAATTCTTTTTGGGTTTTGAAGTATGAACTTTCCTACAGGCTCATTTGAAAACATCAGGTCTGTTTCTGTTTCACACAACTTTAAGATTTTCGGTGCAAAAACATCCTTATAAACAAGGCAAATGGGGAAAATATGCATTACTATATAGCTCAATACTCCCTCCCCAGTACAAACTATATAGTCTTCTCAGGGTTTCCACCTCTTGGATAAAACATTAAAAATACGAACAAAAATAAGGAAACAAATCAGCAGGAAACCAAGCAGAAAAAAAGTACCCAAAACTGTTTTTTTAAAAAGGGTGGTTTAAGTGAACCAGATTTTGAGCTGGGTTTTGTTACTTTCCTGTGAAAATACTCAGCACATTTTTAGGCTTCCCAACGGAGCAGCCAGTGTGAGCACATCGTACAACAGAAGAACATAACCTTACAAATTAAACATGCCAGCTCCAAAGTTCCTACTCATCGCGCTGGCTTTCGTCAACAAATTGCTACCAAATCCCTTCCCTGAAAGCCAGCTGAAGCTAGCTAGCCTGAAAACTGAATTACTGAAGTAATAATCAAGCTGTATCAGCCTGATCTCTCTTCATTTAACATCTCGTACTAATTTTCTGTGAGCTTGCAGGAAATAGTTTGAAACAGTTCCCTCAAGAAAATAAGTTACAAGCCTTAGTTTTTTTTCCATTCTGAGCCATCCCTGCACTATTTCATAGCTCTGATAATTGTACCACTGACTAACCTCCAACTGGGAATAACTGTTTTTATCATCAGTATTAAAAACAGTCCCTCACACTGTTAGGAATCTGGAAACTCATTGTAGCTGCATCCCACCCTTCAGCCTCTCAAAACACTACAGAGCAATGAAACTATGTGCTGAAACCAGAGGATCCCTGTGCTGAACAACTCCTGTAATTTCAGGGTAATTACAAGTGCTTCCTCAGAGAAGGCAGCCATGGAAGTTTGATTATTGATTTTAGAGGAGCAAGTGACACGAGATCTTAAAAAACCAAAGCAAACTTCACATTCTCTGTGAGGGACTGGGAAATATAAATTATCCTTAAGAGCAGAGCAGTAAGGTGTGTGCCTCACACACTCACCTAGTCTCGTAGCACTTGCATTGTTTTTCAAAGTACAAAGATTTGTCTGCAGTTTTCATTTCCTGATACTCCATTATCTTGGTTTGTACAGATTAGCCAGAAGAGTGACCAACTGCTCTCGGAGAAGCAGCAAGATGCAAAAAATAACAGTTCAAAGAACAGTGGATTTAAAAACCAGATTTTAATTACCTGAAGGTACAGTTGCCAAGTAGACGGCAAAGAGACTGTGCATCACACACAGACAGGAAAATCCCCCTGGGTTTATTTCACAGCCAATTACAGTGGATTAACCTATTAGTAAGAGCAAAAAAAATAAAAAATAAAAAAATAAAAATCACATGCAAGTTTCAACAACCTGAAAAAACCATTGCCACTTGTACTTTGATACACAGGATTAGCAAGCTGTTTTATCACGCTTCCAGTCATCACCGTCCATAAACACACCCTACAAGGGACCTCTCCCTCTTTTTTAATGCATCTTCTGTCATTGTTTCCCTCTCAGGGACTGACATCCCTCTTGGCTTCCTGCTTTGAGTCTCGTTTCATACACCCATTAGCATTGTTGGTGGTGTTGACGAGAGGCATCCAACACCTCCAAAACTTTAACACGTCCCCTTGCGCAAACTCCCAGGTGCTCGTATTATTCACTTCTGCCTCTGTTATTGTCACCACACAACATCTGTCCGACAGCACAGCACCGCTGCACCCAAGAGCAGCTTTCCAGGATCGCTGTGCTAAATACTGGGTGTGCCTACTTTTGTTTGGTATCGAGTTCGTTCTGCTGGCTCCACTGCAAGAGCGAGCTCCGAGGATAGCACAGTTCTCCCCCACCTCCACAAACATCTGTTACTTTTCTAAGTTCTCCAGACTTCCTTCCCCTTTTACCGTATCACAAAGCCTCTTTTTAGCCAGGCTGCCTTCTTGATAGTCCATCACCATTATCTCGTTGTTCGCTGCCGAGCAGCGTGAACCACTAAATCTTGCAGAGCTTCCAGCCCTTTCAGCTCAAGGCCAGGCACCAAATCCAAGCATCCTGATTTAGAGAGATGGTTGCTAAATTCCTTCCCTGCTTCTTTTTTAAAAAAAACACTCTTCAGCTTCCTGTCCTGGGAGGCAACCAAACTGCTGTAAGAAATGCCAGGTTCTGTTAAATATCCTCCATTCCCGTGACACTGAATATTCAAAACAATTAGGTTACTTCCAAATCTTGCCCTTAACAGCCTCTATTCCAGAAAGTGCAGAGACGAGTGAAAATTACTTCAGCACGAAGGAGTTTTAGCTGGTCGTTTGCTAAATCCCACAGCGTTTTGAGTTAGCATGCAGGCTTGGCACAACCACCCATCCGCTCCAACACACAGCACAATGTCACCCCTTAAAACCCCACTGTTTGACCCAAAGGCAGGTCCCCCTCCTCCTTTTTTTTTTTTAAGGGTGCGTCAGCTGCTAGCTGAAAGTGGGAATGCTTCATTTAGCACATACACTTGTTAAACTGCTCACAGCATGCAAATAAAATACCGCATTGTGCAAAAGTCATTCAGTCTCCCCGTCCGTAGATATGAGCAATGGAACCGTGTCCAGGAAAGAGAAACTTGGAACAACATGCAAATATTTCAGCCCCTTATTCCCAGTATTCCTGTCCTGCACTGAAGCCCACAGCACTGCCATGCAGAGGGGTGACCACATCGAGAAGCTGCTGTACGGAACGGGTGGGAAAACTCCCATTCTCCGTCCTTGCCCCAGTACTGCACCCTTTTATTTGTAGTTATTGCTGCAAACTGCTTTTTTTTTTTTTCCCAGACAATAGTTGTGTTATTATAGGTACCTTCATGCCGTGCCAAAGCACATACACACAGCAATTCAGAACAATCAGCCTTGTTTTCATGGGAGCAAAGGTTGCAGCCAAATGAAATGGGTGGAGATCACATTAAACAATCTTGGAATCTGCTAATAGGATATAGGAAAATGTGACCGTAATGCAGATGCAGAGTTCCCCTTTCACCTTCCAATGTTATGGATAAAATAAAAGCTTTGGAAAACCAATTAAACTATTTGAACAACATTAAGCAAGAAGAAGTGGTCTCGGCATGCTAACAAGAGGCTCTGCTACTGAGAAGTTCTTTAAAATAAAAACAAGTCGCCCTTTCAAAGGTCTGAAACCAACAAACAAGTTTCCCAGCCCCAGAACACCACCTGCTTAAAAAATACAGAATACCTGCAAGATGTCTGTTTATCCACTGTAAACAGAAGCTCACCACGATGAACGTTCCTGTCTTAAAGACACAATCAGATCCTCCCCTGTCTGAGAGGGGAATTTTCATACTGAAACACCTTGCTTGGTCAGCCGTAACTTGCATTCCCCTTGTTTGCTTTTGAGATGTGCATTAGTCAGCTTTCTCCTTCCCAAATCTGATCGTGCCTCTGCATGATCATACACTGAAGTCATGTCCTTGAGTCTGTGACATCAGTCTGTTGCCATGGAAATGTACAGGGCAGTCCAAAATTCAGTGTTATGGCATCACTGCGGGATCAGGCAGTAGATCAAGCCAACGCCTGAGAGCTGGTTAATGCAGCACAAACAGCTACGACATCACAGCCTAAATGTTAACGTGTAACTGCGTTTTATCTTAATGCTCATAAATAGGCCTAGAAGCCTCTCGTCGAGAAAGATGACCCAGGCTGTCATTAACCTCATGACGAAGAGGCAAGCCATGATGCATCGGTAAAGAAGGGCAATGTGTTTCCAAGGATGGCCACGAAGTATGAGGAAAGTTCAGCTCTCAGAATAGAAGCTGCCATCTGCTCTTAAGGCAACACCAGAGCTGCCTAGAGAGATCAGCCAGGGGAACAGGGGTGGCCCCCTTGGCACCCTGATCAAGTGCTAGGTTGCACATGGTCTTTCTGAAAACGAGAGCACGGTGTCACAGCGCCGTCACCCTTCTGGAAAAGAAGGCATTAAATAAGACATGCTTCTTCAGTTTTGAGCTTTGGCTGTGAAGCAAAGACCAGTTCATCATTAACCCAACCTATAACGAAGTCGTGTATTAGTTAAAAAAGGGTGGTACCTTCACACAGTTGTTATCCCATGTAGTGTTAGACATTACAGTTGTGTAGGTTCCTTGCACACTCACGAGAAAGGCATTTCTGAAGAGCAAAAGGGAAAAGGAAATTAGTTACAAGTTAATGGTGTTAGGACTAACCAGCCCTTGAAACCAAAAAGATCCACCAGCCTAACGCATAACAAACGCCAGCCAAGGAACGCCACTCATTTACCCCACGCAAAGGGCACCCGGGAACGATCAATACACTGCTGACACCCAGAACACCACCAATTCAAGGGAATCTTCGGTGCCGACTGAGCCTGCAGACCCCAAAAGAGCCCGGTAATTACTGTCGAAGGCGGCTGCCCTGCCACAAGGACAGGTCCCACTGCAAGGCTAGGAAAACGCTGCTTTGGCGTCGTGCGACCCAAGCTGCAGGGACAGCAAAGAAGAGCACGCAGCAGCCGTGCTAGTCCCCTTGCTTTACCTGTTCCTCCTTTCGCATCGAGCACTCTCACTTAGGGGGCTGGGTGCTGGTTTCCAGAGCCTTCCCCGACACCCAAACCCAAGGCCCTGCAGCCCGGGCTGCGCATAAACGCGCCCGCTCCCCGCGCACCCAACCGGTTTCAGTTCGCCTCCTTCCGCTTTCTCTTATTAATCCGCACGTCTTCTGTAACTCGCCCAACACTTCCTCCTGCACAGCTGACCTCCATCCTTCCTATAACCTCAGACGCACCCACGATTTCTTAACAGGGCCATTAGCGAGCTGCAGGCACCACAAGGAACGCTGCTGCGTGTTCTCAGCGCGGATGTAACCCTGGCTCCTAACCCCTCCGCCCAGCTCCCGGGTTATAATTACCCCATGCCGTGTTATCTAACACCAAACACAAGCCTCGGGGCTGGGAACCATTGTTTATTTGGCTCTGCCATGCCACACACCCTGGTGGCGTTGTATAAATAAATTCCACAACCTGTCGGAGCGTGAGCACGAGCTTGATTCAGACCCGGGCCTGATTCAGAGCCGAGGTAGAGCCGTTTCCAAAGGGCTGGTGCAAACACCTTCACTCAGTCCCTGCTCGCTTGAGCAATACCAACTTACACAACCAGCCACCGCAGGCAGCTCCGGAGCCAAGCACCACGCCAGCTGATTGCTGCTGTGGACCACAACTGCGGAAAAAGCAGCACGTAAATCCCTCCATTGCTTTTAAAAACAAACAAATTGTGAATTATAAAGGGAAAAAGCAGATGAGAGGCGGGCTGCTGTCAGCGCGAGGGCTTGTGAATGGCCGGTGTCATCTCTCGGCCACCAAAGCAGCCAGACTTACCCCAGCCTCAGCCCTTACACCTCGCTCCGAGGCTGCGGGAGTTTCCTGAGGCAACCTGAAGCCAAGTGGATTTCGGAGCAAAATAAAGCCGGCAGGCTTCATCTCCATGGAGCTCCTGCAACATAACATCGGCTCAAGGAGTTTCTCGGGGCAGAGGTCCTTCTTATTAACTACCTAGCAAATTCAGATTAAAAGTCGGCCAGCTTCTCCCTTCCTTCTGCAAAAAGATCAGCTGCACGCCGGTGGAAGCGACACCACATTGCCTCCCAGCTGCCCAGAGGAGGGGCGATCGCACCCCAAAGGCGAACACAAGAGAGGAAGGAAAGGCTGAGGGCACACTTCAACCACAAAGAGGGAAATAAGGGGCAGAGATCCAAGGGTAGACAGCTGCCACTGGAAGTGTGGTTAACAAAATTTGAGAAGTGGAGCACGGGGAAGACAACTTTCTACCTGCATTACCCTCAGGGCAGCTTGGCAAGCATGAGGAAATGTCATGGCAGTCCATCCTTGAGCCTCTTTTTCCTACAAAGGAAAGGCCACACAGAGACCTCTTTAAAAAGGCAGCCAGGCACTCATGCTCTCCCACAAGGTTCACATGGCCTATAACCTTCTGAAGAAACCGTGGCCAAGAACAAGCTGGGCTAATGTCCCCAACAGGCTGCTTCTAGAGAGCACCCCAGGACTGAAACTCATTTTCACTTACCCAGTCCAACCTGCCAGACTCTTGTCCCCGTAAGATCAGGGGCTAAAAGTGAATTCAGAGGAGCGATCAGCTGCAGATTTCCCAAGGAATACATTATTTTTTCACCCCCACAGAAACAAATAAATGCCTCCTTAAAAAAGGTGATGCTGTTTGTCTCATATTGTTCTTATTGTCTCATATTGACCCATATTGTTCTTATCAAAGCATGGATCCGCTCCAGTCCTGTGTACACGCCAGTTTGCAAAGCACGTGGGGGTCTTCCTCTCTGAAAGCCACTCAATAAATGCAAGACTTGACTAAGGGGCCTCGGACTGCAATCCTTTGAAACCTACCTCCGCTTCACCTCCTGCTATCCCAAGAACTTAGTGCTGCACTCAGATCCGTGCGGAGGTGTTCTACGAGATCAGCCCAGGAGCCGAGTTACAACCAGCACAACTCAGCCCAAACTTACTAAAACTATCCACGTAAAAAAGCACATTACAATTTTCTTTCCCAAGACGTTTTAAACATCATCAGATATCCATCCTCGTGCATTACCATCCTCCCATCACCCTGCCCTGAGTTCCCATGCTTACAGCAAGGAGCAGCCAAGAGCACTCTGCCTCGAGCCCAGGCACAGCGTGCAAGCACAGACCCCCTTTGGGGCAGCGACAGTTGAGTTCGACCGAATTAAAACACAAACTCCATTTCCATCCGAGTCAAAAATGGGAGGCAAAGAATCGCGCCCGGCTCAGGCTGCACACAGTCAGCTGTCTCTTCAGGAACGGATCAGATTTAACAGCTCCACGGCAGTCCAAAAATAAAACAAGAGTTTAAGCACTGCCCACTCCTGCGCCGTGCAAAACCCAGGCACTCGCCTGCGGTGCTCTCGTGGCCTTAAGCAGCTGCTCCAGCATCACCGTCTTCCAGAAACATCAGTTCCAGCAAGCTATTTGTCAGGACACAAACCGATGCACAAACGCACTTTTATCCTGTTTCAAAGACAGCCAAGAAGTCCCCCTCTGAAGACTTGCCCATTTTTTTGGGGGGGTTGCATCTAATGGTGCTTCTGCTCCTGGAACTGGCCCAAGGCGATGCAGGCACAAGCTGCCCACTCACCTCTCAGGCTCCGACCCTAAAGCAGCAGATTTTGCCTTAGGACCTAGGATATTCAGGACCTAATGCAGAGGGAGAAACTAATTAACAGGCCTCTCTGTGGAACGCAAATATAAACCAAATGCTTTATATCTCAGCCCTTTGGGACATCCAGCATTAGTGCTAAACACCTTCACCTGGCAAAGCTCTGGGAGAACGCTCGGTTGAAGTTGCCAGGTAAGGGAGCGCAGTGTTTTAGGGTATTTGTGCTACGTAACGCTGCAGACACGCCCCTGAAGTGCACAAAACCCAGAGAAACATCATGACAGCTGCAAAAAAAAAAAAAAAACAACTTTGCCCTGGCTAACATTCGCGTAACGAAATTACAGTTTCACTCCAGGGAAAAAGGAAAGAGCACTTAAGTTTTGTTTAGATTGAAGTGCTGCGAGCCACACCACTTATCTGCTATCAGAGCAGGCTGCAGGGCTGCTCCGATGATAATTCAGTAATGAGGCAACTGCAATTGGAAGGTATGCAATTAGGTCCATCTCCTCCTCCCCCCTCCCCCTAGAAAGCAAGCAAGCAGACGTTATCGCATCTCCCTCCAGCTCTGCTACCCTCACCACTTAAAATACCTACGAAGCAAAGGAGAGCTGTCACAAGCTGCTAACAAGCCAGGCTTGGCCCTGGCAGACCCAGGAAGGCACTCTCAGCATCTCTCCAGAAGTAAGCTTTGCTTCCTGGGATGTGTTCTCAGGCACCCACACACACACATTAAGGTTAACGTGCCTGCTGCTCCAGTAAAGGCACTGGTAAAGGGAAAAAGGACTGCTGCTCCTACTGGCATTTAACTTGGAGTGTCCTCATAAACCCTCCCGGGTGAACTAAACCTGCTGGAGCTTTACTGAGCCCAGCCTGAAAGTGCTGGCTCGTTTCATCCAAACAATTTGCACCCTACCTTACCTCAGAGAGCTGCCCTTTGCAGGTGGTTCCTTCCACAGCTGAGGCTTATATACAGGAAACGTCAGAGGCCCCAGACATCCCAAAGCCAAACTGCAGCTCCCAGTAACCCTCTGCTTCCACTCTGCAATGCTGATAAAATTCTGCCAGTTAGTCATGCTCAAAAGCTCATCTCTCCTCCCTCCGACCCAGTGATACCAGCTGGCCTAATTAAATACCCGACCTCCCCCACCACGCTTTGCCTCACTTGTACCCCAGCAAAGTTCTCCCATCTGTGACCACCAACTTCTACACTACTGGGTTTTTTGGTTGGTTGGTTGTTTTCTTAACGAAGAGACTCCTTTCTGGTGTGCTCTGACCTACGTAACACAAGGAAAGGCTCAAGAGAGGGGGAATTCCCCCGCCCTGAAAAATTAATGATAATTAAAAAACCAAACTTACAACCAGTATTAGCATAAGCAGCAACATCTATGAACTTTCTCTGTCTGGCTCCTCTACAGACGCAATGATTTTGCAGTCAGATTAAGTTCCTAGACATTTTTTTATAACAAGTTCTTCCAAATTTCTTAGAAATACGTTCCCCAAAGACAAAAGCACTATCCCAACAGGACACTGTTTGGTGCCTTCACTTCTTCAGATTCATTCAGCCGGGGGATGAAGCTGTATTTAAATTAACTTCATGACATTAATACACAAACCTTTCCTCTACGGCCACATCTGCTGATCCAAAAAGAGAAAAATGTGGGGGAAAAAAACCTTTTAGGGTAAGAACAGCACGCAAAACTCTGCAGAGACGTTTGTTACAGAGGTATGTAAACTAGTCCTATTTGTCTTACAACTCACCCTGAAGCCTACAGCTGACATATCACCGGACACCATTTGAACAATGGCGTAAGCTGTTCGGGCACGACAAACCAGTGAGGAGAACTGGTTGAGTCTCCTGCCAAGGACATCTCGTGCATCATCAGCGAGGGAGCGTGTCTCACCGCTCGAACCACTCCGGGCTCCCGTTCACAGGCCTGCAGTGGTGTGTTAAAAGAGAACTCCCCGTAACCGACATCAAAGCCACGTCCCCAGCTTCTTCTGCTGAGACACCAATTGAAAGCGAGTTATTATACGTTTTAATATGACTACACCTGCAGCCCGCCTGCTGCTAAAAAAACGCGTAAGCACTCTAAGAGAAACATGTTTATGTGTGTTTGGTTTTTTCCTTAACGCCAAAGATGGATGCAGTGCTATCAGTGATCCTCCAAAAGCCAGGATTTCCAAAGGGGTGGCAGATTTACTTAGATTTCTGGTGCATAAGCAAGCACTCTTTGCTTTACTTCATTCACATGTTGTATTAAGATAGAGTTACCTCATTTAAAAAAAAAATGGCAGGAGAGTGCCACCCTCCTTTAGGAAGGAAATTAAGTTTTAAAAAAGAAAAGTGAGAAAACAACCGTCTGTGCCACACCTCACAGTAAGCTCCGATGCCCTGATGGTTGAAGAGAGGCCTAGAAACCCACTTGCAGAGTACAGACTTGCCTTAAAGGGTTTTTAGGGTTCACTTACCAACTCCCTAACGTTCCCCTCGAGCGACCACTAGCTCACACACAGTGGTCAGCAGAGGATCGCCTGGACCTGCGACTCAGGGTGCTGCCCAGGCAGGGCGCACTTGCTGGCGGTCAAAGACAAATGCAGGAGAAAATCCCAGCTACTGAGAGAGAGCAGACCAAAAGCTGAACAGGCCAGCTAAAGAGGGCACGGAGCAGCTTTGTACGTGTGCTCACAGGGAGCTTCTCTCAGCCTCAGAGCCAGGAGGGGAGGAAGCACAAGAGGTGCCTGTTTGAAGACGTAAACACGAGGAACACAGTCGCAGCAAGAGTTTTCCAACTTCACGATGGAAAGGCTTTTTAGCCTTTGCAATGAAGACTTAGGTAGGTAAGGCAAAGCTCAGAACAAAGACCTTAGTTAAGAGCTTTATAAATCAAAAGGGAGCTGGGTTGCCTCTAGAAGGCCATACAGCAGCAGCACCCAAGCTGGGGAGCTCAAACCCTGGTTCAACACCAGCAACCATTGCCCAATCCGTACCAAATCCTGGTTCAACCCAGTATCCAGACTCTTTTTAAAACATAGCCTCGAGTAGGACACATTACAGAAAGCCAAACCACAGGCACAAGCTATTCTTTGAAGCTTAGGTACAACAGAAAATTATTTCACCTACCCAGATGCAGAGGGATAGCTGCCTCCTTTGCCTTTGATGCTACAAGAACTTTTGGAAGTGGTGAGCTGCCTGAGAGGGCCTCCAAATCGCTTGCTGGGCTGGACAGCAGCAACACCCCAGCCTACAACACACACAAACGTAATTATGCTGGGTCTAAACTTGAAGAAAAAAAAAAAAAAGAAAAAGAAAAAAACCCTTCTCGGTGATGATAGCATGCAGAGAAAATAATAGCATGTACAAAGAAATCTCTAGAGTGACTTATGAACAAGATTTTACTCTGGCTTTCTGCCAGCTCGAGAGGAATTGAAGAGTCCAGCAATAGAACTCTGATCATTCCAGGGAAGAAACCGCATTCTTCAGTGATCGACAGAACGGGAGGGAGGAGGAAAGAGGGACAAAGACACGGCACTGAAACTTCACGTAGCGAAATGGGAAGTTTCCTGAGGTACTGGGACAGAAAGCAGCCTTACGCCATAACGCAGGGAGAAGAACTCAAATTTTCAAGTGAATTCAGTCCAGGGCATCCAGGAGGACATTAGCCAGTCCGTAACAGCAGACCACTAAAGCTGACAGTATTTCTTAGTGTAAAATTCCAATCACTTTAATATTTTGCAGATTATGGGCTGCCCTTGATTAGCTTGCAAAACCAATGAAAGGAGGAAGTCACGAGAAGAAAAGCAAACCAAGTGGAAAAGGCATTGCCAGACACCTTGAGAAGCTGAAAAACGTGCCCCAAACCAGCCTTTTAGTAACAGAGGATATTTAGTAACCATCTGTAATGATGGCTTTATATCCAAACTCTTCATAGCTTCACAATTCATACCAGGAGACCAGCTTTTAGCAGAGTTAGGGCCAGAACTGATGTGCCCTCATTTCCCCAAGGTTACTTTTTGAAAACTTATCAACACCTACAACACATCAAGTGCTCTTCAAACACTGCAGAACAGCGACTGAAGCCTCCCTTTTAACTTTATTGTTTTAGCATTCATTTTAAGACAATTCAACTTCAGCATTTTTTTCTTCTACTTGAACAACAGGAGGAATTCTGTGTTGGATCCCAGGTCAGAAGTTACTGGGAATGGCAGTAGGCTGCTGTTACATGTGTAAGTCATCGTAAGGATGAATAAAAAAAGATATGGGAACTCACTAAATCAAAGCTTGTAAAACACACACACAAAAAAAAAAAAAAAAAAAAAAACACCACAAGATGAGCTAGAAGTAGCTTGGAGTTGCTAGGGATGTTTAAAGTTAATAAGATCCTAAGTTAAATGGCTGCCACTTCGGCTTGCCAAAGAAATATGCAAATTTGCAAAGTTCATACATAGTAATTAGCACAGCAATAAGCAGGTCCCAACTAAGCGATGAAGTCAGCCTCGCTCTTATTTCTCCAGCAGATGGAATTAGCTGCGTGTGAAGTTATTTTTGCAATTGGAGATTAAACGTATTATCCCGAATATCAATGCTGCAAGTACAGCACCCGATAATGGTATCAGAAATCTGCAAAAACCAACCTGAGTACTTCTTTTCCGTCGTTCTGGACATGACACTAAAGAGGCCAGGGGAGCACAGATTTAAGACTTCATTTTTCAAGCCAACTGTCTATCTACCAACAGTTCAGCTGAAACACGCTCTCTCAGCAAAATACATTAGTGTTAACAGTCCAAACAGGTTTCTCTGGAGAAAAATGTCTGCTTTGACTAAAAATGCATCCTCTTGATGTGCTAATCGACAGAGCACAAATGAAAAGGTATCCGAACTGCAAGTTCAAAGAACGTGCTTAAACAGAGAAGTCTCTAGTTTTTGCCCATTATTTTTCAAAAAAAACACAGGTTCTGAGGTCTATCTATCATATATTGTATATCACCCAGAGCAATGCACAAATCCAGATCTTCCATTCTGATTTGTCACTTCAAGCTTAAATACAACCTTCTCCTAAGCAGGCAATTTGTGAGCTCTCTGCAGCAGCGCGCCGAAGGACGCTGAACCACGCGTGCCCTTGACCAAAATACTCAACCTGCGTTCTACATTCCCGATTTAATTTCTCCAAGCACACAAGCCCGCAGCTGCCCCAGTACAGCAAGTCCTCTCAAAGGCACCCAAAGACCCAGCAACTTTTCTCAGCGCTGGGCTGAACGAGCCCTGGTGTTTATAGGGGGCAGTCACTGCGATGCTCGGCGATGCTCGGGGGCCACCTGCCCAGGAGCACCCAGGACGAGCGGACACATCTCGAGGTCAACCCTAATCACAGTTACAAGAAGCGATGGAGAGGCCTCTCGTTTTACAGCAGGGGCACCAGCTTCCGAACAGAAAGGATGGAGCTAAAGGAAGCCACAAGACCTGATACATTTATGCTGCTTTGTAGCTCCAGAATAGGTTTCCAGAACCTTTGCGTGCTGCCAGAAGAACCCCAAAGCTCCAAATGTTTAAAGGGACGTAAGTGGGGAAAGGGAAGCCTAAATCCAACTCATTTACAAGGCAAATGTGTAACATACTGGATATATATACTACTAACCAAAATCATTCAACATTGAACGTCAGTGTTCTGAACGCAGTAGGCCATAGGCAACCCTGCCTGAAACAAAGCGAGAATTCTCCCACAAGCACACTTCTGTGGCCAAATGAAATACTGCATGTGAGTAAGAAAGCAAGCACTTACACCCACTGTGGTTTTGGGGTGATCCCACCTCCCCCCTTCTCAACCAGGGAGTCTCATTTATCTCAAAGCAATCAAAAGAAAACACTTCGACTTTTCAAGTGAGAAAAGCTGCAGAAATGAAAGTCCCACCTGGCACGAACAAATAATATTTGAGAAATAAAGAGGAGATTCTCCACTTTAGAGGAAAGGATGAAAACTCTTCTGAATAATTGACTTTGCATGGCCCAGTGCCTGCCAAAACAGTTCCATAAATCCCATGGTAGTACAGATAATTTCCATTCTTAAAACTGAAAAAGCTACATTGAACATTAGCAACATTAATTGTGTGATATGACCTGAATGATGCAAGAACAAGTAGTTAAGTGAACCACAACATCTGCTGAATTTTTAATCACTAGTTGTTTTGCTGCGAGGCAGGAGAACGTTGTATATTAGCTTCCAAGCACTGCAAAGAATGGCACATTAGGACACCAAGATTTCAACTGGCAGAAATTCAGCCTCCGTGCTACCGAAATGCCAGTACTTTGCTGCAAACTGCAGACGTAGCAGCTTCTGAAGCAGGTTTTGTTAATCGTATGGAAAAGAACGCTGTTTTCTGCACCCCCAGGTAAGAGTCAGCCATTTCTGAATAATTTAAAAAAATGAAATTTTCTTAACAGCCACTTACATGTCCCTCTGTAGTCTATTTTTACCCCAAGAACATTATTAGGCAGGCAGGCAGTTGCCCAGCAGCAACTCTTTATGAAAGATGTTAGTTGAGCCTCGGATGTGTAGGAAGGCGATTCATGTAAACATTCACCTTGCCTCTGTACTGCAACAGGAGGTGCAATTGCAACAAGTCTCGGCATCCTTGAGCTATATTTAATCCATCTGCCTCCGACACCCATTGCACTGACGCTGCAGAAAGCCAGGTTTCTCCAGGTACTGGCTACCCAAGTGGCACTGATGCAAGCTGCACGAGACCACCCTACAACAAAGCCAATCCTGCTGTGCTTTCACTGCTTCTGATGCCCCAAAGCAGCAAGATGAAAACTAACCACCACTCCTACCATGGTGCATTTCCATTTATGCTACAGGCATAAGACTGCAACAGCAGGATTAGCAAGTGATACAGCAGATATTCTCCAGGAAGGGAGAAAAAAAATATATCATAATGATCATTATTTGGGAATGAACACATGCTAATTCCTCAACCAGATCCAGAATCTACATGATGGGCAGTTATCCTGAGTCATTTGGGTGCAAGGTTGGGGGGGGGAATGACATTATTAAGAGCAAAATATTCACGCATTAAACACAAATTTTCAAGTCTGTCACACAGACTTTAATAGATTCTAACTTGACTAAGTTAATAGAGCCAAAATAGCTTAGGAAACTAGACCAGTAAAATGTGGTACAAATAAAAACGGAGCAGCCACATATACCAAAGCAACATTCCTGCACCTCCTTCCCTGCAGAGCTTACAAAACCAGGCAGCAGATCTCTAACCAGCCACTTTCGCTGGACTAAAACCTCCTTCAAAGCTTAAATGTCCAGATAGGAACACCTAGTATTAAATCCAAATAATCCACAAGGGACAAAAAAGCAGTAGATT
The DNA here is from genome assembly GCA_011074415.1 of Stictonetta naevosa. Classification (NCBI taxonomy): domain Eukaryota; kingdom Metazoa; phylum Chordata; class Aves; order Anseriformes; family Anatidae; genus Stictonetta; species Stictonetta naevosa. The sequence continues at coordinate 50,559,118 of CM021701.1, forward strand.
GGGTCAAGATACACGCGTTCTTCCAAAGCTGCATTATCTTTAATGACAGCCGTAGTACCAGTCCTGTGTTTTCCTTGTAGGTTCGACTATAAGCAGTGAAAGAAAAACTGCCCCTTTCACTACAAGCAGGTATTGAACCTGCACTGCCCTGATGGACAAAGGGAAGAGATGAAAAGACACCACAGAAATGCTGAAACACGCAGTATCTGAGGGTAGTAAAGCAACCAGTGCTTGAGGATTACACTGAATCCCTTGTTTTGTTAAGCTACAGGGTGTCAAGAAACTAAAATAACACATTATGCTGAAGGCTCTGGCTGCGAGCTGGTACTGGAGCAGGCCGGAGAGCTCACGGTCCAGCACCATGGTACGCACCTGCAGGAGCTATGGGATGAGCTTCCAGCTTTAAGGGAAGCAAAGGTGTTTTATACGCCTGTAAGAAAATGAGTGGCAGCTCAGCGCTTGACAAGTCACTCACGCACGTTCACGATCCTTATCTAAATGGAGTGAAGATTCTGAAGAGCATTTAGAGCCAGGGAAACGTATAAAGCTTCCTCTTCAACCTCTGCTTGTTCTCCAATTAAATATGAAAGAGACAACTTAGTCATACAGAGCGTGCGAGATGATTTTAAGACACTGGTATTAAATCAAATCCCACAACTTTTCACACCTATTAAAACGGGACCTTGTCGTTTAAAGGGGAGATTTTGATCAGCGTGATGCAATTAACAGACACTGCCTTTGTTGCCAGGCTGCTCTTGATGAAGCACAGACTCCCTGACATTCCATCTCTTCCCCTCAAAGGTGCTGCGCTACAGCAAATTTATGGTTTTACCATGTAAGAGGAGAATTTGGGCACATTACCTTCAAAACCAGTCAATAAGGCTCTTTCACTCAGGCGCAGGGAAGGCGGGCGGCTGCTGGAAAGCAATACAGGGCACTCCCTTTCCCCTCCCCTCAGGACCAAAAACGCTGCATTCAAAACACTCCCATCCCCTGCAGCAAGGGATTAGCCATTTATTAAAAAGGAATCAAAACACTGTAAAAAAAAAAAAAAAAAAAAGGCTTCCAGTTAAGATTTCAAGTGCAAAAAGCAACGCTGGTGCAGCTGGAGTCGCATTAGGAATTCTACTGCTCACCAAAGAACAAGGTGCTCAGATGTATGCAGGATGTCATTGGATGTCATTTGTCCGACTGTACTGTTCACATTGCTCAAAAGGAGCACAGAAATAGATTTATTTAATTTTTTTTTTCCAAGTGAGTCATTTTGCTGCCACCGCATCAGGCAATAACAACATTAACAACCTACAGGCATTTACGGTTTCGACTCTGGACCTCCAAAACAGCTGCCTACCTCCACAATTTCTTTTTCCTCCTTTTTTTTTTTTTTGGCTCTTCTCTGGGGGTGACAGACAATCATAAAGGCCAATTATGTAAAACCTTTCATCCGAGAAGACACGAAGCACTACGCAAACATTCATTAAGGGCTTGCAACTCCTCAAGCCTACCCCGCGAGCTCGCCAGTTCAAAGCCGCCTCAGCTATCTCGCGAGCCACCAAAACTGGATACCGAGAGCAGCCTAACCCCGATAGCATGCAGCACGGCAGGGTTAACCACTCGGGTATTTACGAAGCTTCACGGGCAGGTTTTACAGCCCGCACTGAACCCGGAGCTGCCGTGACCGTGCTGCCAGCAGCATCCACGCCGGTTCTTTCCGAGCGGCGATATCTACGGCCGCTGGTGCACCTCGCAGGACAAGGCGCTATCCCCACGTTTTGAGCTGATGTGAGGTGATTTTTATTTTTTTTATTCCAACTGGAAGCAAGTCAGCCACCTCGGTTTAGCGAAGGAATTAAACGCAACGCTCGCTACTTCGAGCGAGGCCTTGGAGGAAGTAATTTGGAGAAGAAATCACTTCCACGGCAACTGTACTTTTAACCTTTCCTTCGCTCCTTGCACCACTCCCACGTGCAGGCGTTGGTAGAGGCACCACCCGCGGCACCCAGCGCTGCTTCAAGCCGTATTTTTGGGCCACTTTTGCATTTAGAGAGACCGACACGACCCCTTCTCCGGAGGGCCAGCAGGCGCAGGAGAGCACCGGTGGCAGCGGCAGCGCTCTGCCCACGGGCTGAGGAGGCAGAAGCCCGTCTCGACCACCCGTGGGGAAGCCACCCGGGCCGGGGCAGCCACCCGGGCCGGGGCAGCCCCGTGAAATGGCCGGGAAACGGCTGCGACCCCGCGGAGCCCACGGGCGGCCCTACCCCGCTGTCAAAGCCAGCGGGCGGGAAGGCCACGGGGAGCGCTGCCAGGGGAAGGGGGCAGCACACCCAGCACCCCCTCCCCGGCCGCGGAACGAGGCTCCCGAGGGAGAAAATAACCCCGAGGAAACCGAGAGGGCGGCTCGACCCCGGGGGGAACCGGCCTCGGAGGCGCCCTCCGCCGCGCAGCCCCGGCCCGGCGGGCAGCCAGCGGCCCCTCGGCGGCCCCCGCAGCCGCCATGGCCGGCCGGGAGAGCTGGGCGGTGCGTGCGGGGGCCTCCCTGCCGGCCTCCAACCCACCCACCCGGCCCGAGAAGCCTACCCGCAGCGGGGCTGCCGAGCTCCGGCGGGGACGAGGAGGGGGCGTCCCGGCGGCGAGCTGCGCGGAGCCGCCAGCCCGGGCTCGGCGCGGCCGGATCCCCCCCTCCTCCTCCTCCTCTTCCCCAACCTCCTTGCACCGAGCAGCCGCGGCGGGAGGAGCCGGGCCGGCCCAGCTCCAATCCCTGCCCGGGGCGGAGTGGGGAGGGACGGGGACCGGGAGCGGGGACGGGCCTCGGTTCGCCGGGGAGGGACGGGGAAGCGCTGCCCGCCCCCCGCGCCGTGCCAGGCACCGGCCGCCCCGCCGCGCCAGGCAGCGCCGGGAAGGGGCCGGGGACCCTCCCCGGGCCCCCCGAGCCCTCCTCAGAGCCTCGGAGCTTCGCCTCAGGGCCTCCGAGCTCGCCTCAGAGCATGGCCCGGGGTCTTGGCTGGCTTCTCCCCACCGCCGTTCCCCGAGGTTTGAGGCCCTGGGGTGTTCCAAGGTGGCCCCCTCGTTCGCCCTGGGGTGTTGAGGTTTGGGGTTGAACACCGCTGTGGTGGGTGATGTGAGACATCCACCAACGCGGCACTGAAAGCCACCGCTTCGTGGCACTGACAGGTTCATAGCTCTACTGCAGTGGTAACTGGCTAAAAAAATGCATAGGCCTCCACTGGCGACCAAAAGATCTTGTTTGGTAGACCTTCTGGCTTTAAAATCTATTTAAGTCCCAGTTGACGGGCAAAAGGAGTTACTGGGATGTTTGATCAGGTTTACTAGAAGCGTTTGTAAGGGGTTCATCCTTCAGGTGTTCTGGGACTGATACTGGAACACCTGCCTCCCCAGCACAGTGCCAGCCTCGTCAGCTGGCTTGTTCCACTGGTGTTTCCTCCCCAGCACAGTAACTAAATACACTTTGTCATCGTTTGTGCGGTTGCTACCCTTGGCAGAGAAAAACAAGCTCTTTTTCCTGGTGTGGCTCTATCCAGGAGGCACTGTGGCATGGACCCTGGACAGTGGTTCGTCATGCAGCCGTCATCCCAGGTCTCTGCTGTGCTGTCCTGCCCAGTGAAACCCTCAGCCTGCAGGGAGAAAGAGACAGGAACCGGAGAAATCCTCAGAACCAAGGGCATTGAGAAGAGTAAAATGCAAAGGGAAGGCATTGGGAAAAGGGGAATTAAGTTGTATCACCAGATGGTAGCCTGAGCCTAAGGGTTTCCTATAAGAAGAAGCCTCCCCCCTCCTCAAAAGAAGATTTCAGCAGTTCATGTCTGCTTAGAGGGAAAGAGGGAGCAACGCAGGTCCCTGCGGGGGGACCACAGATCATCCAGGGTGAGAGCAGGACCAGGGCTCCCTGAAGCAAACCACAAAGGCCTCTTTTCTGCAACCTGCAGGAGGGCAGTGATGGCGAAACTACTTACTCTGTGTAATGCAATACTACAAGAAGATCCTCGAGACCAGCCTCAAGCTAAAAAGCAGTGTAACTGTGTCAGCACAGCAATGTGCCCCAAAAATCCTGCTGAGGGGCAGAGCCAAGGCACAGGATTGTGTTAATATGGCACCGCGGATGGCTGAGGTTCCAAAATCTCTGGGGTCCCTGTTGACCACATCCACTATACATAGAGATGAAGAGATCACAGGAGTGGAGATACAGGTAAAATGATTCGCTCAAGGTCAAATACCAGATCAGTGAGGGGACTGAAAACAGAACCTGCAGTTCCTCATCTCTCCAGTACTTTCTCCTCTGGACCATAACAAAACCCCAGAATAATGGGATTTAGCAGCTGGTGACACAGTAGCTTCATGTGTTCCAGGGGAATATTATGTGTTTTGGTATAGGACCACGGTGATTTTTTTGCACATGTGGAAAAGAGCCTTTTTACTAGCACAGCACCACAGTTCAGTGGCACGTACAAGGACAAGATATCCCCAGATGACTTAAATGGGAATGAAATATGTGCCCTGTCGTATTAGAAAAATGCCCCATGACTGTACAGACCCAATCTTTTGTTGTAAGTTGATAAAGACAGATGAATGCCATTTGCTGATAAGTGACTTCTAATGGTTAAATAACCTTACCCCCACTCTCTACCCCCCTCCCCCCTGGGCATTTAGTGATAATATAAGAAAGATTTTGCACATTGTTTAGCTTACATGGCCATCTGGCACTTTTGCATTTCAGTAGCCTTGAACATCGAAAAAAACGATAGATAAAGAAAACTAGTCCTATCTTATCAGAGACCTGGAGAAGTTTAACTCTGTCAGAGTACATAGGATTAACCAAGTCTCTACAGCTCTTCTAGAGTTTCCATCTTAATTAGTGGTCATATTCCACAAAGCTTTTCATTGTTGTACACTCTAAATCAGGCTGTTCCTTATCTCCTTTGTGTTTGTTTTAGCCGTGAGACACTTAACTCTAGCAGTCACTTCCAGCTTCCATATGAGATGCTTCTGGGTGATGGAGACACATGCTGAGAAAAAAACACATATGGGCTTTAACCCAAGCTAAAAAATTACTGGAGTCTTATCTAAGCATGGGAAAGGGACGCACTTTTCAAATCAAAACACAATGGCCTAACTCAATTAGAAACATCCTTAATGCTGCTGAAACATCATTTACCACTGCACTAAGCGGTTTCTTCATCTGCTTTTGCTAAAGGGGATAACTGTACAATTCACCCACAGTAACCCACTCCACACAGGTCCCTGGAAACAACACAAAGTTTGGTTTCAACTCGGCAGTGGCTTAAGGTTGATCCTGCATTTGTTCCTAGGTTAATTCCCGCTCCCCTCTTTCATGGAAGAAAACCAAGGTCTGAGCCTGTTTGGAAACAAATGTGACTTCCTTAAGAATGTGGCTTTGGGCCTTGGAGCTTGAAACCAGCTGTGGGATGCTTTCACCTGTAGTGCTAGAGTGGGTAAGGTTTTTGACTGAAATCTGTAACAGCAGGGAACATTCAGTGTAAACACAATGTAAATAACAGAAGATGTGAAGATATGCAGAGACAAAAACTACCCAGACTTTGTTTCCAACCATACTTCACATTATAAGATTGCTAGTTTGCATTTTAGACTTGATCCCATGGAAGATTGGAGCTTATAAATGTGCCACGACATCTGCCTGTTAGGCTATCAGGCTGCCAGAGTGCAACAAAATACCTCGAGTCAGGTACCTCGCCTCTCTATTTATAGCCTGGGGAGCGTCAGACACCTCTCAAGGGCGAGTGGAAACTCCCACCTCCTGAGACCTGCTTGCAGGAGACATCAAAAACAGGGATGTATTAGGCTTGCTCTGCATAGCCAGCATATTCCTGCCAGATTGGGGTGGAGGGTGCACATAGCTGGGGTTTACAAGTCTATAAACCCTCTTTGAAAGAACAGAGCAAAGTTACCATTTTATTTTTAACACCGTGGGCTGTAGGGGTTGCATCTGATGTGGTTTGTTGCATGTACTAATCTAGATGGTAGAGCAAATACCCAGGGAAGGGAAGGGAAGATGCTCTCCAAGCTCTCCTTATACTGGTGAGTCCAAACACTTATCTTCTGCCTGGTCCAAGCAGGTAGGATAGCTTAGTCACTCCCCAGACATTAAGGCGTTGGTGGATGACTATTTCACACTCTTATTAAAAATGTTCTACTGCATAAAATGAAATTCAAAGAACAGATGAAGAAAATGCAGTGGAAGACATAACTGTTTCCCAGTTGTTAGAAGGCGGAATTCATCTTCTATTTTCTGCTGCGAGAATTTGTTCCAGTTTTTAAACTAGAGACTGCTTTATATGTTCCAGAAATGAGAACAACAGCCAGTGCACTGTGACAGCTTTGCTGCACAGCTCTTGACCAAGAGACTACCAAATAATTTGGCTGGAGGACTACACTGACACTTTGCCCTCTGCAGCAATATGTTTTGGTCCACATACAAGAGTTTGCCTGCAGTGGCCTTTTTTCTTTGATATGAGGTGCATGGCAAGCATGTGTCTTTATGTCTGCAAGCACAGCTTTATGTCTGCATTTGCCTGACCTTTCACCAAAAATATATTCAGAAATTTTAAGTATTTCTGGTCTAAATTTGTGGGTAGGTTTTCCTACATGCTCCATATTGCTCTTCAGTAAGGGGCATTTATGGAAGGGTAGAAAGAATTACCCTCACAAAGCACCATATCCCATATGAAAGAATGACAAGAAGAGTAGAAAGAACAAGTTAGCAGATTTCCACATAATGATCTTGGTAAAAAGTGTATCTGATAATGATAGTTATATTGTCAAGAAACAGAGAAAACTAAATTGGTTCTTAAAGCTTCAATGGATAAAATGTAGGCATATTATCACAAAATCATCAGGACTCTGTGAGAATGACACGTTTAATCTTTCAGGCATGTATAATATCTGTACGGGATAATGAGTTTATATATTCATACTGCTTGTTTATCTCTATTAAATGGTAATGTGTTTATTCTCTTAACACAATAAAATCAGTAGCAATCAGGAATTTGGATGGAAAAAAATAAATAATAATAATAATAAAGTATTAACAAGTTTTACCTTAAAAGGGGACTGCGATACTTTAAAATCATGGCATTATTCATATAAATAGACAATTATGGTGACCTAGATATTGTTAGTGGAAGGTGTAACTGCAGCATGTGAAGGAAACCCATTCTGGCTGTAACCTAGCCAGCTCAGGTAACAACCAGCAAAGGTGCACGGCAGAGTCTGAGCTTGCCAAGGACCTGAGTTGGGTACTTGGGTTACCAGTCTGCACTGAAGTGTGCACTGCCACGTTCTCATTGATGTTGTTATCTGAGCTAGTGAGATTAAAGTCCAGACTGTAGTGCAGTCAGACTTCCTAAATTCAATATCAACACTAACGTGAGTAGAAATTAACTCAACAAATGCTCCAGGCTAGATGTTCCATTGTTTCAACATATATTCTTCAGGTTCTGGTATGCAGTACGAAAGAATGATTTTTGGTTGGAAGGGTGACACCCCCAAACTGATTTTTTCCTAAAATTTGTGGTTCAACATGGCTACAGTTATGATATCATAAGGTAGAACTGTGGAATGCCCACAAATTCCAATGATTCAGGAAAAAAAAGGGGAGTAACAAAATGCAGCAAACAGGACTGCATTGGACTGAACTCTGTGGGCAGAGTCTACAGATACAAAGTCCTGTAGCTCTGTTGTTTTATCAGATCTTTTTTATACCATTGGGGAATCCGGCAGCAGTCAATAAACTCCAGACTGATCTTTTATCCAATACCCAACAGGGGACTATAGGAAAAATAATAAAGTAAATCCATTACCTCCTACAGAAAGGGGTAATGGCTTTCAACTAAAAGAGGGTACATTTAGGTTAGATATGAGGAAGAAATTCTTCACTATGAGGGTGGTGAGGCTCTGGCGCGGGCTGCCCAGAGGAGCTGTGGCTGCCCCATCCCTGGCAGTGCCCCAGGCCAGGCTGGATGGGGCTGAGGGCAGCCTGGGCTGGGGGCAGGGGTTGTGCCCCTGACAGGGCCTGGGATTAGATGGAAACTATTACCAATTACACCTACTGCCTTTTTTCATCAGGGAGCCAATCTGTGGAGGGGACAGGGGAAGATATTTTTCCCTACTTGTTCACTCTCCCTTTCTCCTTCACCACCCTCTTATCCCCCGAGCTAGTTACGACAGTTCCCCAAGATGTTGAATATCCTTGGGATGCTCAGACCAGCATGTTCTTATTGTTATGTCTCCTGAATGCGCTTCAGGTTTTGTTTAAGGTTAAACAACAACTTAGGAATCTCATCCAGAGATCTGTCCTGAGGCGGGATAGTTGTGAGTGGCAGGGAGTGTGGGAGGATATGGGCAGGTTTCTAGAGCAGTGGGCACCTCCGATGTTTTGGAAATTCACCCCTGAACAATTGCAAAATCCTAAAAAAACTGGTAGAATGCTTGGAAACAGAGTGTCATGACTCTGGCAGTTCCAAAGTGACACAACTCACTGTAGCGTGTTGGGGCCTGGCCTATGCCTATTGAGCTGCAATTGATGCTACTATCAACCTAGTGACAGACCCTGCTGCCACTCCAAGTCCTGTGACAGGCAAAACGGCCACACCAACCCCTACGATGGACACTGCAGCTGCTCCAGCCCCTGCAGCCATTCCAGTTCCAGCCCCTGCAGCCGCTCCAGGACCCTGCCAACCCAAACCATCCTGTGAGTCTGTGATTATTTTATAGCAAATCATTAATTTTAGGGTTCTTTGTGATTTTCAAAGTTCTTGGGCCTCTGCTCTATCCCTTGGCAGTTCATACAGGGAGATGTGTGGTGGCGTTTCTTTGACAGCTGCATTCCATGACGCACAGAGCCAGCCTGGAGTGATGCAAGACTGAGCGCTGCTGTGGGAAGCACCTCTGCCTTCTGACCGAACGGTCTTTAATCCACTTATCGCTGTCTTCTTTCACTGTAATCGTGTTTAAATAAAAGCGTACCAATTGTTTTCTGTAACACTGCCCGGAGACGCTGCATTTTCACGCAGCTTGCAAGGTATGGCTGTCATCCAGCATTGACCATACCGAGTGCTCAGCAGTTTCCTGTCTGGCACTCATCTTTCCTCATCTGCCAACCTACATTTTGGCAGCGCCACCAAGTGGCTGCTTTCCTCATTAACACTTTTACGTTTTAATTTTGCAGGTTTTTATAAACAAGCGCAGCACAAGCTGCCTGGCACCTGAGAAGGCCGCCGAACAGAAGCCGCCCCAGCAAACCTGGGGTCGCTGTGGCACGAAGTACAGGAGGAAACGGGAGATGAGCGCTGGTGTGCATTAGGGTAGAATAAGTGTGGAGGACATGTAATGGGCTAGGGATGCATTTTTTAAGTGTCTTATTTAGGCGAACCTTGAAAACATCTGAAAATTCCTACAGTGCTTGGGAGTCTCACACAGTTCTTTATTCCTGCCCTGACACAACTCAGCACAACCCAAGATTTGTCCTCATTTTTTACACCGACCGCATCTCTCTGATACTCAGCGGCCATCCCCTCACGCAGGAAGGCGTTTCTGCATCGCGGGACCCGCTGACAGAACCCCTCCGCTCCCCAAGGCCCCTCAGGCCGCCGCCATCTTAGAGCACAGCGCGGCAACCCCTCACCTCTTCCCCTCCCACCGGAGCCCCGCCCCCGCGCCGCCTGACAACCAATGAGAATCAAGCACAGCTCCGGCGGCGACCAATAAACATCCCGCTTCGCGAGGTAGGTTCCGCCCACCGACCGGCCGTTGGGGGCTGACCAATGGGATCCCGCGGATGGGCCGGAGCTGGCCAATGAGCGTCGGGAAGTGAGATTTGAAAGTGAGCGGGGAGGCCGCGGGGAGTGGGGCGCTGAGGCCGGGCAGGTACGGGCGGGCCGGAGGCCGCGGCCGGGCAATGGGGGGCGGGCTGTGAGGGGCATTGGAGCGGGAGGGGGGAAGGGGGGGGGAGAGGGGAGGCGGCTTTGGGGGGCTTTGGGGGGCTTTGGGGGGGGCTGGCTGTGAGGTCCGGGACCCCTTTCCCAGGAGGTTTCCCTCTCTGTCTCCTCCACAAGTCAGCCCTGTGCTTCTTCAGCAGTAATTTAACTCGTGTGTAGTAACTATTTCCAAGTCTTTCCCTTTACACAAAGCTCTGTCCCTTCCTGCTGTTAATCTTGCCTTGCCTTTATGCCAATTTAAATGCTAGTTATTCTTCAAGTCCTGCTTGGACAAGGTGCTACTCCAAAAAAATAAAAATAGAAATCTGGGGGTGATACTTTTGTATTACAAATGAGGGGAAGCTCTTTTCTCTCTCTCTGCTTACATTGTACTTCAAGTTCCTGATAAATTTCTCTGTAGTGCTACTTACTCGCAAGTAGATTACTTGCTCTTGGTGCGTATTCATGGTAGAAAGACTTAGGTGGACATGTGCTACAACCGCTAGAAAAATGCTCTTTAAAATAGAAGGTAGAGTGTTAAAATGCCTATTGAAGTATAAGGCTAACACAGCTTTCTGTAAGCTTGCCTGATGTGTAATACTACCTATTCTGTGGTTATAGGCATATTCACTTTTACTGAGGCACTGAATTAAACATTGTGCATGCTATCTAGGTCTGTTGCTGTGTATAGAGAACATAAAGGAGTCCCAGGCACACGGAACTTGTCCCACAAGTTGTTGGAGATCTGGGGGCTCCAAGATTTAGAACAGGTCAGGCAGAAGCTTTGTCAACTGATCATTGAACATTTGGACAGCATCTCCTACTCTGCTCCCCTTTCTTTGCCTAGTGATTGGAGAGACCCGACCTGTAAACTGCTTCAGAAAAAGTAAAGGAAGAGGTGAGGAAAAGCAATCATTTTGATTTTAACGAAGCCCACCCCAGGGAGAGATGAACTCCTTAAGAAGCTTGCTATCTGTCACAATTCTGAGAAGGAATCAAACAATAAATAATGTGACAGTGGAAAGATGGCTCTTGAAGCTTTTAGGAGTGGCACACCTAATATTATCTTAGCTCAGAAGTGGGGAGATGGAAACAATGGCAGACTTTCACTTGGAAGAAATGCTCTTTCAGTGAGGATAAACTTCTTAGCCAGACCTCTCAATTTCTTAAGTATTAACTTCAACACCACAGAGGATGAGTGTGAAGACTTGATGTTAGCTGCTGCTTTTAGGATCGATTTTCTTTCAGTAGGCACAAGAGATCTGCTTCTAGGAGGTAGATAGTAGCAATATACTGCCACCAACTTTTCTTAATGGTTTTCTACAACACCACAGGAACAACTAACAAGATCAGTCCATAGATTATTATTGGAGAAGCTCAGGATTTAAACTTCCTTAAACACTTACCTGTAAAGCAGGATAAATGTGACCTATGAGCTACAGTAGAGTTAGTCTGATCATTTGCAATCATTGTTAATGATCTAACATCTTTAATGAATTTCTGAAAGTTGGAACATGAAATGAAAGATGAGATGTAAGATACTTGATATTAATGAATCAGGTGGCATTGATGTGTACCAGCTCTTCCAAGACTGTGTGGAAGAGATTCAGCCTCTGATCTGAGTACTTTAAGCTGAGTTTTGCTTGTATTCCCATTTGATCATTTATTCTTCCTCGCCATTTTGCACTCCTGCACCGCTAAGCTTATAGGATGAAAAAACTAAAATATACCCATTTAGATTTCTGACTCATACGTAGTCTCCAGTATCTATTCCGAGCCCTCCCAGACGGCTGTGGAAGTGCTGTTGGTGCTGTGCAAGTTACTCGGTACATGAATACTGCCATGAAGTTGGGCACAAGGGGCTGCCACTGCTGGCTCCAGAATACAGACTTCGTTTTCCTTCTTAGGGTAGTTCAGATTCTCTCCATGCTTTTTCAAGAGGTATATATAATTTAAGAGTACATTGTTTCTGCTTATTTTGGTATTCTGTTTTTCCTGACATCTAGGTTTTCAGCCAGGTCTCTGGTGGTTCTTTTTGGCTTGACATACTGGTAGCAAATACTGGAGCTTTTTGTGTCCCTATTAGCACAGCATGTACAGACCAACTGATGTTTTCATCAGGTCTTCCTCAGGTTAACAAAGTAGGGAGAAATCCTGCTTGAAATAAACGCTATTGTGTTACAGTTGCATCCTGGAAACTCTGTTAGGAAACAGAGCCAAGTACTCTGATGCATGACAAAAATGCCTTGCCATCAGATAGGGTATAATCTAAATGCTCAGTGGCAATGTTGCTTCCAAGTATTGTCCTGCAGCCTTGTCATTTACTTGCTTGTCTCCTTAACATGAAAAACATCTGTGTTGGAAACAGACTAGCCGGCCAGTCCCTGGCAGTGACAAAGCCTTCCCTACTAATTTTGGCAGATTTGTTGACAGCTTAATAAACAAATGAGCCCCTCAAATACATAAAGCAAATAATGAGGAGTCATGCTGAAATTATTATTTGTGTTTTCTCTGGTACACATGCAGAAATGAAGAACCCAGGGCTCTCTTTGTTCATAACATGTAAACCCTAGTAAAAAGGGCAAAACAAACCATTACAGCTTTTTTTCCTAATCATTATGATTTTTTGTCCAGGATAATCAAGATGGCTGCCACATCCCAGTTTGCCAGTCGATACAAAAAGGATTTGAGTACAGAAACCATCAGAACAAAAGTTGCTCGCAGAAAATCGGTGCTTCAGAAGGAGAACAGACACAAGTTGTTTGAGAAGGGCAGACAGTTTGGATTGGCAGATGTCAATGTTCAGTTATCGAAAGACAGAGGAATCTCTCAACGAAATGAGACAAGTGAAATGTGCTCTCAAGAGAACAGCAGTGTGAAACAGAGTAAGTAAAGCCTAGTTGTAAAGCTTTTTAAAAATTGTTAAAAATTTCTATAAGTGAATTTCGTAATGGTATCCCAGGAACCAATGTGAGGTTCACATCTTAATTTGAAGGAATGGTTTAAGATTTAAAAACAAATGACTGCCAGTTCTTCTAACTGTCAAGCAAATGGTCTTAATACAGCTTTACCTTCCTCAATGGCTCCAGTGGTATGAATTAGTCTTTACTGTGGTTTGTCTGCAGCGGACAAAGAAGAAATGCATTTGGCTATTAATATTCAATGAGAAGTCTCTTAATGATTGCTTTGTTCAAGAAGTGAATAAAGCTGACCTATAATCTCATCTGCATGTTACTGGTATCTGTCACGTGCTTAAAGTACGCTTAGCAATGGATAATGCATATTATAATTTTATTCTTAAAGTTGCTAGTTTCCTTGTGGGAATGGATAATATGATGCAGATAATTTAAGTTTTTAGCAAGGTGATAGATCACATGTATTTATGAGTCTTTAATTGAAAATTGTAGGCATGTACTTCAGAGACTTCTACTTGCTGGCCTAGTATGTTCCTCTTGTAAATTGGGAAAAAAAAAAGTACTTTTCCAACATATCTTCTGACTTTGACTTGGCTGAAAAATTTCTATGATATTGTGTGATATTCCTGTCTTCATCTTTGCTTCAGAACAACCTACAGATGCAGCCACCAAAAGGATTAATGACCGCAAGGAAATGCTTCAACGCTATAAAGAAGAAAAGGAACTTCGAAAACTAAGAGAGCAAAGAGAAAAAGCAAAAAAGGGTGTGTTTAAAGTTGGGCTGTACAGACCTACCGCACCTGGATTTCTTTCACTTGTTCCTGAAGAGCCTGTGACAGTGAAGCCAAGGGAGCAGGTAAAGAGAGTAATATTAAATATCTAAATGAAGCTTATATACTATACAAAGTTATAATTTCTGTTTGTATACAAAACTTTATGCAAGTTATGTGAATTAAACCTTTTATAATATAAATACTTTGTAAATATTTATAATAAGGAACAATAAGGGAGTAATTTCCTTCTTTTTGTAAACAAAGCAGGAAATAATATAAATGATGTGTTGATTTTTGGTTTTCTCTGTGTTCTCAGTTCAGAAATTACAGCAGTTCATCTGCAAATGAAATAGCCAAGTAATTTTAGAACTGGTAACCGGTATTTAGTCCATCTGACTAAGTTTTTCAAATCACAAACTTGATTCATTTTGACTCTTAAGTGCACAGGCATGTTGCTGCTTATCCTTAAGTTTCTTGCTCACTCTAGCAGTGATGGCAGAGGGAGGAAGGTGTAGTTAACTCTTTGTTTCCTTGGGAATGTTTCCAGGCAGCTCCTGCTTTCTCTGGGAGGATTACTCGATCAAAGGCCAAGAACCAAGCAGAAAAAGCTGTGATACCAACGACATTTAAGTCTTCTACGGTTTGTCTCTTATGTAAAACCTAAGTGAATCTTGCAGAAAACGATGTAATTATCCTTTAGGCCATAATTCAGAGTTGTATTCTGACATGGAGTGCTGTCTCCAAGCAGGTTTTCCCAGTGAGAATGACAAATTACGTCAGAAAATCTTTCAGCAAGATGGTAGACTTTTTTTTTGTGCTGGTTTGAGCATTGTGTTGAACTGAACTACAGAGAGTTTGATTAGGTCGGTACAAACCAAAGGGAAGTGTACTGATCTTCCAGATCCCTTTTTCCATATGAAATACTGACCTGTGTTTAGTCCATCTGACTGTTTTTCAAATCACAATCTTGACATTTTGACTCTTGAGTGCACAGGCACTTAAATAGTCAGCAAGGAATGCAAATAAGAGTGGAGACAGTAATGAGTTATACTTTTTGGCTTGGAGAATCAGTGACTCTCTCATGAATACAGAAAATGTGTGATGAATGCAGATTATAAAAAGTTAATTCTTTTCCTACATCACATTCTAGCTTCAAAAAGTTGAAGGTAACCCAGCAAATTGACTACATTTTAATAACTTGTTATAAGTTTTGTATGTTTTATTCTCCCAGTAGGAAAGAACACTTGTTTTTAAAATTCAACCTAAAAACATTATTGCATGCCATGTCACCTTATTTATCTACTTGTTTAAAGATGTGAGATTGAGTTACCCATCAGACCTATTAGTCTGACTTCATGGAGTCTACACAGTGACAGATCTGGTGCACAAAGCTGTTGAAATCCTATTTATTTTTGCTAATTTGGCATCTTAATTTCATAAAGATGAAATTATATTCAAGCTTTCAAATCTGTAGAATATTTCATCTCACATTAGTAAATTCAGCAATAGTGGTCTTGCACACATTATTTTCAACAAGGTGGACATGGAGCTGTATGTTTTAGTAAGGGGAAGAATTTTATATGTAAGAGGGTTTTTGCCTTATGTTTTCCGTACTGTGGTCAGTAATACAAATGAGTAAAACCAGTGGCTAAAATTCAAGGACAACATACAGCAGTTGTGCGAATTTCCATTTAATTTTAAAGCCTAAAAACCTTGTAAATGGAGGTATGTGTTGTTGAGATGCTATTACTGTAGGCATCACTCATGATTAATCTTTACTGCTCAAAGTTGGAATCACTTCAGTGTTGGCACACTTCACTGTGAATCTTGGCAGTCTCTTTTGATATTACTTGTACAAAAAAAGTAGTTTGAGGAATTTCACCTGCAGTAATCTGTAAAAAGCTATAATTTGAATTTAGCAATCTTGTCTTATGCAACTTGAACGCATTTGGAAGATTTCCAGTCATAATTATATGAAAGGAGAACTGAGTTAATACTGAATCTTTCAGAAAAGTGGCTTTTAAATCACATAAATCACATAATACAAAGTAACTTGGGGCAGTAATTAGCACCTACTTTCAAAGTAAACTAAACAGTTTCTTAAATTTTCTTAATTCTTTTTGTGAATTCCTAATTATATGGATAACAAGTTAACACATGTCTAAAATGAGCTATTTTAGTTATCTTTAACTTCTCTTTACTCTTTAAAGCACTTCATGCCAAATTACTTGGCCATTTGTTTTACTGGAGGCTAGGATAGAAAGGTGAGGAAAGAAGTTGGACTACTTACTTTCTGGAAATCCAATGCTTCATAAAATGCAATCTTCTTTTGCAGGTCTGTGCCAGCGGGCATAGCGTGCGCCCTACACAAGCAGGATATAAACAGAAGAGTACAGACAAAATGGCTGAAAAAGGGAAAGGTATGAAAGTAGAATGCTCCTTACATCTGAATCTGCAAGGGCACTGCTATTTCATTCTTCTGAGTCCATTGTTGTTGTGTTACGGGAGTGAGGCGAGGAACATCTCTGGGAGAGATCCACAGTTCATTTTTGGGTTTAGGGAACAAGGGAGTTTTTAGGATGACCATTCCTACCAGCTGCAACAAGGGCAGCTGTTGATAGACTATTGAGTATGTGGCTCTAGGTATTGCATGTCTTGTTGCCTTTATAGGCCAGGGGAAATGGAATGCAGGTTACTTAATGCAGTTCTGGTTACTGATTATTCAGCCTAGTGAAGGGAAAAAAAGATCTGTAAGCAGAATTGTATGACTGCTCGCTGCTTCCGCAGCTGGACTTGAGCAGAGCTTCCAGTTTGTCTCTAAGAAAAATAACACATGTAGCTGCTGTTATATCAAATGGCTTCACCTGGAAAGATGAAGGATAGTTGGCACAATTAAAATATGATTTTATTTTGTTATGGAGACTAGTCTGAAAAATAGTTGATTATGTAAGCTGTAAATATTTAGAGTGAAGTGTGGGTCTATACAGCAGATAAGACATTGTTTCTGTTCTCCAAGTCATGCACGTTTCATTCAACATGGGAAAAAATCTAGAGACGAATAGCCTGCTGGTAGAGCATATTAGCATATAATGTAGGAGATAAAAGCCCAAACTTCTGATACACACTAATGTAACTGACTTAATGTGTGATTGTTTGCTTCAATAAATAAGTACAGTCTTATGTTTTCATATTTTACAACAGCCCCTTCTGTATATGTCTAGTTGTTGGACTTTCTATGTGATGATTCCTCACATTTATGGAGAAAACAGTGAACAAGAGGGAAAAAAATGCCATGTTTGTTTAAGCAAATAGAATGCCTTTGATTATAAATTCTTTCTGGTTGCACAATGATGTCCATGCCTTAAGTTGATGATGCTAAGTCATGTAGAATACTTATGTTACCACATGATATTCCATAATTCAGGGTGAAATGAATTTCATATCGCTAAAGTAATTAAATCAGCAAGCAGCAGATGTCTACTTAAATAAATTTCATTCACACCTTCAGTGAATATTGAGAAAATCCATTATCAGTGTTTGGTATAACAATTGAAACATTTAATTTTTGAAAAATTATCCACTAGACTCGATAATGCTTTTTGTTGAATCAAGAATGTGTTATATGTATTTAAACATTAGTATGAAAATGTCGGGGAAGTGAACATTTGGATAAATCAGATGTTATAGTTATTTATCTAGTAATTTCTTCCCAGCTTGTCAAGCAGTAATTATGTGGCAAGTAGAATGACATTTAACAAATAAAAGAAATATCATTAACAGCAACCAAGTGGGGCTACTAGATTTCAGGCAGATATAGGAAGGCAGAGAATGAAATAAAGAGCTTGTTAATTTTTTGTGCAAGCGAATATAATTTTTGAAGGAAATAAGGAAATTAGAAACAGTACTAAAACACAAAGATGTCAATTACTAAGATGTGTAATAGTATATGAACCTGAGTCATATTTAATAAAAATATAGAATAGAATATAGCTAGTTGGAAGGGACCCACAAGGATCATCATTTGGAGATGAGTCAAATTAAAGAATACTTTATTAAATGCACACCTTAGAATACTTTCATGTAATGACCAAAGCATCATAATGGAAATGTTGAATTTGTCGATGATAGCAGTGGACAGTGAGAAGGGATTCTTAAGCTTCGTACACTTACGCTTAAGCACACTGGTACATTGATGTTATCAGGATTCGGGAAGTACTATTGTGCAACAAAACCATCTTCTGTCAATATCCTGCAGATCATTACCTTGATGCCAAGGCTGAGGTGGATTGACCATGTTTAGCTCTGCTTGCATGCAACTGACAAAAAACACCTCTCCTGATGATTTTAGCAAACTAATGCAACTGATAATTGCTGGTACAACATGGATTTTCACAAAACTGAAGCTTTCTATTAATATTGCTTGAATACAGCTCCTTAGAAAGCTTCTCTATGGAATTAATATTTCTTAGTGTTGCAGACTGCAGTCCAGACAGCCCCAAATGCAAGAATCACCAGAGCAGCCTCCTCTGCAGCTAGGCAGATGCTGAAAACTACTGCTACTGCTGGTAAGTGAGGCAGGAAATACAGTCTTGCTCGTGTAGCTGATATACAAGTATTTGACAGAGTGTGCTGTGAAGAGATGTCCTGCCCAGTACTGTGTAAGTGAACACTGGAAACAACGCTTATGTTTATGTGCTGCTGCTAAACATATTGTCAAATGACATGCTAGAGACAGTTTTGTCTTTAGGATCTTGCTTATCTAGGACACTCTTTGCTGTAGAGATGCATATCAGCTTGCTCTGAACTGTCTTAGCTCACTATCCTGGTCTGTAGCTGTCTCCTTGGAAAAGACAGACCGTATGTAAATCATGCCAAATCGTCATGTAAGAAAAGGACTAAATACTCAATCACTTCAAATCTCATCTGGAACTCTATTGCAATGTTGAAATCAAGATGTTGAAACTAACATTGGACAGCTTCCTGTAAAATCCATCAGTATGGAGCATCGATATGCATATGGTAATTACAGACTGAAAGAATGAAAACAGAACTGGGAAAGATTTGCCAGTTTGGTGTATCACTGTTTAAGGATGTGATTAATAATATCAGGAACAGATGCCTCTGGAAGAGCTGAGATCCTGTGTTCTTCAAGTCAGGGATTTTTCTTCATTCATGTTTGTTTACTAAACTAGAGAAAACTTTTAGCAATATTACTTGTCCTCAGGGTATTCTGCAGAACGTTTTGCAGTGTCCCTTGTATTGTATATGACAGAAGGCTGAAAGTACAGCTGCAATAGTGTTGGTTTCAATCTTCCTGTGGAAGTTGTATACCAAAAATAAATCAGTTTGAGCTCAGGTTTTGAATTTAACAGTGTTTCTCCAGCCTTTAAGCAAATGAAGCCAACTCTTTTAGTATATGGAAACATCTAAAGATTAATGGCTTAATGAATCCATTTTCCTCTCCTGGTGATACATCTCTTAATAGGCTGTTCAATCCGAGTTCAGGTTTTCTTTTGAATGAACTCTTGCAATTAGGCATCTGCCCTCTAGCCACTTACTTGAAAAGCAAAACAATCTCTCCCTGTCTTTAACCACCAGACTTTTATGTCAATCTTCTGAAAAGATCAGTGAGCAGTTGCCTTAATCAGATGCCTTTTGACCTTCTAGATTTTCTCTCTCTAGGTAACCAGCCACAGAGGAAGACAGCAAATGTAGCAAAGCAGAAGAAAGCAGTCAAACCTGGTGTCTTGGAGGTAGGTCATTTAATATTTGAAATGGAAAAGCAGTAAAACTGATTTAAGAGTAACAAATGGTAGTGAAACTGTGGCTTAAATATGGTTGTACTCAGGCATATAGGTAATAGGAAGTTCACTAATAAACTACATTTTGGGAAGAAGCTGTAAGTATATTGTCTTATTTTTAAAACTTAAGACCAAATTTGATTTGCTTGTTTACTAATCCTCAAGTTTTTGGACCATGAATTTAAATTAGAGGTCTTACATAACATTTTAGATGTGATATTTCAACTACTTAAAGAAAAAAAGGCCTGTTCATTTTGCTGGTTTTATCTTGTGTGTAGTTTTGTGCAATTCATTCCTTTTTGTAACATACTCTGAATGTATCCTTTTGATGCTCAAGTAATAATACAAGTCTTTAGAAGCTGAGAATTAAATGCACTTTCAGGCTTTGAACCACCAAGAACATATCTGAGAATATTTTTTGCTTGCAAGATTTATTATAATTAGAGGTAGTTGCTTTTGTTATAGCATTGACAAAGGGAACTTAACTCAGCATAGAGAACACAGTATTTGAATTTGTCATAGCCCTCCAACCCAGGTAGCTAAACAATTTGCTTAGCATTCATGCTCTGACAGTCCTGTGCAAGAATCATCTCTATTTTCTCCTTCCTTACACTGTTACTCCCCTCTCACTTAGTGTCCCCCCCACCTCCCTTCCTCTGTCCTATTTCAGCAACTGTAGCTGTGCTCTAGGATTGTCTTAAAGCTGGTGCAGTCATGCACAAGTGTTGTCAGGAGGTAAAAGACACTTATATCCTGGTTCAAGTAAGTACTTCTTTGCAAGCAGGAGTTACTTTGTGCTGCCAGTTTGTAAACCCTTGCTGTAACCTCAGTCATCTTGTCACAAATCTGTTAAAATTTTAATTCAAAGCTTACATTCCAAGCAAGGGTATCTAAAGTATAACAAGACTTCCAACAAATTGAAGATGCATATTTTCTTGAAAAACAGTCTGAAGTCTTTTGGCTGGTTTGAGCTAACAGTATTTCAGTGTAGGTATCTCAGAAATGTGTTCTATATGATTGTCTAGTCACTCGTCTCATAGGAATGTGGACTCAACTAATTAACTTTAACTTTTTCTCCTCTTTGAACAACATTCTGTAGTCCTAACTGCATTTGTATTCTCTTTGTCTTGGACTGCATTCCTCAGCTATCAGCCCTCTTTAGCTTGTTCTTCAGCCTTTGGATATGTGTATAAACTGTGATTATTCAACAGACCTAGCCTCAACTGGAGCCAGTAACTCAGCTCTTGAGGAGCTTATCACATTAAAGCATTTTTTTTTAGCAGTGGGAGCAAGCATTTGCTAATTTTAATTGCAGCTCTGGTAGGCCAGGTGTTCTACTACTCTAGCCCCTTCAGTGGATTGTTGCATTCCTCATGGTCAAGTGCTACCCCTGCTGCAAAAATGATTTGCAGTTTTCAAAAGCCAGTTGGGCCTATGGTAAATCAAGACTTCTGTATGTGCATGCTGTTGTAGAAAGCAAATTACCTGAAATTGTTCCCTTCCTGGTGGCTTTCTCATGTTATAATTCAGCCCGTTCCTATACTCTCACTCATAGATTTGATATATAGTGTTCACTTTCTCTATTTGTGCAGGTAATTCCTTTCGAACATAAAGCGAATGAAAATGCTCAGCTGGATCCAGTGACATGTTCAGCATCAGAACTTCAACAGGAACAGACCTCTGAAGAAAAGAAGAACAGTTCTGCTCCAGGGAGACCCAGAACGCGCTCTTTTGCACCTCAAAACTTTGTGTTTCAGCCATTAGATGGATTAACAACCTACAAAGTTACACCCATGACTCCTTCTAGAGCAAATGCCTTTTTGACACCTAATGCCTTCTGGGATTTTTCAAAATCTCCGGTGTAAGATTTACTTATAATGTCCTAAAATATAAGTGGCTTTATAAATAAATATAAGTGAACCTTTTTGATGCTACAGAAAATGTGATTGTTCTATAGGAAGATTCCACTGTAATGAATTGTTCTGATGTTGAAACACCTGATCATGGTCACTACTGTTGCTTAATCAGAAGTGGGCATAATATACCAGCAAAGCAAGCTATATAATGCATAATCCTGCCTGTGCTTTAGAAGTAGAGCAGCTCCATGTATGAGGGACTGTGCCATATGTATATCTATGCATAGATGTGTCTATTTTAATACTAACAGCTCGTGTTGTCTATCACTGAATGGAAGGTAGTCTTCCAAATTTTTCAGTCTTATGTGTTTGGCAATGTTAGAGGTCAGTTTCTCAGTGTGTCTTAACTCTAAGAATACCTCTTTTTTTGTTTGTTTTCAGTAATATAGTTGAAAAATCCAGTAAAACTAGATTTTTCTGGGAACAAGAGCCTGATTCAAAAAGTCAAATTTCACCTTTTGTTAAAGACCCTCAAGAGCAGCAGATCACTACAAGTCTGAAAGGAGAACAAGGTACGAAGTTCACATTTGGTTTATCATTTTAATGTTTTTTAGTTTTCACCAAATTCTGAGTAAGTGCTATTATAATTTTTCAGCAAGAGACTCAGATGAGAAGACTTCCATTAAGAGATCAAATGAAACAATTCCTGTCTCTACAGATATGAGAGCACTTGAAACAAAGACTGAAGATATAAGAGAGCAAGAGCATGATGTGCCCTACTTCAGGTTTGTGTCTTTTTGTTTTCCTTCACTGTTGTCCTTTCTGAGGTCCTTAATGTAATACAACATCTTGTAAACAGTTTATAGTGGTTGGTGTCTGTCACCAGCAACCTCAGTAGATACTCACTCCTGTCTTTCCTTTTGTATTGTTAGTGTAAGTAAAGAATATAAAATTCTGGAGGCTAATGCCTTGTCCTAAGGAACACAAACTTGAAAGCAGTAAAAAATTGAATCTCAGCTAGTCAGTGAATTAAAACAATCTGTTGGGTTCTGCTTAAAGACTGCCTAGCTTCACTGAAAGTGAAAGGATAGCAATAATCAACGGTTATTCTCCAAATATTCTCCAAAAATATTTTTCACTATTTATTTTTAGAACCATTCTTCGGTCTGAGACAGAGAGGCTGATGTCTCAGTGCCTTCAGTGGGATGGAAAACTTGAGCTGGACATTCCAGAGGATGGTAAGACTGAACTGTAACAGGCACTGAGAGGGGTGTTACGGTAACTCGTTTTATTTAAGAAAATGGTTGACTTGTCAGGTTTTTTTGCCTTAAAGGCTTTGAGTTGGTAAAGTTTCTTTTAAAGAAGCAAGCTTAGAGAAGTTCAGTGGATAGGTATGCTCCAGACTGATTGTATTGCAGGTCTGAACAGTTCAAAATAGTTGAAAAAATAGATTCCGAACTCTTCAAGTACTTATTTACCTCCATTGTGAAATGATGGGCTATTCCAAGTTATACTTTCTTTTGTTTTCTGTTACTATCAGCTAAAGATCTCGTTCGCACAACAGTTGGTCAGACAAGACTGCTGATAGCAGAAAGGTTTAAACAGTTTGAAGGATTGGTGGATAACTGTGAATTTAAACGGGGTGAAAAAGAAACAACATGCACAGACCTGGATGGATTTTGGGATATGATTTATTTTCAGGTATGTACTTTCATGTTAATCTACTAGAATAAATAAATAAGATGGGGGTTATTAGCTAGCAATGGATTGAAACTATTCATTTGAAAATCCAAAATCTATTTTTTTCCAGTATATTTTTTTAAAAAAGCATGTCCTTGTTTAACACTTTTTAATAGTGAATGGTACCTGATGTTATACTACAGTTTATAATCCATGGACCAGTTTGCCTGTTGTCATCTTGTGGCCTGTGGACCTTTTTTCTGGAATGAAAGCGTGTAGCCAGATCTCATTCTGGTTTGGAATGAGGAGTTGGTCAGTGTCCACCAGGACCACAAGCTGGGAGCTTTTCCTGGGACTCACCTGAAAGTAGTGGTTCTATTCTTCAGTATGCCAATAATGCAGAAACTATAACAACATTTTAGAGGAGAGCTGGGTGGTAGAAAACCATCTCTCTAATGTTTCTGCTGGTTTCAGAAGGAAGTATAATATTCTGAATGTTCAAAATGTCTCGGCAGTTTTTTGTATAGCAGCATTAACCAAAGGAACTTGTAATAAATCCATCTTTGCATTTAATTTAATGTTAGGGTTCTAGTCGTAGGTCTTGAATTCCCTCAAGGAAGCATATGGGTTTGATCTGCTTCTTGAAGATCAGAGATACCAGGTAGAACATTTTTAGAACCAGTAATCTGAAAAAGAGGGTTTTCCTGTGCTTACTGTATCTCTGGGGGCAGTTAGTTTCTCCTGTGCATCCCCACCTTTTCCCATAGGTAAACATGGAGTGACAGCTGCTAACTGTGCCCTACTTTGCATTCAATCTTTGTCTTTTGCATTTTGGGGGATGGTGTAAAGGACTTGTTCCTTCAGTGACAGACCTGCTATAGACAAGCCTTGTATTGGCCTTCCTAGCAAATAAGGCGAGTGTCTCCAATACAAAGCTGAAGGAAAACAAGGCTGTTGCGCTGAGGACCAGTAAGGGAGAAGTTAATGCTGCAGAACTAGTTTGTCTCTAGCCACTGGATGTCACAAGTGCAGACTGCATCAGGAAGCTGTTCAAGCCAGCAGCTTAAAAGGGCAAACAAGCTTGCATGAGGCATCTCCTAAACAATGGAAGACTCAAGCTGGTTTAGTGTAACAACCTATGTGATGTACTCTTTCACATTCCTTAAATGTGAGCAGTGTTTCAGGTTGTAAACCAGCTCTTTCATTCCCCAGAATCACAGAATGGTTGAGGTTGGAAGGGACCTCTGGAGGCCACCTGGTCCAACCTCCCTGCTTAAGTATGGACACCCAGAGCAGGCTGCTCAGGATCCCATGTCCAGAAAGCTTTTGAAGATCTCCAAGGAGGGAGACTCCAGAACTGCTCTGGGTAACCTGTGCCAGTGCTCAGTCATCTTCACAGTGAAAAGTTTTTCCTGAAGTCCAGAGGGAACCTTGTTTGTTCTACGCTGTGCCCACTGCCTCTTGTCCTAGTGCTGGGCACCACTGAAAAGAGCCTGGCTTCATCCTCTTTGCACCCTCCTTTCAAGTATCTAAAGACTGAGATTCCCCTCAGCCTTTTCTTTTCCAGGCTGGACAGTCCCAGCTCTCTTTTCTCCTCATAGGAGACACACTCCAAATCTTTGTGGCCTTACCTGGACTCTCTCCAGTATGTCCACGTCTCTTGTACTGGGGAGCCTTAAACTGGATGCAGTTCTCCAGGTGCAGCTTCACCAGCGCACAGTAGAGAGGAAGGATTGCCTCCCCCAGCCTGCTGGCAATGCCTTGCCTAATGCAGCCCCACGATACCATTATATGTACCCCAGGATTGCCACTATATGTGTTAGATCTTGCTGAGTCATTTTATACCTCTGCTACTGACTTTAAAGAAATGAGACCTGGATCTCGTGTATGATAGCATGACCGTTCTGTCAACTGCACGAGAATATTACATACTTAGTGTTGGATGGAGGTTTAGTTTGCTTCTGTATTTAAAGTAAAAGTACTGAAATGCACAATGCTTAAATTGTTATCTACCTTCATTAAACATTTTTTTGTAAATCTGGTAAGTCTTGTGAATTAACCTTGAACTTTTCTGGGATTTCCAATAGATTGAAGATGTGAATAAAAAGTTTGATAATCTGAAGATGCTTCAAGACAATGAGTGGCAATCACTTGATGTCCCAAGCAAAGAAATTGTCAAGGTATGAACAGAGCCTAAAGTGTGTCTCCTAAAGCATCAAGATGCAAGTGTGTTGAGATATTTAAAATAATTTGTAAGCTATTGCAATAATGAATACTCTTCTTAAATGCAAGTTCCTTCTAAGGCATTATTCATCTGTCATCTTTATTTGAACATGATCATCAACATATATTCAGTCAAATTAATCTCAAGGTACACCCTTTTTCCTTGTCTACCACGTGTGCTTACAGTTGGTGTTTGTGATATTAGTTGCCTCTTTTGGATGGTAAGATTAAGAATTAATGACTCTTGAAGTCATTGGGCTCTTTGCTAGTAAGTCTTACTAGGAAGAATCTGGAACAGAAATTACCCTTCAGATGTAAAACTTCTTCTGAGCCACTGGTGTTGGCACTGACTTAACTGATAAAACTGCTACAGAGGAATTTGGCAGTGCCTGACAGTTTTAAGCACTGAGTGCTGAATTATATCCGTGTCATTAAAACAAGATCATGGGTAGTGTTAAACTACTAATTCTCTAAGCATAAATGGATCTTATGCTATCCAAAATAAGTTATTGATTATTGCAAAATAAGCCTCAATGTAAGCTATTTTATTGACTTTGGTTCAAAATCTGTAACTGTTTCTAACGATTGAAGATCAAGAATCATATTCATACTGCCTAATCTCTGTACAGTTCCTTGAGACTGCTCAACTAATCATAAAAAAAAAAGATATGGTGGTCGGTAAGAAACTCCAGATGCATGAAACCGGAGGAAATGTGGTCTGTGTGAACTGACTATAAATGTCAAAAGCATACAGATGATGCAAGACACAGAACTTGAAAAATTGAGTGCCAGGAGAGACTTCTCTGGTTGACAAGTGTCTGCCTTGCATTTACTTTATTTCCCTGCCACTAGGAGTCCCTGTATCCCACTGTTCTCAAAAGCATTAACTAGAAACACTAAAAAAAGTTTTAAGAAAGTTACAACAAGTATTAATGAAATTCAGACATTGTGTGAGAAATACTTAAAATTGTCATCAAATCCTGACCTTAACCACTGAATGGCACTCCAAGCTGTTCTGGAGATGAACAGAGATCTTGTCTCCTGCAATGCTGTTGCCTGCTGCTGTCTGTGTGGCCAGCAGCTGTGTAGATGATGTTCATATGCAGTTACCTCTGTCTGAAGCTTCCAAATGAGACCTTGACTTTCAATTTCAGAAAAAGACTGCTCCAAATGGGGTGTCCAAACCAAAGCTGGGAGCAGCTGGAAGAACTGCTGCCCGAAACCGACTTGCTGCTGTAAAAGCAGCTATGAGGGACAAAATGAAGAATGATGGAGCTGCTGATTGTACACATCAGAATAAGCTACCAGAAGTAGAAAAAGTGGTTTTTGAAGCAGGATTTTTCAGAATTGAAAGCCCTGTGAAAAACTTTCCAGGTAAGTGGAGCTTAATCATGATTTCTATGACCTGAAAAAAATGAAAAGATTTGAACCAAGCTCACTGGGCAGGAATTATGCTATTTATACTGGATGCAGTTCCTGTTCTCGGCACAATTCATGTTTCAACTAACAGTTAGTTACAACAGGAAACCAAAACAAACTGTTCTATATGATTGTACTGTTTTAAGCGATTATGGCAACATGGAATCCCTGCTTAGACTCAGAGGTAAAAGGGGGTGGTTCATGTTTTCTTTTGTGTTTTTTTTTTTTTTTAGAATGTATTTAGCAATGGAGTTTTAATCTGAGCTTCGGACTTAGCTGACAACCCATTCATCAAAGTCAGTGCAGGCTGAAGTCCTTTATTTGTAAGATGTGAATTGGATCTTTTGTGTAGTAAATCTTTCACTACTGTCTTCAGAGATGAAATACAATATATCTGTGATCAGTATTCATGTTCAACAAAGTTGCCATATATTCCTGTCTGCTATAAAAGCAGTCTAACGCTTTTCTTGAGCAGACAACCCAAAAACAACCTTATTTTCAGCATCTATCTTACTTAAATCTGTGAAGCTAGTATTTTCAGCAATTCTTGGTTCTTTGAGAGCTGTTCTGCTTCTCCCATATTTATAGTTCAGAAGAGGACTGAATTTCCCAATTTAGGTAGATTTTCTCTTCACAAGACTAGTGATCTTTTAGTATGCTTCCTGTTAGTAGAGGAGACCTGAAAAGCTTTGAGCAACTCTGAACAATTACAGAATTCTATAAAAATCAATTACTAATCTCTTTTTAATTCTATCAGAATTACCTAATGTGGAATCTTGAAATTAATGACAGTGGCTTTCACCGTATGTATTTCTTAATAAGAACAGCCAATCTCGTTATTTCAAGTTTTGTGAAGGGATGGTAATTACCAAATTGCTTAGTTAGAGTGAAGGTAGCTTTAACTTACAGACCTGCTCTTGTCACTGTTTTCAATTTCTGCTTGCAGTGTATATAAGATCATAATATAACATTTTATAACAACAATTACGCATAAAAACTAGTGTGCTCCTAGCTAGAATCCTAACAGTTTCATCTTTTGGAACCTGCTGTAGTAATGAAACATGAAATGCTCTTTTTTAGACTTACTTTCAAAGAAACCTCATAGATCTTCCCAGCAGACTTCTGAAAATCTGGCAACTCCAAGATCATCCAGCAGTACTTTGCAGAGCAATTCTTCTCCTCTTTGTAACCCCGAGGATACAACTGCAAAACAAACAACACCAGCGCTCAAAGGCTTCCACACAGCACAAAATTTGAATATGCACCAATCTACCACTGGAAAAACTCTCCCTAGTGGTTGTCTTGAACAAAGGTAGACATGTTAAGGCAGCTTTAACTTAACTTTGTATAAGTAATTATCTAGTTTTAATTGGAAAAATTAATACTAATGCCCATTAAGCGTTACCTTCCAATTTGGTAGGGATGAAGGTGTTGTGTCTTTTCCTTCCCTCAAGCAAATGTTAAGAGCTTTTGTCCAAATGTAATTTCATTGCTGGGGTAGAAGTTTTATTTTTTGCCTAGAAAATTTTATCTAGCTGGCTAGTGCCAAACCAGCAAGCATAATTACAGAACTAATTTTAACATCAGTTGGGTAAGTAAAAATCTTCAGAAATGATTGAGAAGAATGAAAACAATTTTGTTTTTCTTTCAGCGTTTCCCTAGATGCAGAAGAACCCATTCCTGTTGCTGGTGCAACGGAGGGGTCTAAGGTAAGTCATACATAGTTCATGTATGTGCTTTCAATAGTTTCTACTACTAGCCAAAAAAAAACCGTTTTTAGTGGTGCACATCTTAGAGTTGGATTATTAATGATTGATGTGTGTGAAGAGCTGCATGTTGCAATCAGTACTGCAAATTACTGCCTCCTGTCAGCAGCATAGGCATAACATGATGCTTCAAGTCTGTCTGTTGTGCCAGCTCAAGTTACCTGAGAAGACTTACCGGGAGGAAACCCCCCTGGAGCTTCTCTGAGGGCACTTGGCTTCTGTGTTCAAAGCTTGTCCATTAGTTGTTCTGTTGCCCTGAGCTGAACTCCTGCCAGGAAATATCCTTCCCCTCAGGATAAGGGTGCCCAAACCTGGCTTGCTGGTTTAATAGTTCTTTTTATTAGCTCTGGACACTTGGATGTCTGATCCAACATTCATCAAGAAGTCTTCTGTATTCTTCAGGCTGTTACTTTTTCCTTCTCAGTGTAGACATCAGTAGGGTCTGCTGCTGCTTTAGCATTTGGGTTCCCTGACTAAAAGTAACAGTATTATCTAGCTCTCTGGGTCTTCATGTTGCCATAACAGACCATTAGGTTGTTCCACTGTTTAAAGGTATAGCAAGAGCATTGTTAGCAATACAAGTATCAGTGCGGAAGTGGATGACCTGAGATGCTTGTAGATTTCTTTTTTAAGTTAAAAAAAAAAAAAAATCATTAAACTGGAATGGGGCCTCCATAATTTAGGCAGTACTGTGCAACTCGGTGCAGGCCAGTGCTTTGGAGTTAGTCATCCTTCAGCACCACTCGTTGGAAATGTAGGATCTTAATTTTTATTTGACTGCTTGGATCTGTGCAAGGCTACATCAGGCTTTATTCATACATATGCATGCACACATGCATGTGCATACATATCTGTATTTTTAAAAACTCTTGGTTACAAATTTGCTTCTGTTCCTTTCACTTCATCCTTTCCATGTCACATGAGAAATTGCTTGTTAGTGATGCCACTACATAGGGAATCTTTCACAATCAGTATTTCTGATAGGGTTTTCCTTCAGGTAAAGTCTCATTAGGGAACATCCTCAGAATGCTTCTGGCACTTAAAGTTCAAAATCTTTTTCTCATGTGGAAGAACTTCCTCCATACCCTCTTTAAGATGATATCAAGTTTACAGGGGTGTTTGGGAAATAGTCCACGTGAAATAAATCAGTGTTAAGCTACCAGCATTGTTCTGCCTCTTCTGTACAGACTGGAGTTCAAACCCACCCCCTCCTGATTTGTCTATAAAATCTGAATGTTAGGTGTATGGATATGGCTTAACACACACAGATGTGCTGGTTTCTGTAAGCTCCCATACCTTGAATATCCTGGCTACTTTTTACCTTTGTGCTTTCTGCATCCAAAAGCTGACAAACTGCCTTTTACAGCACACTAAACAGAAAATAAAGCTTCCCAGTGTCATTCGAACTGCTTCATGTCCTTCTGATTTCACTAATGCTTTCTTTTTTGGCTCTCTGGGAAGCAAATATAGCTGACATCTTAGTCTCCCAGAGGATTAGGAACAGTTAATTTGTGTTTTTCAGGTGCTGGAAGATTCTAACAGTGAGTTAAAAGTAATGGATGGCATGGAAGAGATGGAACTATCGGCTCCAGAGCAACAGGGACAAGATATCGTCATGGGCAGCCCAGAGAAGGAGGATACCTGCACAGAGACTAACTTAGCTCAGTATGGAGAACCAAAAATACATTCAACAGGTGCGTATCTTAATGCTGCTGTTAATGTTTAACATGTGGTTACGTTTAATCTAAAGTTTTGATGGTCTAAATATTATGCTTTGAAAGCACTGTCATTGTAGCTTGGTTAATCTAGGCATGCTTGTAGCAAAACCTACATCAGCTAGTATGCCTTGCTCATGCTTTGCATGTGAGTAAACAGTTCCCCTGGTTTTTCTTTGCAGTTTCCTTGTGATATGTGAAGCAGAAAGCTGATATAAAAGGCTTGCAGTAAAAGCAAGTGCAGACCATTTAGATTTTCCTTCGGTAAACACAGAAAACAAAACTTTATTTCAGATTTAGCAATATCATACTAACCTTAAGCATATTTTTTTCAGATGTTTTTTGTAGTGATTTGACATCCATTGATGGAAATCCTTTTGATACGGTAAGTTGACCCTTAAGTTTGACTATAATGATCTGCTTCTTACAATACTGTTAACCTTTGCTGCAGAATCAGTTACTACGTGAAATAAATTAAACCCTGGAAAATGCTGTCATCAAGTCAGTTCACGCAACTTATTCTAATAAATTCAGGCCACAATTCCTGTACTGGCTCACATTCATTCCTTATTGCACGTGTTGAGTGTAGGATGAATTGAGATATTTGTCACAGAAAGAATGCCTGATCTCATTAGATCGATCATTTAAATTACAATTCTTGTGGATTTCCTTGTAAATATTTACTAGCATAATGAACTGCCTGGCCTTTTCCTTCCAATTCCTTGCTGGAGTTTTCAAGACTTATTCCATCCCTTTTCTTTAGCGTTATCTTTTACAGCCAGAATTAATATTCACCAGGCAAAAGCATTTGTACAAACCCTTCCAAATTGTTCAAAGAACTTGGCTGTACAGCTTCCTTGGTTTTCCATGGGAAAAAAAGTCCTCTCAAAAATACAGCTTATTGCTTGAAGTAATGAGTGTCTTCAAAATGTGGACCACCTATTCATTTATGTTATGTCTGGAAATAAATTTGCAGAATTCCTTACTTCTTACACTGGTACTCACAGTGATAAATTACTTTTTCAAAGCAAGAACCGCAGTTCAAAATACCACCT
This sequence comes from Stictonetta naevosa, assembly GCA_011074415.1. Taxonomy (NCBI): domain Eukaryota; kingdom Metazoa; phylum Chordata; class Aves; order Anseriformes; family Anatidae; genus Stictonetta; species Stictonetta naevosa. Next base: position 50,590,289 of record CM021701.1, read on the forward strand.
AAAAGCAAGCTCATTTCAGTATTTTTACATCCACTAAATTGCTGTAGTTTTCAGGAACATTTCAGATCTTCCTGGCAGATCTGTGCTTCACGTGTTCTGAACCTGTGATGTGTCCGCAGTACTGACTGAGATGCAAGAGAACTGTGTGCTTCTCCTGTCTTATCAAAAGCAATTTCTGCTCGTTTTTGTACTTTGGTTGTGTGGCCTTCCAAGCAGGCAGGCACCTGACAGAAGTAAGCAGTTGCCTGTCAGTAATTCCTGTTGATCTGCTGTTTTTACAGATGCCATTAAGGAGAGGAATTTGCTGTTAGCTTATCTTCTGTGTTCTTGCAGTGCTGCTTTGTAAAGCAGATAACTGTGGCTTCAATGCTTACTTCACACTGATTTCTCTTGCAGCCGATGCTGGATGGTGAGCTGCCCTTCACTCCAGTCAAGAACAAAGCCCAGAAGCTTGCAGCAGCTGAAACATTCAGTGACCTTATTGTATTTTCTCCTCTTCCTTCCTCTGGGGAAAAATGACTGACTTGAAATGCAAAATGTGTAAGTTGCATAAGGGAAAAACCAGGATGTTTAGAATAGTCTGCAACCCATGAACTGTGTTTTGTGTAATACCAGTAGTATTTTTTATAGTGGAACTTGTTAAAATGTTTTCTAACTGTGTTATGGTGCAGTCACTGTGCACTGTAAATATTGCTGTATAGTAGTAGTGGTGTGTTCGCTGGCTATTCCTGCTGTATCCAGTGACTGCATATTCTGACTCCAACCTGAAATACTTTTATTTTTGTATAATTTCATGTATTTCCTGTCTACTTCAAGCTGTAAAACTGTTCATCTCTAAGCTTTTCTGTCTTGACCTTTCTTACCTCATGACTTCTTTCTACAAGAGATGGGAGAAGATTTCTGTAACAGATGCCTACCAGAGCAGCTGCACCTCTGCCCTGTTTGTGATGTGAGGACACCTCTGAGGGGGAGACTCGACCTGTTCCCTACCCCAAAGCACTGTTTTGTATTCAGTCAGTGTTGTGAGGGTGCTATTGCACCCTTTGGCTCCAATATTCTGCACATCAACTGTGCTTGATCAGCAGATAGGACAAGGTTTGATTCATAGTATTCTTTCCTGTGGGATTCTTCCTGGTGTTTAACAATCACTTGCTTTGTAACAGTAGAAATTAGAACAAGCATTTCAAGGTCAGATAGTATCTTTTCCTTGCGGTGTGTCAAGTAGGCATCTATCTTTTTTTCAGATACTCAGCAGAGAGCTGCGTCCTTAAGTACCTTCAAGCTAAACCCCATTCTCTTTTTCCTTTTTCTTTGAACATCTGGCCTGTTAACCTCAGCTTCCTCTTGCACCTTGTTCCTTATGCATTCTCTTACCTGAACTGATATATTTGTGCACAAGGAGCATGCCCGTTACTGCTATGCAAATATAAAGTATGTATATGTGAGTACCTCATGTTCTTATATTTTTAAAAAATACCTGACCGGGCTTCTTCTTGCAATGATGACCTTAGTGTAAGTACACACGTTCTTCCACTAACCTCTATTTTAATCTAAGCAAATGTAATAGAAATCCCTCAGCAGAAAGCATTGCCATTACAGCTGGGGCTTCTTGCTGGACTGAAGTTTTAACCTGGAAGATGTGTACTGACTGCACTGGAATAAACAGAGGAAGCCAACTTGACGTGGTGTTACTGTGCTAGAATGAACTTCCTTTGATACTAGCTTCTGCTTTTATAGATGACTACAAAAAGATAGCTCTTACTGACTTGCCTGCTCTGTTCAGTGTTCAACACTGTGCAATGAGTAGTGGCAACGAGGGATTTTTGCCATCTGACATGTATGCTTAAGCCAACGTTAGTGTGCTGGCCTAGGCGCTTGCATCTGCTGGAAATCTGAACACTGTTGTAACTCGGTACCTCCAAGGATAAACGAAGAGACTTATAAAAGAGTATGAGGCATCGGAGAGATCCTTGAAAACTTCAGTAGTGGCTCTTGCATTGTTCTTGTTTTGCAGATGAGACTAGAGAATGACTCATAGCGAAGGGAACGGACTTTATTACCAGCCTGACTCATGTGGTGAACTTGCCAATAAAATTCCTCCCCACCCTCAAACCAGTCTTGACTGACTGAGAAGTGAGGAGCTGAGAGAAGCAAAAGTCTCCTGACCAGTGTGATGCAGTACATAACGCAAGTACAACGTGCATCTCCCTTGAGACAGAAGTGTGACTGGGACATGCTGATTTGGGCCACCCTCAGCAGCAGCTGGTTGTGATGGCTTCCTTTGAAGCAAGCGAAGCTTCCTTTGAAGAGAAGGAAGGGGGATGACTGTTCTCCCCACAGTTTAGGGGAGAGATTTTTGCTTCCTTCAGGCTTAGCTCTGAACCTCCTGAAATACCTTGTTCTAGTCAGATCAAAGCCTCCTGAGTGTTCCGTGTTTTCCAGTGTTGCCTGGTGGGGCAGCTTCACTGGAGTGACACTGCTGTGACTCATGCACAACCCCTTCACAGCTTGATCTGGCAATTCCTGCCCTTGTGGTTCCCCTGAGGAAAGAACTGAAGTCCTTTGCTATGCTACCTTAATTCCTTTAGTGAAGAAGGAATAACTGTTCCACCTGGCAGAGGAACTGAGGCTAAGATGGGGTTGAAGATTGCTGCCCTAATTCACAGGACCACTGCCTGTATGTTACAGACAGCTTTCCCACATACTTCTCTCCTTAAAATTACAAGTGGCTCATAGTCATTATCTTCTGGCAAAGAGATTCAATCGCTACAGCAAAAATTCAGCTACTTCCACCTTTGAACTCTGAGCTTGCTGGAGGATATTGTCTTTTAGTTTCTTAGTCAAAAACTAATTTTACTTGCGAAAGTATTTTATTGCCTCAAAATATTCATGTACAACACCAACCTTACAACCTTATTATGAGCACTAAGTTTGTGGTAAAATTACAACTTCTTAATTATATCATGGTAGTCAAAACGCTGGTGAGAGTGATGTCCCCGTTAATGCACAGTTGGGTGATTTCATTCAACCTCTTCTCACGGAAGTTGTACTGCAGCAAGTGAGCATCATTGACTGCTACCTTGAAGTGATCCACCTCGCAGAGAATCTGGAGCTGAAAGAAAAAATGCCAAATCAGCAACAAAAAGAATCATCGGATTTGTTCTAGGAAGAAGTTCTAAGCCCTAATATTAAGCGAGTTAGCACTGACTGAGGGCTGCTACCAGCTGAGTCCAGTCTGGTGACACACAGATTGCTATAACACCACTGACCTTTGCCTTCCTAACGCCCTGGTGTATTCTTCCTCCGTGTTTTAGCTCATGGTGTCTGTCTCATGACTATGACAGTGTTTTCAAGTAGCAGTATCCTACATTTCATGCAGTGAGACCTGAGTTCAGTCATTTTGCAGGAGAAACAGCTTGTGAAAACGGTTTGGCTGCTATAAGGAAGAATGCCTTACAGAAACCTGTCCCATGGTTGCTGCAGAATGCCAGCGTAAATAGGGAGGATGTCATAATAAGTGGGAATGACAGACTGGAGGAAGTTAAACCATGGGTACCTGGACCAGCAGGAAGGGGTAAGAAATGGAGGAAAGGTGCCGTGACATCTGCTGCCCTGTGCAGCTGGAGAAGCACACTGGTCATACCACTGCTCACACCACCAGTTTACTCATAAGCAGCAGCCTTTCGGACCTGATGTCTTGTGCAAAAGCATCAAGGTCTTTACGGGGAGTCTTATTACACAGTCCTGATAAAAGCCTCCCAGCACATGATGCGGGTGTTGTTGCACGTTAAGACTTGAGTATTTTTTTTTCATTACCTTGAAGGGCATTCCAGGCTCAAAGGGAAATCTAGGAGCCGACCTATCCTCATTTCCCCAGTTATTCTGGAACCTTGAATTACAGACGATGACTCTTCTGTTATCTTCCTTGAAACGGGGATTAAAGTGGAAGGCGACATCTTGCCCCCTCTTGAAATCCAGAGCAAATCTGCAAAGACAATAATGGATTAGCTGCTTTTCTACAAAAGCCCTGAGCTCTGTTACAGGGCTTGCCAAAAGCAGCAGCAAGTGAGCATAAAAAAAAACACAACAGACCCCATTAGGCAATGAGATGGCGTTTCTGACATCTTTAACACAATTATTTTGTGTAGTGTTTGATTTTACACTATGCAGGTGTTATTCAGGAACAGAAAGTGAATTCCAGCCCCCTGCTCCATCCTGCAGCACCCTAACCCTGTGGAACCCCCGCACCCAGGGTGCTGGGTGCCCCCCGTACCTGTCGGGATTTGGGTTCACCGTCCCCGTGATGGTTATGAGCAGCCGAGGCATGAGTCCTGCAGGCAGGGGCAGCTCGAAGGGGATTTTCTGGGAGGGAACAGGGACTCGGTGTTAGCAGAACAGCCCATCAACAATCAACAGAATGCTTATGCTCAGGCAGGGACTGGGTAACAACACACCAGGACAGCCCAGTGACACTGTGACTGCACATGCAGCTTCCCAGAGCCACCCTCCTGGGGACGCACAGCCCCACGTCCCTCCTGTGGCCAAGCAAAATCAGGCAGAGGACAGAGAAACCCTTAAGAAATGATGGAGCCATTACCATTGGAGGAGCCATCCCTGGTCCCGCCGGTGCTCCAGGTGCTCCCGGATATGGTCCCATTCCCGGTGCTCCCATGGGATTTGGCCCCGGTGCTCCAGGATACGATCTCGGCGCTCCAGGATTTGCCCCCGGTGCTCCAGGGTATGATCCCGGCGCTCCAGGATACGGCCCAGGTGCTCCAGGATACAACCCTGGTGCTCCAGGATAGGGTCCTGGAGCTCCAGGATAGGGCCCCGGCACCGCTGGTGACCCAGGGAAGGTCCCCGGTGCTCCAGGGTACGGCGGGAAGGCCCCAGGTGCCGGCTGGTTCCCCCAGGCAGGGGAGGGCCAGCCTTGGGGCGCGGGGGCGCTGGGGTTGGGGTTGTTGCAGGTGGACAAGGCGTCGGCGAGCTGGGGTCGGAGGGGAAAGGAAGAGGAGGAGGGTGAGGTGGGGCAGGCAGTGTCAGGTGGAGCCCCCCCCCGGGTCCCAATCCCACCAAAAGCCCCCCCTTTAGTGCAATGGGACACCACCATGCCCCACAGTTTTTAAAGACATTGACACTTACAGAGAAACCGTCTGACATGGTCCTAAAATGAAAAAACAAAGGACATTTAGGTCAGTTTTTTAACATAAACAGCCTGAAAAATAGAGGTCTGGGAGGCTTACAGTTCTAGAAATGTGTCCCCCTGCGTACCTGCCAGGCAGAGCAGACAGCTCCCGCACCTCAGCACGAAATCTGGTCTAGGACCTGTGGGAGAAATGAGTCTCACCAAATGAGGGTCACCACCAAACGAGGGTCACCACCCTGCACAGCAGCACTTGGGCACAAACAGCCGGGTCCAGGCAGGAAACCCCTTGGTGCCCCAAGCTGTGGACGGAGGGCTGAAAGCACCATTTCCCTGCCCAGGCCATGTGGACGCTGCCTGGTTTGCTCTCCTGAATGAGGAGCTCATCGCTTCCTGGGGAAAGGGATGTCCCCACTGTGATGGGGGTGCCCGGGCACTGTTACATGGCCAAAACACACGTGAGAGCCATGGCTTTAAGCCCCCCGGCAGCCCCAGGAGCTGTGCTGAAAGCAATGTGCACCACCTCCATCCCGAGTTACGGCCAGGGCAGTCAGGTCTACGCTGGGCTAAGGGGTGCCAACAGCTCAAACCAAACCCAAATGACAACCAAACCAAACAGCTCAAACCAAACCCAAATGACAACCAAACCAAACAGCTCAAACCAACCCAAACCCAGCCCTAACACCCTCTGGCCACCAGCAGCAGTCGAAGTCAGTGCAGCCCCATCATCAATCCTACAACAACGCTGCCGGTGTCAGGCAGAGGTGGGGAGCCCAATCCAGGGTCCTGCTGTGGCTCTGTCCCGGGGGGTCTCAGCTCCTTCCAGCCTCCCCCTGGATTGCACTCTGCCCACGGGGAAACACCGCGCTCATCGCAAACCACGCAAGCACCACACCCTCCGAGCACCACATGTAAACGAGAGCAGAGCTCTGCATGTGACCGACAAAAACGTGCCAGATCCGCTGCATTCAGAGATCTGGAAGATTTATTCCGGACTCAGAACACTTCATAACAAGAAAAAAATAAAGCGTGGGGAGCTGCTCTTTCTGCCTCTAGCAGAGCCCCTCGGTGGCCACACCTTCGCTGCCCCAGGCTCTTCCATGCACCCGCAGCCCTTTGCTGGGGTGACAGAGGTGGGGGGACACTGGGTGCTGGCTGGGTGCAGGATCAGCCCTTGCTCCTCATGGACAGAGCCTCTTGCCCAAGAGCAAGGTGCCCCCTCACAACGCTGCCCTCTCCAAAGGCACTTGAGGGAGTGGAGCAATTTGCTGGGGCGAGCAACGTGGTGCCAGCACCCACGCAGGTCACGGGAGCGGTTTTGCCCTGCGCCGGCCGCAGCAGGCATTACTCACTTCCCAGTCCCCGTGGCGTGATGCTGGAGAGGATTTCAACATACGGAAAACACCCAGAGGAGTCCCTGGGGGTGCAGAGCGGGGAATCGCAGCCACAGAACCGGCAGGAGCCCAGCCTGCAGCCGGCCTGCAATGGAGGGAGGAGGGCAGGTCCCGCAGGGGCTCGCCTTCCCCCCCGAGGATCCCGCTGTCCCCATGTCACCCAGGGGGATGAACATGCTGGTGGCAACGTCAGGCCAACCGGTAAAAGCCCCTTTACAAGTTTTTTGAGTTTTGAGTTCACAGCCGCAGCGGCTCAGAGCTGAGTTCCTCCTGTCAAAGAGCGCATTCATAAAAGAAGAGGGAAAAAAATAAAAAAAGGAGAGGCAGAAATGGAAGGAAAAAAGGAAAATTCCAAATTGAAAGCAGAGGAGTGACACTCTCTTTGGGAGAAACATTAAGTTGCACAATGGTCCGAGCAGACCTGGCTTTAGGAACACAACAGCGAACCCCTCCCCTGCAAAACGCCCCTAACCCCGAGCCTGCGTGACTTCTGGGCCTGCCTTGCTGCCGGCATCCAGAAGCAGATGTTTGCACTGCCCGTGCCTCGCAGCTTTTATTTGCCTTCTGCTTTTCTCAGCCTGCGGGCTTCCTGTTTCCAGGGTGAAGGCTCTGCCATCGGCTCTGCCCAAAGCAAAAGGAAAACCCTCACAGGTGTCCGGGCAGAGCCCCGTGGGTGCTCCCCACCTCGAGGGGAGATGAAGTGCTCTTGTCTGGGCCCTTCCCTGCCTCTCCAGCCTCCCAGGGCCTCAATATTCACCCACCTCCACACCTCTGGGGCTGGAGCAGAGCCACACCAGTCGCTCTTACAGCTCCGTAACATCCATCCCTACAAAATTACTCCAGGCAGCGAGGGCTTTCCATCTGCTCTGACAAAGGGGGCTCTCTGCAAGGGTCCCCAGCCACTGCCTCCTTTCGAGGCTCAGTCTTCGGCCACGCATCGCCTTGGGCCTTGGTGTTGGGAAGCCCTTTGGGAACGAGCTTAATTTTTTTATTATTTTTTTCTTTCTTTTTTTTTCCCTTCAGGGAGCTGAAGGGGAAGCGACACCCAGCGAGGGACAAAGCCACGTCTCCGACCCCTTCCCTGCGGGACGGGAGGCCTCAGCGCCCCGCAGCATCCGCAGCCCCCTTACCTGTCAGCAGCGGGACCGGCCGCTGTCTGTCTGTCTGTCTGTCAGTCTGTCAGTCCGTCTCTCCGTCTCTCCGTCCTGCCTGCCCTGCCCTGCCCTGCTCAGCCCGTCCCAGCCCCAGTCCCGGCCCCGCTCGGGGCGGGGCGGCAGCGGGGAGCCCGGCCCCGGGGGCGGCCTCGTTTCCCCGGCCCGTTGAGGAAGCGCAGCGAGCCTCCAAAAAAACCTTCCCTGCTGGGCTTGTGGGCCTGGGGCTCAGCCTCCAGCCCCGGTGTTTCCACGAGTTTTTAACCCTTATGTGAGGTTTTAACCCCCTGGCTCTCTCAGGAGACCGCAGTGGGGTGGTGAGGCGCCAGTGTCTCCGGCATGAGACAGGCCTTGATGGCGTGAGGCTGCCCACCCGCAACACCAGCACGTACAAGGCACTTGTGAAGAACCAAATTCATGTGCAAGTACCTTACTGTTGTCCCAGCCACCCTCAAGACCCCTCGGTGCTCTGACACCATCTGGCCATGCTCCCTGGCAATGGCCGAACACGGAGCTGGAGGCATCCACTTCGCCCTAAGACAGCCGGGGAAAGGGCGCTGCCAGCAGCAGCCACAATTTCCCCACACACAATATTTTTTTTCTTCAGGCTAAGGCTGACACATCTCCCACATCTCAGACTGGTTTTGTGGCGACACAAAGAAATGCTGGGATTCTGCTCTGCTGTTGGTGCCTTTAGAGACCTAGAAATAACTCTGTAAGGCAGCAGCTAAACTAAACAGCTTAGCTAATGCTGATGATAATGCTGAAAAACAAGGCAATAATCTGTCGAGTTTGATTTTTAATGAGTTTTAATATTACTCTTCTGCAGTTCATCTCCGCTTATCCAAACTACTGGGCTCTGAAAGAGGGCGGCCTCTCTCTTCCGTAGGGCCCTCCTCTCTCTTCAGGGGTCCTCCTCTCTCCTCCAAGGTCCCAAAAGCCTGGACTTTAGCATCCTTCAGCTCCAAATAATGCTCGTAACAAGGATTCAGACCAAAGCTGCATGTGCACAAAGGGGCTGATGAGAGCTGCCCAGGGAGGGCCCCACAGGGGCGTATGCAAGGAGCACCGGCGTTTATCTGTCACAGCACCCAAAGCTCGCCACAGTGAACACACACTCAGTAGTTTTGGTGATGTTTTCGGGCAAAAGCACCTTGGGATAATTTAAACCAGTGAAGGATCCCTGCATCACCTCACGCAAGTGTGTGACCGAAACCTGGCCTTCCTGAGCACACCATAATCGAGTGCTGCAGACCTTCAGAGCCAGCTCTGTCAGGAGGTTACGGTGACATGCACAGAGAGCTTTTAGGCAGGTACCAGTGATTTTTGTCTTCCTTGATAAGGCTGTATTATTAACCAGTTACTATGCTGTTTTTTCCCTTTCTGCTCTATTTCCCCCGACTTCTTTGGCAAGAGATATTCTCATGAAAAACCCGTTTTGCTGTTTTCAGGATTTTGCTCCAAAACTCCAAACATTTACAAAAGAGGCTTGCCTGTTTTTCCAAGTTCCACTGCGTAAGCTTTACAGCTTCCAGTTATGCAACAGACACACAGCGTTACAAAAATATTTAACCAGAAATGAAAACAAGAATCAAAATCCGAGCTTTGTTTCATTTCTTCATTTCTCTAAACCAGGGAGCGCAGAAGAGTGAACATCCCTGCAGCGTGGAGGGGCTGGGCTCGGAAAGCCCTTTGCACGCAGAGGTATTAAATGCCTGCACTTTGCTTCGCCCTGCTTCACCTGCGTCATCGTCCTGCTATGTGCACCGTCAGACAGGTAGGTGTGGCGACCGTCAATTTAAAGTTTTGTCTCTCAGAAAAAAAAATAAATAAAAGAGTATCTGGTTTTATTGGCACAGACAGAAGCAAATGGCAGCGCAGGAACGCGGCAGCTCTGTCAGATGTAAGTCACCGATCACATCACGCCCTTGCAGCGCTCTAATGTGTTGTGATGTACTGCCTTGCCACCCAGATCTGGCTGCTTTTCCAGCGGGGATGAAAACATCATTCCTTTCTCAGAAATAGGCACATATCCTCACAAGGATCCTGCTTGCTTTAGAGACTCAGTGTAACACGCAAGCCCGCTGCATACAGCGTGACATCAAAAGCCCGATTTGGCAGAGCAGCCTGTTGACAGACAACAAAAAGCCCAAGGAACAGAGATGGAGGACCCGGGCAGGCAGCTCGACTGGTCAGATCACGCCATTTCTTAGCGATATGCCCTCTGACTTGTCCTTCACGGAGGCCAAAAATATTCCCTAAACACAATTTGCTTTCCCCAGTTTAAAATGCACAGCATTTATCTGATAGCAAGCAAGTGCCAAGGTGTATTTTATGGCAACCCAGAAGTAAGGCTAGAGGTAAGCTAAGGAGCTAAATTCCACCAAGTGCTTAGCTTCAGTCCAGCACTTGAACTAACTCACCCCACCTCTCCTCACTCCGGCTTCCCAAAACACTCCGGCACCACCACGCTATAAGGCAACATAAATTTTTAAACGTTTTTCTCTAGGAGCAACCTTTGACAGGCTGCTCTGCAATAGTTTCAAAGTGCTGCAGTCTATTAAATTCTTTTTATTGAAGGGATTGCTTGCAGTCGCCTTATAGCAATGTTTACCCAGTGACTAGCATTGGGTTAATTAACTACATACTGTATTAGCTCAGGTTATAAAGGGAGGAGAGGGCAAAGAAGTCATTTAAGCTGAAGAACTGCACAAGACCAGGTGGATAAAAAAACTAATTCGTGGAGACTGACCCAAAGGCACCGTGCCCTTTGCAGACACCGGGAAGAAGGAAAGCAAAAGAACAGTTCACGAACAGCCCCCCAGCTGCGAGAACAGGCTGGTACAGGGAGGCTCAGCAGGAATAAAGGGTAATGCAGAGAGCGGTGTAGAACAGAGGTTCCTCGTTTGGGTGCACCTGGGGAGCACCCCAGTAGCCTTTATACCAGTTTACATCAGGACTTAATGCCTTCTGCATCTGCGTGCTGCTTTCTTCTGTTCTTGTGCCTGCAGAGTCCCCAGAGGTAAAAGACCCGGCCTCAGGGCGAGATCTGTCTGTGTGAGGATACATAACTTCAAAGCAATAGGCTGCTTATTGGCAACGAAGTCAGAAAGCTGTGCATCTCTTGTACTTTTTATAGGCCTGCTTGCTTTTCAGCTAGCCATACAGCCAGCCCATAAGATCAGAGAACCGTCCAGGCTGGAAAAGACCTTCAAGATCACCAAGCCCAGCCATCAACCCGACCTACCAATTCCCAACACTAAGCCCTGTCCCTCAGTGCCACATCCCCATGTGTCTTAAATACCTCCAGGGGTGGGGACTCCACCACCTCCCTGGGCAGCCCATTCTGGTGCTTGATCACCCTCTCCATGAAGAAATTCTCCCTGATACGCAGTCTTACCTCTTCTGGCACAACTTGAGGCTGATTTCTCTCATCCCATCACCTGAGAAAAGAGACCGACACTCTCCTCACCACAGCCTCCTTTCAGGTAGCTGCAGAGAGTGAGGAGGCCTCCCCTCAGCCTCCTTTTCTCGACTCAAAAATAATAAATAAATTACAGATTTACAGCTGTTGAGAGACAACCATGAGGTGACGAGGACAGAAACTAGGCCGGAGGGGCCACATGCTTTTTCCTAACACACACTAAAGGAGTTAGACCTAGACAGCTGCTGACAGGGGCACTGGTCATCGATGAAACTTCCAGCACAACCCATCTGGGTGCTCAAAAGCCCAGCTCAGCAGGTCTCAGCCCCGGGGTGACACGGCCACCAGGACGCAGTGTGTGACCGGTGTCCTGCTCGCTGGGGTCCAGCCCCACACGGATCCTGGCACCAAAACCTGGGCTTCTGGAGCTCAGCTGCACGGCTGGAAGTCTCTAGATGTTATCTGCACAAAGCATTCAGCTGCTACTTCAGAAAAACCTGCATTTCCAGCCCGTAGGGTGGCAGGGAAAATCTTGACGGTAGATTCAGTGAGTGAATTTGGAGGGTAAGAAAATAAATGGCGCCAGAGCTCACCCCACTTGACAGAGCAGCACAAATGTGACAGCACGGCCACACAATTTTATCACCTACAGGACTTCTGTGGCCTGACTCGTTTGTGGGGTCACAGCAATGCTATGTGCAATATTTGGGCTGCAGATCTACCACTGAGGCTGTGCTCAGAGCAAAACCGAGCGGCTCCATTCGGCCACAACCTCTTCTTCCTCCCCACACAACCTCCCCAGCTGGGGATGGGAAGCACGATAACGTCAGCTCCTGTCTCAGGAACAGGACCGAGGTTCTGAGCGCCACAAATTCCTCCCAGGAGCCCGGTGCTGCACCTCCCCGAGATGCCACTTCGGTTTCATCCCTGCGTGCCAGTCAATCCCCACCTCCGAATCTCCACCTCTCCCAGCAATAAACAAGGTCATCACAGCTGAAGCACCCGACAGCCTCACCTCCGTGCCTGCCAGACTTGTGCAATATCCTCCCAGCACTTCTGAGATCAGCAGGGCATCGAAGAGCTTTCCCCAGGAGTGTGTTAGAAACCCCTCTGCATGCACCCCTTTTTGGGGCAGGGTGTGCGGGGCTCATTCAAGAGCTCAGTGTGCTGAGTTGCTCAAACCCCACCAAGCATCACCTTGCTCTAGGGAAAACCTCAGTGCAGAAGAACCTTGAGAACTCGAGCCTGACATTGGAGAAAGCAGAAGGAGCAGATGAGGCTGTCGATGTCAGCAGCACCGTCTGTGCTGAGCACTTGGCTCCTTCGGGCACTTGTCTTCTGCTACTGCTGCTGTTTAGCAGAAAGGGATGTTGGTTTTACCAAGCAGAAGTTTTTAAAAGAATGAGGTCATTTGAGAAAGGACAGGAAGGTCTAGTGCCTTGCTCTTGCTGCCCTGGTGAAGAGGATTTTAAACTAAATTTGAAAGAGGACGAAGGCAAAAGCTCCAGGGGTGAACTTAAATGGCGCTGGGCAAAGAGCTGGCATCCACAGGCTCCGTGCAAAAGGGCAGGAGGTCTGGGAGAACAAGGATGTTCTCCCTCAAACAAAACATAAAAGTAATAGAGGAACGCCAGCACACGAGTAATTACAGTTACCTGAGCCATTAGTTTGTAACAGAAATTTGGTCTTTATTAGCAGCTAATTAGCACTCAGGGCTTGGGCTTAATGAGCACTACTTAATGAGAGCATCCAAAAGCTCGCAAGGCACAAGTAGAGAGCCTTCACCATGAGCTTCAGGCCAGGGTTTGGTGGGACAAGCCAACCAACAAGGTGGGCGTAGAGGCTTTTTGGCACAGCGACAGACGGGGTGGCAGCTTCATCTCCTACCTCCAGCCAAGGCCAGGCGGTGCTCCACGGGTCAGGAGTCTCCTGAGCAGATGGGAATAGCTGGATGGCCCACGAAGAGCAAGACTTTAAAAGCATTACTAGGATGTTATGGAAGGGGCAACTTTCATGTGGTGACGTGTAGCTGTAATGGAGAAAAACCCCGCTATGTTCCCTTCCTGACTAAACAGCCCTTCAGCGCGTACACCATTAATTAATCATTGTGCACCTGAGAGGACACACGAGAAGCAGACGAGGTCCTAGGTGATTAGCTCCATAATTAATTAGATGGTTGGGAGTGACGTCCCATTATACTTTTCTGTTTAAATGTTCTTCCTTCACTTGGAGCATGGCGTTGCAGAGGGCTAGCACCAACCTCACATGCACGAGCACGTCTGGGCTCACTGTTCTTGTCCTGTAGCTTTTATTCTTATGTCTTATCCTTTTATTCTCTAGAGCACAAAGCAAACCTCCTGCCTTTGTGGCAGCCTTCTCCTAGAAAACAAGAGCACAGGCACAAAAGGGTTGCTCGTACATCTCCCCGTGCCCTATCAATGCCAGGAGGATGGCAATTCCTCCCCCAGAGAGCTTTGTGCAGCTTCTGACATGGATGCTGTAAGCGAGCAAAAGCATGCCATGGTTTGAAGTTTTTATACTATGGAAGATGCATAAACGAGGAGCTCTTTGTGCTCCACGTGCCAACGCCAGTAACTTGTGGTGTCAATCTGAGTATCAAGTTGCTTTCCAAGCATTAAATGAATCCTGTAGCAATTTATGTCAATAGAGATCTAGAGAAGTCATCAACCACTCCCCGGCTTTGAACTTCGCAGTAACTCCTCCTGGGCAGCACGGTGGCCTCTGACGGAAGGTTCTTTGTCCTAACAATGCTGAGTAACCGGATGAGAAATCCCCACAGTGATCCCAAATGCCTATTCAGATGCTCGCAGGGGAAAAGCCTCCCCCCTGGCTTGCTGCCATCAAAAATCTTGAGGTCCCAATGCTTTTCTTGGCCATGCCCTGTGCTCACTCAAACGTGCAGCCCGCTAATTCAGCCTTATAGAAAACTAATCCAGCCTAAACAGCAGAAAGGACTAGTGCTGGGCTGTAGTGATGGGTTCAATCAGTTCAAACCTAATGCCACCCAAACCAGGGCATGACTCTTGCCTCTTTGGGTGTAGCCACAGAGGATCAAGGAGGCAGCTGAAGGGGTCACAGCTCTGGGTCCCACAGCTTGCTCGGCCCGGGGGCTTCCCCTCTCCATGCGGAGATGGACTTGGGGGTGCTGGTGGACAAAAAACTTGCATTGCAGCCCAGAAAGCCAACTGTATCCCTGCTGGGCTGCATCAAAAGCAGTGGGGCCAGCAGGGTGAGGGAGGGGATTCTCCTCCTCTGCTCTTTTGAGACTCCACCTGGAGCCCTGCACCCAGCTCTGGGCCCCAGCACAAGGACAGGGAGCTGTTAGAGTGGGTCCAGAGGAGGCCCCGAGGATGCTCAGAGGCCGGAGCCCCTCTGCTGTGGGGACAGGCTGAGGGAGCTGGGGGTGTTTGGCCTGGAGAAGGGAAGGCTCCAGGGAGGCCTCACAGCCGCCTGACAGGGCCTAACGGGGCTGCAGGACAGCTGGGGAGGGACGCTGTGTCGGGGGTGTGGGGATAGGGCAAGGGGGTAGTTTTAGGTTAAACAATTTCTTCCTTATATAGGAGTGTGGTGAGGCTGGAGAAGTGGTGGATGTCCCATCCCTGGAAGCGTTCAGAAGGGCAGGTGCAATACCAACTAAGCTGAAGAGCTTACTTTAAAATAACTTTATTACAAAAATTGTGGCTTTTACCTCGGGTCATGAAATCAGAAGAGATGGGAATGGGAAGAGCTTTGTTAGAGGCACTGTTAGGTTAGTAGCCTTTGCTGTTTTGCTGCACTTCTTTTGATACTGAGCACAGAAATTCATTCTCGTGTAAAACCTTACCCTAAACATGGTAAAGTTTAAATCTTTCATACAGTGCCTGTCTTCTCCCTGTAGAAATCAAATGCAGTTTAATACAAGTCTGAGAAAAGACGTAGAGTTACAATTCCATCTCTCAACCCAGCCCAAAGAACGGCACTACGTGAAGGCACAGCTAAACCCAGGACCTGCCCCAACACAATCCAACACGGCAGCTACACTTGCTCCCAGGTCACTCCCAAGCAGTGCTGTCACTCACTGAACTGTGGCATTTTTTTTCCCCATTTTTATCAAGTATGTGCATTCAAAGTCAAAATAATAATCAGCAGGTAGAGCCTTGTGTCAGGAGGACGTGTCACGCAGGTGACCCAGGAGGGCTCCCAAACAGCAGCACTGCCCTCTGCTGCTTCCAGCAGGGCTGGCCAAAACCAGCCATGAGCTCCTTCACCCGGTGTATTCGGCTTTTATATGAACCATTTAGAGCAGGCCTGTAGGAAGAGAGAGGTTTTTTGCTTGGTGTCACCCTGCAGACACTTCTTTTTAGCAACACCTTACTTTGCCAAGTGGTGCAGACCAACAGGAGAGCAGCAACAAGATGAGGACGATGGCGTTGTGCTGCACTGCCCATGGGACAGCACTCAGCTTTCCAAGCAGTAAAATGGGGACAGCATCAAGGTTAAAACAAGAACACGAAAGCAGAAAGTGGAAGCTGCTGAGGTGCCTCTAGTACAAAGCTTTCAAGATGAGCAACGCTGACATACTTTCCTTCAGGGGCACCAACAAACTTCAGTTTGGCACAGCACAACACGGCGCTGGGATATCAAAGCATCAACTCTTCCTACTTCTAAGCAAACTTAAAATAGGATATTCCACTTTCACTGTGCGGGAGGGCACTGCTCTGTAACCGGAGAAAATACAGACAAATCAGAAGGTAGAGGATTGAAAACTGCTCTGAACAATTTCTATTGTACAAAGCACTGTATAAAGCTTTCCACATAATGCAAATCGAGCACATCCTTGTGAAAAGGCATCTTAAAACACTGTTTTACTTCTCATTATCTGTTAACAGCTTAGTAAGATGCAGTATCCTGACAGATCGCCCCTTCCTAGCACAGACTGCGTTCCTACAGAGAAGCCATAAATCTACCACAGAACCACACTGCATGAATTAGCCAGAGTAAACCCAAGAACTCAAATGAAATCTGCAGTCAGTGGTTACCTTTGCATTTAAGGATGCATTCCATCTTTGCTTTCAATCAGACGTGGAATAGCATGAATTTCTTGGGAGTTGCAGGGTGATGCAGGGGGGAAGGGACACAAGCAGGTCCCTGCCCCAAGACTCAGAGCTGGCCCTGCTCCAAGGCAAGCCCAGACTGCTCCAGGATTTATCCGGATTGGCCTCAAAAACCTCCAAGGATGGAGACTGCGCAGCCCCTTTGGGCGACCCACTCCAGTGCTCGACTGGCCTCATGGTGAAAAAGTTTCTCCTTATTGCTGGCCTGAACCTCTTGCTTAAACTGATGCCCCTCTACCTGTGCAATACTGCCTGGTGCTTGCTTTAATATAACGCTCTCCAGCAGCTGGAGGAATCTGCTCTTTAAACCTGAACCGTGAGTAATTCCCACCGAGGATCCCAACTCCAGCCTGTATGTCACTAGCAAACAGCTCCTAACAGGACAAGGCACAGCAGGGCACCTGACTTCTACCCATGTCCCCGCAAGATCAAACCTTCAATAGCTCACCCTTCCCAGGATCCCCGTCTAGTTCAACGGAGAAATCCAGTCCTTTGCAGAACATGAAGTGAAACGCTGATGGTGGACACGTGCTGCAGCCCTCTTTGGACAAGCTGGCTCCCAGTGAGGCTCGGCCTCACGCAAGGCTCTGTCCAAGGCCACGGTCACACGCACATCGCTCGCTGCTTACAGCAGCCTTCTGCTCTGCCCCATCCCCACTTTGTGGGATCCCCACAAACCTGTATCAGTCATCTGGCCTGAGGGAAACTGCCAGGGTGGCAGAGGGAAGAGAGGCAGGAAGACATCCTCAAGTCATCGTTACTGCCAGGAGAAACAAGCGGTGGTTGATGGCACAGCTCATAAGAGTTACGGGTTAAGTGCTACAAGCCTCTCCCTTACTTTCCTCCACAAGAACAGGCGTCTGCCAGAGCAGGTAAAGTCTTGCACTGACAACAGAACCACGGCCTGAAATTAAAGCCAAAGGTGTGGCAACTGACTCCTCAGCACAGCACTTCCCTGCTGAGTGCCATGGGAAAGTTGGAAAGGGGACAGAAATAGAGGGATTTCTATTTTATCTCTCACATCTCTCAGGTAACAGGGAGCGTACTGTTCCAAAAGATGCTACGGAACTGTTTGCACTGTTACACTGACTGTCCCTTTTCACTTACCTGGGTACAACTTTACCATTAACTAAAATTCGGAGATTTTTGTGTCCCTTTTGCAGAATTCTCCTGTATTCAGTTGGGTCGGTTTGAATAGCCAGCATCTCTCCTGAGACAAAGTACCTGCTTCTTCCACCAGTGTATTGCCTGTAGGCTTTAACAGTGCATTTCCCACATATTTGAGGCACTCCTGACAAGAGTGACCAAAAAAGGAAAAATTAACTTGCTGTTATCAGCCTAATGGATGCATGTGCACACACACAAGCGTTTTTAGATCCTTTAGATCAACTCAAATTCTGCCAAATTACAAGAGCAAATGAAATTATAGTTGATTCTGCCATTACAGCTACCTTGAAAATGTAACTAGGAAAAGTAGATTTAGGAAAAAAAAAAAAAAATATTTAAGTATCTTGTGTATGTAGCCATTATCCTACTGCAGACCAAGTGCTACTGCACCCTCTGTAATACAGCCAGGTATCGGCGACTCTTGGGTGGAGCCCAGACAGCAATCACAGAGCTCCCTGCTCCTCAGTGCCACAAATACCTGCATCCACCCACGGGGCAGTGCTGGATCCAAGCCCGCTTGCGCTTTCTCCATATGTCTCAAGGGTAGTCATTAACTACACTCATCTAGTAGTGTCAGCTAATCTTGAAGCACATACTAGTGGAAAGCTTGTATAAAAGTTGAAACTTGCTCTTCTTCATTTGTCAGATCACATGCAACAGTAATCTTCTGTCTAATGGCTGTTTGAAACATACAGAATTGAAGAAATGCATGGAATTGTGCTTAATAAGAAAGCTAGTTATGAAAATATATATGAAAAAGAAAACTTCTGTTGTTAGAGCCCTTACTCTGCAGAGGCTAAGCACAACCTTCCTATCAGCTGCCCACCAAGCTGGTGGTTCAGAGGTTTTTGAACAGGCTGGTCAGCGATCAGTGCCTGTGCACAGCCACGGGTCTGAACTTGCCGGGGAAAAGCTCCCCCTTCTGCTTCACAAGGGCAGACTGCAACAAGAACATCCTGCATCATGGATCTCTGCACGAGAATGCACACCCTTACCACTCCTGAGAAGTTATCTTGGGCGTTTGCAGATGTAAACACGCCCCTAAGAGTTATGTGGTTAAGTACCAGTTGTCAGATGTCCCCCTCAGAATTCAGGTAAAGTTTTCAGGGTCCACAGGGCAGTAAGCAATTAACAGAATTGGATCAGCATACGTCTCTACCAGTGCAAGAGGATTTCCCTTTGAGCAATCATCCAGTGGGCGATCTCACAGCTGAACACAGGACAAAACACTGGCCCCCTCACTGTATTGTTCTATTAACAGGTCCTAGGACCTTATTTGGTGCATTGTCCAAAAGCAACTTGTTTTCAAATCTTTATTCACTTCAAACTAAGGCTTTGTTTCCCCTTTTCACTGCTGCCATCTTTACTTTCCTCAACAGTTGAAGGTGCAAACAAAGGTAGCAGTGCTGGCCAGCTGATCTTGAGGTCTTCTGTAGCCCACTACAAAGAATGTAAGTGCAGTTATGCCCAAACTTTGCAGTTACTCCACTGCCAATCCTCAGAGTTTCTCAGACATTTATCCACCTTTTCTCATTAAACTCCTGACGAGCACATGAAAACACAGGTTTGCAGGTTACTTACCACATCCACATGTGGAATCAAGCATAGGCATTGTCCAGCACCAGCAGGGGGAAATAAAACACTCCTCCTCTAGCACAGGCAAGTTCAGAGTTCCCCCCCCAGTTAACAAGAGCTGCCAGTAACTGAGGCCTACGTGGTACAATATAGCAATGTTCACACCCACACTTAATGCGCTTTATGAGCAGGCTGCAAAAAAAATAATCACAAAAGGAAGAGGAAAAAAACACAGAAGTCAATTCTGATTTTATATTCAGTCTTTGCAAGGATGTCCCGTTTTTACTATTCATTCAAGACAAAAGTCTACACAAGCATGTCAAAAGCTATAATTGAAAAACAGTGAACACGACAGTCTTGAAAATACGTTTAATGTCTAATCTTATACAAAAGTGACAGCATTTTCAAAAAAATATCAAATCCTGTATTTATAGCTTCTCACTATCATACAGCAATATTTGTTTCATCTAAAGAAAATACAGCAGCAGGTGATAATCTATACTTTAAAGATGTGATTGCTTATATTTCATATTGTAAACAAATGCAGTATGTCGATCTCAAAGCACAAGTCAAAAACAAACTTCTCAGCAATTTAACTCAAGTGATGCATAGAAATGTACAAATTCCATTGCAAAAGCTTCAGGCCAGAAGTTGCTCACACTTGACATAACATGTGATAAAGTTACTACACGGTATATAGTGACAACTGGAGTTTTTACACAATAGATTAACAGGTATACCCTTTCCACTGCTATGCAAAGAACTTTGCTCACAAAAACAAAGGGGTTATGAAACAGGTTTCATGACCTCAAGAAATACGAATATACATTGAAAAACATCCCATATATACTGAATTTTAGCCTAAATGTTCCAGTAATAAATCCTGTCTACTTCAGGAAGAACCTAGAAGTCTAGTTACTTTCACAAATCCCCTTTCCAAGAGTCAGTACTTGCTACATTTGCTTAATCCTTTCCTACCTCTTCCCATTCCCTGCAAAGACACGTGACCAGTGCAATTTTGAAATGGAGTGCTGCCACCATGATCCATTAGCTTGGAGTAACTGTTTTTCACTACATCGACTTATCATCTAAGGCTGGAGGTATTAAAAAAAAAAAAAAAGCACTTGAGCAAATGTAGGCAGTGTTCTACCGTGTTTATTTTTAATCAGTCTTGCCGAGATCAAAGCCAAGGCTGTTGTTTGGGAGGCAAAGGGGGCTTATTTAAGGTTAATAAAGACTTGCTCTTTTGGTTCCGATTCCTAGGGTTACATACACTAGGTTTTAAGCTGAAATGTTAAGCGTTTTGGTTCAGTTCCAGTAGTGTCTTCCTAAAATAATTTAAAAATACATGTACCTTTGCTATTAATTTTCACGACAGTTTAAAACAGCCACGGCTGACTGCTTCCCTCTGCAAAACCTATTGCAGAACTTTGCCGTAAAGGCTAAGACAACTAACAAGCATCACCACCAGGTCACCCCACTTGTTTTTAAGAAGTCCATCCTATGCATGCAGGAAGCCATGATAAGGTATGGGAAGAGAATTAGCTTGCTTTCACAGTTCCACGACACAAAGACTCCCTAATGAGCTACCATGTTAAGCAAAATATGTTTCTAATTCTACCTACAGAGGCTAAGTTAGGATCTCCCCAGCTGGGGAGAAAAACCATCCATGGTCAAATCTAGGCTATGAAGTACCACAAAGATTTCCAGAGCTCCTCACTGACACGTGGCTGTGCCTTGGTAACGCTACGCTCACATTGCAGTGAACCCCCAGCATGCTCTTTGCACGGATATGGCAAGAATATAAAAACTTACTGCAGCACCCCTCCAGAGGAGGGGCAGCTACACAGCAGTGCACAGGCTTCGAGACATTCAATTACTCCCAGATTACGCTTACTCAGTGAGGTATGCAGACACCGAGCTGAGAACAGAGGACTTTTCTCCATTACCATGTTCAATGGAGCCCCAAGGAGACCTGCTTGTTCCCAGCTGTGGCAATAAGTATGGCACAAAGGATCTTTGTAGCTGACACAACTAAATGCCAAGCCAAAAACTGCCAGGAAGGGAATTGCCCAGACTGGGGTTTTGATCCTTTAAGCTCAAGTTGAGTGTTCAGGGACTCTGAAAACATCTGCTGAGTTTACACAACCCGGCAGACAAATTTTAAATGACTAGAACCCAGGTTAGAAACGGGGAAGTACCTTACCTAAGTGGGAATTGATTTCTCTTTACATCGACCAAGCCAAACTTCCAACCACCACAGAATGAGAATTGGCAAAATGATGTCCCCATTTGCATGCATGAAACTCACATTGGTTGATTCAAAGTTAACTGCACATCCAGGTTATTTCGTTTGCACATAAATGCCTGTTTGTGAACATGAACAGTGTGCTGACAAGCCAAACCAAGTATTTCAAACGCGGATCTTCTCTCCTGTAGTCCCGGACTGAGCAATTGTTTTGAGTATATACAAAATGCTGAGAAAGCCTTCAAGTTCACACGCTCTGTCTCTCTCTTTAGTTTGAATTACTGTAGCATGTTCAAAAATCAGATTTCTTGACAAAAATCTTGAAATACTCTTTATTGACATTTTAGAATAACCTGAAAATAGACAAGATATGACTATCCATCCATTCAATAACCAGCACAATGTCTGGCAACAAGACTTAAAGCGTTCATGGAAATTTAAGAATTTTTAAGTCCTTGGGCCTGATTCTTTATAATCCTTACTTGGCAACTCCAATTTTTCCAAGGAGTATTTGCCAAAGCAAGAACCACGCATTTATTTTTATTTCTGCTCTTTGACACTCATTTTGTTAAACCAAACAGTTACGCTAGCATATGAGCAAGTTAAACTTATGCAAATTGCTCCTTCATACCTCAAATGCACATACAAGAGGCAAGTATTCTTCATAGCCCCAAACATTACTGAAACAAAAACTGTAAAAATCTCTGTAAGTAGTGGATGAAGGTGGAAAGCTACAGTACTTTGTTGCCCAGAATGTATTCAACGGTAAGGCTGCAAGAGACAATAAGTCATCATCAATAGAGGGTTTTCACAAAGCAGTTAATTCACAATTGCAATAAATTTGTTTTTAAACTAAGAATCTATCTTTACATTTTGTTATTCCCTAGCTATGTGCCCTAGAAGTGATCTCTCTAGAGCACAGACGAGTACATTTTCTATTTCTGAAAATTATTATAAGCCTTCTCCACTCTTTTTTGTCTTTTAGAGAAGGCTTTCCAAGTAGTGGAAGACCGCTACAGCGTAATGCTTAGACACACCCCAACTTTATATAATTTGACCATTCTGGCATTATATAGTTAAGCATTTAAGAAGAAAACTGGCTGCTATTCCTCTGACTACGTAGACAAGACAGGCATGTTCCAAGTCCTTACCTGCATTAATGCATTACGTGTCTTATGCTACTGCATTTCCATGCTTAAAAGTTTACAGTTTTATGTAATTCAAGCCAAAAAATAAATACTCACATGGGGACCACCAGGCATTGATGGAGCACCAGCAGGACCAGATGGCACTTGAAAAGGATTAGGGGGCGTAGGATAGAGTCCTGGAGCCGGGTATGATCCTGTGGGTGGAGGAAATGGACCTGGCGGTGAAGGTCCCCATGTTCCAGGTGGAACCGTACCCCATGGTACTGTTGGCGCAGCCCCTGGAGTCTGGGTAGGAGCAGAATATGGCCCTGGGGGTGGATATGGCATGCTAGGTGCAGGATACTGCCCTCCCATTGTTGGTCCCCATGCTCCAGAGGGCATGGATCCCCAGGGCCCAACAGGAGCCGGAGGTGCAGCTGGCTCTGTTGGACCACCGTAAGGTCTTGGAAGCTCTGGAAAGGGCATATTTGGTGGAGGATACTGCCCTGGTGGGACAGGACCTGGCACAGTTGGGGGCGGATATGGACCTCCAGGAGGAGGGCAAGAGGGTCCGGTAGGAGGAGGAGGAAATGGAGCAGGCGGTCCAGGGGGCATTGAAGGATACATTCCTGTTGGCGGAGGTCCGAACGGCACGCTGGAAGCGGACGTGTTTGGCGGCAGTCCGGCTGGCCCCGCAGGGGGAGCGCTCGGGGTATTCCAGGGGTTCGACGCTGGCCAGCCCTGCGGCGGCTGACCAGGCTGCTGGCCGGGTTTCGTGCTGCTCACTTTGGAGGTTTTAGCAGGTGACTGATCTGGTAAAGCATCTGCCAACTAAGAGAGAAAGCATTAGTGAGGGTGTAAAGTACCTGCGGGATGTCAGTTGCGCACATTCACTCGCTACACACGTGTCTGTATTGCCAAAACAGGAGAAAAGAGCTACTTGGTGCTGCAGAGATGGCTACGTTCCCTTCTGTCTTTGAGGGAGAAGGGCACTCTGACATGCCACAGCTCTAGAACCACAGATAAAAGGTAACCTGCCACACGCAGCAATAAGCAATTCTAGGACAAACCCAAAAAAGACTTTCATAAGTTCCCATTATTGCAATTCTGACACCATTAAAATACAGCTCCTTTGTTAGGACCACAGCAGAAGAGACCCTACAAGGCCTGCAGCAGATTTATATATATATATATATGTATATATATAGAGTTCAGATTATTACATCTGCTAAAGAGGCACTATTACTGCAAAAGCAAGAAAATAAGCTCAGCTATAAGCTCTCTTTCTCAGAGAAGTTTCTTAACTTTTAGAATGAAGTCACAACTGGCAGATCTTCAGGAAGGAGAAAACATTACTTACCGAAAAATCATCAGTTCCAGACATTTTGCTGAAAAGTAAGGTAATACAACGTGAAATTTCTTGAAAATAAAGTACGTCAAGCAAGAGTTCCTAAGAAATCCCACATTTGTCTCATTCAAACTGTAACAGATGTCCAACTGACAGCGCTTCTCAGCACCAGCTCTATCTCAATGACTTGGGTACACACAGGTCTCATGAAAAAGCAAAACTTCAGCCTCTGCCTGTTTCAGCTCAAAACGGGACTGACACAAAGTAAAAGGGCCACAACACCAAGAAAAAAAAATATTGAATCCATGCATACTCGAATCCATACATTTGTTTTAGGATACCAAGCAGGCAGCCTACCCAGCCATGCCTGTGACGTATTCCTGGTCTTTTCTAAACTGGGACTCCGAAGCTCTGGCAGGCTGCCTGCAGGTGAAGTCAATGCCCCTAAAATTAAACGTGATGACACCCCCATTCAGACCTTATTTTCAGAAGCAGAAGAGCTATCTATGGATTTAAGACACACTAAAGATAGTAGATGCATCTATTTACTTCCACTGCCTGCAGCCAGCTAGCTTCAGTTGAATGTAGACGCAGCGAAGGCGTTGTCACTGCGTGCCTGATTGCTAACCTCTCAGCACTTGGAAGGTGTTGAAAATAGAGACCAAGGAGTTATGTGCTATCACGAAGGCACCAACTTCACCTCAAGCCTTCCAAAGCTTCACCGTGATGAGAACTGACTGCTGATCTTTATTAGCCATAGCAAAGGGCAGCCGCCACAAACCCAACATTACATTCAGTTTGACTGACAAGTACTGCCTAGAGGCAAAGAAATCTTAAAAGGATGACCAAGAGCAGGTGGAATTGCAACCAGAAGGTCTTAGGGGAGGGTGGAGAACATGGAACATAAGAGGAGAATGCAAAACACAGACTCACAGAGTTGTTTAGGTTGGAAAAGACCTCCAAGATCATCACATCCAGCCGTTAACCTAGCCTACCACTAATGCGTAAGCACCACAACCACACCATGTCTTCTGAATACCTCCAGGGGTGGTGAGTCAACCACTTCCCTGGGCAGCCCGTTCCAGGGCTTCACAGTTAGTCTTGCCTAGCTGAATCCATAAAAAAAAAAAAAAAACAATTCTTGTGAATAGGTTAAAGATGGTGAAAACCTGACTTAACACTGGGCGATCTCAGAGGTTGAGGACTGTACACAGCCCCTGGCAAATGGCTTTATAAGCTCCCACTAAATTTCAAATGATGTAATGCAAAATTTGTGCATATAACTAGAGTCTTCTCTACAACTGTATTTATTTTTATTTTCTTACAATCTAGAGAATATTCTAATCTTAGGACAGCAGGGGCCTGAACAAGGGGCCATTTTCTCCACAATGCATTTCACCTTCAACAGCAACTAAGAGGGAAGAACAACAGGCACAACAACCTAACTCTTCAGCTATTCTAAGCCCAGACTTACTAAGCTCAGACTTCCTAAGTTACAGGCAGCTTCTATGGAATAAAATTCAAAATAGCGTTTCCACAAACCCATTTAGCTTCCTCCTTGTACTTAAAACATCCTTTGAGGAGAAACTCCATCTGGCCGCTGTGTGTTACACAAAGAGGCGCCTCCCTTTTCTGTCCTAAACCCGGATCCTCCCAGTTTCAGGTGATGCTCCTTCATTTTTGTATCTTCAGAAGGTGTTAAGTCTATTCTCACCCACCCCTGCCCATGCTGCTCATTATTCTGCACATTTCTCCCCATTTTCTTTTAGCTGCTCCTTCTCCAGGAAGAGATGTAGTTATCTCCCTGACCCGTGTGCAGCACCCACTCCATCTCTTTGATTATTCTCACTGCTTCTCTTTGAGGTTCCTCCAATTCTTTTTTTTTTATCTTTGGAGATGAATGACAAGAAAGAACTGCACAGAATTCAAAGTGTGGGAGCAGCACTGATTTATACAGCTCCATAATTATGTTCTGGTTTGTCCTCTGTTTCCTTTCTAACACTTAACACTTGATCTGCTTTTTGTTCACTGCTCAGCTGACTTCTGCAGCAATGCTTCATTCTTCAGCCATAAGGGTCAGCCCATCGTTTTATATTTGAATACAATATAGCCATCTACTCTGGATTATATCACATTTCTCTACGTTTAATTATATCTGCCATTTTATTACCCAAGCCTTACTTTCTTGAATGCCTTCCTATCGACAAGACACCATTCATCTCATTCCCCAAGTTATTTATGATCATACCATGCAACCAAACCCCTGTGGAAACAGTGAAATCCCCAGGGTATACCTAAGAACTTCGATAAACCTTTTAAGAAATGCACATTTACTTTGAGTCACTGCCCTGGTGGAAGCCAATGGCTCCGTGCAGGAAAACAACGGCTCATTAAGGCTCTAACACCGGCTTACAACAGCAATAGCTCCTTCAAGTCCGTACAAATACCTGTATCTTTGTATTTAATCGGTTCAGATCAGCAGCCATTTGTTTTGAGTTGAGGAACCAACTGCAAATCACCAGGAAAATGTGTTCTGCTCCTTTCACAAGCTCAGCTGCTTGAGGCACCCACCAGAAAAAGCCCCTTTCTCTTCAACAGACACCACTGGTGTTAAAAACGTTGTGAGTGGTTCTTTACAAGAACTAGCCAGTGAACAAACAGAAATTGAGCCTCGCTTTTCAGTGGCACTGTAGCTCCATTTGCCTAGACACGAAGCTATTTGATATAACCCACAAAATACAGAAAAATCATTAATCTAGAGCCAAGTGCAAAAATAACTTTTTACAAAGATGCGCGTGTACATGTATTCATATGCAAAAGAGCTGGTTAACGGAAAGCAGCACCAGAACAGGCCAAGAAAATCGTCCTTTCTGAGGCAGAAGGGATGGGATGGGAAAAACCAACTGAAAAACAGGCATGCAGGGGACTGAAAATAGCCTGCAGAGAGAACCAGAGCATGTGCTGCCAGGGAGAGACAGAAGAGAGGGAACAGACCCAGGGGTAACTCGGAGGAAGATCCTGTGATAGTCCGTAGGAAATCCAAGGCAAAGCAGCGGATGGCTACAGCAGAACCAGGCCTGCCCACAAAACACCAACCGTCCCCAATATTTATCAGCTGCTAATCCCAAAATATTTCTGTGCCATGAAAATTAAGGAAACAATTCTGCTGCGTGACTGTTAGGAACAAACCTGCCGCTAAGCACAGCCCGTAATGAGATTGAGTGGCTCTCCTCCTCTGGCAGGCAGACTACAGCAACATTTGTTGGCAACATTTGGCATGACAGGGTCCATGCCAAGCATGTCAAGGATCCTTCTGCAGACAGCCTGGCCTGCTTTGGGGACATTTTTTAAACATGCACTTAATCTGCATACTGCCGCCTTCCTTTAATAAGAAATTCCTACTGTTAGACGCCTTCAGACACCACACAAGCTGATCTGTACTTCAATCCATAATCCATATTCTGTTTAGGTTGCACAGCTCCAAATTGCAATCCAAACCTCAGAGATCACTTTTACTTGCAGCACTGCCCGAGGCATTCCCATGCTCATACACGATGAGAGTCAGACGCTGCCAGGTAGAGGACCTCCAGCTTGGTCCCCTTCAGAGCTCCCGTGGCCTCACAATTTCAGAAAAATATGCTGGTACATTTTGTTGCCTAGATTTTCAGAGCTTGCAGGGTTAGCAAATGGACTTTCATTTTCTCTTGAAGCTTTCCAGGAAGAGCACTGCACAAGCACCGATGCGTGTAGGGAATGACAGTGCTCATAGCAGATATTTTTACATCACTGTATTGCCACATTTGAAATCTATTTCAAATTACTCTTTTCTGGGGCTGTGGGGAAGGAGTGAATAGGAGGGCTCGAGGAGTTAAGTAATTTGGCAGGGCACAGGACTACAGAACTGGCAGCATTAAAGCTGAAGTCCTGCTTGCACCTACTGTGCTGAGAAATAGGATTTCCTTTGTTTCTGAAGGCCGCCGCCCCTGCAAACATCCTCTGCTTCCCAGAAGCACGGAGCCTGCCAGCAGCACCCCCGAGAGCACACACGGCCACAAGCGGGAAGCTCAAGTGAGATGACCAACATCTCTGGGCAGTGGGGGTAAAAAAGAAGGGAAAAGGAGCAGAATCCCTCTCGTCCTTTAACCCGAGGAGTGAACTGAAGCATGGCACGGACAATTTCCACTGCACCTACCCTGGAACTACACAGAGAAGACTTCTTCAGCCCAGAGGCTTCCTGGCACCCTGGAGCTCTCCGAGGAATTAACCACCAGCAGGCAAGACAAGGAAGCCTGGCAGGCTCCAGAAAGGTTGCGAAGCGTTCCTGCACAGCACCAGTGGGCTAATTCTACCAGCAGCATTCAGGACTGAGTGAAATACACTAATTTTCAGAGAAGTCTGTGAAAACCCCACTCCTGGAAGCGCGATGCTCCGTGTGGCACACTAAATCCTTCAGCTTCCACAATAAAACGGCTCCACAATGTTTTTGTGATTGTAAATCCTCCCCGCTTGCATCCAACCCAACCGAAGCCGAGGGATGCAGAAGCATTTTTTCCCATGCTCTTGCCCTCCCTGGCTTTTCTCCACCAACGGTCCCCAGTGGCCCCCATCAGAGCTGTCCAAAACACTTTTTCCTCCTCTTGCTAAATCTTTTCCAAGCTCTCCCAATTTTACGACTGCATGGCATTTTCCGAAGGCTCGCTGTGACAGATTTAGTTCCCGTCTCCAAGATCATCTTTCAAACGCAGGAAAAAGCCTCCTAGATGCAACAGGCTCGGCTGCGTTTCCACTGGGTGGCACGGCTCTGTCAGCGACGAGGCTCCTTTGTCACCGTAACATGACTAATGCCTCCAGCACAACCCCATCCCCAACGAGATTTCTGCCCACATAAGCCTAACCACCCAACAGAGCTACCCAGATCAAGTGGAAGGGACCAAATCTTTGTCAGCTTCTGAATGTTGTCGAAAATATGCAAATTTCTGCAGCTTCTACCTTCAGGCGTTAAGAATCAGCATTTTATAGCTGTCCTTTCCCATCTTTAAGGCCTCTTCTGAAGCGCTTGTGTACCCTGTGACTGTTTGCTCTGACCTACGGGGTTATTTGGGGAATAAATGTAATTCATGAACAGACTGAAGAGAAAAAACAATAGTTAGCTGTTAGCAGCTACTCTAAATGTGGTGATTTCTGCTTCTTGCGTGTCTGTTTTGACAGAAGAGGGCAGAAGGAAGATTTTTAGTTTTCAGATTTCCAGAACAGATTTAGTCAAGAACAACGAGGACGCGTGCTGGCACATGCTGCAAGTCACTGACTACCAGAGAAAACAGTTCTCCAGAAGAGAGGTCTCCTCAGCTGCCAGGACCCGTACAACACACGGCCATAAGGAACTGGAATCCAGTCCCGTTTGCCACATACGATACTGTTCAGCTTCACAGCTGCCTCCTCACCATGACGAGACCCAATCTCTTCTAATGGTCACCACACCACAGGCAGATGGTCCTGAAAGCAGCAAACACACATCGCCTCTCAGGGGGCTGCATGCCTGCCAGCTGCGGGACAAAGCCAGCTGAGAACTGCCACAGATGACTCCTGTCCGCACCTCCCTACCCTGGGCACCCTGCAGGAGATGTTAGTCCAGCAGCTCACAGGAACTACATCAGATTCTCCACAGCTGCCTCTGAACTTCCTTCAGAGCCACGCAGTCCATTTACATCACATCATCCTTGGTTCCAGAAGGATGTTTCATTTATTTCTAGCTTTAACTTCCCGTTATCAATTCTTTCAAAGGCTTCCTGAATGAGCTGTAAAGGCTATTGAAGGAACACCTGAACTCTCCTATCGACACAATTTACTCACAAAATATCAGCATTTTTGATGGGATGAGACAGACTGACCCTAAGCGTAACTATCAAGCATCCTCCTCAACCGTGCTGCTTTTAAAGCAACATCAGACCTACGTGTCACATTCCAGTGACAAAGCCACACACCTTTCTACTCCATTACAGAGGTTATTTCCAGGTAACTGCTCTTCCAGATACAGCCTCATTCCATAGATACAGCTGGTACCTCCGGCTTCTTGATTTGGCACTGCTAAAGCATGCTAGATAGAATGAACTTAAGTTCAAGAAGTATCTAAGATGCTTTATGGGATTGGACTGACATTTAGCACTCATTTGTACAACCCTCATTGGTGTACGGAAGTGTGTAGGGAAGTGAACCTTCAGGGCGTGTCATTTTTTGTTTTGATTTAGAAGAAAGGACTCTTGTTTCTTACACCTACTGACCAGAAGGCTGAACAAACACCCCCAGGTCAGCACCGTTTCCTGAGGCATCCACCTCGAAACAAGCTCTCCCTCCCAGATGAGTAACCCTCTCTCCAGGAAACGTGCTGGTCGATACTGTCGGGCGCTAGCTTTTCCATTGAGTCACCTCCTTAAAATACAGCAACATCTGCGAAAATTCCCTTCTCAGAACGGAATACTGACTGGTCCGAGACTTTCCTTAAGGAGAAGCGTTTGACATAAAGGGATATTTATGAACCATACACGTTCATTTACGCCTCATTTAGATACCGGGGAAAAAAACAGACATCCCAAAGCACACCGCCCCTGACCGACCCCCACCCGCCACCCAGCCCAAGGCAGGGCCCGGCACCGCCGCCCCCCGCCCTGCCGGCACCATCAGCCGCACCTCAACCCGGGCGCGGGCCCCGACGGGGCAGAGCCGGGGGCGGCCCCGCGCCCCCCCCCCCCCCCCACATCCCGGTACCTGCCGGCGGGGCGCGGCGCGGCGCGGCGCAGGCCGGAGCGGAGCGGAGGCAGCAGGCGGCGGCCCCGCAGCACCACCGCCACCCCCTCACGCCCAGGCGGAAGCGGAAACTGCGTCACACGCCCCGCCTCCCGGAAGAGCCTCGCTTTCGACCACGCCCCTTTTATAGCCTCGCCCTGTGCGTGTGGCCACGCCCCCTCCCTTCCCTCTCCCCCTTCCCGACTTTTCGCGCCGCCCCGCGGTCACGTGACGCCTTCCCGCCCCTCTCCTGACGGGAGGCGCCCAACGGCCGCCGCCCCTGAGGGCGGGGCGCCCCCCCCCGGGTGGCCCCCCCCCCCCCCCCCCGGCCCGCCCGCCGCCCTCCGGCCGTGTTTGGGCTCTACACAAAATGGCCCTTCCACAAAATGGCCCGTTTCCACCTTTCGTGCCTGCCCTATGCTCCCCGGCACGCCCAGAGGCGCTGCGGGTTGTTTCCGAGCGCTACCTTTGCCCGCGTGCCTCATGCCCTCGTGGTTAAGGGCTGCTAAATATAATGTGTTTTCCTGCCCTGCCCCGCCGAGCTATGGCACTAATCCAGCAGGCATTTGCATACAGGGATAACTCCGTTAAATTAAGCAGAGTCTTGGGCACACATCGTTGCTCGTGTCCCATCCGCTCCCCTTGCCCGTGTGTATCTATTTGCCCTTCTCAAGGTCATTATTTGGCCATTTCTGCAGCAAATGGGAAAAAGGAGCAGGAGCGAGCCCCGTTACATTATTACAGGCGTTACTCTGGCAGCAACAGGCATAAAAATGCATTACTTTTAGCGATTTATTAGCATAATTTTTAACTATCTAACCCAAAAGGGTATACACCACAGAGCCAGCCCCACTATGACATGGTAACTCAGTTAATCAGCTCACTTGGTTTAATTAAACACTGGAAAATTTAGGCTGACTGCACGGTCCTTTCACAATTGCCTTTCCAAGGATGGCAATCGTTGGGCGATCGTGTAGAAACGGCACTTCTGCCATGGCCTCGTGGGGAAAAATGAGCAAATAATAGCGAAATCCATCTTCCTGCGAGCTGTGCGCCGAGGTTCAGCGAACCCTCGCTTTTTCCTTGCTCAGAGGCCCTGTCATGGGCGGCTGCTGCCATGTCCGGGACTGCCAGCGGTGACAGCGGGAGTCCCTGGAGCACGTTGCTTCTTCCTGAGCAATCTGTTGGTTAGAAACCTTAATTAATGAGCACACAAGCGGCCAACGATGGTTATGGTACCTTAAATATCAAACAGGCGCTGCCATAGCGCTTTCCATCAATAGCCTTACCAGCCAGCCTCGCCGACCTTGATGTCGGGCTCACCCGATGTGTAATAAATGTGACCCCCTTGCTGCAGAAACAGAAAGGATGATGCACGTCTGTGCAAATATTTGCTTGTATACACAGCTTTCTGCTCCTTCGGGCAAATGTGGCTCTTCCTCTGTGTGTGCTGGAGGTTGTGGAAAGAGCTGCAGATGCAACTTCATGTAATTAGTGTGCAATTGATCCACCTTAGTGCCAGGAATAGCACTCGGGGGGCCTAACACCGAGCCCTGGCCACATCCTATTGGAAGACATTACTTTGCACTCTAAATTATGCAATGGAAAAAAAAAAAAAAAAAAAAAAAAAAAAGTTGGGATGAAAATACAAACTGAGAGCTTGCATGCAATTTTGAAGGAAGACAATGGAAGCTGTGTGAAAGAAATTTTGCTCCCAGTTAGTAAGAGCCATTATTTTCCATGCCTCCACTTTGGGACCTGCTATGGTGTTGTTTCAATTGCTCAGAGGGGTGGTTTCGTGTCACAGTGTGAAGGCAGCTCTTTATTACAGGTCCATTGCAGGACCTATTGACTCTACGTTGCAAGTGCAGACGATGTTGTTTTTCCTTTGGCATCGTATAAATATTTGGATTGGAAGGACCCTGTGACCTGGCCTCCTGTTCTAAACAGGGCCAGCTTCACACCTTGTCCAGTTGGGTTTTGAGTATCACCAAAGACGGAGATTGCACAACCCCTCTGGACATTCGGTCCTGTCCTTAAATACTGGCAGTGAATACCACCATTATGCCTTGCGTCTAGTCAGACTTCCCCTCGCTGAGACTTGTGACCGTTGCTGCTTGTCCTTCTGCCATGTGCCTCTGAGGAGCGCCTGGCTGCTCTGTGACCCCCCCTGTTTGTACCTTGTTGACTGCACTGAGATCCTTCCTGCCCTTTCTCCTAGCTAAAACCCAATTTCCTCAGCCTCTCTTAATGTCATACGCTCTAGCCCCCCAAATACATCACTGAGCTCCCTCCTCTACTGAGTCAACATTTTTTTTTTTATTGGCTTTCAGGAGCAAAATTGGACCTGTCTGCTTTACAGCAGGAGACAATACTTCAAGTAAGTTTGTAATCCTGTTACGAGCAAAATCATCCCATTCATGAGTGTGTTGATCTTAGTTTTGCTGGGAATGGAGGAGCACAGACAGTGAGCATTTGGATCTCTCCCGTTGGACTCTCACTTATTTATCACTGGATTTCAGTTCCTAGCTTTCCAACAAGTCAGATTTAGTACTTTTCAGTGACAATAACAGAGATTTTGAAATGTGACAAACATCAGACTGAGGAAATTTTATTGCACCCACAGGGCAGTGCATGCCACAGACAATAAATTCAGAGGAACAATAATAGTATCTTTCTTGTACCTCCTGCTTTTCCATCAGCTAGTAAGAAGGAGGAAATCCGAGGCATAGCAGAGGCATCCCTTTCTGTCCAACCAGAAAATGAAAGGATTTGTTTTTATTTGTCTAGTGAGATTAAAATTATGAAACGTAACGTCAGTTTTACTTAAGAAAAATTGCCAGTCTTTGATAACGGGCTCGAAGAGAGAGATACAAGATCTTGAGCTTCAGTTGCAGTGTTGGTTCCGGCTGGGTTATGTCGCCCTGCTTTTATATTCATGCTTCACTGTACACTGTGAACATTACGCGCTCCGAAGAATTAGCTGAGCCACCCTGAAGCTAGATTTTAAAGGATACCAGATGGCATGTTCGATGCATGTGGTAGGCTTTTATATGCTTTTCCCCTATGGCCAATCACCGGCTGATAATTTATTTCAAAACCTCATAAAATAAATCATTTTGAAAATGACGCTGTCTCTAGTTAATAAGTGCTCTTTCTCAAGGCAGAGGCTTGTTGCCATGAAGATAAAATCATAAAACTGGTTCAAAGTGCATTGGGATGGCAAGCGCACCCTATTGAGAAGATGAGATAAACTGGATTGGACTGGAAAGGAAGCGTTGCTGCCTGCTTGTTGTGAAATTACGAGCAGGTGAACTGTCATTAAAGGCATTTTGACAGTCACTTAGGTTCTCACATGGGTGTTCTGTGACAAGGAGTGAATTTTTTGGGTACATTTTCTTTCCACAGCAGTGGATGTGTAGAGCCTTGATCGTGTGTCATGCTACCGCATGAGGTTGTTTTCAGATTTCAGAGCTAGTGATTATATCTGGCAGCAGCAGGGAGAGTTATCTTCACTTTTTTCTCGTTCTTTAGTGGATAGGAACTAGAAAATTCCTCACTGTGTGGCACCAGTGAAACCCACCTAACCATCCGCCCTCTCAGAGAGGCCCAGACCCCAAAGAGAACCATGGTTCCCTTTGCCTTCCTCGTGGACCCAAACCTGGATCAATCCCCTCTCTGTTCTCCCCTTCCCCCTTCCTCCCGTTGCCCAATTGCAAACTCAGGTTCCTGGCGTGGTGTTGCAATCCTCAGCCTCTCAATGAGTTTTGTGACATTCACTGCTTGGCTTACAGCCACGGCTCCTACAGGCAGATCAAAATACGAAAGCACAGCCCTCCTGTCTCTGAAGCATCACGTTCTCAAGTGCTCGCTACTGTGGAGACAAGCAGGAAAACTTTTTTTAAAAGCTCAGAGATCAGAAGGCGAATAAAAGGACCCCTCACTTTATTTTGCTCTAATCTTGCAGTTGTAAATGAAGCTCTTTTTTAGGAGAGGGGGAAAGAGGTGAGCAGCCACTGATCCATGAAGGTTTTGCCTGGCAGTGAGGGCAGAGTCGATTTTTCCCTGGCCCAGATTCTCTGAGCGCTGTAGACGCCGGCACACACACACATGCCTCTGGTGGAGAAGCTTAAGGAGAATCACGGTGCCACAGACCAAAGGTCCAGCTGGCATCGAGCCCCGTGTGGCTGTGGGCAACCAGCTACTTTGGAAAAGAAGAGAGAAAAGAAATAATCCTCCACCCAGGATCCCTCTGCATCATCGTCTTCTGCAGTTGGAGACGGAGGGGAGGCAAGGCCAGCACTATTTGAAGGAATCGCTCGTGCTGTAAGGTGTCTGCTGATGATCTCTGCGACCCCGTGAGCAGCTCTGAGCAGGAGGAATGGGCTCAGCTTTTCACCACTGCCCTGTGACGCTGTTCGTGGCTGTATTTTCGTGCCTCATTTTCAGTGCAGAGCACCTGGGACTTGCCTCTTCATGGAGAGGCGCTTCTGTGCTCAGGCACTTTCCTCCTGGCGTGCTGCGCTTCCTCTGCAAACCCTCTGGGGACCTTTGAGACCTCCACTTTTGCGCAGCCACTTACATACGCGTTTCCGTATGTGAAATTAATTGCTCACTACCACGTTGCTCGTGTCTCTGCTCCAGATGCGTATCGATGGCACAGCCAGACTGCCAAAGGTCAATGATCGGCTGATTGGTGCCAAAGAACCCATTTGCAGTCAAACGGCTTGTAGGGATCCAGGGAACGATGCACGTAAGGGTCATTTGGACTCGTGAAGGATCTGTAAGTTAGTGATACGACAAAGGTGCTACTGAAGGGCATGGGATGAATTATTAACACGAGCGTTCGGTATAAAATATCGTGTGCAGAGGGTTACATCCGGACCTGCCCCAGGGCTGTGTGGGCTAACCTTCCTTTTTGGCTTGCACAAGGTTTGGTAGAGAGGCTGGCTCCCACAGACTCCTGCTTTACTCACACATATGGAAGTTCCTTTGTGTTTCTCAGCAGAAGCTGACCGTCCACCCCAAATTCCTCTGGACGCAGACCAAGCTGGTGCTCCCCTGCTGACTTCAGTAGCTCTCATAACCTCCCAGAGTGGGGATATTTCCCCCCAGCATTGCTGCGATGAACCAGGATGAATATTTACCGGGGGTGGACGTTTACCAGGTGCGTGGTGTGGCTGCAGGAGTGCAGTTAGCACACAAAAGCACACATCTCGTCCACTGCAACTGCAATATGCTAAAATCTGGTTGCATCAGCTAATAGTCGTTTACTGCTCCGAGAAAACCCGTGGGAATAACACCCATGTCATTCCTCCTCCTCCTTCTCTTGAGCTTTCGGGCCCTGATTCAGCAAATAGCTTCGGTGCTGCGCTGAACTGGTGCCTTTTAGTTGCTAATGCCATGCAAAAATGCCATGAAAATAAAGCAGTTTGCATGACCACTGTTAGGAATTCACTTCCTTCTTTGGGTCTGATTTTCCATCGGCCTGCTGGAAGAGTACAGCCGGAAAACAGATTAGCCTGGGAAAGCCTTCTTAACAAAGAAAAGTACCACAGATGTGCTGCTTCCACGATATTTTAGGTCAAATGGATTTGTCGAGTCAATAGCCACCAGAGTATGAAGTATTCCAGTAAATAAATCAAAGTGACTTAAATATTTTTAATATCTGTCTGACAGAGCTCTTTTAAAGTGCAAATGGGGCTGGAATTAATGGAAGTCAGGATAATTTCAAGCAGGAGTCATTAAAAGGAAAAGAAAACACAAACTTTTAAACTTTTTAACCTTGGGGTTCGTTCCAGTCACACCCCTAGCGATGCTAATAAATGCAGAGAATTCCATGAAAATCTCTCTTCTTCAGACTCTTGAGGCATTTAGCATAATGTTCACAGTTCCTCCTTTCTCTTATGAAAACAGGAAGAAATTATGCAGGGCAGTAGCTGTTTGAATACTAGAAAGTCTCCCCGGGGAGGATTACAGACATTTCAGGGATAAATTGGAAGGGAGATAACAGGAAGTTTGGAATGAGCCCGATCCACAGTTCGTTTAAGTCAAAGCTCCCTCGTTGATTTTGGGGCTTTTCACGTTAGCCTGGAAATGGGGAAGGATCCCCCTGCAGATGGCCCTGATGCTGGCTGAAGGCTGAGAATCCCCACAGTAGGCTCATCTCCCCCCACGAGGGGTGACTGCATCCTAATTAATGAGCAGAAATACTCCTCATATACAGATATCTAGAAAGAAAAGGAGCTGACTATTGTGATAAAGTGCATTGCAAAACACGCTGGGCTCCACTGGAGCAGTATGATGAGCACCCGAGGACGGATTGCGGCGTTATTTCGTGCTCCCCAGGGCCGTGCTGGAGGCAGCTGAGCACGATGGGCGCTCGCATTCTGCTGCCCAGCCTGGCAGGAGCTCCTTCTCCTCCGGGAAATTCCCAGCCTTTGCTTCCCCATCCCCTGAGTGCTGCCCCAGATGTGGTTAATGCCAGTATTGCAGAGCCCCCTCCCTCCAGCACTTCTGCTATATTTATTTATTATTTATTTATTTATTTTCCCTGTTTTTATGCTTAGACTTAGCTCTTCAGGACGTGGAGCATCTCCTTGCTTATTTTTGAGCATCAACAACGAGGTGTCGGCGCTGAGCTGCTGTTGGGACACAAATAACGAAGAGCAATAACACTTCCTCGGTAACGATTCAGCCCAGGGTCCGGGCCGGTTGGCGACCTGAGAAAACCAGTCTTGTCCTGGAGCGTGTCACACTCCTCCCTCAGCCCTCCTCCTGCTAAGCACATCCTGAGAAAACAACACGGTGTGCTGCCAAAATAGCAGAAAGAAGCAACTCCCCAAACAGGAGGCCTTCCCCCAGCCCCGCCGTGTGCAGCGCAGGTTTCGGGAAGCAGCAGCAGGTAAAAACAAGCACTTTGCTGCTAGAAATTGCTTTTCTGGTAGGCAAAATATTTATGGCATGCCTGCTAAAATGCATTTTCATAATTTAAAATAAACTGTCATTGGCGAATGAATTAAGTTCACATTTTTGGCGGTGTCCTCCCATTCACTCACTGGGTTGCAGTCAGTTCTTTGCGACGCATCTCCCCGCTGTTAGAAATTCAGAAACATGGTCACATTTCCATTGTAGAAGCAGCATTTTGTGTCTCATTCAAAACACCTTGCTACTATTTTCACCATTACTAACGCTCACTTTGCTGTAGAGACAGGGGAAGTACACACGGCTGAGCTGGGCTGGCCACTGCCTGCGCGACAGGTAGGGTGAAGCCCAAGGATCTGGTTCCTAGCAGCTACTGGCAAAGTGAGAGAACTTCGGAAATACGTGGTGGTGCTGCAGCCAATATGAGCTGGAAAGAGGTGTACAGCTTTTTGTTTGACTTCTGTGCTCATCAGGTTAGGGTGGGGAAGATACACTGTTGTGATCGCGGCTGCCACAACATTGACTTTAATTTGCTAATGCCATGTGCTATCTGGGTGATAACAAATGCGCCTTTTTTTTGCTCATAAAGCATTAGACAAATTCCTCTGGAATAATTTCTACCCTAGTATGGCCAAACGTTTGACAACTAAGGTTCCAAAACGTGTCTTCTGGAGTGCTGTTAGATTACAGCGTGTGGGTTAAAGTACTCAGGAACACATTTGGGACGAAGGACAGGACCTGAAAGAGCTTGGTAAGCACCTGGGAACAGGTGACTCCAGTTCCCCACCTGCCCCTTTCTTCCGTTTAGGTCTTCTCCATCCTCCCCCTTCTCTTCCCCCCTCAAAACTCCTGCCTGCCTGGCATCACAGCAGAGGAGTGCCTTGGATAAAGCACTGTTTATTTGTGCTTCTGCTGCTGAAGGAAGAGCAGCATCGAAGCATTAAGTGCATCCCCTGGCTCCTGCTGTAGAAAGGATCCTTTTATTCCTCGGCTAGTCTTTTGTCTGGGCAGGAATCTGCCGCCCACTCGGGTAATTGTACCAGCAGAACTCACCTGTGCTAGCAGAAGATCCCGTCAGGGGGGAATATCCAGCGGAAACCGAGCGTTGCTCATGCATCAGAGCGGCTGGCAAGGAAGGGGTGAGAGCTGATTTTTTTTTGGTCTTGCTTGGAGGAGAGGAGGACTGGGGAAGAGGCATTTGCTCAAACAGGGAGTGTGGCTCGTTACTAAATGTGTGTGTTCTTAGGGAATCAACATCAGAAGATGAAAAAGTCAATGGGCAAGTCCCTCATCTGGCTGGTGTACCACTCAGTGCCACCTTCAAGTAAGACATTCTCCTATTTCCCCTTCACATTTGCCCCCCATTTGGGCACAGGACCAAAACTACTCATGTACAAGGACACTCGAGCCAGCAGCATTACACCAAGAGGTAATTTGGCTCTGAGCACGTAAAAGTGACAGGAGTTTAAGAATGACAGGATGTCCCACTCGCCAACCCGACGTTACCTTGGTGGCAGCCAGATCTCAGACATCTCCCAGCCCAGTGCCAGCGGGTTTTTTGTTGTTGTTGAAAAGGTAGGGAAAAGAAAAGGCTTGTCCTCAGCCTGCAGCTTGCCGGGTCAAAGGTGTCCTGAAAAGGGAGGAATTCTGGGGGCAGCTGAGGATCAGCCAGTGATGTTCCTCACCAAAAACACGAGGGTGGTGATTTCCCACTCAACTGGGAGAGGTCTCTGTTGTGCCCTGGCACGGGCTTCCTTCGCTGGTTCAGCTGGCACCCCAAATTCCCCTTTCTTGCTGCAGTTCCCCACTCAGGTTAAAAACCTGAAATTATCTCATTTTGCAACCGTGTTGGCGGAGAGAAACACTATGTCAAATTTAGTAGGGTTATTCCCTTCCCCTTGCCCCTCTCCTCCCCCAGATATCTTCGAGATCTTTCCTCCTTCCCTAAGTCGGAGGACACAAAGTTTTGGATGGCTCTGAACAAGTTGCACGGCCATACACCCAGTGCTCAGCTTGATTTTTCTTGACTAAATTTGCTTGATCGATTCTTTTCAGGCGTTGGGTATCAATTAAAAGAACACTGCTCTTTTGTCTTGTGTGTTGCTCCCCTAAAAAATAATGAACTGTTTAATACACTAGAGGCAATTTCAAATTATCTGGCTTAATGAGGAAGGTTGTGACAGAAGATTTATTACCCTTTCTGATCTGCTAATGTATTTTCCCAACCATCCCAGCAGAACCAATCGCTGTATTTTCATTATGCCCTCTATTTTCAGGGGTTCATTAGTTGTGGGCTAAAAATAACACCCAAGGTCTCAGGCTGAGAACTCATCCCATTTTTTTTTAAATTGGAAATAAAATTTGAGAAGACGACTTTCTAACCATAACAGCACCAAACACCAGGACCCTTACCGGGTGTTTTGTCCGAATGGAAACTTCATGTGACTACACGTAAAGACCTGACCTAGAAATACCACCATGTAACTGCTCCAAAGGACAAAACCTGGCCTTTTCTTTAAAAACCAAACAGAACAAACCCAAAATAATACACTTTCGCACAAGCGATGGATTGTAGTCTACTCCAACTGACATGCCTAGAGAAAAAGATTGGGCAATGAACCTGCTCATCAGCAACAAACTCAGGGGTGCTCCTAGCTAGTGGATGAAAATGAGACTGTGATCATTTTTTCTCAAAGAATTGAAAAGAGAGAAAGGAAAACAAAAGGAACAGCTCCCAGAGAGCCAACAGGCCTCCTGCCCTGCGCTGGATTCAGACCTTGCTGAAGCTGCTGCTTCCCAGCAATGGCTTCGTGCCGGTGCGTGGCAGCGCGTAATGAGCCCAGGGTTTTTCCTGCTCCCCACGACTGGTCCCTCACACACCGCTCAAGGGATTCTCCCCAGCAATAAAACCCCTCGAGCATCCACGCCAGGGAATCCTTGGGGCGCTTGCTCGCCCTCCCTAGACCTGCAGGGATCCCTGCAGGGTGGTGCTCGTCACGGCCAGCCCGCGGGGAGGCCGGGCCGAGGACGCGTTTTGGTCAGATAATGCAGCACAGCTACCCTGGGGGTTATTGAAATGGATGCAGGGAGCAGGGAAATTACTGCGACTCGCCCCAGCCCCGTGCTATAGATTTTGTCTGCATAAATTATATATTTACATTCAAAACTCTATTATTCATAGAGTTGAGTAAACAGGTATTGATTTTTACACTGCAGCACAGACGAGTATTTCTAAGGGCGCGGGGGCTGCTCTCGCATTCTCGGTAACCCTGACCTCATCCGTGCTTCCTGAGAGCAGGATTTAACGTGGACGATCAAGTTTACAAAATCAGCTAGCTGTCACTGCGCCGAAAGGAAATCAATGGGCTTTTCTTTCTGAATGGACAGCTTCTCCTCCCCCACCACGTCACGCGCGGCTCGTCCCACCACGGCAAATCCACGTTTTAGATGCGGAAGGAGGCAGATGCCGGCAGAGAGCGAGGAAAAGGATGCACGAAACGATCTTAGCTTGTCAGATATCATCGGCTCTCCCACCGTCGGGGAAGAGGCAGAAACAGCGGCTGTGTGAATAAAGCACAAAGAGCAAGCTTCGGCATATGAAAACCACGATCACATTGCAGAGCTCAGGCAAACCATTTGAGAAAGCTCCTACGATCAGTGCGTGAGCTTGTGCTGAGATTTCTCCACCGGTTTCTCCACCAAATGTACGGTATTTCCATGCACATTCAGGGCTGGCAGAAGAAAAAAATCCCTTAACTGCATTTTCCAGTACTACGTTATTTCAGAGGTTAACCAAAATCACTTACTTCATAGCTAACTTTGCTATATGGAATCAATGTACAAGTTCCTTATTGGATTTTTATTACAGGTAAAATTGACAGAGAAAATCACTAGGATATACTTAAAAATGGGAAGGAAATGTACGTTTACAATAAAAAGGTCTCTGAAGGTCTCTTGTTTCATAGGAAGGAAGCTGTCTTTATATTACATAAACTATAAAAAATGATTAAAACTGAAGAGAGACAGGAAGCTGATAATTTGATTTATCATCTTAATGGCTATGATTCATGAATAAATAATATAATGGTTTATGTCGCTCTTGTAAAAGAAGTAGAGAAGAGCAATTTGTCTAATAAATGACTTCAAAAATTACAGCTGAGTCTTGTTTGCCACATTTGTTCTATTTAAAAAGAATGAGCAAGTATCTTATTTCTTATTACTTACTAGGACATTTGTTGTATTATTTATAAGAGTCAAAAACCTTAACTAAAAGCCACTCATCTCTGACCACAGTCTCCCATTAGCTTTAAATTCAGGAAAGAGAAAGGGATTGATCACTAGATCAATAAATCTAACCTTAGAGCTGACTAAAAGCTTCCTTTAACCTCCTTCCTACAGCATCCTTTTTCAAAATGAAAGCATCCCCCTTTTTAATTATTTAAGAGCATGTCAATTTTACAGTAAGGCCATGTATGACTGCATCATACAAGGATTTCTTTTTCACATCGCAAACACACCCGCATCTTTAAAAGAGAAGCGTTTAAATTAAGATCACTCTTTTTCTTTTTTTTTTTTTTTTTTTTTAAGCTCAATATGCTACTGAAGAAATACGTATCCTGTTCCGAATGTGCCCCAGATTTCACCGTGACGACTGCTGAGAATCAGGGATGAAGAAGGAATTTATGCTCCTGGTTACTGGACGGACAAACCACCCAAATCCATCAATGAGTCTGGCGGAGCGAGGTCGCTCTGCATTGATGGCGTTGCGCCTACACAGCTGCACAAAGTCACTTCAGGCAAAAGCAAATGCCAGAGAACATAATTAACATAATTAACGGAACGAGTGTTTGTCTTTAAACTGTCCCGTAAAAAGAGCTCGTGTATGTCCTTGGC
The DNA here is from genome assembly GCA_011074415.1 of Stictonetta naevosa. NCBI lineage: Eukaryota > Metazoa > Chordata > Aves > Anseriformes > Anatidae > Stictonetta > Stictonetta naevosa. Next base: position 50,632,577 of record CM021701.1, read on the forward strand.
CCAGCGTGCCTCAAGAGCCTGATTTCCCTCCCCCTTATCAAAATCACGCATCAAAATCAGATCCTGTTTCTTACCAGCTCACACTGATGCAACGCTGTGTTTCTGCAGAACCCCAAGGACACGTAGCTGAGGCCTCAAAACAACAGAAACCACTTCAGGGCCACGATTCCTGACACAGAGCTGGCTGGGAGCCCCGAAACACGGGGACAGTGGCCAGGGCCACTTTGGGAGTGTGTCCTCGTCAGCCTCAAGCTCTTGTTTTTCTGCACTTCTCCTACCTCTCTTTGTTCCGCATTTAATCTTTACCCTGAAGAACCTGCCAACTTTGTCTTGCAGGAACCTGGGATGAGAAGATGGCAGTTCTTACTCTGTTTCTGAGGCTCTCTGAGAAAAGTCCAGAGGGCTTCAACCCTGAACTTCAAGACGTGGTCGTTCTTGGAACATACTTCAGAGAGCTAATGCCAGGCATTATAAACCATTATTCGAGTGATCAGCACCGGCAAGACTGTTAGTGGTGACAGCAGGAAGAGAACCTTAGGATGACAAATCTTTGCATATCATGAAGCCAGTTATTTTCTACAAGGCTTGTTCAAAAACAAAAAGTATGTGGATTTAAGTAAAATAGATTTTGAGTTCTCATGCTTCATAAAAACCTGTGTACTTTGGGAGATGTCTCTCTCACAGGCTGCACAAATACGCACAGTTCAGGCTGTCAGAAGATACCGAGGTCACACAGGTATGGCTTGGACAAACAAACAGGAGAAATGTAGGGTGAATTTCCACCAAAGCCCGTTCAGGGGTATTTTCTACATATGATTCCTCTAAATAGATGCAATTCACTGGCCTGTGGTCAACAGGCACTATTTTTACATGCAGCACCTCCACTCCCCAACCGCTACATTATATAGGTCTCCTAAAATTGGAGAGCTCGAGACAGTTTTGGGGTAAGAGATGCATCAGCAGCACTCGACTGCCGAAGCAATGTAGGCTATGTATGGAACGACACCAAAATCACAGCCAGTTGTAGACCTGTAACCCAAAAAAGTTCTTTCATTTTGAGGGGACAAAATCCCTGCTGGCTTTGAAAGAGACGGTGGCCTTCGCTAAGTTTCAAAACAGGTAAGACTTTGGGTGGAAATCTCGATTTTGTGGACTTGTGATAAATGTAATAATGGCAATCTCCATCTAAAATTGAGCTTTTTGCCCTAATAGTTTCTGGAAGTTTTAATCAAGCAGCCTGCACCTATGAAGTTAGATTTCAAACCAATTGTTCTGTATCACAGCAGCATTTTGTATTGACATGCAAAGCGTAAAAAAAAAAAAAGCAGAAGATGATCCCTGCTATTCATTCACTTTGTACGTGGAAAATAGCAGCGGTAGATAAATAAGAAATAGATTTACTAATCCAAAGCTGTTCTCGACAGAACCCAGCTTATGCAAAAAGTAATACCAGTTGAATGGAAGCAGCACAAGGGAAACACTACCAAAAGAAAAGGGTAATTTTTTGGACATCAGTCATACAATCATCATTTGCATACGGAGGAGGAAGAATCTCAGCTGGTATAAACTGTTGTAAGTGCATCAATAAAGCCACGCTGATTTATAGCAGCTGAGAGTCTGTCCTGCAGCGTATTCATCCGTGTGTGATGCGATAGATTGATGTGTTTGCATTTTCTCCCTGGAGACTTTGGTTCGAAACCTATTTAAAACGCAGTGAAAACAAACTGGCTGGTCTCTAAGCAGATGTCCCTGGAAATCTGCTTACATCACAGCGACAGCAGATCAAGGGAAAGGCTATTCTCGCTCAGGGGCGAGCAGGACTCTGCTGGAGTTGCATGGCAAACTTCCTCGGTAGCTCCCAAGCTCCAGGATGGATTGGATTCACAAATTCGCAGGGTGCTGTACAAGGTGAAATTAAGATATTCGAAGAGAAATACTGCTTATGCTGCTGTAGCATTTAGTCTGCGATCCGGAAGGGAGACTGCACGGCACGCTCCGGCTCTTAGCCTGCACACATATGTAACCTCACGCACCCAGGTAATTGAGATTTTTTGATAAGATCTCCGGCACACACACACAAAATCAGACATCTGTAATTCTGCCTGCTTTGGGTCTCAGTTGCAAAGGCATTTCAGGAGGATACAGACGCTCCCAGCGATCAAGGGGGAAGAAAACAGCACGGCTGCTGTCGCTGCGGTTAGGTGATCTGCGAGCACATGCGAGTGAAGACACCAGAACCACAGGTTGCTCCTCGTGGAGCCACGTGCCCGAGGCCAGCCTGGAAAATGCTCTAGTTTCTTGCCTGGACCTAGAGCCCCTGAGTCTCCTTGGGATCTTACCAGTAATTCAGCAGCAGATCTGACCATCCATGCAACGTAAGTAATGCTTTTAGGAGCATTATCGTGGTTTTCCCGTATATGGGATTTGGCAGCGGGCCATTTGGCCAAACGCTACAGGTTGCAAGAAAAATGTGCACACTTTTTTTTCATCTACACGTAACGACTAAAAAAACCCTCCTACTAACAACATGAGAAAGCTATTCGTCACCTCAGGATCAAACAAGTAGGATCAGATAGTTTAATATGCATAAACTGTACAAGATTAAGGAAATACCTGCCTTCCCACCCCACGCTTTATTAACTCAGAACAGCAGCCCCTATAGTGAAAACGGGCTATTTCCCATAATGAAACAGCAACGGAGAAACAGTTGCCAAGTCCAAGCCCTATCTATCACAAGTGACTGCATCATTACCCCTTCCAGACACCAAACAAACCCCAGTTTCTGAGCAGTTTGCTTTTTACTGCTGTTACAGAAATGAAAAGCTGCCCCCAAGCCCCACTGCTGATGAGTATGAGCCTTCCTCCTTTCCAAGCAAAATCCTTTCCCGACCAGTTTGTACATGTTTGTTCCTGTGCTGAGCGTTGTCCTTAGCTTGAATTGTTTTTCCCCTCCCTGGCGTTTAGTCCCCTGATGTATTTATAGAAAGATCGTATCCTCTTTCAAACTTCATTTTGCTAGGAATAGTAATGTTAGAAATAGACCGATGGATTTACTACATTAAATATGGGCGCACACACAGAGGCTGGAGCACTCGCTATAAAGAAATGCAGAAAGTAGAGATGAGTCAATCTTTAGTTAATGTGCATTGTTTCAAACATGTCAGCAACAGATGTAAATTACAATATAAAAGACAGATCAAGTTCAAAACTGATTTTTAAGGTTTTTAGATCTAAAGACTAGCCATCTAGAGAAATACCAGAAAGCCTACCTGAAATTCCATAAAACTCTAGCTGGGGAACAGTACCGAAAGCCCACAACGAATACCATTTCTAAAAAGACTTGGGAAGACTCAAAGTACGTCTGGATAAAAAAGCCTTAGACAGAGGCTAGTTTGGGTTGTAAATCATCTGCAGAAGAAGGGAAAAAAAGTCAAACTGACATTAAGAAACTTAAAAGGAGGAAAGACTGAACACAAGTTTATCTGTTTAGAGACAATTTCATTCTTCCATAAAAATATTTTCTAGCTTTGCTGCTCTGGTACATCAATCCTGAGTACTCTAACTTTCGATTTGTAATGATATTCCTTCAAATACAGCTTCACTGACGGAGGAATAGGAAGTGCATCGATGCCATCGTAAGTGGTACAGTTGCAAATAACTGTTCTACATATATGTTGGAGAGAAAAAGGAAAGGTCCTGTTTAAAGGAGTGGATAAAAGCGGTTCAAAGAACATACAGGAGCTCGGATCTTTATAGTGCTCGAGGAGTCCCGTGATGTCTGGAGAGTGGAAGACACACGGATCGTGGGCATCGAAGCTGAAGTTGTGATTCCACTGCTCTATCCGCGCGTGGAGGGAACGGCTGTAGCGCCTGAAGCTCACAGAAAACAAATAGTCTTCTTGGGCAGAATCTCGTAACAGAAATGTTCCCTCCGGCTTTCCTTCCAGCAGCGCTTCGGCGGCGTATTTATCCATGACTCCCCAGTAGCAGGGGTTGTTGTTGATCTGAAGGAGGTCTGGGACCAGGCAGTGGACATAATCGATCTGCGTGTGGTATTTTGGAGGTGTTTCCATCCGCAGCAGCTCATCGTCGGTTTCCCATTTGGGCTTGTTTCTTTTCCTAGAGCTCGTGCACAGCGTAATAACTTCGTCGTCGGAGTCCATATCGCTCTCCTCTTTACTGCTCCGTACCACCTTACCCAGCACCAGCTCAGACCTCGAGTCCCCCCTGGAGGAAATGCCATCGGTAAGGTCACAGGACTGGGAGGGAGAGTCCGTTCCCCCGTTGGCTACCTCGTCATCTCGCAGGTGATCCTCCTTCTCCTCGCTCTGGGATAAGTCAGCGATTATCCAGTCTTCCGCCTTTTGGCTGATGGGGGCTGTATGCCTTTTAATCAGGTGCCACCGAAAAGCAAGCTCTGAGCGCGGAGGAAAAGGACACTTGTCTAGCATTAATTCGCTGATATGAATTTTCCTTTTTGACTGAAGTCCTGAGGCGTGCCGACTGCTACAGTTCTTTATGGGAAAGCACTGACCCACGGCATCTTGCAATTTCTGTTTGAGAGAGCGCCCTAAAAACCTGTGACCACATGAACGATCTAGATCCAGCTCGATAGAGGAGCAGCTGTATTTTCTCTCTTGGCTCTTTAAATTAGACCCTGATCTTCCTACAGCGCTTGCAGTTTCAGCATCAGAACAGTGCTCGCTCTTTTTGGACCAGGAGAGCTTCTTTCCGCTCCAGACGTAACCATCCTTTCTGTCCGCGCTTCTGCTCCGGTTGCTTTTGGGTCTCACATCTGCGTTTTTAACATTACTGTCCTTATTGTCTGCCATTTTGAGAGCTTAGCTCCACCAGTTTCCAGAAAACGCACTGTTTTTCTTGTAGGGTTTTCCACACAAGGAAGCTTCTTTGAGGCACCTTCTGGAAGTACCTGAGGGAAGAGAGAAGACGGAGGTTAGCAGCTTCGCATGCACACAAGACCAAAGCCAGTGTACACACGCCAACAGGAACCATTAATTGCTAGCCACGTATAATAATCATCGAGCTGAATTCTTGAGAGCACTTCACAAATGCTGCCCTGATCCCAGACAAGGCGCTCTTAACCCTTTCCTATGAGAAGTATCCTCCAGAACAAACCCGCTGGTCCATTTTAAGAGTACCCATTCTGACTACGAAGTAGAGCAGAAAGTTTTAGGCGTCGGCAATCCTCCTTTGCTAGGGTCCGTTTCAAAACGAAGCATTTCATGTGGCAGGTGGCACTGCTTCGGCTGTTTATTGAGCAAGTTCTGCATCTCTTCCAAATAACCTTTCAAGAAGGAACAAGCCAGAGCAGAAGCAAGTAGGTCAGAGTACAAAGAGCTACTGTACCTAGATGATACGCCTGTTTGCTGCTAATCCACAGGGTGGGATGCCAGAGATCTTATTCTTTACTGACACTTTTGGGTCGCTTTCTGGGTAAAAAAAATAATAAACTGTATCAGTCACAGATCCTGTCAATTTCTGAAAGCTGTTTTCCTTTGCCTTTTAAAATGGAGCTAGAAAATAGTGAGCCCCTAAGGGATTGAAATATCTGGGGCTTTACATACTGAAAAGGATTAAAACAAATCCAGGCCCTTACTAAAAGCAATTTTAAAAGGCCATGAAAGATGGAACTGCTTATTACTCATTAGAGAAGAAAGTTTACATTATTAAAATCAGCGCTGCTCTGAGACCTACGGTTGCTGATTTAATTCTCTTTTGTTTCCAAAAAGCGTATTGAATTCCCAAACAGATAAGAGATTTCCTTTTGAATGTTGCGCTGTGAAAAAAAAAAAAATAAAAAAATTCCTCTTTTGATTACTCGGTTGAAAGTAGAGCAGGGATTTTTTTCCAGGTACACAGAGAGCAATATGCTCTGCGTGCTGCGCTCTCCCAGGGCATGGCAGAAATGCTTTCCATCACGTCCCATCAGACTTTTTGCACCAAAACTAGATACAGCTCCTGCCTTCCACTGTTTTGTGGTGGTGGTTTGTTTTTTTTTGAACTAATTGACATGGTAAATACTAAGCAGGAAAAGCAAAGGGCATCCACTTCCTCTCTCCATTCAATCCATTCTCATCATTAGGATTAGGCAGCATGACACAATCTCCCTGCAGTCCCCGAGGGGCCGAGCAGGCTGAGGTCTAGCCTCTGCTTTCAGTAAAAGAATAAGGCTGCCGTGCCAAGGGCTTACGTGCAATGTGTGGACCAAATGCATCCCAGATGTAACTTCCACCAAGAAATTTTTGACGTTGCATTCATTATTTACAAGCCACAAACCTGAAGAGGGAAGGGAAAGGGAGGGAAAGGTGAGGAAAAGAAGAGATGAAAAAATGTGGAATGAGGATAAGAGAAGTAAAACGTTGCAAATGTGTGGAAAAAACTAGCGTTAGAGCCGTGGAGATGAGCAATACCTCACCGGAACCAAGTGGAGTCAGAGAACAGGGTCCATGCTTCAGCAATTACAAATCATCAAATATTAAAGACTGTTTTCTTCTCCCAAGATTTTGCACACAACTTTTTGGTGAAAACACTGCAGATGCAATACTGATAGGAGAAAGGCAGCATTTGAGACCCAAACCTCCTTTATCTAGAGCAGGGTTCAGTGACCGTTTTTGTAACATTTATTTTTTCATCCAGAAGTTTAGAATTGCTTCTGGAGCAGTGAATTTTCTCCACAATGATTAAAAAAAACAAAAAACCCCGACAACCGCCATCTCATTCACCCTGGCGATAATCTGAAATAACTGCCGAAAACAAAATTGTAGATTCAGCCTGTGGCAAATTACATTAGCTATGTATATGGGATTTTTAATTGGAAGGAGAGAGAGCATTTAGGGTGCAAAGTCAAGTACTTAAAAATTAGGGTATGACAGTTTGTAATTGCCTTTGAAACCTTCGATTATCTCATTCTGCACATCCAGCCCTTATAAGGAGTAAGAATAGGCAGAATACTGGCTTTTAATTAAAAACTGCAAAACGTACAAAACCCCAAAGTGCCGAGAAGGCCTGATATCCCCCAACGTGACAGCACAGCCTTGCCACTGGAAGAATTTCAGTGCTTGGTGTCATTTCTATCTGGGTTGCTGTTGTGTTTAGCGGTGTTCCCCTCCCTGTCTTTCTTCCATTAGCGGTATCTGAACCCTGAAACTCCAAGCAGCGCGGTAGCACATGATGTTTTAAGACATGGCCCATTAGCCAGCGGCACAGAAAGCTGCTCCCGGGGCTTTGGAGGCTGCTGGGAGCGAGGCGCCAATCCTGCCACGTCACGGGAGTAATTGCTCGTCCAGCACAGCGCTACACCCGTGGAAAGAGCACGGGGCAAATGAAGAAAAAGGGATGTCGTCCTACAAAAGGCAGGTCCGAACCTGAAATTGTGAAGGACGAGCAAAGTGATCAGTGTGTAATGTGGGAGGCAAAGTTGCGGTTCCCAGCTCTGCTGCAAGCTGCATCCTGAAGCACCTACCACCCACAAGGAAAGGCTGCCCAAATCCCAGTGTCCTGTGATCCAGCGAGGGGTCATCCTTCAGGCTTTCCCTAATCCATGATCCAGAGCCCTGCCTGTAGCATGGGGACCAAAATAATTTGGGTAGAAAGACACAAAGGACAGCAAGGAATTTGGGGCTATATCACCACTGCACTCTATCTACCTAAACCAACCTTCCCTTGTGCTGCAAACCCGCAAGGAAAATACGGCGTCCCTACATCCATTAGTGGCTGAATGCAACTCAAAGAGCACGAGAGGAAAGGGAGAATAAAACCCAGGGAACACAGAGTGTGCTTTTCCCTACAGGCAGCGCTAAATGGAGAAGTCATGCACCGCACAGCTTACGTACGTCAGTTCTGAGATCTTTCCTCCTGCAAAGAAGTGAAGAGACAGGCGCTGGTAGGTAATGACACAGATACGATTAGTCCTCTGCCTACAAAAGCCTTCTTCTAAGCGGGGACACCTCAGGCATCTCAGCAGCAGACGGATTTGGCCAAAACCTTACGCTCGAAACTCTAAACAAACGGCAGAGCGAAAGCAGCATGTGGGGATAAACAGGGTTCACATCAGGCCACAGGATCCGGCTTGCAGTTCAAGGTTATCCAGCACGGCCACGGCTTACAGTCCCCGAGGACAGGCAGTGAGCGGGGTGGTTTCTGTTGTTGTTTTCACCACGGGCACAGCTCCTGAGCACGAAAAGCCTCTTCGCTCCGTCCGCAGCGGGCTTCGGAGGGGGATGGGGCAGCCACCTGCACCCAATGCTTTTTCCTTCCAGCGCCCATGCCTGGACGCTCAAACTTCAAGCCGAACTATAAGCAGTACCTAGCAGCTATTCTGAGGCAATAAAAATATTACCTCCTAGCCAGAGGTAAAATGCCACCGACAACTGCGATAAGACTCACCATCTGTCTGTTTAAATCAGCTGCAAAACACACCCAGGAACTCTGAGAGCAGAATCAGAACCACGAGTGTTGACAGACTTCTCCCCCCCCCAATAAATACCGAATTGCTTTAACTAGGTATTTTTGTCCTCAGCCTCTAGCACAGAGCCCCCAGGTCCTTTCTGTCAAGCTGCTTCAGTTTGTGTATAAAGCAGAAACAGAACAGCACAATGTCCCCAGGCGCTGCGTGAAATGGATGCCCAGGGCTTCCAGCCCAGCCTCCTGCTGGAAGCCTTCCATGTCCTGCAAGCCTCCAAGGATGGAGGTCCCACCAGCTCCGGGGGCAACCTGCTGCACAGCCCTCCTAGTGAAGAAAGCTCTCCACAAGTTTTCTGTTCAAGCACACAAAAGCCAGTGTCACCGTAGCAAGCCTCTTGTTTAACAAGAGGAGATTCACACACAGAAAATTAAATCAATTTTGGTATTGTTGCAGCAGTTGATACTCTTCTAGACCTGATAAAATCCCAAGAGGGAGGAATTAAGTTATAATAAATTGGAGCACCCGTCCTTTTTCCTTTCAACTTACGTAGAAGTCATTAAAAAAATTCTCACCGGTCACACGCTGTTTTCATTACTTTCGCCCAATTAGATTTTGGCTACAAGATCCCATTTTAAAACCTGACCTTCCACTGAAGCCGGGCTGTTATTGACTTATTTTGGAAAAAAGCCCGACCTGTTAAGGATAACACTGAGGCTCCATTCCCCTGTATTAACTTAAAAATGATAATCTGAAAAGATAGAAACGGCAGCCTGCAGTACTTCTTACCTGGAAATGCACTTGATTCTTACAGGGTCTGCATATCCCCAGAGCTCCAGGAGGAGAAGGGCAGGCAGCAATGCCCAGTTTAACCCCAAATTAAGCTCTCTTATTCTCTCCTGGGATGTGGAAGAGGTTTGGAGGCAGGTGCCGAGGACCTCTTGTACCTCCCGCTGGAGCGCCCTGTTTGCAGGCGGCAGGAGCAGCGCGCTCGGCAGAGCGCAGCCGCCTCTTGAGCACTAAATCAGTAACAGCTTCATGGCCCGTGACCGACACTTTGTGCTCCACCCAGAAACCCAGGAGGTGAGCCCGGCAGCTCCTGGCTCCCGCCCTGCTGCTGCCCTCTCAACCGGCTACACCTCTTCACAAAGCTGAAGCTTTAGTTTCCGACTGGATTTGAAGAATAACCTTGCACTCGATGCCTCACCACTTCCAACGGGACCGAGCAACGGTGCCTGCGCTCCCTTGGTAGCACCTCCGGAGGATGCATTTAGTCGTTACGCTATGCTTGGACTTGTAACAGCTTTTATATTGTAAAATATTCCAGGTGCAGTTCGCATGAGACTTTCTGCCAACTAAAATAAATAATTAACAACATAATAATACAGTTGGCGTGCATTCGTCTCAGCCCCAGAAGCTTGCAGGAAGGCTGCTGTAAGAATAGCTCGCTCTTCCCACTCATCTGATAAGCGGTTCAGCTCGAATCACTGTGCTAGAACACATTATCCTCACCAGAAATCACGATTTACTGAAATATGTCAGGATACACCCATGGAAAACATGTCTCCACACAGCTTCCACAAGGCTTAATAATAATGAAATCTGGGCATATTCATTAAAAAAAAAAGAGCCTGCCTACTGTCTTACTCATTCATGAAAGTACCAACAATGTGAGTGGTATCAAGAGCCCGAGCACATTTCCAACATAAATAAATCACTCTGCTCACCCCGACCACTGATAGATCCGCTCCAGAGTAAAACTGAAGATAAAAGGTTTTTGCCTGGAAGCAAATTTTCTTAGAAGCTGGAATAAATTGGGCCAGAACATTAAAGTTGCATTAAGGAAAAATAGAGAACCTTTTTTTTTTTTTTTCTTCTTACTTCGGGTATGCCGAGCTGTAATGTTTTGTCCTCTAAGAAATAATAATAAAAAAAGGATGCCTGGCTTCTATTTCCCAGCCTCGAAAAGCTTAATGACATGCCTCGCTACCTACTTCACTGCAACTGCATTTGGCACAAGCGTCACGGCAGCTGTCGATAGGCAATAATGCCCTAATTCCGGGGAGGATCTCCAGGCGGGTTTCATCCTGCAGCCTTCGTGGGGTGCGCTCCCCGCAGGGAGCACCCCGCTGACATTTCGCTTTCGTAGGACTTTGCCTTGACGGAGGGCTTGGTGGATTCCTACGGCTCCTGAAGGATTTATTATGGACACGCACACGGCTCGGATGGAGAAGAGATGGGTACTGGGCACACTGATTTCCCTCAGAAAAACTGTATTATTGGAGCACTGGAAAGGATAAAGCCGGTTTTGGATGGCAGGAGGGTCACGCTTCCACCACCCCGCGTTTAACTGCCACCCCACCTCAGCCAGCCGGGCTTCGTTCTGGGGCCAAAATGCCCTTTTTTAGGGGTGTGAGGCAGCCGGGTGCGGGGGGATAAGGCCACCTGGGCTGCTCAAGCGGAGGCCTGGGGGGTCGGAGGAGAAGGAGAAGAAGGAGGAGGAGGTGGATGAGGAAGAGATGAGGAGGAGGAGAGGAGGAAGGCCGCTGGTGCCGGTTCCCTCACGCCCGACCTCGCCGCGTCCCCGCAGGCAGCAGCCGGGCCCTGCCCGCCCCTCACGGCTCTCACCTGCGGCCACCGGCCTTGCCCTGCCCGGTGCTCGCCCCTCACCCGGCTCCGTTCCGGCTCCTTCACCCGCCGGAGCCCAGCAGCCGCCTCCTACAAGCGGCCCCAGCCTCGCCCGCCGCCGCCATCCTGCGTGTGGCGGCCGGGCCGGGCCGGCCCCCGCTGCGCCCAGCTCCGCCCCGGGCCTGACGGGCTCCGGGACGGCCCCCGGGGCGGGCACCGAGAGCCCAGCGCGGGAAGGCTCCAACAGGGCGGCGGGGCCCGCTGTGGTGAGCGGGCAGGCAGTGGGGGACACGGGGGGAACGCGGCCCCCAGCCTTCCCCTCGCCCTCCCCTCACCCCGATGGGGCTCCCCGCGGCCCCTTCCCGCCGAGATTTCGGAGTTCAGGCCCCGCGTACCCGTCCCCTCCGGTCCCCCGCGTTTAATTTCCCCCCCTTTTTCTTCCTTGGCTCGTTCTTGACCGAAACCTTCGGATCTGGGGGTGTTTAGGAGCAGTGGGGGCTGATCCGCTTAGGCCGTGTGGGAGGTTGGTGGCTGGGCTCTGCGTGGTTCCAGCTCCTGTTGGGGGGGGGGGGGGAGATTGCCATCACCTCTAACCTTGCCTTGGCATCTGGATCTCTTTCTGATTCGTATTTATTTATTTATTTTAATTATTTCTCCCCTTTTTGTCCTCAGGTGAGAGCAAAGATGCCTTCTGCCCAGAAACCCATGCGCTATGGCCACACAGAGGGCCACACGGATGTTTGCTTCGATGACACCGGGAGGTAACTAACCTAACTCCAGGAGAGCAGGATAAAATCTAATCCGGGGGGGTGGATTATCTTGTGTCTGTCTGCTGCTTCATCAGGAGTGTCTGTACCAGCTGCTGGTGGTTATGATACTGCACAGATGGATTTATGGCCTGGCATGGTCTGGCAAACCCTTTATTTGCCTTTGTTGACAACAAACTGTAAGATATGTCTTTTGATGCCCTGAATTTTGAAGCAATAGACATAAGTTATATGTAAGACTTACATATTTTTTACATTATATATATACACACGTGTATGTTGGAGAAAATATGTTTATATATCCAATAAGAAACTAAAACTATAGCAGAAGAAATCCACTACTGGCTTGCTGTTCTTTCTTGTTCTACTTACACTAGTTGCATGCATAAATAAAAACTGAATGTTTGTTGTTACCCGTTTTTTGATTAAAAATAAAAGGTAAGCCAGAATACAAGCCAGATCAAATGAATTTACAGTCTAAATCTTATATATTGGTTATGGTTTAAATGGACATTGTCTTAACCCTTTCTGTAGGTCATTAGTCTGTAGAGTTAGTCTGATAACAACCTCCCATCCAACCACAAAGTCTTGTTTGCATAGAGTTAAGATTTAAGTATCTTCCATCAAAATGCAGATATATTAAAAACAAACAAAAACACAGAATACCACAACAAAATAAAATAGACATCTCTGCTGAAGACCTCTGGTCCAGAATTGCTGGACCCTCCAATGTCAATATTTTCAATATCAACACAGTGTTGCTTGCAAAGTACAGACCTTACAGAACAGCGCTAGTAGAGTAACATCACAGTTTCTCTACTGACTTTGTATTACTTCAGTTAGATTTCTTTGGGACTGCATCTGGGAAAAAAAAAGAATGCAAAGCTTGATTATAGATTCACAAAGTATTTAATTAAAAATCCTATGCAAACTTTTACATATTTGCTTTGTACTTCAGGTTATTGTTTATTGCCTTAAAATTTTGAAAGCTAACTCTAGTAGACTTGACAATTGAATCCTATGTTAACTATTTTTAAGAACTCTGTAGGCCTGGAATGTGTTAAACTTGGTTAACTTCAGTCAAGTGTGTGTGTTTGCGCCCTTTCTTTGGCCTCAGCTTTGTAATTAGCTGTAAGGTAAGTTTTCAAGGCTTAAGAAGCAATTAAATGCCCAGCCCAAAGTGAAATCGGTACTCATTAAGTCCTTTAAAAAAAATCATCTAGATCCTGGAAAAAATGGATTGACTTAAAATATGTAAGAGTGTGTTCAATGGGTGCCAGGCCTCACCAGTTATCAGAGACTCAGGTACTCTGTTATGGTACAAGACTTGCATTTTTTTTTCTATGTTTATTAAGTATGGCACTCAGTGAACAATGTAATATGTATTGTGTTTCAGTTAAAAAACAAACTCTTCAGTAACAGTTTAATTTTGGGAATGGAAGCCACCATGGCTGTCCTTTCTGTACCTGAATGTTAACAAATCTCTTGTCTTTGAACAGCTGCATTGTAACTTGTGGCAGTGATGGAGATGTTAGGATTTGGGAGAACCTGGATGATGATGATCCGAAGTCCATTAATGTTGGAGAAAAGGCCTATTCATGTGCTCTAAAGGTATCATAGTTAACAGAACTCGTGTTAAATTCTGTCGTGCTGATCTTGATACATAACGTGTTTGTTGAGACTGTTAAGATATGCTCACATAAGTGACAGTATACATATATTGAGATAATACACAGAAAAAGGCAGGAATAATACAGTGTGTAGCACATTTCAGTCTGATGGAGGTTAAATATGTAGATCTTTGTGCTAATATATGGAAAACAATGTTGAATGGTGTTTAATCAGATTTTGTTTAAATTTGAGCCTATGTTGACATTCTACCTTTGTATCTCAGTGAAAATGTTAAAGCAGTGTTGAAAAAATACCTTTCAGACAAACAGAAAACTTCACTGAATGTGTCTATAGAATATTTTAACTAAGCATTTTATATAAACGAGTGCTCCTTACAACTCACTTTATCCCATACAGGCTTGTAGAGGAATTATTCCTCATACTAAAATTCCATAATACTGGTTTTTCTTACTCCTCTCGCTTCACAGTCAGTTATACTTATTTCTGACTTTGATCTCCTTTTTGAAAAACAAACCCAGCAGATTAAACTAATTATGCAGTGAACTTTGTAGACTGTTTCAGTGGTTTTGCACAATGTTAGTTGCAAAAAGTTTCCCAGCATAATATGTAGTCATCAAGCGTTAGGAAAAGTGTTTTTCAGTGACAGCTCAGTTCTTCAGTGATGAGGGAATGAATATTTTACTGACAGCCTGTAACTGCAGCCAATTCCTACTCTTGCCCTTCCAATCTCAGAGGCTCTTAAAATGGTGTTAACTGGGGGAGGAAGGTTATGTGAAAATAGGTAAGCCAGGAGGTTATTTTGAGTGGACCTATTTTAATGCCCAAGGAATTATGATCTATATTAATCAAAAATTACTTTAATGAAGTCAGCGCCTGGTAATGCTTTGGTAATACTTTTTGTTGTTGTTTTGTTACGTTTTTAATAATTAGTTGATATTTAGCTCTCAAAATTGTTTGTAGGCCAAAATGTGCTTCTGACGTTGTGTTTCTCCCTTGCTCCCCACCCCAAGTCAGAGGAGAACAAGATTCTTGTTTAGCAGTAATTAGTAATAATTTCTGAGAATGCTGATTAGAGGTATTTCTGTCTCCTGACTGACTTGTTCTGGCATTTGTAGTACAACCTGCTCCATTTATTTTAATGTTAAGGCAGTTCCTTGTGGTATATCTTGAAACAAGGATTATTTGTATGTAAGAAGACAAATAATCCACCTATATCAATTTGTATAATAGAAAACAAATCCTTTTTTTTACTATGCATATTCATGTATTTAGCTTGAGAATTCTCACAGCAATTCTTCTGTGTGCAATTATTCTTATATTACATTAATCATAGGAAGTCCAAAATATTGTCTTTATGGCAACTGTAGAAGAAGAGGAGAATTCCAGAAGTTTACATCTCTTCTTCAGATATGGTAGAGTTAACTTTGCAGTCATAGAGGATATTTTTAAAGTTGTTTTTCAACTAACTATTTGTGATTTTTGGAGGGGAATATAAAAGATGAAATAGATGAGAATTCATACAGATGTATTCACAGAATCACAGAATGGCCGGGGTTGGAAGGGACCTCTGAAGATCATCTGGTCCAACCGCCCTGCCCAGCAGGACCACCTAGAGCACGTTGTGGAGGATGGCATCCAGGCAGGTTTTGAGTATCTCCAGAGAAGGAGACTCCACAATCTCTCTGGGCAGTCTGTCCCAGTGCTCCGTCACCCTCACGGTGAAGAAGTGCCCTCTTGTTTTTAATTTTTGGACAGCAGTAGGAACAGTCTTGTGCTCTTAGCTTATTGGAAAGCAATTACAGTTTTGAGGGATTTATTTTTAAACAAATGAGATTATGAATGCTTTCTGTAACTTCAGGAGGTTTTATTTCAAAAAATATGCTTCATTAAATACACTTTTATGGGGCACTGGTTTGTAATAAGTAATAAATCTGATCTCTTTCTCAGGTTATTTATTACTGGCTGCTGCTTTTTCTTTGTGATCTTTACTATAAATTTAGGCTTCTTTTCTTTTTTTTTTTTTAAAAAAAATGAAACAGCATTTCTCTGTATATTTCAAAAATTTATTAGTGCATCCAAGTGAGGAATAGTAAGGTCACTTTAAGAAGATATACTGCTGTCCTAAGCATAGAATAATTTCTTTTGTTTTGGAATCTCTTTAATCTGGAATCATTTTTAGATGACATCTGCCTTCTGTTTCTGCAAAGGACGAGGCTGTAGTTCATGAACTTCTCATCTTTCCCTAGTGGCATTTAACTGGCAATTTTGGTCCAAGGATGCCCTCTCCTGATGATGTAGCATATTAATCTAAACAGGATGCAAGATTCCTCCTGTTCTAAGAGCGCTCTTGCCTATATAAAAAGATTTCCTTTTTCTATCTACCTGAAGAAGGTCAGACAGCTCTTTGAAATTCATTAGTGACTTTTCTGAGAATTCATTATTTTAGTAAATATACAGGTGGAGAATGTCTTGATGGAATAAAGTACCATATAGTTAACATCATGAATTTTAAGTTTAGCAAAACAACTTGATATTAAATCTAGCAGTTTCTAGTACATTGAAACAAATAATAATTTTATTAGTTTTTAATAGTTTGGTTTAAGCGATAAAAGTCTTTTAATAAGTTATTGTGTTTCTCTGTATTTTTGGGTGGAAGAAATACAAGTTAGATTATTTCTTCGCTACTCTTGATGTCTTTAGGAGCTACTAAAGTTAATCTACCCAAATGTTGGGAACATCAGGGCATTTCTGGCTCCTTGGGCACAAACATGGTTTCACTAACAAATGGTTTTTTGTTTGTTTGTGTTTAAGAATGGAAGACTGATCACAGCAGTATCAAACAATACTGTTCAGATACATACGTTTCCTGAAGGAGCTCCTGATGGCATCCTCACTCGTTTCACCATGAATGCAAACCATGTCGTCTTTAACAGGGACGGTACCAAAATTGCTGCTGGATCTAGGTAATCTGTCCTCGATAAGGAAAAAGATTGCTATCATTCAACTTCCTCACATGGCGATTTTGCCAATGAGATTATTAATCCGCATACCGCTGAGAGTTTTAAAGTAATGCAAAATGCCTTCCAGGAACGCTGGTGGCGGGGAAGGAATGAAAAGGACGGTTAGGAAAAAATTCTCTGAGAGATATTTGATCCACCAAATAGTTTTAAGTGGAAATGTGGTGTTGTGAAATCATTCTTTCTCTTCAGGAGCCTTGAGTGTTTTCAGTCTTATAATGCACGATCATAAGTGTTCACCCATATGGATCTCATTGCAACATCGAGGATTTTGTTAGTGTGTGCTAAGGATAATGTCTTGACTCTTTGGGATCATGGTGCTGCAGATGTATATGCACATGCAAAAGTTAGCTGGGTTCTGATTTGCACGAGAGCTTTGAGTCATTCTCTGGCATAAATATCATCACCGTTCTGCCAAATGATAACAGATGACAGTTGCAAGACTCCCCTGAGGGGAATAAAATGCATGGTTTGGTTAAAAGCAAACATGCTGCCCTAAGAAATTATGTAATATATGCCAGTCCTTTAACAGAGATGGCAAAATAGCAAGCGGGCAACATTCTTGTTCATTTATTTACGGCTCAGGCAGTTCTTAATTGGATTTGGTGAGCTCTTTAGGTGCTCTAGCTAACCCAGACTGCCTGCTTGCTTCTCCACTGGAATTTGTCCTGCATTCCTACGGCAGAGATGGCAGAACATTACATCTGCTACCTGCCTCCTCTAAGCATGAATTGAACTAGAAAGCAATTTGGATCAATATGCTGGATTGTAAATTCTGGCAGCTGCAGAGCAGATATGCCAGCTCCACCAAAACTGGGTGACAGGACAGCTGGGGACAGTAACTGTTCTGATCTTTAAATCTGACAGAGATCGTGAATTTGGGCTCTTTGCCAGTGCTTGTTTCTGAGGGAACAGCTCTGCCCCAGGATCTGAGTTTGATTAGAGAGATTGAGCAGACAACACACTCTTTCTGTTTCTAAAAACTTTTACAAAAAGCCAGTTCTTCTGCAGCCTGACCATGGTCCTCACGGTGGGAAAAAGAGCTTGTGAAACTGAGGTCATCCCTCGACGAGGTCTTCTGTAACACATTGAAGGAGGTGACATCTGTGATATGAGGGAATGCAGCTAAGAATGCAGCCTTTACTTGTCACAGATTGCTCCATTATTACATGAAGTCTGTAAACTTAGATTTGCATAAGTTTAACGTCTAGGTGGCTGCCAAAATTCACTTAAACTGTTTGAAAAGTAGTTGCGTGACTTCTTAAATAAGCAAAGACTATCTTACTGTCTGCTTTTTCTTTAAAGTTGCTTTGCCTTATTTAAGAGAGCTGACATCACTTCAGTTGTCTCACAACAGAGCTTATAGACTTCTTTTTATGACTGTTTGGCTAGCATTTAGATATTTGACAAAACAGAGGTTGCAATTCTGTGTGTAGTTAAGGTAATGACTAACCCTACAGAGCCCAAAATTCCTCTTTGAAAGTGTTGCAGTGAAATATGACAGGGAGTAGTACTGAAAGATCGTCACGAGAGCTTTTTGGCTTAGAAGTTATTAGCATTGATTTTTCTGAATTAAGCTGCAGTAATGTCTGCAATTTTGGAAAGGGGAGTAAAGTTGAAGAAGAAAAAAAAGTCTATTATTATATCTGATACAATAAATGGTCTTAATGATCCTGGTAAAAACTTAATAAAATATTTGTGCTATCTTTTTTGACCAAGAGAATGATGATAATGAATATAGGTCCCGTTTAACAGATACCAGAAAGCTGACTTAACAAGAACTAAGCACAGGTCTTAAGCACTTAGTCTCATTGAATATTATAATTAATGTGTTTAACACCAGTTATGTGGTCTGTGTGTACATAATATCCTCTTCAGAGAGCAACCATATATTATGAATTTTGATTTGTACAAAAATGATCTGATAACTTGACCTTGCTCCTCTTGTAGTAAGCCTTGAGATTCTCATTTTCCCGTAGATCATAGTGTCAAGAGTTACAACTTCCCCAGGAAATCGTTAGTGTCCAATTTAATTTTTATTGCTGTAAACAAATACTGTCACCATTGATACCAACGTTAATAATCTTACGACTGTGCCGTTGTGATCTACAGTGACTTTATGGTCAAAGTTGTGGAGGTGACTGATAGCAGCAAGCAGAAAACGTTCCGAGGACATGACGCTCCTGTTTTAAGCCTGTCTTTTGACCCCAGGGATGTTTATCTGGTAAAAACACTTACTTTCTCCTTTGAATTTCCTTCCCATGGCGGGGGAATTATTTTTGGAGTAAAACAACAGTGAGTGGGGACATAATACTCCTTAATTTCAGCTGACCAGTGATGATGGAATGTGTGAGAATTTGTTGCCTCCCAGGAGAGCTCAGTCTTTGCTTTCCCACTCAATTACCGTCTATGTTCTTCTGGAATCTAATGCCAATCTGATTTTAGAGGTGAAAAGGTAGTTCACTAAAGTAATTCAGTATTAGTTTTGAGCCTTTGTTGTAATTACAGTATCTTGAAGTCGAGTGGTATTATCAAGATGATTTGACAGTATTAGAAAGCTTTAGGTCTTAAAATGGTTTAAACTGGGAGACTTTCTTTTCAAAACTACTTATGTATTATATGTCTGTAGCATTGGTTATATTTTTTTATTATTATATTGTAGCATTAATTTCTCATTGTCTTTAATTCATTTACAAAACTCTTTCACAGGCATCAGCAAGCTGCGATGGCACTGTCAGAGTATGGAAAATTGCAGATCAGGTAAGAGGCCTGCCTTTGAAGTTGTTCTATAAGAAAGCAGGGATTTCACAGACAACAAAAAGAACTAGACTAAAATCATCCTGCTGGAATAAATCTTGCTTTGATATGTCATCAGTAACTACTGATAGTATTTGCAAAAAAACATTTATAAAATTAATATGCAAATAAAAGGGTAGCTATGCATTGGGACTTCTGAAAGAAGAGATGGTGAATGGAGAATTCATTTTTTTAGAAAGAGATTTGACTGTACTTTATAGAATGATTTTACCTATTTCTGGGAGAAATTCCAAGCCTGAGTGTGAAATACTGCCTGGGTAGCTGTGGGCTGTTATTTCTGCCTGTGGTATCCCTGATTTCTTTTGTTGATGTTTCTTCATTGGTCAAAATTGTCTATTTCGTCCTTGGTGTATTTGAAAATAACCCTTCACGTGGTTCATAGAATCGTAGAATGGATTGGGTTGGAAGGGACCTTAAAAGTCATCCAGTTCCAACCCCCTGCCACGGGGAGGGCTACCGTGGTTTCAGAATTTCAGCTAGCTGCTTTCAGGGTTAAGGAAGAAATTTTTATGCTAATAAACACTTGTCTAGCTATCTTTTGTTTTTATTTATTTTTCCTGTGCTTCCTACGAAATGCTGAATAATTTTCAGGATTGGAGACTGACCAGGGCAGGTGAAATACTGTTCAGAGATGCTACACAGCATCTTCTTTTATAAACCTTCTGGGTAGTTAGTCTTGATCAGATGAACGTGGTTACTTTGATTTGATATTAGGAGGAGGTTTGGTTTTCACATGCCGAGATCGGTGAGGTGATGACCATTTTTCTTTGATAGGGATTTTTGTGCACAGCATTGCTTTCATCTCTTTTGCTCTCTCTCTGTGGCACACATACTTGGTTTTCCAAGGACTCAAAGTTCGACTTAGTGCATACCAACCTTTTTTATTTGTAGAAATGGGACCATGTTATAATGAGTAAAAGGCTTTTTAAAAGGTGAGGGGCTTGCTATTCTACTTTGTTTTAAAAAAAACCAGCCATTCTCTCTGCTGGCCTTACACTGTAAGGAACTTGAGAAGAGGGTTTCAGGTGAACGCTGTTAATTAAGCATTTCTGCATGTATGTGGGATTATTTTTCGTAAATGCCATTATTGACTGGAATAAGAATCCATGTGGAATTACTCCTATAAGTACACTTAGGTATGTACTTCACACTTGTAATTGCTGCTTTTTAAAACAAAACCATGCTGCTAATGTGAAATCTAGTGTTTCAGACTGTTGGGTGCCTTTTGGGGCAATTAGGCTGTGTCCTGGGACTGTGGCAGTAATGTGTGTCATCTGTGCTGTAATACGAGAACGTGGCAATTCATTCATGTTTGTATTGGTATGGTGACATTCAGGCTGATGTGTGTCACCTTCCTACAGTCAATCTGGATTTGACAAATGCGGTTTGGCTAGATCTCTCTCTTTATAACCTAAATATATGTGAGCTCATGTGTTCTGTACTTCATTAAAAACACTCGTTCTGTGGTCTCATTTCTCTGACAAGTTGTTGCATTGTAGTTTAAAATATTTTCAGGTCTACATTGGCAGAGTATTTTGCAGTGTTGTTTTTTTTTTCCTTTTTTTAAGGCGGTAGGTACCATTTTATTCAGATGGAAGAGATTATTTTGGTTCCAGAAATTGTATATCTTGTTTCCTTTTAGCTTTTTCCTCACTTCTTCAGGATTTTTTAAAATGCAGTCGATTTTCACAGAACTAGAGAACTCATTTTTGAATATTCTGTTTTCAGACATGCGTGACAAATTGGCTACTGCTGCAGAAATGTAATGATGTGATAAATGCTAAATCGATATGCAGGCTTGGCTGGCAACCTGGCAGTGGGAAGGTAAGTGACAGATTGTTCTAGCCACATCCTAATCCTTCATTTCTCTTTGGGAGCACAGTAGAATTCAATCCAGGCAAGTGCAAATTCCAGCTCCAGGGACTAAGGAAAATATTTGGGATGAAGTTCACTTTTAGGAAAAACAGAAACCTGGAAATGGTTACTTGTTTAAGCACCAGACTATGTTTGCCAGCAGTCCAGCTGTCAGCCCAAAACAATGCTAAACAGTCATGTTGTGCTGGGTAGGAAAGAAGCACCATGGAAGAGCACCATGTACAGGTCGCTTACCAAAATAGGTTGGGGGACAGAAGTTTGCATCACTGTGTAGATGTCTTTGTATCAAGTAACCTAGAATGCCCTCGCAGCGTCTGATAATGCGAAGGGGAGAGGAGAAAGGAGCAGATAAATTCAAAGCCATATAACACGAGGCATGCTGCACCATACTTGAAGTAAAGGGCAGGGAATTGAGCAAGAGTTGGCCATTTGGGGAAAAATTGCTTTGTGGCTTCTAACCTCGCCTGTTGGCTGGAATAATAAAGGATGAATAGGTTTTGCCAAACTATTGACATTCTAGTATGTGCAGGGTCGAAAGAGTATTTTCCAGTGATTTCTCACAGTTTTGACTTGAATAATCTCTATTTCTTTGTATGCTTGTGCACACATGAAGTGTAGGAAGCTGCCTTGCATCTGTTATAAAGCAGATTATTAGAAATCATAAAAACAGAAAACCAAACCAATTAAAAAAAAAACCACACCCAAATCCCAGTAAATGAACAGGCAGTAACGTTATGTAGGCTTGTGAAATATGAAATGAGCTATTTCAGGAGTCAGCTATTCAGGTAAGATTTATAGAGAAATTGTAACCTGATCAAAAGAGGTTTGGGGAGGGAGGAAACAGGAGAACATGAGCCTTGTGCTGAGAACATTGAAAACTATTTATGCGTGTTTGTTAGCTGTTTCACGAATAAGAACTTTTAACCTTATGTTGCAGCTGTCATTATTGTCTGTTTTCTGCCAGGAAGAAATGAAGATTGAAATGAAAACAGCCATTATTTGCTGTGTTGCATATGGAAAGCATTGAAGAACCTTGTAATTCAAGATTACTTCTGTAGCGTTCTTTTCTTTCTCAGTTGGCACTGCTAGGATGCTAAGAGATCTGTTAAATACTTAGACAGCCACAAGTGTGATACTTTGGAATGAAGGAGCTATGCTAGATCTTTGAATGTTTTTCCTGGAAGATAACTTGTTCTAAATTGCCTAAATCTTGTTTCCTTGGAACAGTTGCTGGCAATTCCTGTAGATAAAGTTGTTAAGCTGTACAGAAGAGAAACCTGGGATCATCAATTTGATCTATCAGATACTTCCATCGCGCAGGTAGGTACACAAACAAGCTGCTTCCTAAATCTTCTGTAGTTAAAATGTTATTCTGCCAGAAATTATCTTCTGGACAATACAGTTGTATTCCCCCTCCTCTTGGTAATGATTGGTTACATTTCCGTTTCTGATCCTGTTATTTCATGTAGGAAAGCAAGGCAAAAGATACCAGATGAGTGTCAAACATGTACCTGGCTCTGGTTCCCCTATTTTCCTTGTTTTATTTTATTATTTTATTTTATATATTTTATTTTTTATATTTTATTTTATATTTTATATTATATTTTAGAGACCCACCAGGTCTCTAAAGTCAACTGGTGAGTCACTGAGTGAAGCTGAAGAATATCTGTTTTCACAAATTGTTCTAAATGCATAGCATTTTTGGGAAAATCTCAAGAGTACTTCTTTACACGATAGAGATACCATTTGTTCACTTTATTAACTTGAAATTTAGCTACACGATAGCCTTATCTGTGCCATCTGCTTGCTTTGGACCTCATGATCAATTTGGAAACTTTTGGGTGAAAGAAAATGTTCCTAGCATAATTGTTAGGTGTATAGAGTCTATGTGTTAATACTTTTCACTGACTTGAAAGTATACTGGGCTATATAACAACTGGAATGTTAACAAGATACAGAACACAGTCTTTGATTTTGATTTTTGAAGCTCTATTAATTAAGCTTAAAAAAAAAGCTTTGTTCAGCGCCAAGTTTGCAAATACAGTCTTTCTGTGTACACGTCTAGAATGAGGTTTTGTTTGACCTCATGGCAGCCTTTAGTGACAGAAGATAAATATTATAGAAGAAAAATAAGTGTGCTATCTTTAAGGAATGGTTTTGCGGGGAACTACCTGCAGCCAGCTCTAGTATGGGAGGCTGGATGTGGTTTGCTAAAGATTAAGATATTTTTCCTTCCAGCATGTCTGCTTTATACTTCAGGATATGAGTGCTGTGTATGGATTGGTAATACTTATTTTTATCTGAATTCTCTTGTTCCCTAGCCCTTGAATGTTGTGGCCTGGTCTCCTTGTGGGCAGTACCTGGTAGCTGGAAGTGTGGATGGGAGTATAGTGGTGTGGAAGGTGGAAACCCAGGAGTGCATAGAGAGGTATGTAGTGCTGTTCCATAATTCCCTAAATATATGCTGCTCCTTGAAATAGAAATTTGTTATATCTCTTCTGTGAAACTTATTTGTGCAAATACAGAACTTAGCCTATTGAAAAGTCTTGGTGAGGTTTACAGGGTAAATCTGTAAGGTTTTTGCTAAAGTTCCACTGAATATCATAGAATATCCTGAGTTGGAAGGGACTGACAAGGATCATCAAGTCCAGGTCCTGGCTCCACACAGGACCACCCAAAATAAAACCATGTTTCTGAGAGCATGGTCCAAACACTTCTTGGATTCTGGCAGGTTTGGTGCTGTGGCCATGTCCCTGGGGAGCCCGTTAAAGTACCCAAACACTCTCTGGGTGCAGAATCTTTCCCTAACACCCAGCCTGACCCTCCCCTGTCCCACCTCCGTGCCGTTCCCTCGGGTCCTGTCGCTGTCCCCAGAGAGCAGAGCTCAGCGCCTGCCCCTCCGCTCCCCTCGTGAGGGAGCTGCAGGCCGCCATGAGGCCGCCCCTCAGCCTGCTCTGCTCTGGGCTGAACAAACCAAGGGACCTCAGCCGCTCCTCCAAACCCTTCCCCATCTTTGTAGCCCTCCTTTGGACACTTCTCTGGCTTTATTTCCCTCTTATGCTGTGGCACCTAAAACTGCACACAGTTCTCAAGGTGAGACCACACCAGCGCAGAGCAGAGTGGGACAGTCACTTCCCTCAGCCAGTTAGCAATGTCGTGCTTGATGCAACCCCAGGATACATTTGGCTCTTTTGGCTGCCAGGGTGCACTGCTGACTTGTATTCAGCTTTCTGTTGACCAAAATCCCCAGAGTCCTTTCCACAGGGCTGCTCTCCAGCCTCTTGTCCCCCAGTCTGTACATGCAGCCAGGGTTGCCCCGTCCCAGGTGCAGAATCCGGCACTTGCTCTTGTTAACCTTCATGTGGTTGGTGATTGCCCAGCCTTCTAATTTGTCAAGATCTCTTGGCAAAGCCTCTCTACTATCAAGGGAGCCAACGGCTCCTCTTAATTTACCCCACCAGTGGCTGGCCACCAGCCTGATGTAGCTCTTTTCACTCTAACTCTTTGAGCCTGACCCATCAGCCAGTTGTTCACCCATCACATCACGTTTTTGTCTAAATGTATGCTGGACATTTTGTCCAGAATGTACCGTGAGAGACAGTATCCAAAGCATTGCTAAAATCCAGAAAGATCATGTCTACTGGCTTCTCTTGGTCAACTAGGTGAAATTAAGTTTGTTAAGCAGGACTTTCCTCTTACCGACCCGTGTTGGGTATGACCAATGACTGTGTTGTCTTTTAAGTGTTTTCCAGTAATCCTAGAATAATCTCCATGATTTTACCAGGCACTGACATGAGACTGACAGGCCTTGTAA
This sequence comes from Stictonetta naevosa, assembly GCA_011074415.1. Lineage (NCBI taxonomy): Eukaryota > Metazoa > Chordata > Aves > Anseriformes > Anatidae > Stictonetta > Stictonetta naevosa. The sequence continues at coordinate 50,657,549 of CM021701.1, forward strand.
TTACCAGCGTCTCCTTTCTTTCCTTTCTTGAAAACTGGGGCAACGTTTGCCAGCTTTCAGTGGACGAGGACCTCTCAATATTGCCAGGACCACTGAAAAATAATCGAGAGGGATCTCGAGAAGACCTCAGCCAGCTCCGAGCACCCTGGGATGAATGCCATCGGACCCCATAAAAGTTAGGTGCCTCCAGCTGGAGCCACAACCCCCTCCCCAAGTCCGGAGTTGGCTGGGAGGCTACGCTCGGGGCTCCAGGGGTCCCGGGGCCCAAAATGTAACTGCGTTGGCCGGGAATCGAACCCGGGTCAACTGCTTGGAAGGCAGCTATGCTCACCACTATACCACCAACGCCAGCTGGCAGGGCTGTGGGAGACAGCGCCTAAGAGCTCAGGCTGAGCAATCCCGCTCAGCTGGCCCCAGAGGTGGTCGCTGCGAGCGTGTCGGGAGAGGGAACACAAGCGAGGGTTTGTCAGGTCGGGGCGACGCTGTAACACAGGGCCACTGTTCGGTCTAGACTTGAGCAAGGGAGCAGGAGGAGGTTGCCTTGTGCAACCTGGGTGAGGTACACTAACGCCTCAGTTCACGTGCGGAAAGGAATTCGAGGGCTGCCACATCATTCCTGCCTTCCACCAGGCAGCGGCTGCCAGGCGAATATGACTGTCAGGTAGAAACGTGGCATTGCTTTGCCTTCCCCTACCGTATCTGGCGTGCACAGAAATATGTTCTGATTCATACGATGTATTGCTTTCTTTCAGCACAGCTAAAAGAATCTGGAAACGTTATGTTCTTGGAAATAGGACGGGGGATGGACATGAATATGGGCTTGTGTTCAAATTCTGTGGTCTAGTTCTCTGTGTGCAATGGGAATATGTTTTACTTCTGATTGATTAAAGGACAGTTCTGATGGAAATAAATCTTCCTCAGGTTACAAATGCCAGGATCATTGGCAGTAAGAGGCATCTTCTAAAGGGTGTGGGGAATACTGACACGTCAGTGAGTCAACCGTCCTCACCTGTGGGCAAAAAAAAGGGCCAAATGGCTCTTCATCTCGGTTAGCTAAAGGGAGTAACAGAAGGGAGGCTTTCACTGACTGAGTATCTTGAGTAAGAAACATGATTGTTACTCTAATGCATATGTTAGGAATTAGACCATGTAAATGATTCATGGCAGGGTTGTTTTGCGGGAATAAAGCGAGGAGAAGATAGAGGACTAACTCATCAGTTTGGTACGAGAGAAACAGCTGAGTGTTCGTTTTATGGCTGGGTGGTTTGGAATGTACGGCTGCTGGGGAATTACTTTGTCTTTTCTACATCTATCAGGAGCTCTTATATGAAGTTATTTATAGTAGTTATTTATGCTGAAGTTTAACTTATGAATTATTTTACTATGTGTATGTATTTTATTATGTTGTTTTCTAATACCAGTAAGTATTACCAATGCTTACAATAATGCTTCTGCCCTGAGAAGCTTAATAAATTCCAGTATTTTCATATTCTTTTTAGGACAAAGCATGAGAAAAATTACTCAGTTTGTGGACTGGCATGGCACCCCAAGTACGGGCAAATAGCTTATACAGATACTGAAGGAAATCTGGGGTTGTTGGAAGATATTGGCGATGGAAAGAAACCGAATGACAAGGTAATTAGTGCCTATTATTACCTTGAATATTTAAGCCATCAAATTACATTGAACATTCTGTATTGGGTGTTGAAATTTCCTTCTTGTTCGTTCATTCATTCCTTGTGTTCCATGTCCAAAAGAAGATTTAATCACAGAACCCCAGGATGGTTTGGGTTGGCAGGGACCTCACAGCCCATCAAATCCCAGCCCCTGCCATGGGCACAACCCCTGCCCCAGCCCAGGCTGCCCCCAGCCCCATCCAGCCTGGCCTTGGGCATCCCCAGGGATGGGGCAGCCACAGCTCCTCTGGGCAGCCTGCGCCAGGGCCTCACCGTCCTCAGCGTGAAGAATTTCTTCCTCGTATCTAACCTAAACTTACCCTTTTTTAGTTGAAAAGCCATTCATTACCCCTTGTCCTATCACTATGCTCCTTGATAAAGAGTCCCTCTCCAGCTTTCTTATAGGCCCCCTTTAGATACTGGAAGGAATTACCATTATTGAATAATTATAATTAATAACAATAATTGATAGTTGCTAAATTAAAAAAAATAAATTGTTATCATGGTTCTAGGTTGCCAGTACAGCGGCAAAAGACTACAATGATCTCTGTGATGGAGATGATGACGACTATTTAAATGGAGATGCGATCGAACCACCCTCTTCCCCAACCACTGGAGCTAATGAGGATCACGGCGATGATGATGACCTTATGCCAACTGCAAGCCACCCAAGACGGCCAATACTTGATGACGATGATAACTCATTAGGTACAGAACGAACTAATTTTCCAGAGCTCTAGAGTGCTGCTACTGGGACAAACTCTTAGCATCCTCTCTTGGCATCCTCTGATCAAATGTATTCCGTCTTATTTTTCTGGTCAAGTCTTCACTGTTTTAGTTCTGTGGTTTTTTTGCCTGTTTTCTGCCATAATACTTGGAATAAGTAACAAGTAAATGTATTTTTGTATTTTAAACTTTTAGATATTGGGATGATTAAAGCTAATTCCAATCTTCTTGAAAAGGATGATGACGATGATGATCAGACTGGTGGCTTTCCAGCTTTGCCAGCATCATCTACACAACAGCATTTCTATGATGGGCCATTGCCAACCCCCAGGCAAAAGCCATTCCAGTCTGGCTCCACTCCTGCACATCTCATGCATCGCTTCATGGTAAATCTCATGGCTGTGCTGCCACATAGATGTAGTTAATATTGTCCTGGTTTTGCTGGATCTTAATCTAATCATTTCCAGCTGCACGTGCCTGGTGTTTTTTTTTAATACTTCAGTGTGAACTAAATGGTGAAAAGAAGCTTTATGCTAATGCAGACAGCATAATTTTATGCCATACATTCAGGCTGCTTTTGATGTAGAAATAAATATTTGGTTCAAGACTAAAGTAAGCAATACAGTTTGTACCTGTGTTATTGAAGTTGAACAAATCTGTTTTGAAATTCCTTTTTAGCTGGACCTTGCAGATATTTTTTTGCTTTTAGGACTTTTCCATCCATCACCTATTATTTCTTTATAACTGCAAGTTGTTGGTGATTAATTTTGCAAGGAGAAATTTGGTTAAGCAATGAGAACAAAATTATTTTGGGTCTAATTCAGCTGTTTTAGAAGCTACCAGTCCTGACTGCGAGTTTTCAGTCTTCCTCCAGTCTCTCACCTATTGTTGTTTCCAATAGAGGAGGTTATAGGAGGCTGTTCTAGGGCAGTCAATATGCTTGATTATTATTATTGTGATTTTTATTTACTTTTAATAGGTCTGGAACTCTGTTGGCATCATTCGCTGTTACAATGATGAGCAGGACAATGCTATAGATATCGAATTTCATGATACCTCCGTACACCATGCGACACACCTGCCCAACTCTCTGAATCACACCATGGCTGACCTCTCCACTGAAGCTATTTTGCTAGCCTGTGAAAGCACAGAGGAGCTTGCAAGGTAAGTCACGGCTTTGCTCTGACAAACCCGTAGTATGGAATTACACTTAGCATGTTTCACATATTTCAGCTTTTATCACTTTTTTTTTTTTTTTTGAGATTTTTGGCTTTTGATCTTGCTTTTTTATTTATGGGACCACTTTTGAGGGGGATCTTTCACACCCACCCACTTGTAGACTTCAAGGTATTGAAGGACGTATTTTGTTTCCTGAGGTTTTTCTCTAAATCCTTTTTTTCAAGTGTATACACTAGAAAGTTCATGCATTGCTGGCTCAGAGGAAATTGTAAACATGAACAATAGTCTTTCAGTCTGCTCAGATCAATGATAAATCATAAGGGCTCTGCTATTTCTTTTCATGCTGTTGCTATGGAAAGATGTTCGGAGCTACCTGAAGAATTATGTGAAGAACACAAGTTCAGGAAACCATAGTAGAAAACTTCAAGCAGCTGGACTACTCTGCTCTTGTATTTAAGAGCGATATTTTCATAATTACTTTTTATTATTTTTTTGTGGAAATGTATTGAAGGAAGATCTTTCTGCCTATTCTGGCACATACAACACTATGATAACTTGAAAAGCTAACTTTACCCGTAGGAGTATTATTTCTATGTATTGGTTGTCTGACTCTGAATATTTCAATACTATTTTTTCCTAAATGAGGTTAACATCTGGTTATCTATTACAAGCTGTTGTATCCGTAAGTTGGTTGCAGACAATTTTCAGTCATTAAGAACTCAGAATCCAAGTTCCTAATCTTTTTGCTCCTGCAAGGTACCATAATGTGACAGACTTACAATCGGGCCTGATTGTCAGGGGTACTGAACACCTTCAGTTCTTGCAACGTTAATTAAGCAAGGTGCTTATCGGTTTCCATCTAAAAATCGCCACTCAGACCTCTGAAGCCTCTCTGCTTCATGCTTTAGAGGCTGTAAATCTGCGGTGCTGGAGACTGAGCAGGCTCTTCAGTTCTCGGATAATAACAGTAACAGCTTTGCAAAGGACCACTCGTTATCTGTAGGATGACGCAGTTCCTGTGACAGGCACAGATTCTAGGTCTCTGATAGGAACACAATATATTGGTGTAGTTGAAATGAATGATACATTTCCAGATATTGTGTTTTTCTTCTTGTGATGCATCACTGCTGTTCTTTGTCTCTGTTTTAGCAAGCTCCACTGCATTCATTTTAGCTCATGGGATACAAACAAGGAGTGGACGGTAGATATGCCAAAGGATGAAGATATTGAGGCTATCTGTCTAGGTCAGGGCTGGGCTGCTTGTGCCACTAGTGCCTTGCTGGTTCGTCTGTTCACAGTTGGAGGAGTTCAGAAAGAGATCTTCAGTCTCCCAGGTCCTGTGGTGTCCATGGCAGGACATGGAGAGCAGTTGATGGTTATTTATCACAGAGGTATTTTCTCCCTTCTGTCTTTTTTGAACTGTTTTCTTTCAGTCCTTGTCTGTTGCTGGCTTCAAATACTGGTTAATTTGTGCATAATTACCAGGAGTGTTTTACTTTTCCTTCTTCTTGTCTTTTTGATGACACTTCTCCTGTCACAACCTATAAATATCGGGATGCCTAGATTAATTTGTGGGGAATGGGAGAATTTTGTAACAGTAGCATAGATAGATTAAATTTAGGTTTCAGATATGCCAGAATGAATTACTAGAGGAAATTAAGGAACTACTTTGTTATGCATGCTTTGCATGTCCAAAATGATAAATAGTCGCTTGTCTGATAGTTGTGTTTATGGATAACGCTGCCTTAGAATTAATTCTTGATTCAAAACTTACTTAAATTTAGCCAAGAGACAAGACAATTCTTTGCTTTTTGACATAGTCATTGAACAACTTCATCCTAGGTACTGGGTTTGATGGGGACCAATGCCTCGGAGTACAGCTGATGGAGCTAGGAAAACAGAAAAAGCAAGTTTTGCACGGAGACCCTCTTTCTCTTACAAAGAAGTCCTATTTGACATGGGTTGGATTCTCAGCAGAAGGTATGAGTGACACTGAGAAATCTTGACGATATTAGGTGATTTTTGGAGCAGGGGTGGCTAGCTAATGCTCCTATAGTAAAGGCAATCCTGGGAGCTAGATTTCCCCTCCCCACCCCCTAAATCTCCTCAATGCTAAACAAAATTGTTTTTCTATTCTTTATGAATATTTATAAGAAATCTTTAATATTTAGTTTCCACTATGAGTAGAATGCACTTGATTATTACCAGAATTTAATTTCCCAATCAGTTGCCCTGCTCAGCAAAAGAAATAAACTGCATAAGTGCATCATAATAGGCATGTTCAACATAACTATCTCAGCAAAAGTCCCCACAGAAAAGCTGGTGGGTGGGGAGGAGCTTGTATGATAACTAGAAAAAAGTAATTGTAAAATGGCTAACTTTCTTTGGGATCCACCCAAGTAACAGAAATTTGAGTTGATAAAATGTTATAAAGTCTTAAAATCGAACGTGAGTCAGGAGCAGTGGTATTGGCTGTCAGAAGGTGGCGCTTCTTTCTAAGGAAACTAGTTTTTCCCAGTTCGGTTGTACTGTTTGGGTTATTGTCTTCGAGTTATACAAAACGCCATTTCCCAGCAGTATCCACCAGTTCAAACTTACATTGTAATTAGTTGCCCGTGAGAACAGTTGTCTGCATTTGTACCCAACAGGTACCCCCTGTTACGTGGATTCTGAGGGAATTGTGCGCATGTTGAACCGAAGACTCGGGAATACTTGGATACCAGTGTGTAACACAAGAGAGCATTGCAAAGGAAAATCTGATCATTATTGGGTTGTGGGCATCCACGAAAACCCCCAGCAACTCAGGTCAGCTATTCCACAAAAGAAGTGCTTTCTTTGTCTTACTTGTAATTTATAGAACACCTCATAGTAAGAGAAACTGGAAACAACTATTACTAAAGCACGTGGCTAGTAAATGTGCATTGATCTAATTCATGAATGCAGTTCTGCACGGATGTTTCATTAGTAAATTTGTTCTGAATAAACTAATTGGTTTCATAATGTGTAACAGACTAATACTGGCTTCTTGCCTTGGCTGACAGGCATGAGCACTTTGTTATGAAATCACACATTTCTGATGCAGGCAGATTCAAAGGACTGCACTTTGCTAGAGAATGCTACTAAAAATTTAGGGTCGCTGTTAGGATTTTGCTTCTGCTGTTGGTATATATGTATTTTTTTAAGTTTCTAGGTTTTTTTCCCCTACCTGCTGTAACTAAAGTACATTACTAGGCACAGATAAATAAGAAAACACTTACTAATATTTAAGCTGTGGCCATGAAGAATGCTTTTGTAAAAGTGCTGAAGTGTTCAAGTAAACATTTAGCCGAGAGTGAGCCATTACTTTAAAATGTGACAGTGAAGATGTCTAAATAACTTTATTCCTCTTAACTGTAACAAGCATCACAGGAGTTTAGTTGCTAAGCTTTGTTTGTAGTCTTCTTTATTCAGTGATACATGTCCTTCTCCTACCAGCTCAGAAGCTGTCAGCTTACATTTTATTGACATTTGGGCTCTCTTACTTTGCTAATCATGCACAATTTGGGGTTTTGGTGGGAGACTGCATTTTATTTATATTCATGTGACACTTTTTGAAATCCTCTGTTTTATGCAGTAAGTGAAATACTTTGATATCACAAGTAAATATCAACTAACTGCCCGTTTTCCCCTCTAAATTATTAAGCAATGTTGGCCATTCAAAAATTCACCAAAAATGTGCAGGACACGTCACATTGATGGGATGTTCAACTCTGAGTCAGTCATCTTGATTTCCCCCGCTCCCCCCTTCTACTCCAAGAAAGAAAACACTGCTCTCGGAATTGCAGAGGGCATTTTATTCAAAGCCACTAGCATATTGAAGATAAGAAGGGGGAGGGTTATTGTAGAAACACCATATGCCGTAATCAACACAGAACACTAATGCTTCCTGTTTTGTTTTGGTTTTTTTCCTAGTGCTTGAAACACTAGCTTAAAGCTATAAAAAGAGGCATTTTTGTCAGTGCTCATTGGTGCTGCTGGAAATACAGCTCTTCCCCAGTGTTTTGCTTAAGTGATTGTAAGCAGAGTACTAGTTTAATAAAGCAGACTGTGTTTTTAGTACGTGTGTGTGCAGCTTTCCTCCCCCTTTTTCCCCCCTCTGTCGCAGCACTGTTCTCATGAAGTCCAAAACCCCTATCATAATAAATGGTAGATGTGCCTGCTGTTTCTCCAGTGGCCCTCAGTTGTTCAGTAGTTTCTGAATTTAAACTGCATTTCCATTTTGTAATTGCTGTTAAACAGTGTGTTGTGTGAGATAGAGATCTGTGTCTGTTATGTGCCATGTCTGGAGTTCCTGGTGTGAACAAGAGCAGCGTGTGCCTGCTGGTTTTAAAATCTTTTATTGGTTGCAATGTAAAAATAACCCTTTATAATACAATCTAAGATATTGCTATACTTAAGTCAGTGATTTAATTACTACTTTTTAAAGAACAAATCCTCTTAAAGTATCTTGCTTCTTAGGAGACATGATTTAGATGTAGAACAACTGGTGACTCTGTAGCTGATGAGGACTGTGTGTGGTTTTTTGTTTCCTGTGCACAGGTGTATTCCCTGCAAAGGAGCCCGATTCCCTCCCACACTCCCACGTCCTGCCGTAGCAATATTATCTTTTACACTTCCTTACTGTCAAGTTACAACAGAAAAGGGACAGATGGAGGTATGGAATGATGTTGAGTCCACAGCTGATAGTCTTAGACATCCCCATAGTAGGGATTATATAAGATTCCTATTAATCATCTCTACTACGAAGCGGGTAGTGCAAACTCTGAGTAAGGCACCTGGCTAAGGAGGTTATTTGGGTTCAGGGGTTATTTGAGTATAGCCCTTTCAGTTTGGCTTGCTTCACAACTGGTTCTAGAAGAATACATAATAAAGTTGTTAGAGTTGACACAAGGTTTATATTTACACATAATCTCTTTCTGAGCAAAGAAGTTGCTCTCTCTCTGGTTTGTTTGTTTAAAAAGTTGGAAGTGGCCTTATGTTTGAGGAAGTGCCAGATTTGGGGATTTGACTTGAGATCCCCTTGAAGATGCCTATTTTAAATTCTTTTTAGGCATGGTCCTATTTCTGGAAGATCTTTTTGAAAGACGTCTTAAGTATATAATTATTCTGAAAACATAGGCCTTGAAGCTAGATTTCTTTTCTTAAGGCAGACTCTGATTGAAGATGTATGTGTGAAGAATATCCAGAAAACTGTTACCTATTTTTTCAAATGTTATTAATCTAAATTTTTTAACGTGGGGTTCAGCTGTAGTGTACAAAATAGAAATGGACATAAAATTCTAACCTCAGCCTCAGAGTCTGTTTAATGCTATTTGAAATTTGTTCTCCTTGATACAAGCGTGGAGGAAAAAGTTTCAATAACAAATACTTTATCCTTTTTTATGAACTCATTCCTTTCAAAGTATTCTTTTCTTTGTTTACTTGAAGGACTATGTTGTTTTGTTTGTTTGTTTTATCCTTTTCTTTTTTTCCCCTATTATTTCCAAATCAGGAACTGTTATGTTGCCCAGAGGGAATGTGTACATCTGTATAAATTGTTCTTATAAAAAACCAGGTGATTCCTAATAGATCTGATGAAAAGACATTGGTTTTGAGTAAGTTATTTTGCCACAGAGCTGGTCTGGTCTAATAGCCTTGCTAGTATTTCCCTGAACAACCTGTCTGGCAAATGTTACTCCTGCAGTTACAAAGTTATTGTGGAATATTTCCACTTCACTCTGGGACAGAAAATACAAGATAAAGTATTCAATTTGTTCTAGAACTGCTGATACTGGTAGCAATCTGGTGCACATGCAGGTTTTGTCCTGCTGAAAGCCTGTAACAGAAATGGAATTTAAAGAGGGGATGACTATTCGGATGGGTTTGTATGTTAGTGTGGCCTAATTTTCCTCACTAGGCATTGGTGTTTGAAGAGAATTGTCTTCCACTCACTAGTCATTATAAAATTAAAGGAATGTTTAAGAATGAGTTGGTAAAATGCTTTGTAAATTATTAGGTATAGAGCTGAGAGCTTTTTGGTTTTTGACCCTCCCTCTGACCTCCAGCATGCGTCTTTCCCCCATTTTCAGGAACAATACTGGCGTTCCATTGTTTTTCACAACCACGTGGATTACCTGTCAAAAAATGGCTATGAAGTTGATGAAAATGCAACCAGTCAGTCAGTGAAAGAACAACAAGAACTTCTAATGAAATTGTTTGCTGTAAGTACAAATACCCTAAAAAATAGAAACCCAAAGACTTTATTTTGAGTAGATAGCATTTGATGCAAATTTAGATGTGATTGCTCTGCATAGAAATTTGTCTGGTTATCGGGTTATCAGGTACCTCTCCAACCACAATAAGAGGTGGATAGCAGTTAATGTTATGATTTATCAATACGAAGGGTTCTTACCAAAAAAAAAAAAAGTCTTTTTCTTTGCTATGCAGTTCATAATTGTTGGTGATTTGTCTTTATTTGTTCAGTACATTAAAAAAAAAAAAAGTATTCTGGTCCTAGAGTCTTCAGAGAGCTGTATAACTGAACTGTGTAACTCTCAAGGCTTTTCTCCTTTCAGCTGTCTTGTAAACTAGAGCGTGAATTTCGTTGTGTGGAACTTGCTGACCTCATGACACAAAACGTTGTGAATTTAGCGATCAAGTATGCTTCTCGCTCTCGGAGACTAAATTTAGCTCAGCGGCTTAGCGAAATGGCTGTAGAGAAAGCAAGTGAATTGGCAACAGCACTGGAAGAAGAAGAGGAGGAGGAGGATTTCCAAAATCATTTAAATGCTGGGTAAGACAAATTTCGGAGATTAAAAACCTGGGAATGTTTTTATTGATTTATTAACGTTTTATTCCAATTGATGCACTTTTGCTCTTCTGGACTGTAATTTGTAATGTGTTTGTTCTGAAGTACTAGTTTGTACTGCTCTACTCATAAATAGTCTATATAAAATGGTAAGCTCTTGGTGACATCTTGTGAGGACTCTAATTAGAAATTAGCAGCAGGGTGCTGACACAGAGTAAAGCGTCTCCACTGCTTGCTTACTGTGTGTCTGTGTACAATGGCTTCAGAGGCAAAGTGAATTTGATACCAAGTTGCTCTGATTTTGCTGGATTATTTTTTTTTGTCTCCAACCTATTTTTTTTCTGTTTGCCTCTGTCTCTTTACCCCATTTCTACACCCTTCTTAAAATCCTTCTACCTTTCTCCAACCCTCCCCTCTTTCAATATGCCACCCCAGTTTATCCCAATTGATCTTATTCCCGTCTCTAATCCCAGCTCTTCAAAACTATTGAACTACTGCAGGTTTGCTGTGCATTCTTTTCTCTGTTATCTGTGCTCCCTACCTTTCCTCTCCTACCTGCATCTGCTTTGCCTGTTTTGTCTGTAAAGCAAGAAGAGGCAGAAGATGTGTGTTTTCTTCTTTCTCTTCGTTTATTTTTGCTTTAAATACAGATCATACAGAAGAGTTGTGTGTTCTTGCTCAGCATCTGGACCATACAGCTGTAAGGAAACTAATAGCTAACCACCAGTCTGATAACGCAGAAAAAATGTCCTGTTTTATCAGAAGCAGCGTCCTCCCATAGCAATTTTATCTGTGAAGTTTGTAACTTTTTTAAAGCAAGAGGAAGTGATAAGTTGAGCCACTTATCTGTAGCCTTTCCCTTAGTTTTAAATGTGCCATTTCACAAAGAAAAAAATCCTTTTTAAATGGTCTACCCTGTTCTTCTGGATCATGAATGGCTGAAGTTGTAGACATGGGGTCGCAACTTCCACTTTGAGGGCTGAAATACCCTGCAAACCCTGTGTTGTTCTTAGTGCCAGATGCATCTAATATTGACATTCTAATCGAGAGAAGTGAACCTTTTTTCAGGTGCACGCATTTTAGTGATCAGCAAAGATTAGGGGAGAAATGCAAGAGATGTACGCGCTACAACTGGGGAATCCAGAGAGTAATGAGATTAAGCATTGAAGCTTGCTGCTTAAACTTCAGACTGGAAATATGTATCCATGTTATCACCTGCGTATTTGTTTATGCAGAAAAGTAACCTGGTATTGCTCGTGATAGCGGAGGTACGCAGATTTCAATGGAGCTGGAAGATGTCTGCAGTTTGCATTTACATTTGCGGCAAAGTGTTCTCAGCGTCGTTGTTGTGCGCTCTGAACAAGGTGGCAAAAGCTTGCTGCTTCTGTTGGAGTGTTTGCTCTTGTGTGCAGAGCTGTCTGGAGGATGGTCCTCGCACTTCTAGCTGGGTGGGAGTTTCAGGAAGTTTTGCAGGCACGTGTGGTCTATCTTAAAACTCCATGAGTACCACTTTAAGTGGCTGTGTGTGGTGTTTCGGGGTGAACTGAAGTGGTTAATGAAACTTTGTTTTATTTTTAGTAATCATCACAGTGTAATCAGTGGTATAATGTAAATAAATGCCAAGCATTATAGTTCTTCTTAATTAATTTAGTAAGTTAGCCTTCTTTTGTTCCGGTTTTCTATCTGAACGTGGTGAAGTTCAAAGCACCACTTCCTTTCTGATGAATTCCCTCCATTTAGTTACAGCAACTCTGCCACAGAGCGGAGTCGTCTGCCAGGCAGAAATGTTCAGCAGGACGAAGAAATGGAAGATGCTGAGGAAACTGATGAATATGAGGAAGCAGAAGAAACGCCAGAAGTGCATAAACAGAGTAAGAAAAATAAGTTCTTTGAATAGGCTGGAAGTTATCTAGATCTGTCTTTCACACACTTGTGATAAGGAATTCTGGAAATTCCCTGATAATTTTTAGTTTGGGTAACTCAGCAGGGTAGAGCATTAAGCAAGCAGTGGAGTTTCCTGTATGTTTTTGATTTTTTGACATGAAATTTAAGAAAGACAGACACACCACATGGCAAAGGGCCCTACAGGGGAGGCACAGGAGATTTGACTTGGAAGCCCTTTACTTAAGTAGGAAATAATAGGATTTCTCTCACTGAGTTTTGAAAATCTGCAACTGTAGCAGGGATGAGGTTTTCTGCTACCTTGTTAAAATAGGTCTGGTATTTTCTGAGATGTCTTGGCTTTGAAGTATGAAAAAACATGCAGCAGGCATAACAGGGTGGCACAGAAACTCCTTCCTGCAAGCTTCCTGTTCGCTGCACTCCCTGTGGGAGGTGCGTAGTAGTGTCTACCTGATCCATAGCCCAGCACGTACCTGTCGTCGCTGCAGAATAACAAGTGTAGTGTGTGTCTTCTGCTCTGTCACAGCTTGTCTGTGCGTTGTACTTAACTGTTTAAAGGGATCCTTGGGGAGGTTTTCTGTTGCCTGATACCATTTCTAATGGACCAGGTCACATCGCGAAGCTGTTCTTTGGTTTCAGTTCAAATCTTGCAGAAGATGAATTGACAGACAAGTTGTTCACTGAGCACTCCCCTCTTCAGCAGCTAGGCTTTTACCTCTTGCAGGAGAGTTGTCAAGCAGTCTGCACTGTTTTGATGTTCCTGTCATTACCATACGCAGGCTGCTTTTTTTTTTTTCCCTTTACTTTGTCTCCCTTCACCTCCTCATCTTTCCCATCCTTCTGTATGTTTCCATACCCTGAAAAATTTCATGTCTGGGCTTTTAAGTGGTGGTCTGGAGGAGAAAAGCAAAACGAGTTTAGTGATTATTCTCTCTTACTTGTGTAACTTACTGCTAGTGATTATCTCTCTTTCTTGGTTTGTAAGTTATGTTATCTTCTTCCCTCCATAGAAAAGAGAGGAGGAAAGAAAGATGGAAAGATAGCTTTACCTATAAAACAGAACTATTGCTTTCTGTATTGCTGCATTTATATTTTACAGCACTTACACATTTTATAGTTTGATATTTCTTATTGTTAGACATTTATTTAAAAATCACGCTTCTCTCTTTCAGGAAAAACTTGGTTTTGTTAATTTAAAAATTAGGTGTAAGAAACACGTATACAAGTCTAAGTTACATCCACATTAAAAAAGACAAATGTTCTTGTAAAAGTGTGTGTACAATTAGAAAATGAAAAGTCGTGCTTTAAGATATGAATTGGTTTACTATGACGTGCTTGTGTGTTTAGGGTTTTGGTTTTTAACAGATTATGTTATTACATTTTATTACACTTACATATGTACCTTTTTCTTTGTTCCAAAGGGCCAAATCCTTTCTCCAAAGGAGTCACTTCAGCCAAGGTGACTACTGCAAAGCCTGGTGAGTAAATCTTTGTTTATACTAGGATAAGAACTTTGTTGTACTTCACAACATCTGCCCCTGTTTTTATCTTCTCTTCTACCGTTGCTACTAAAATTCAGTGTGTAACAATGCTGTCAAGCAGTAACTTGTACTGATTATTGGTTTTGTGTTTTTAAGAGCTTCCTTATTCCTGTTGATGTCATCTTTACATAATGATGTTCTTTAACATCATTACCTGCTGATTACCTTACTTGTGTCAAGTGCTGAATCAGTTATCTGCCTGGCATTCTTTGGGACAGGGGAAAAATAGAACAGTGATCAATCAGTTTGTTTTACTAATCACAGATATGTTCATTAGCTGTACTTAAAAGACAGGGTTAAAAACCCTGCCGTGGAACTGGGGGTCTGCTTTAGCAGGCAAGGCAAAATACAATCTCATGTTCCCTCTTGCCATCCCTCCAGCAAAAACAATAGGAGTGGAAATGGATTTGGGAATGGAGGAAATAATCGGTGTTCCTGTGGGTTTGTAGTTGTTGGTCCTGCGTGGCTTTTCTGATGACTACCAATAGCTGAGGATGCGTAGTATAACCTTTATGGGGTTAACAAAGTGTTTTTCTCTTCGTACATCAACTCTGAAGTGGTTCAAGAACTTCTTTTCTTTGGTCTGGAATAGTTGATGCCTCTGACCTAGTCATCCTCTTCGATTTTTGAACTATCAGAGGCTGAAATATGAAAAGTGAGAATTAGCCTTGTTCTTTGGAAGTGAGGCTAAGGTTGCTTCAGCTACTCATCTAAAATGTGTGTATTGCAACATGGGGGGTTGTCTACACACACATTTTACATTCCTTTTTTTTCTTTTCTTTTCTATTCAGTAGCTGTAATTGCATCAAGCAGCCAAGGACGAGTGAATCCCTTTAAGGTAAAAAATTTGAAGCAGGTTTGACTGCGGTGCTCTGAAAATTACAGCAGATTATTATTCATAAAATTACAATACAACTACAAGAGAAACCTTGGAGGGACAAAGGAGCACACTATGACAGAAAATAAGTAAAATGTTTATCTGTTTTGCTAGGTGTCATCTAACAAAAAGGACCCACTGGTCCCATCAGCAAGTGTTCTAGACAATATGAGCAAATACTCGAAGAAAACTTCGTCTAGCAGTCGAGCTGTAAACAAGGAGAACCCTCCAGTTATAAAGCCTCTGATTCCCAAACCAAAATCCAAGCAGGTAATGTTTCTAGTCTTTTTTTTTTTTTGATGTTGTTTCAGTGACCAAAGAACAGTAAATTGAATTTTACCAGCTTTTATCAAGTATGAAACCCTGCTGATTGAGTAAAGCGTCTTAGATGGCAGGGTTCTTTTAAGCATACTGCAGAAACTTACACAAACACAAAACAGCAAGAAAAAAAAAATGGCTTCAGTTGTAGAAATTACATTCTGTGCTGTTTTTTTTTTTTGCTTTTATTTTAAATAGGATTAACTAAACATCTATTGTGCTGAATTACAGTCTTACCTTTTTTTTTTTTTCTTTTAAACTCAATTTCTGTAGGTTTCAGCAGCATCCTTCTTCCAGACTCGTACACCGAACTCTAGTGAAAAAGCAGTGGAAGAAAGACAAGAAAAAGCAGTGGAAGAAAGACAAGAAAAAGCAGGAAGGGAGTCCCCTGAAGTCAAAGTCACTGCACAGGACAACACTGAAAACAAAAGGCGAGTGAACACTTGCCACTTGATGCCATATTCCAATTTTGATCGAATAGCAAATCCAAAAACTATTTCTTGACTGGCCGAAGTGGCTTAAGAACAAGATTAAAGTGTAAGCTCACGAGTTGTCACATTTGTGAATTTACTTCAGGAGTTTTAGCAAACTGGTATTTGTATTGTGGCAATTTGATACTAAGCATATTACAACCACAGGGAAAGAACACAGGCAGAACTTCCTGTTATGAAATCTTTCCAGGTAGGCATGGCGGCAGTGCTATTCAAAGTGGAAGTTTTGTGTCAGCCTGAGACAAATGCATAGAACGTGTAGGTGAACAATAAACAAACAATGCATAATTTAATTTTGGGGCTATAAGCAACGATTTTTGCCTTAGTCATACTTACACATCTGATAACGACCTTTGAATGATAAATGAAACCATGCTGCTATACCAGTTCCACGTATAGGAAATGCTTAAACGTGTCTAGCAAATCCCCGAGGAGGTCTAAAAGCTAAGCGATTTATGTTAAAGTATTAAAGCTTAATTTTGGTTTGGGTGTGTTTTTTGTTTCTTTTTGTTTATTTATTTACTTTCAAAAGAAAAAAGCAGAAGACTCGTAGCATTTAAGCAGTATATATCTTCCTTGCTAAGACTGTAATATATCTTATTCCTCTGAAGCAGACATTTTCCATGATCCCAGTCCTCATGAAACTTGCATTATTATAATGGCTTTCCATTTAGACTTAATTTAACTGAGGAAGATGAAGGTAATTATTATTCATTTGGGCTAGTATTCTTTTCATTAACCTTAACAGATAAGTTTCTAAAACAAGTGGTAAGGAGAATTGTGAAAAGGATTAGCTGAAACGTGCTAATGTGTGCTCTATTTTTAGGTTGATGAGACCTTGTCAGGAAGGAAGAGAATCATTATGCTTTGTCATTTTAAAACTGAAATGTTAATCTCCATATATATCATGGATTTAATAAAAGTGCTTGACTTAGTCTTTCCTTGTCAGTCTATTCTGCAAGAATATAGCAGTAGGGGAAAGCAAACTGCTGACTGTATATGACTTTTCTTTCAAGAACAAAAAACCCACTCAGGTGTTGTTTAGAAATGTGATTTTGGGGCATATGGTTTTCCTCTAAACTTTGTAAACTGCCATTTTTTCTGTGGTTGTTTCAGACCAAAGACAGGATTCCAGATGTGGCTAGAAGAGAACAGAGCAAGCATTTTAACAGATAATCCTGGCCTGAATGAAGCAGAAGTTATAAAAGAAGGCATGAGTCGATTTAGAGTTCTGTCATCAGAGGAAAGAATGGTAAGAAAGCATTCTCTAATTATGTTTGTTTATTTATTTTATTTCACCACCACCACCAAATTCCGTGGTTATTTCCAAGTAGGGCTTTTTTTCTTTAAATTCCACTGTTCTTCATCTTCAGGGACTTAAATTTTGAATTGGACCATGATCTAAACTGTGTATTTGTGAAAATGTAAAGCATATTGACATCAGAATAATAAGTAAAAACAGAAAGCTGCTATTCTGAAATGGGGCATGTAAGAAATGTAATCAATGAAGAAATAACAAAATTGGGGCTTGTTTCGAAAGCCTTTTGGCTTTCTTATTCGTCCAGAAAGACCATTAAGATCTTCAATTTTATGTACAGGCTCAAAGGAATCACAGTTTTTAAGGGAAATGCCGTTACAGAAAAAGGAAAGTGAAGAAATTGTTCTTGACTTGATTGGCAATCTCTATTAGTTATTAACAAGAATTATTTTAGTACTTCCTTATAATCAAAGAAAGAAAATGTGTTAAATAAATCAGTGAATTGTGTGGCCTGCTATGTAGTTTTCTATTTAATGATGTACTTTCTTCAAAGGCGTGGACTGAGAAAGCAAAAGGAGGAGCAGTTAATGGTTTAACAGAAGACAAAAAACGAAAGCGACCCACGGCGGCTGAAGATGAGGCAAAAAAGAACCAGGAGCAAAAATCAGAGGACTCAAATTTATCAAAAAAACCAAAAACTTCAGGTCAATCTACAAATGTCAGATTATCAGCTTTTGCGTTCAAGCAAAGCTAAATAATGTGATGCCTTCTCAGCATCTGCTTTCTCAATGCAGAGCCATCTCCTGTTTCCAGAAATTTGCCACTGTGCTCAAAGAGCACTAGCAAAAAGAGAGTGCCTTGCTCCACATATTTTTAGAAAGTATTTTATTTTCAATTATTTAGGGAAACGTTGGATCCACTCTCCAGGTCTTTGCAAGTTGCTAGTGTAAAGATGGACAGCAGAACTAACCCTAATGGGCCTGTTACCTTGAAGCACAGTTCCGCAGTTTTGATGCTCATAATATTTGATGCTAAATCCAGATTAGTCATTTTTGGGGTCATGTGCCATGTTCAAAAGCTCTCCTCTGGTTATGGAGAGGCAAAGCGGTGGCTTCTGTACCTGCCTGCTGCAAACTCTTGTAAGAGAAAGACGCTCGGAGGAATGACAGTGAGGGGAAGATGGCAGCTTAACATCATCCTGATGGTCAGCTGCAGCTTCAACATCCGTGGCACTGTCGTTGAGCAGCCTGGCATGGGCTGGGACAGAAAACCAGGACAGATAGGAACGAAGCTGAATTAGGAGTGTCAGGTGTGCAAAAGCAAACCATTCCAGACTGTGTAAATGTGCTTTCCCAATCTGAGCTTCAGGACGGCCCAGAAAGTTCTCAGAACTTGAAAATGTGTGCATTATTTTATGTAATGTTTGTTTTTAAAATAAAATGTGAATGTTTCTTTCCTTGGCAACTTTTGTGATTAAAGTAAAGAGACTTCTACTCACTAATCATAAGGCAGTCATATTTACCCTTCTCTGAAGAGGAGACAGTATGTCTAATAAATATATTTGAATCAAATTCAAATTTCGAAACTCTTCTTTTTTTTTGTGATAAGGTAAAATAATTTAACTCCTTAGCATAACAACTTAGACTGAAGAGCTCCGTTTCTTTTTTTTTCACACCCTTTCATCCTTCTTTCGTTCATTTGTCATCATTTTATAACTGAAAAGGGAAATGACTCTCCATTTAGAACACATTTTTAACATTGAAATCTATAGATTGAAGATTTGGTGAGATTTTTGTAAATGGCAGAGGTGTTCTGCTATACTCTTTTAGCAGTTGTTATAGGTCACTTTGGAAAAAACAGCTCCTGTTTTCACTGTATGTAGAAAATGGGAGTCATGACATCAACCAGGATGATAAATACGTATAGAGAAAAATCTAAAGACTGTTAATTTAATTTCTTTTTCAGCCACTGTTCTTATAATTGTTCTACGTGTTACTGTTTAATGCTGAGAGTAGACTGAGTAATAGTTAATGTACAGAGGGGGACTGTATTGACACTGCAGAAAATTGAGGAGAGTTGTAGCACATTATAACAGTTGTCTACCATCATTGGAAAGAAGTGGTAGTATCAGTGACTGTCTTGAATGACATTTTTAGGCAGCAAAGTATTTGCTTTTATTTGCTGCATTTGGTTTTGTTGAAGAAAAATGGGATTGTGTTGGTAAGAAAAACATCCTGATAGAAAATCACCGTGGGCTTGGTGAGCTGTGTAATATTTTCTTTCTGCTAGACTGGGTTGTTGTGATGACGACTTCAAGCGTCATCATCATGGTCCTGGGAGATGGGATGGGTGTGAATGGATGGCCGTTCTTCTCTTAGCATTCGAGCTGAGCTACCTGCCAGGTGTCCTTTTAAACAGCCTGAAATACAAGAAGAAATTAAGTCCCCTTTTGAGTGAATAAGCTGAGTAACTCCTCACCTCCCGTATAAAGGCTACATAAAGTAGTTGAGCAAGGTGTTTATACCTTGGCCTCAGGATATTGAAGTCAGTTGTACTGCAGGCTCAGGAGGTAAACTGAAAAAATCAGGCAGGTAAGAAAATAGATGGAACTGGCTGATAGATATACTCTGGGTTGTGCCAAATTAGGATGGAAAAAAACAAAACAAAACAACAACAACAAAAAATCTTCATGTCCCTTTTTGGAAAACAGAATATTTAGACTGGTAACTTTGGGATTTTCTGGGCATATATCGTATAAGTGAATATTTTGACCTTACTTATCCTGAATCAGGATGCTGACTGACTTCGGATGCAGCAGTGTTGTTTTGGGGAAGGAAGAGAGGTGTTGATGCTGCCAGTCAGAGGTGGAACAAAGCCATTCTGTAGATCCAGATATTGGTACCATGTCTGTCCACCACTCCCCACATTCAAACGACATACACAAACCCCGTACAGCTCCCACTCTACAACAGGAGCAGGGAGGTACAACTGGACGCACAAAGCACCTCAAGTCCTTTTAGACTCTAACTGGGAAGAAACATCCAAAGTCAAATCCCAGAAGAGTTTTCTGGCTGGTTTCAGGGAGCTGGCTATTTGCAATCACGTCGCTCTTATGAACAAACACACCAAAGTTCTGTTTTATGGGAGACTCCTGGATTTAGTGGATGAATTCATGGAAATAACCGAGAGGACGTCAGGCTCTAGTTGCAAGTCCCCAGTTCCTGTTTGCTTTTCTCCTGGCTGAATTTTTGCTTTATAATGTTTGTGGGTTTCATCAGACCTAATGTGCACGGCCTGGGGGTCATAGTCTGGGTCTCGCTGCTGTCCACACAGCTGCTTAGAGTCACCAAAAACTACTTCCCACATCTGAGCTGGAATTTTCCCTCTGGGGACTGCCTGCCCCACTCAGAGCTGGGTGCCTGGAGGCGGTGGCTCTGTAGCGTGGAAGAAGCCACCCCCAACCTCCTCCCCTAGCCCTTAGAGCTGTGACTGTCACGCCTGTGCTTAGCTCTGTTCACTTTGTGCCTCTTGCTGGAGAGAAGTAGGGCTTCTCCATGTCACCACTGTTACCTCCTCTGCTCAGAGGAGCCCCGTGTAGCCCCAGTGCAATCCCACACTGCTGCAGGTCCAGGCTCTGTGCTCTGTCGGAGAACCGGGCTTGGGAGCCCTGTCCTCTGTCTGCTGGATTTCTGATGCTGTGAAAGATAGCTGGGGGCTATTGGCACCTGCTTGAAAGAATAATAAAAAATGATTTATTTTTCTTTGGGATGAAGACAGCTGCCCTTCTTACCATCCCTTTTTCCACTGCAAAACAGCAAAATGGTGGAGAGACTCCAAGTTGAGCAGCTTTTGTAGCAGTGACGTTTAATTACTAAGCAGTTGCTGCTGTCCACAGCAATAAAATTAACAGCCAACAGCAGCCCCCATCTGTCTCCACACCCCAGCGCGGCTGCTGTTGCCTTTCTTCCCTCGCAGATGCGGTCTGCTCCATTACCCAGCTGCGGGCAGGGCTGCAAATAGACCCCCATCACCTGGAGACTTCCACGCGGCTGCACCATGCCAAATGGAGCAGGGCACACTCATCCTCACAGCACCGAGGTACTACAACTTCATCAGACTTCATCATTGTTCCGCTTCCACCTGCGCAGGAGCCTAACCCCCCCTAGAAAACGTGGAATGGATTTTAATGGAAGGCTGTTAAATCTCAACTAGCTGCTTTTATGTAAAGATGCTCCCCGAAGATGTTTAATAAAATTGCACTGGAATCTTCAGAAATGCCCATTGGTCCTGAATTTGTTCTTTCCAATTAAAAAGCGGGTTATTTAGAAAAAAAAAACAGCCTGAGAATTGCAGCAAAGCACCTGCCTGCTGCTGTTTGTTCCTCCTTTTGCTCGGAAAGCCAGACATTTGTGTGCCTGGCCCCGAGGCGGGGTTGGACAACAGAAACACCCAACCTTTGCTGTGGGTCCTTTCCCAGTGGGTCACCATCAGCTGACCCCCCTTGAGGCCGTGGTGTGATGGGAAGCGCTGCTGCATCTCAGCACAGCTCCCTTGCCCTGCTAGTGCAGCTCCTTTCCAAACCCCAGGAGCACAAAGCATCTTTTCGTCCTCGCTCTCTGCTTCTGCGTCTGTTGAATTCTTCCATTTCACTGCATAATGTGACCTTAAATAAAATCCCTTTCCCGTGCGCTTTTTCTAGAGGAAAACAAAATCATCCAAAAATAGCAGATGAAAGTGGATTGCAGGTGATGGAGGCTGCGGAAGAGAACATCGGTGAATATTGCCCGGCTACCTCTCTGCTCATCCCATACCAAAACCTGCCATCACATCTTGCGTTCGGGGCCATGTAAGGTCACAGCTGGGATTCAGCAGAGCCAACTCATGCAACAAGCTGCCCTTGCTCTGCGTATAACCCAGGGCTGCTCCTGGCTGGAAAGATGCAACTACTAAAAACCAGCAAAAAAGACCCAAATCAACACGTAGAGTCTGTTAGCTTTTTGGGGGGATATAATTCAAAGCAGCAAGCATCCACCTCCCTTGTTCCGTAGCTGAGAGAGCATGTCAAGCCCTTTATCTTAGAAAAAGATCTATAAATGGACTACTTGGCATGCTGGAGTACTGCGATCCAGTTTGACTTCAGAGGGAGTGCCGGACTCGCAGGAAGCTAGACATTTATTCAGAGAAAGAACATTTGTACTAGAAATAAATAAAATGTGTGCTCACCTCCTAGAGAATATTTTCTTTGGCTTTGCAAGCACTTGCTCCGTAATATAATTCTGCTACAAAGGAAAACAACTGCACACCACCACCCAGCCACGCCGCCTTGACTGCTGCGCGATAAAAACCCGACAAAATCGGCCTCTGTGTGCCAACAGGAGCTCAGCCTGGAGGAGGAGGATGGCCTTACAGAGCCACTCGCTTCGGTGCTGCAGCTGGGCTCCAGCAGGAGAGCAGAAATAGAGGTGTGCATGCTCCACTCTTTTTTTTTTTTTTTTTTTGGCCTGTAATGCCAAAATCCTGACCAAAAAAATAAAAAATAAAATCAAAATAACTAAAAAAAAAGAAAGAAAATGAGTACCTGAGGTACTCATGTCCGTCAGGGAGGAGAAACATCTCCTCTTTGCTCCCTGAGATGTGTGGAGCTCCCGTGCCTGCAGCCCCTGCTGGTGACCTGATGTGTCCTCGGGTTTGTCCTGCTGGCACTGGGAGGCAGAACCCCCAGGGCTCCTGCTTTGCCCCTCACCAAGGATTTCACCCACCTACAGCGAATTTCCCCTGGCTCGTCTGTCTCTGGCTCAGAAACCTGTTAGAAACCATTAGAAACCATTAGTAGATCCCTCATGAGAAACCCAGTACCTGTTGGTTAGGACTTCTCCTTCCCCCTTTGCTGCAGCAGCAATGAGCAATGCGCTCAGACTCGTACAATTTCCTTCACAAACCTGACCCAAGTCATTTCATGGATGTAGTGCTCCGGCCCTGGTTTTGGGGTGTAAAAGTCAAGAAAATCAACCAGCCTTGATGCCTGGGGTAGAGCTGGGCACAGGACAGCCTGTGCTTGCACAAACTTTCCCTCTCAGGCACTTTCTATCTTCGAAATTCACCTCAGCCTCTCTCAGGTGGGCATTACAGTGCCTGTGGTGGAGCAGCTCAGCTTCATGGGCCTTGCTGGCCAGCCCAAGGAGAAGACAGAGCTGAGAGAGGCCTAGAGAAAGGCCGGGGCCCTCCCTGAGCAGTGCCGTAGAAATGCCACATTAATTTATTTACTTACAGGCAGGCCAGACGCTAATATCTACCTGGGCTGTGAAAGAGCCCCTTGATGCTGGACTCGATCGGATGTGAGTGGTCAGGAAATTTGGGTGAATAGTTTCAAGCCACGTGTTGCCAGGGAACAGCCCAGGCTGTTATTGATCGCGTTATTGATCTCAGGGATATAACGCCGAGAAGCAATTGAGCAGAGAGGTGCGGGGCCACGGCTGCTGTCCCACTTTGCTCAGGAATCGAAACCCATCCTCGGGTCAGAAGTGGGCTGGAGGGACCCGGAGATCCCCAGCGTGTCGCTCAACTCCCGATCGGGTCGTTGAAGCAAGAAATGGGGTGCATCCTGGAGCTGTTAATTACAGGTTAATTATGTTTTAACTTGAACCTGCCTTCTGTGGCCGCAGCCCATCTCCTCTGTGGGTTTCAGGGAGCAAAGGATGGAGGAGCCTCTGGTTGCGGGATGCTCTGTGCCCAAAAGTGTTCAAGAAAAGCTGGGACAGGGCAAAACTGCTTTTTTGCTCCATTTTCAGCTCTAAAACTTGAGACCTGACCAGATCAGTTAAAATGGAGAAAGTCCCTCTTGTGGAAATCCTCTCAGACCTCAGGGATCTGCTGTCCCCGCAGAGGAACCAATCCCTCTGTAAGAGCTTAGTATTTTAGGAGCCTGTAATCAATTTTGCTTGTTATTCCGGGTAACTGAATTAAATTGCTTGTGATTCACTGCTTAAACTGACGCACTGTGAGTCCAGCGGCCGATAAACCCCAGGCTGTGCTTACAGGGCCCAGGACGGATGTCAGCAGGCCGCGGTGCTCTGTGGATGCGTGTAGATGCGTCCCCGTTGTTTGAGGATCACGCTCGGGCTTGCTGTTAATAGCAATATCGATTTGCATTGCTCTTCTCCTGCCTGAGCTGCTAATGATACGCTGGGTCAACACAAACAGCTGCGGATGGCTTGAGAAGGTGGAATTTGTCATTTCTTAATCTCTGTGCCTGGTCCCAAACACTTTATGGGAGGAAAAGTAAGCGTCTTTGCTGTGTGATTTATCTCAGCCTTTTAACAGCTGCCAGTGCAGAAATTGTGCTTAAAATACCTCTTAGATGGCTTCATTTGACCCACAGCAGACTGCCTTGGGTTTCTTCAGCCTTAGCCGGCCTGGCACAGAGAAGTTTCTTTTCAGGAACTCTTCTCAGGCTGAGGAGCGCCGTCCCTCCCTGCCGTTCTCACCATGCCACAGAAATGGTGGGGACCTCTCATCTGTTTCATAGCCTGTGCTTCGCTCATTCTGGATGTTATTCAGATATAGCAAATAAAAATTTAGTTGGGAATAAAATCTTACTCTGAGGTACTTAAAAATATCAAGCATTGGTGCTGCTGCTCACCCAGCTGATGTAGGTATTTCAGAGGTGGACGACATGGCTGGCTGGAAATGGAGCTGTAACACATCCTGACCCATATCTAAATTACCTGGAACAGCAAACTCTGTGCTTGCAAATGCTGTTAGCAAACCTGCTGCCCTCGGCTCCTGTGTGTGCAGCCTCTGCTCGCACCCATCCCCAAAACTGGTTCTCTGCAGGTCCACGTGGTGCTCACGCTGGCAGTAAAGGGGTGACTGCCCCTCTCTTCCTGCACGCAGGGGAAAAATTACTGCCGACTGCCACGCTTGCTAAATTTAGACCACTATAAAGTTCGGCCAACATTAGATACCTTATCTGCCGGTTTTCTAAGTGAATCAGTGAAGCACAGCCCAAGGAGTGCCACTCCCCAGATACCCTTCGCTAACCCCATTTCCATACGTCCCATTACGTCTCGGCAGCTCGTAGTTCCTAAGAAAAGGCTCCCACCCTTTGCGCCGTGCAGGCTCGGTCTGGCTCTGGCCAGGAGCGTAGTCAACCGTGCCGTATTTGCTGACTGCTTCTGGCACGTTTCTGGCAGGGGAGTCAACACAGCTCACATGGAGAATTCGGATTCCAGGGACGGGGTGCGGGGTGGTGAGAGGTGCCCAGCTGCAACCTGGGGTTGCTTGGGGAGGAGAGGGGATGGGGCCAGGGGCTTCCAGCCCCCCTGCCCACTGCTTCTGCAGGCCAGCACCTTCCCAGTGATTTCACCTGAGTCATTCTTTCTCTCTTCTGGTAAAACCTGTGATCGGAAGCCAAAAGATAAACGTGGAGTGCCTTATTGCCTCTGGGGTTGTGTTTTTTTTTTTTCCTATGCACGACAGGGAGAATTTGTCCCCGCTGCCTTCCGGATGGACCTGTGTGTGGGAACAGGGCTTTCTGCCCGGGTGATGTGTTCCTGAGGTCTCAAGCATTTATTTTGAAAGCTATGAGGAAAGTAGTGATTACCCCTGAACCATGAGCCGCCCTTTCCACCCCATATAAAACCCCAGAAGAGGAAACTTGGCTTCCCACCACCCACCCATGTAGGTCTTTGCCAACCCTCAGACCCCGCACAGGGCCGAGCCAGGCTCCCTCTGCCACCTTTACACCATGAGCATGCAGCAATGAGCATTTAACCATGCTGTGAGCCAGCAACATGCTTCCATGGAGGCAAAAATGCCATTTAATGCATTCAAAAGGGTTTCTGAAGACAGCAGAGCCACACCCCAGCCAAATCCCCCCCCCCCTTTTTTTTCCTTTCCACCCACCCTTCCCCATCCCCTGGTGTTTTTCCCCCCTTTTTACCCAACCTTACCCCACCACCACCTGCCAGGGCAGCCTTGCCACCCATTCCCAATCATGGTCCTGATCCCTGTTCCGATCCTGATCCCAATGCTGGTCCTAATCCTGATTCCAGTCCCTGTCCCGATCCCCATCCCAATCCCTGTCCTGGTCCTGATCCTTGTCCTGATCCAGATCCTGATCCCAATCCCAATCCTGGTCCCGATCCATATCCCAATCCCCAATCCCAGTCGCAATCCCTATCCCAATCTCGATCCCCATCCCAATCCTGATCCCGGTCCTGACCCTGGTCTTGATCCCTGTCCCAGTCCTGATTCCAATCTCAATCCTGATTCCGGTCCAAATCCAGATCCCAGCCCCAATCCCAATCCTGATTCCAGTCCTGCTCCAGGTCCCTTATGCCAATCCCGATCCTGATCCCTGTCACGATCCCTGTCACGATCCCGATCCCCAATCCCAATCCCAATCCCTGATCCCCAGTCCAGACCCGGACCCCAATCCCGACCCCGACCCCGACCCCTCTGAGGGTCGCGGCGGGCCGAGACCGGCCGGCTCATCGCAGGGGCCACGGATGACGTAGCGGCGGCTCCAGCCAATGGCAGCGGCGCGGGCGGTATAAAGCGGGCGGCCGAGGCGGCGGCCGCTGAGTGCTGAGGCAGCGGCGGGCGGGGGGGTAGCGGGCGTGGAGGGCGCCGCGTGAGGGGACGGTGCCGAGCCCCGGGGGGCGGGGGGGAGGGTGCTGAGCCCCGCCACAGCGTTCTGCCCGCACCGCTCGGGGCCCGATCCGTCCCCCATGGCGGCGGCACGGAGCTACAACGGGTACCCGCGGCAGGACGGGCCGCCCTCCCCGCCGCTGGGCTCCGACAAGCCGCGCGTCCCTTTGCCCGCCGGCGGCGAGGGCTGGCGGGGCGAGCGACCTCGCAGCGAGGAGGACAACGAGCTGAGCCTGCCCGGCCTGGCGGCAGCCTACACCTCCATCCTGCGCTCCCTGGGCGAGGACCCGCAGCGGCAGGGGCTGCTGAAGACGCCCTGGAGGGCGGCCACCGCCATGCAGTTCTTCACCAAGGGCTACCAGGAGACCATCTCCGGTAGGCGCCGTCCCCCAAGGGTGGAAGGGGAGCGGGTTTTTTTGGGGATTTGGACTCTTCTGGGGTCAGCTTTGGGCCGGCAGCCTCTTGCTTGGCACCCACAGGTGCTCCCAAGTGATTTTTGGGGGTGAGATGCAAGGAGACCGGTCAGGTAGGGTCCTGGTGGTGGGTGCTTGTCAGGTACCCAACTCAGGGGAAATCCTGCCTTGTAGTCTTCGTTTTCACATCACTGTTCTCCTCTTACCCTTTCCAGTAAGGACTGCACCCAGCCCAAATTAATAAAAGCTTTGTAAAACCAGGGAATTCCCCCTTCTGCTTCCTCTTATGGCGAAAGGCAAGTTCCTGGTGCTGACACAGGGCTGAGCGTGGGTCAGAAAGGTGCTGAGCATCCCGAGAGCAGTGTTGCTGCTGTATGAGCCTGCCCCGAAACTGCACTGGTGTCCCTGAATGACAGGGCTGAACTGCTAACCCACCCCTCTTCTGTCTTGGCTGTGCTTCAGCTCAGAGGCTGGCTTTCCCGTTCACTTTCTCTTTCACTTCCCAAAATTGCTGCCTTCTCCGAAACCTGATTGCATATAACTTCCAGCATTAACTTACTCACAGCTACTGTTATTTCTGTGCCAACGTCATGCCCTAGCTTCCCCCAGGAACAGCACTTCTGCCTTGGCTTTTGTTTTTCTTTTACGGCCAAACCTCGTTTTCAAGCTCATGTCTGGAGATCAGCTCGGGGCTTTGCTGGCTGTCATCCCCCTCTTGTTTAGCCTTGCTGCACGGGGTGTGTGGGATGAAGCTTTGTCACGGGCTCAGGGTGATCCTCTGTCTACTGGGAAAAAAGTTCTTGCACTTGAGGACTGCACTTGTTGCTTTATTGCTGTAAAACACGGGAGGTGTCATAGTCAGGAGGTCTTTCGGTGATGATCTCTGAATGGGAATTTCTGTGCTGAGAGTTTGCTGTCTATCCAAAGTTCTCTCTTAATCTTGCTGTGGGTCTTACCTACAGGGAGAGTTAAACTAAACTGATTCATAAATTTTCCAATAGCTGCTTCTGTCTTCTCCAGTGGATGCTTTGGGACTCTGATTAATCTGTCCCAGTCTTTCTCGTGCATTTCCTTTAGCAGAGTGGTTCTGGACAGTCCCCTCCCCTGAATGCTCATCATGGGGGAGCTATGTTATACTGGAGAATAGAATTTGTGAGTGTCACTGCTGTACTCCTGCACTGCTTTTTTTGTTCCTTTCCTAGGAAATCAAAGGAAGGTGTGATGCTAGCACCCCTTCCTGTGTCAGATGGGCGATCCTTTTACCTGTCAGATCCTCATCTCCTTACACAACGCTCAGCTTTCAGTCCTCCTGCTCTTATTAGTCTAATGGGGAGGGAAAATGAGTCCTAGTTGAAGGACAAACTAGGAAATCTTTGGGAATGGTGATAGTTGTGGGGCTGCAGCTCCTGTTGCTTGTCTCTGCTGCAGCATCTGGGTGTGCTGTCACTTGGTTATATTCATGCAGCTGGCTGCCTAGACCAGGAACTGGATTGTACAACGAGGAAAGAGGGGGAAAATGTCATGTTTTCTCTACTTTATTTTGTACTTTTTTATTCCCTCACATGGAACTACCTATGCGTATGTTGAAACAGTGGTTTGTGGGATGTTGAAGTGTGTTCAAGTCTATTCCCCAGCAGGGAGAAGATAAGAGGTGAAAAAGACTTACTGTTACAGAATTTCTGAAATAAAAGCTCTTTGATTATACAAACAGAGGGCTAGAAGCAAGGTGTGCTGCAACAGGTACCTGGTTCCACCTTTGCTCCCAACCTCTGTCAGTGTGCTAATGGGGCCTGGCTCTGCAACCAGAAGAGTGGAAATAACAACCTGAGAAAGGGAACAGCGCTGGTACAGCTACAGGCTTTCCAGTCAGCCTCCTGAGTCTGTCTGCTTGGGTGTCTACCCTGGGTAGGCAGGGGAAAAAGCAACTCACTTCTGATGGCATTTTAATTTATTGCATCACTTTTGTGTTCCTGTGTGGAAAATGTATTCCTGAGTTATGAAATCTCTTGAAGGCTGGATGGCATGAAGTTGAAAGTATGCCAGGGGTGGTCTGCAGTGTTTGGTGAGCTTGGCCACAAGCTTTGCTTGTGGGAGGTGAGAATGTGAAGGTGATGTGGTTGGTCCCAAAACTAAGCTGCCTGACTGCCTCGAGTGCTGCCTGCTGGTCTTAGAGGTTTGTCATGAGTGGTGTCTTGCTCTCTCTTGTCACTGAATGTTTTTGAGTGCAGTCAGGATGCCTGAAGCTTTAGGTACAGTGAGGGATGATGGCCTCACCTGCCCTGCAGCAATCTGTCCTGTGGTGGTCTTGGAGGTGGAGAACTAATGGTATGTGTAGAGTGTTCATTATAAGGAACCTGGGGTGCTTTGGGAAGCTGCTGAGCTAATGTGTGGTCTGCACAGAAGTCAGCAAACAGGTATTGGCTTTTCCTTTTCAGCATTAATTCACTCTTAAGAACAAAACTCCATTTTTTTTTGGTTAGGATGTGTCTGAGAACAATGCATTCGGGGTATGCATAAATATGCTGGGAATCTTCCTGGGTGTTGTCACTTTGCTTTGGTGACAGCTGGTCATATTTGTATTTTTTACTTCCCTTAACTTTAACTAGTGTTGTAGGGAAGATGACATCTGAGTTCTGTCCCCTCTCTCCATTGGGATTTCTGTGAGCAGCAGAGAACCAGATTCTGCCTTCCAGCTTCCTCTGTGTTACTTCCTAGCTTGTTTCTGACAGCACAGCGTAAGTGTTCCTGCTTCACCTTTATTCATCTCTGCTATCTGTGTTCTGCAGCTGGCCAGTGTTGTGTTTCAGAGCTGTTAGTAGAGTTTACTTGCTAAATATTTAAATCATTCTCTTACTGTTCTTTCTAGATGCATTCTCCTATTAATCCTGGCTCTACAAAAGGCCTCTGCCCTTGGCTCTTTCCTTGACAAAATGCATTCAAATGTATTGATCTCATTGCCCAGAGTAGCTGTGGATGCCTCATCCCTGGAGGTGTTCAAGACCAGGTTAGGTGAGGCCCTGGGCATCCTGATCTAGTGGGTGGTGTCCCTGCCCGTGGCAGGGGTTTGGATCTGGGTGGTCTTTAGGTCCCTTCCAACCCCAGCTGCTCTGTGATACTCATTCTGTAGTCCTAATAATCAAACTCTGGTTCTCATTCTATAATACTTATCATCAAACTTTCTTTGGAGGTGTGAGAATGTCACTAGGGATTTAAAGTGAAATCCCTCTCGGAGAGCAGATCTAAAAATGCTGGCAGTTCACTGTGGGGCACGTGTAGATTAGTAGCCACTATAGGATACCAAAATTTTACTCTTCAATTTCATGCAGTGATTTTTGCATCAGGATTCAAGAACATCTCTTTTCCTGAGCAAGGGTCAAATTTATCAGCTGCCTACTTCTGGGAGTAAATTATAACAATAGTAACCTGTGTAACAAAGGTAGTCTGCTGTTGTTAGCAGGCTGCCTTGAACACTCCTAGAGTGTGTGCAAATGCAGTGAGTGAATTTGTGGAAATAAAAGGCTGAGGATTGTGCCAGCTTGTAACTGAAGCTGAAGACTTTGGACTCGATCTTGCTAAACGGTGAGTTCCAAAAACAGTGATAGTCAAAAACCGAACTGTAAAGGAGTTGGTTCTGATTGTGCAATCCCATAGGAGACATCAGGCACAAAGCTGAGCAAGCTTCCTGTAACTGCAGAAGGAAGCTGACTTGTTCTCATCACACCTAAGTCCTTTAAGCAGAATGGCACAAGCATTAAATGTTGGTTGTTACATGAATAAAAACTGAAAGGCTGCACTGGTCTCTATGCTAGCTTCCAAGCAAGTTGGGAGGTCCAACTATCCTTTCAACATGTTTAATAAGGAAATGAAAATTAGAAATATTAGAGGATAACTTTGCTTTCTGAACCTGTGTGGATTGAAAGGCTGCATGTGTGTTTTATTTGCCTTAAGGCTAACTGATGCAGCTTCTGCTTTTAAAGCAAACAACACCTAAGGTCCAACACCAGTAGGTTAACACCTGCTGCAACTTGTATGTCACTGCCTCTCCTTAGTTTGTGCTCTCTTATGGTGGAGGGTGTATAAATGCAACCTTAATACCTTTATTCACCTTCTTTCCTGTGTGGTTTTATTTTCATAGATGCAGCAACAGAATAAGCTTACAAGTTTTCTAAGCCTACTCAGTTTGCTGTGGGTGAGAGGTGCTAAGCATCCCTATGTAAAAATAGACAGGCAGCTCCTTAAACACGGCTGTTTGATCAGCAGCACTGCCCTTTGCTGAGAGCTGGTGAGTTGCTTCTTTCGTTTCTGTTAGTGGAAGGGAGATGCTGCTCTCCTCTTGCTTCATACAACTTAAATATCATATTGGTAGCATGGCCATGGCTTGGTTCTTCAGACTGGAGGGTGGGAGAGACAGGATTGTTCATGGTAAGGTTCTTGGGGGTTTCTTTCCTCTACCCCAACCCCTTGTGTGGGTGAAGCCTACTGTGAACTTACCAGGAGGATCTCCCTGACCATTAATATTCAAGCAACACCAAATTTGATAAGCTTGTTTGGATTTTGTCAAGAGTTTATTAAATATCTCAACCTTTTGGATCGTACACTATTAAAGACATCTGATCTTTTCATGTTGCTTTTTCAAAGCACTTTCTGTCTTTTATTTTTCATTTGTTTTGATTACAGAAAGAAGTGTGGATGGGGAACTTCCAGCACCTTCTGTGACATGAGATAGTGAAGTAGTTATTGAAAACCTGATGCATTTTAATGAGCTTCTCCATAACCCTGCTTTCCCTCGTATTAATAAATCTGTTGGCAAAGGACACCTAGAACCTAATCTTAGTTTCATCTGAGAGTCTGCAATAACTGATCTCTTAGGAATAGACTTAAATCTCACTGCAACATGGCAAGTGTCTTAAAGTAAATGAATCAGTAAAGATGATGGCCAAAATTAGTTGAATATCAATGCTGCATTTCCTCTATTTGCTTCTACAAAATGAGTTGTTAAAGAGCTGGACCAGATGTATGACTTCTGGTAGCTGAAGAATTAAGTTTTTCTGCAGAAAATGTTCCTTTCTGGAGTGAGTTGCCTATTTCCAGCCCTCTGGTGTGGCAGTGATGAAATCTGAACTATTAGTCATCAACTTGTAACTTCTGTCTGGTGTTCCTTCCTTCCTACCAGGAAGGTACACGACAGTAAGGAAGCCACATGGTGCTAATGCCTCCTTAATTTTTCTCTGCAGCTTTTGAACTCTGTTGCCTGTTCAGAGTCATGCTGCAGCTTAGGCTGTGTCTCTTTCCAGAGTGCTTCAAGGCTTCCTGAAGCAAATGGTAATTCTGTTCTGAGTTGGCACACCCAGACCATCCCCTTTCTTAGCAACCTGAAGCCATTAACTTTCTGCAGGAGTGTAAACTCGGTATGAATATTTGTAGCCTGATTCTCCTCCCTGTATATGTAATAAATTTGGTAACTTTCTAGTACTGAAATGCTGCAATAATTCTTGTGTTGCTTGTCTGGAAGTTTTTTCCAACTACAGTTCTGTAGTGTCAATGCACGGATAAATGCAGAGTTTCAGTTTTGACTGTATATTTTACTATTTAGCAACAACTGAAAGCTTTTCTAGCATTTTTCTTCCAGATCTAGTTCAGACCCTGTAGTCTCCTGGCTTTCCTGCCACACGTTCAGCTGTTAGCTCAGGCTTCCTGCTCTGTTATATCTCTCCTCGGATGAAGAGGAACTTCTTCCCAAGCAAGCCAGCTGAAAGTATCTGGCCATGTACCTGAGCTGATTTTTCCACCTCAGCAAGCAATTAGTCTGGTCTCTGGCTCATCACGCAGCAGTTCTGGAGCACTGTCCTGCTCACTGCCGGCTCCTAGGTCACACCAGGTGTTGGTGCAGGCTGCTTCGTGCTCCTGGCAGAGTAGAAGGAACCTGAGCTCTGCCTGTACTTTGGTTTTTCTCTTATGTCACTGTCAGGATGGGTGAGCTTACGGGACAATATCAGTGAATGTGAGACTGCCTCCATCCTGTTGACAGTGAACAACCCTCAATCTCTTTTTCTAGAGAGAAACAGCCCATCGTGAGAGCAACCTACGAGCATCTCAGTCTTTTTGTCTCGGAGTCAGAAGCAGACACCAGGTGCTGTGAAGCTGAAGCAGTGCTGCTCTGCGGAGTGCTGTCATCCCTCATTCCCTTCACCTCCCGAGCCAGCTGCGGGGTGGGCTCTCTTTGCTTGCCAGAGGTGCTTCTGCTTTCCTGTGTCACATTAAAGCCATGCAAATAGTTTCTATAGCAACAGGTCTTTTTTGCTTAGCTCTGACGCAAAATCCTGAAAGGTCTTTCTTGTTCTGTCTTCATCCAATTCCAATTCCTGCTTTTATCAACTCTTTTGAAGATAAAGGGGGAAAACTAATTCCCATCTGTTACTAACTCAGGAGTTAACTTGCAGCAGAAGCGACTGTTTAGTTTTTATAGCCCACTGAAGTTTCTGCAACAGGCCTTGAACTCTGGGCTGAAAGAGCTGGAATAATCTAGAGATCATCCCCAACTAAACATTTAATGTTTGTTCTTGTTCCCTTCCTCCCAGCCATGTGTTTTTATCCAAATCTTAGCATTTCCTTAAGCCTAGACACACCACATAAAGCATCAGGCTCCCTTAGCTTTGCTGGGGTGGTAGGGAATGCAAGCAGTGTTATTTGCAGGCTCCTTTAGTTTATAGGCAGGGCTTGGTGGCAGCACTAGAGCCCAGCAGATGCGAGTCCTGTCCTCTTACTGCAGTGGAGAATTACCTAGGTGGTACTAGGAAGGAGTAAAAGGGTTGCTTCACCTGAGGGGAGAAAGTTTTCCTTTAAGGGAAGGTAACCTGCTGAGAGGGAGCACGTGTGAGCTGCAGGTGCCTTGCTTAGGAAACCAATCCAGTAATACTTGCTTCCAGCCCTCCTCCTCTCTAAAATCCCAGTTCAGTCTACACTTGTGCTTTGAAGAACCTGGAGCCCCAGGCAGGAGGGATGGAATGGATGAAGTCTGTGTTAGAAGGCAGGTGGGTGTTTTAGGGCTGGAAGGTGCAGCCAGCAGTGCTGCCGCATTGCACAGCCTGAACTGGGACAGGGCTGGGGAGGGAGCACACAACCTGTAGGTCCTGGCCTCGGTGGCTAGGAAAAGTCTGGGGTTAGAGTAAATGTTTCTGGGGGCTCCAGATGAGGAAGCCAAGAGTAAAGTGAAATACAGCTGCTGAATTAGGTGCTGTGGCCTAGACAGAATGAAAGAACAGGAAAAGAGGTACAAATTTGTCCTCAGCTTTGCCTCTGGACTGGTTAATCCGAGTCCCTGTTTCCCCCTCTGCCCTGTGAGCTCTGTTATATTCTCTGGAACATGTGCTGCAGGCTCCGGGCTAAGCTTGTTGAGGCCTTGTTTGATGCTACTGCAAATTGAATGACTACAAAAAATAAAAGGCAAAGTTAGATAAAATGGCATTGCTTCTTCGCACAGTGTTTGAATCTTTGCCAAGCAAGTCTCTCTCGGGTAATTACTGAAGGCGAGTGCTGCAGCGGGACCTAGCACGGTGTCTTGTCACAGCTACTTCTGTCTTGCTTTTCTGCTGGCAATGCAAGGCTTGGATTTGAAAGGGTTTCATGTTGGGGTGGGGGTAGATACAGACACAGGCTTTGTACTGTGCTTATTTTTCTGGAGGAGAGGCTTGCAAAGTGTGAGCAGGAGGGACTCGAGCAGGACAGGGGTGACTGGTGCTCTGTTCTAACACCGTAAGTCATGTAGTCAGGTACTGGCCTTCTGTCCCAGTCCTTATTCTGCCTTTGTCTCCCTGTGTTGCCTGGCAGTTGTAGAGGGGTATTGGAGGGCCAGCACTAAGCTTCTTTCTTCATTTATGGTTTTTGGTGAACCTTTTCAAGGAGCAACTGCTGCTGACTGTTAAAATTGACACAGCTTGCTGTGGGCACAACTGCAGAAGTTTTGCAGCTGAACAGGTATCCTCCGTCATCTGGCTGCTAGTTGCTATTAATGTTCCAGAAATCTGGGGTGCAAAATTGGTAAATCTGTATAAATGAGAACTGTGAAACACCCCACAGCTCTGTGGTTCTGTTCTTGACAAAGATCTAATTGCTTACATGCCTCTAAAACATCTTTTGAGAGGAGGCATTACCCAAACTGCTATGGCTTGGTTGTAGCCTCAGAAGATATGCAACGTGGCCTTTGTGTTCCTGTTCAATTGCTTTAGCCATGGGAGGGTTGCATTTTGTTCCTGAAGTTACTTGTGGGATACTTTACAGGTCTCAGCTTTCTTTTCCCCAGCCCTAAAATAGGGCTACCAGCTGTCTCCAAAGTATAACATGGCTCTGCAGTGCTCTGGTAACAGATCATGGTTCCTTAGATGACGTCCGTAAGGATCCATTCATGTATATTTTATCGATGCATGTATATGCACATGTATAAATGTATGTGTATATATATGAGGCTCTTCCACATAGAAATACCTTCTGCTGAGGTTTTGGCCTTATGCTGTCACACATGAATTACTGTGGCTTGCAACGGGAACGTGGCCACTTCTGATTCTTCTGAGCAGTCTGCTCCATGAGCATGCTGACGTAATCCTGTATCTAGCATCAGGCTCTGATATGCTGCTGGCAGTGCTGGTATGAGCCAGGCTGGTGGTCTAATAACAGCAGCAGTCACTCTAGAGACGCTTCTTGGGTCTGTTTGGATTTTGTTTTAATAACGCGGGGCATAGTAGCAGGCTTTGTGAAACCACTATTTGCTTTTTTGCTCTGGAAATGACACTTGCGGAGTGCTGCGTGGAGGAGCTGAGAACCCAGATTGCTGCTCTGTCTCCCCTTTGTCCTGCTCTGTTCCAAATTTTGGCTCCTTCTGGCTGAATTCATACTAATACAACTGCATGGTGCTTCCCACGTAATCAAAAACCTCTCCAGTAGTGTCTGGTGCAAGCTGGACCCTAAAATTTAAAGGACAAAATCATGTGCCTTTACAGCGTTGATTCCTGGCCCCTTTTGTGCTCTCTGTCCCTGTTCTCTGACCTGATCGAAAACCTTCTGGGGTTCAGCCTCGTTGTTTTGCAGGTTGCCAGCCCTTCTCAGGAAAGGACGTGCGTTGCAGGCAGAACATCTTGCGCACAGTTTCCAGGGTTACCTGTGTAGTGCTGATAGCAAGCAGGAAATTAAAATGCTCCATGATGACGATATGTTATCGGCAACAGATGGTGGCCATTAGGTGTACGTACATGTCAGGGGAGGGCATAAAGGCAAGGAGAGCAGACACAACTATTAGGTTTGTATAATCATTGCTGCAGGTGCTGAGCTTCACTGTGGATGAAGCCGGGCAGTCCCTGAGCATCCTGGTTCCCCATCTGGCCGTGGTGTATCTGACTCTGGTTCCTGGAAGTAACTCCAAGCAGTCTGTGTGGCTTCAAGCTAACTTCCTAGCAGAGTTCCACGTGCTGATAACAGCCCTTCTGTCCAGCTAGTTCTCGCTTGCTGTTCTTTTTCTTTCCACATCGTCTCTTCTTTACAGCTGTTCTCTCTCGTCCTTCAAAAGGCTCCCTCTCTTACCTTGAGGCTCTTCTGCTTTTAAGTTCTCCAAATGTGGTCCTGCTTGCTGTAGCTTTTTGTGGAGACTACAGTAATCTGCTGTAACCTGCATCAGGATTGCCTCGGGACTCACCAGGGGACTGCTAAATATGGAAAATCAACTAAGGGTCTGTTTTGCTGAGCTCTGGGACTAGCAGAGTCCCATGCTATCTGGTCCTTTTCTTACTGAGCTGTCTCTTCCTCTTATCTTTATGGGGTTTTCCACATTAATTCTGTTAAGCGTGAAATGTGGGATTCAGATGGGATGTACTTCTGCGTGCCTGTTTCAGTGTGAGACAGCAAATGTCTCCCTGATCTGTGGCTGCAGATCTTGGTACACCTAAACAGCTGCTGGTTGGTGTGCCTCAGGGTGAAATGCTTCCAGGGCACAGAGCTTCCTGGAGGAGAGTGGTGCTGATGTTGAAGTGTTTGAAGAAACCACTGTCATGGCTGGCTATTACAAGCTTTGTCAGATACTGCCTGGAAGAACCTTCCATGCTTGTGCATGTAACTTTTTAATGCAAACGTTTCATTTCAGATGTTCTGAATGATGCCATCTTTGATGAAGACCACGATGAGATGGTAATTGTGAAGGACATAGACATGTTCTCATTGTGTGAGCATCACCTCGTTCCATTTGTTGGAAAGGTAACTCTTCCTTACAAAACAAACATGGGGAATACATGATAAAAGACCTAAAGTACATGTAAAAGACTTTGTAGCTATAACTACAAAGCTTTTAAAGCTGTAAGTATTTACTGCTTACGGCTATGATTCTAGAAGTTAATCTCCAGAGAATACAAATAAGTAAGACCTCCTTAATGTGAGTTTTATTTGGATTTAAAGCTCCTAAAATATAATGCTCAACCTTTCCTGGTCTAAGTAATCTAATGGTTTCTGACATTTCATATCAAAGCTCTTCTTCATGAAGCAGCAGCAAGCCTTGAGGGCAGACATCTTGATATTAAACCGGCTCACCCTGCACGCTGTCTCTGTCACGGATTTAGCTGCTGGCTCAGAGCTATCTAGTGCACATTCATCTCGGGAGCCCCCGTGAACAGAGCGAAATTCAGACTAGCAGCCCTGTTTTAATTTGGCTAGCAGGAGACTGCATAGGTTGGGACTCCTGTGAAAGGGGCTGGTGTTTCAGATGGTGTTGAAATTGTGGTGCCAATGGTTTAATGCTTCCCCCCCAACCCCAACAGTAAAAAACAAAAAAAGCAACAAAGCTCCAGTTAGCATCTGTAAACTTGAGTTCAAAATTGGTAGTCACTTCTGCAAGCCTTAGCCTCTTCAGTCTCTTATCAGCAGAGAAGGATGGAGCTTAGTCTAATCCAAATGTTCTACTATAAAGCACTCACAGGGCAAAGTAGCAGGTGCTTTTGTTCTCTGTAAAATTTTATCAGTACCACATGTTCCAAGTAAACTGTCTCCCAGGAAATAAAATACCCGAACAGAAACCAGCTGCTTCTTTAGTTGAGTCAACTCAACTTCATCTGCTTTCTTTTTCTCAGTGTTGGTTTTATAACAGAGAACGAGGTAACTTTTTCTGTGGAAGCTTTCTGTTTCACCTGTTGTTCTTGATTACACATGCTGTGTGTATTCTTTGTTACTTCTGTGGCAATATATGCATTCTTTTTACATCTAGCTGTTTAGCCTGTGTGGTTTGGAGAAATCTGCAGGCACCAAATTGGTCCTGCTTCATATAATGGTCTGCTAAATGACTTGGTATGCCTCTAAATATTCTCAGACTAACCGTTCTCCTGTTGGGTACATCAAACAGGCTGCAAATACTGAGCAGTAGGTCTTGTGTTTGCAGTTCTATCTTGAATAAAATCAGGATTTTCACAAAAAAAAAGGGAACAAGATTCAACACTTATTTTTAAGTTATGTCTCTTAATTTACCTAAAATGTTTCATGTCTTTTCAGGTGTCAGTGGGTTGATTACCCAACAGAAGTGCTAGGAATGAGCAAGTTAGCCAGGTAATTAGGTGCACTGTGGTACCTTTAACTGGAGGTACAGCAATACAGGATTCTGAGGTGGGGCCTCTAGGCAAAGCACTAAGACAGAATCCTATACTGATACTCCCCTTACTGTATCTTGGCTAATTTTTCAAGTCTCTGGTACAGTGACATAAAATGCTGATTTATAATGTTACAATTGTAAACCCACTTGATTTCAGAAGCCCATGTTGCTATTTAAATAACAGGAAGCTAAATGCTTTTCCCTTGCCTGTCAGATCTGAGCACTTGCCTGATCTGTAACTTATTGCAAACTGTTACAGTTACACGTTTGTTGTGAATGTTCAGTAAATCCATATCCAAGCAGAGTAGAAGTCAACTTATACAATGATCTATGGTATTACCAATAGCACATGTGGTGGTGTTAATAACAAAAAATCAGTATGTGCAGCCTGATTTTGGTGGCGAAGTACTTGCCATCAGAACTTCACCTGAAATACAGTCCCTCTCCTTCCCTTCTTCTGGATCTGCTTTAGGTCTTGAAAGAAAAGTGTTTATTCTAGACAAACAGTGCTGTGCTGAGTAATAAAGCCTTATTTTTGTACCCAAATATAATAGTGTTCTGGGGCATTCCTGAGACTTGGAACATAAGCCTTGACTCTTGAAGAGTTGTGATTTTTCTCCCCCCTTAACCTGTTCTGCACACGGACACTGACCTCACCAGGCACTTACAGTCTTGGTTAGCTCCACAATTTTTCAGGCTTGCATGGTGGCATGTTCCTCCCACATGC
The DNA here is from genome assembly GCA_011074415.1 of Stictonetta naevosa. Lineage (NCBI taxonomy): Eukaryota > Metazoa > Chordata > Aves > Anseriformes > Anatidae > Stictonetta > Stictonetta naevosa. The sequence continues at coordinate 50,696,748 of CM021701.1, forward strand.
TAAGACTCCTGGACTGTTCCAGAGTTAGTTCTGGGGCAGGTGTGCATCTCATTCTCTGTGCATGAGTTTCATGTGCATTTTGAAGTGTGGTTTTGGTTCTGCTAATGGCTTGTTCTCTTCTGTCTAGGTACATATTGGCTATCTTCCTAACAAACAAGTACTTGGCCTCAGCAAGCTTGCTAGGTAAGCGTTAATGTAATGAAAGTGATACTAATTTGTAAAAAGGATTCCAAGCTGTGCTAACTGTGTTAATCTTTCTAATCTGGTCCCCCTGTAAAGCTCAACACACTTTGTGTCCTGGATTTGGATTTAGACCAATCCTCAGCATTATGTTTTTTGTGTGGAGAGGACAGACAAGTATTAGAGCTCTGTTAATTCATGTTACAGTTGACTGTAGTAGAGCTATAAACTTCTGTGCATTCATCCACAGCGCTGGTGTCTAAAAGGACTACAGAAGGAAGAACAAGTGGGGAATCTTGGGAATCTTGGTCATGTTTTAAGGCATGCCACCAAAACCAGCAGGGGTCTCTGGCTGTTACTACTTTATGTGTAAATTTACTGATAAGAACAAAAATCCCAAACTGTAAATGAACACATCGTCTGGATAGGAATTGAATCTAAATCTGTTAGCTGACTTCAGATAAATTTGACATTTCTTTCTTTCACTCGAGGCCTGCTGAGAAAGCTGTGGGGTAGATTCTATAGATAAGGCTCAGCCTTAAAGTAATTAGGATACACTTGAGAAATCCATTTGTTATGTAAAATGGCTTTTTCCTCAGCAAGTGCCCTTGGATCAGTTGTTGCACTGAATCGTGTTATAAAGTGATAATCCCTAGCTCTGGTGAGGAAGGGGATGGTAGGTCCCTTAAATAGATGGATGATTGGGCAGCAGAGTGGAAGGGTGTCTTTCAACAAATGAACCTGAAAAAGACTGTCTGTAGTTCAGAAAGACCACATAGGACTTACACTTTCCCTGACACATCTGTTAATCTTTCTGTAGTTCCAATAACGCTAATGAGAATTAGCCTTGTAAATCTGCACGCCTGCTGGGTTTTCTTAGTGGTTAAGAAATGTGCAGGATATGACAGTAGCGTGCTTTGAAACCAGTCAGCTCTGTTCTGCCCTCTGTTTGCACAACAATGAATTCGGTTTGGAAGCAGAAGGGCCCAGGTCGCATCTTTGTTAATGTAACCTCATATTGCAGGGAGACCAACTTCACGTCTTCTAGCAGTGCTTGCAGGAGTGGAATTTGCTCTGATTAAAAGTCTGAAGCAGTTAAACACTTAATTTTTTGGTAAACCTTTACTGTGACTGCAGTCAACTGTCCCCTGACACTGTAGGATGAGATTCGAACTGTCAGCACTGCAGCTGCTGGGTGGAAGATTGCCTTTTGTAGCTGCTTACTGCTAGGAACATGCTGATGTGTGGCAGTTCAGGGCTCGTGTTGTGTGTTGGCTGGTACTTGTGTGGCTGCAACTTTATAAGTGGTGAGTTTTTTTTTTTTTAAGCTGGGTTTCTGAAGGTGGCCATCTTTCCTGAAGAGGTTGTGCCTTTGTTTCTGAAGGGCTTTAGGATCAGTTGAAATACGCATCAGTTGATTTGTGCTTGCTCTGGTCTGCAATTACCTCTCAATTGCTGGTTTAGGAAGGAGCTCAAAACTGTCTTGAATGCTTCTTAATGCAACTGGCAATGTGGTGCTAAAAGTGTACAATTTTTCCACTATTATCAGTATAGAAGTATGCTTGGATATGTGCAGGGCTTCCTGCATTGTGCTTTAAAGGTTAAATCTACCCTAGCCTGAAAAGGGGCAAGAACTCCCATACACTACGATAATGAAAAGATTAGGTTCTTGTATAACAAAATGTTCTCAGCCCTTGCTTGCTTTTGAGTGCTTACCATGAAGAGATTGGTAGGCCAAATAGTGCTTCTCTTTCTTGCCCTATATAATGCAACTAGTGTTCAAACAAAGATTTGTGAGGCTGTTGGTACTGTGCACCTAATCTTTCGTAATAGGATTAGTCTAATGTGGTGTGTTTCTGGAGTTGTGATGACCTGTATTCAGTAAACAAACATTTCCTTGGATTTTAAGCTCAGGCTTGAAAATATCAATGCTATTTTTACACAAACATGCTTATGGAACTTCGAATATATTACAACAATCTAAAAAAACCCTCAGCATCAACTTTTTCCTATCCATATATTTAATCTAAATGTTATATTGCTTTGTTTAAAATAACTATAACACAACCATTTGATTTCTGGAGGGGAGTTTCTGCATATAATCCTCTCTCCAAAACAGCAGGCAAGTCTCATTGTCAGAAATGTTTCTTGTAACTAATGCCTCAGGCTGCCAGCCAGCATCTGTTTTTTGTCTAGTCTGACCAGATGGGTATTGAAGCTTTCTATAGCAACTTTTTAACATGGCCACTTGATGTGTAATTAAGCATTTTAGGTCTGCACGAATAACCCACTGAGTTACAGCTATAGGACTTTTTTTCTTAAGGTGTGAATTTCAGTACTGTGGTGACAGATGATCAAACCATCGCTTGAATTGCTCCACAAATGGCTTGAATTTGAAGTCACCTTAGAGAAGAGCACTACGGTGATCCTTGTCACTGATATGTGAAGGCTGGTGTGATATATGGGTGGAGAGTATCTTTTGCATAAAAACAATCATTTCTCATTGTCATTAAATCTGTGGTTAAATGCAAGAATCTAGAATACTTCTTGCTGTAGTAGCCTTCTGGGAATCTCAATATCTGAACTGTCATTAAAACAGCATTTGGTTTAAATTGGAGCAAAATAAGGTAATCTGATCTCAGTTCAAGGATTAGCTTTCAGTGAATCTTTGGGTATGGATTCCCTTGGAAGAGTGTGATCCAGGTAGGTGATGGTACATGTACTTTGTACAAAAGTAACAACCAAGCAGAAGAAGCTCTAATGAGAAGTGCCAGGGTTGCCCCTCAAATAGCCCCCTAAAATAACTTATGAGGCGGCAGATACGGGGCACCTATCACTAAAAACAGTGGTGTGGTAGGGGAAGCCCTTGAGCCATGCCAACTGTCACCTGGACTTCCAGGAAGGATGTGGATCAATGCAATATTCTCGTTTGGCAGGGCAAAGTAATTGTGCAGATCAGGCCATGGTCTTAAAGGAATAACTAAAACAAATTGTCTTTTTCCTTTCTTTTCTAGGATTGTGGAAATATACAGTAGAAGATTACAAGGTAAACAGCTGAATCTGTGGGGGTTTTTTTGTTGCTTGTACAGTCCTTTGCTAGCTAGCTTAAGGTACCTGTAATTATAGGTGGACTAGAGCTGTACCAATTCTGAAGTGTGTGATGAAAAACAATGTGTTACTCATCTGTCATCTTATTTAGCCTCTGCATTTCCCTTGAGGGGTAAAACGTGCCTATGAAAATGGATGGAGGCAGTAACTGGTTCAGAGGATAAATGTGCTGTAAGATAGAGCTGCCAGGGATAACTGAACTAGCTGGATGCTGCTGGGTATGATCTCCTCCACAGATAATTTGAGATGCCTTCAAGAATCCTTGTCTGAGGAGATGAACCGATAGCTGCCATATTATGGGCTGGCTGCCATCCCCTGAGAAGCAGAGGAAGCTGCAGGAGTTGCTCTATGTCTTGGGTTGGGCTCAGCCTGCTCTCATTGTCCTGCAGTTGAATTTAGTCTGCTCATGGCAACAGAAGTCCCAGTAACCATTAGGTGTGAGACTGGGGAATAGCTGCAGGAAGTAAAGCTCTGGAGGACAACAGATTCCCTTAATTTGCTCTTTTTCTATTACCTTTCCTCAAAAATAAATGTTGTGTGTAGGGAGTGGATAATGTAGCAGTAAAGCTAGTGAATAAACATGTAAAAAATGAAAAAAATAGAGGAAAGCAAAATATTCTAACCACATAATGAGAAATGCAAGACCTATTACAACAAGTCACGGTAATGCAAATTCCTGCAAACATGTGTAATGGAAAACTCCCGGTATAAACAAGCAAATAAAAGGTTTGTTTCAGGATACAAAATATAAGCTAGGGTTTGTTGCTAACAAAACTAACTTAGGAAGACCAGAGCTTGGGCAGGAAGTGGAGGGGACAGGCACACTTGGAAATGAGGATGCAATATTTTGATGCTGTCCTTTCTGTGATGTGCAGGTAATGATGATGCATTTAAGCTAGTCAGATTTAACAATGGTTCTGAACTCCCTGCTCTCCTTTCAGTCCAGGAGCGCCTTACCAAACAGATTGCAATAGCCATCACAGAAGCCTTACAGCCCGCTGGAGTTGGAGTGGTTATCGAAGCTACGTAAGTTGCTCTGAATTGTTCTGCTGTGATGTACGGGCTGGGTGAGATTCCAGTTGTGCTGCCTTTTGGCTCTCCAGCTGCTGCAGCTGTGTGGCATGCTTCTTAGAGTGCAGGTAGGCAGGAGTGATCTTAGCCTGCTCAGTGAAATGGCCTGGTGGGTTAGAGCTGTTTAAAGTGGGGGCTTGCCTTAAGCATTGCAGAGATGTGACAACTGGGAATGTGGACAGCTGTCCCAGTTGTACTGGATCCATGTTCTGCCTCAATGCACCCTCTACTTCTTCAGGTACAGCAGAGCTTAAGTCTAGCAACAGGCATGTCCTTGTGATCCCACTGGAAAAGTGGGATTTTCCTAGGATCTAAGGAGAGAAGGCAGTGCTCAGGATCTGAGAACTTGATTTTTCCCTAGAGAGCAGCTGAGATCCATTGATTCTGACAAGTAACAATTCTGGATATGGAACTTTTACTTCCACCATACTTAATGTGGCCCTGTACGAATCATCTGTTGTTCATGGGATTGCTTCTTTAGAGTATGTCTGACTTATTGACTCTTCTCTCATTTCTTCTAGGCACATGTGTATGGTAATGCGTGGGGTACAGAAAATGAACAGTAAAACAGTAACCAGCACGATGTTGGGGGTATTCCGGGAAGATCCAAAGACCCGTGAAGAATTCTTGACACTCATAAGGAGCTGAAACTGTTTTTCTTGAAAAGCACTCTGGAGATTGTTCTGTCCAGTGTTACTGTCTGTTCTTACTTGTTCCTACATCTCGCTCTTAAAATGAATTGTTGTGAATTGTTGTCATAGTCTTTGTTCAGTAAAAGACTTCTGATGGCAAACAAAGTGTAATGATGAGGTAGGCTCCTCCTGGATTTCCAATGATGCTGATATCACAGAATTACAGGCTACAAATAAGGCTTTGAAAATGCTTTTTCTCCATCTACAATGCAGAATATACTGCTGTTAGGAGAAAAGCATGGTTTGGGAGTGAAATGGATATTTATGAAATATCCATTTATGAAATGGATATTTATGAAATAGTTATGTTAGTAGAACAATATGGTGCAGCACAGGAAACAATTGAAAGGCTGTGGATCCTTGTAGGACCACTTACATGCTGCAAATAATTTTATCTCTGTTGAAAATGATGGTCCTGAATTGTCTTTGGCTATACTTTATTACAAGTCCTGCAGTGGCTGTTTCAATATCTGGATATGTATGTTTTACCTCTTTGAGATGTTACCTCTGGTGGTGTTTTATATTCTTGCTAGTAATTAACCCTCCTTTTTTCATTGTTGCATTTGTTTGAGAATTTAAAACACACTTTTCCTGCTCTCTTAACATGCAGGGAATTACCTTCTAAGTGATTTGGAACAGGGTTTTACCTCTCTACATTAAGGGTTTCATGCACTGTTTTCTCTGTGCCTCAGAAGGTCTCACCACTTTAACTGTTGGTTTCTTACTATTTTTAAGCAAACTTTAATGGGGCGGGTGGGTGGTGAACCCAGAGTCTGTCTGCAGAGAACTAAGATATCCAAAGAGGTTTCTTAATATTTGTCTTGAGTTTTCCTTCTTGGATTTCTATGAGCTAGATTGAGAAACTAGATCTAGTCTCATCTAAAAATGAAGGTTTTTTTAAGCATTTCAAGACTTGCATCTCTTCCACATTGGACCAAAGGTGGGCACTGAAATCCTGAACACAGCACATTGTACTTCTGCCTGTTGGCAGGTCATTCCAGGGCAAGGTAAACTGAAATGACAACTTATTTCATAAGAGCAATTGAGAAAAGCGTTTCCATGGCCATCAAAATGAATTAAACCACAATTTTCTGTCTATGTGGCAACCTCTGTATGTGGCAGTATTGGTACAAAAAGTTTCGGTCAGCTGGACTTGGCTGAACTTCTTCTACTTTGTTACAATTTTAATGGGAGTTTTGTAACTCTTAATTGGGAAAACATGATGCACAAATGAAAACCACCCTTCTCAAACTAAGCACAGGAGGCAAAACTTAACAAAGAAAATGTCAGCCAGGGTGTCAGATGCCCACAGCGCAGGTTCCCATAGTCACACTAGCTATGCTTAATATGAATCCAAGATGTTCTCTGTGCTAAACCTAAAAGGCAGTTCCTTGTCTGGCAAGCTGTGTCTTACCAACTTGTATGCATTCCTGCCTGTCACACAACCCTTGTGGGGAAACAATGAAAATCAAGCCAGGTCAAATTTCCATTGAGCCTAAAGAACTTGAAAGAGCACGAATAAGACAGGCTTAAAAAAAACCCACAAACACAACAGTTTATTACTGTAACTACCCTCGCTTCTTGCCAATAACCTGTGTTTAATATGGTAGCTTTACCTTGGCCATCTTCACAAGGTTATTGGAAAAATGTTTTATAATATTCTCTATCTTGGATTCTGTTGGATTAGGTGCTACAGAAGCTTGTCTGCTAGCGTGAGCAAGCTGTGTGTTGCACACAAAATACACTAACTCTACAGCTTTAGTTCTCCTTAAACGATTGAGAGCAGTTATCACCACTTTTTAGTTCAGTCTTGGTTTCAAATACCCATCTGAAAAGCCTTAAGTCCTTCTTGCCTGAAGTTCAGAGTAAAACTCCTTTTTAGCTCAACAGTTGGAAGGTGAATTTGAGGACCAAAGAGGTGCGCACAACTGTTTCCCTCTGCTCACTTTAGTTGCTTGAAAACTGAGTCTCTGTAAAACACGTTCTTACTCCTGAGGTAGCGAAAAGTTTGTGTTTTAACCACTTATCTCTATTCAGGATAAAGTTCATATTGCACCACCGCCGTTTTATTTCCATGTGACCTGTAGTCCTTAAAACATACCTCTCTACTTGTGGCCTTGGACTTTGTTCACATATTTGTTGTAAGACTTGGTGCATTTTTTGGGAACATTACTATTGGTCAAATACACGAGCTTTAACTACAACTAGTGTGTATATATGTATAGTACGTACAGCCTACTCTTGTATCACGTAAGTGTCCGTTGTCTCTAAAACATTAAAGCACAGTATTATCCTTTGGAGTGGTGGCGTCCTTCGTGGCTCTGAAAGGTGATGGCATCGTGCGAGGAAGTGGGTGGGGGAGTTTCTGTGCTTGCAAGTGCTCCAACCCTGTGATGGCTCAGTTGCTCTTCTGAAACAGCACTTGTCCCTGGTTGCTGGCAGGGCACCAAAAAAAAAAATTAATTCTCCATCAAGATTGGTGCAACTTTTCTTGTTCTCATCTTCCGTGTCATAGGAAGCAGCAGCAAATACCTTGGAGCAAGGAAGGGGGGAAGCACGGGTTGCTCCCAAGCGTCCTTTTGAGGTCCCTTCATACTTAACTCTTGCTCTTTTATGTCACCAGGCAGTTTCAAGGGGTGAGATGGTGTCTGTGATGTGGTCAGAGCCGTGGCTGCACCGACAGGTGAACATGTCTTAAAAGCTGGCTGCCTCCAGATGAGAGTGCTTCCTGGGCTTGTCTTGCCTGGATGAGAAAAGAAGAGGAAGAATAAATGAAATGCTTGTATAAAAAGTTAGCCAGCACTTTGCTAATCTCTTTATCTATGTCTCTGTGTTAAAGCACAAGATGAAACAGGCCTGGCTGGGAAAAAGGCAGCCAGAGAAGTTTTGGGGCTGCAGGCGGGGATGGGGAATGCGCTGGGTGCAGCATGCTGTGTGGGTGAACTTCGTGGCAGTCACAAATGGACAAGGAATAATGAATGAAAGCCCCCTCCGGTCTCGTGTATTTTTTCTAAACGGACTGTTCTGTTTGGACATAGCTCTCCTGGGAAGCCTCGGAGCACTTTTATGAATTGTCTTTGTTGTAAAGCTGAGCTGCTTCTGCTTTTCTCATGGCTGTATGTTAAAGCTGGTGATTTTGGTGGGAAATATGGTGGGGAAACAGCCTTTCTGCCAAAACGGACATTTCTGCAAGAAGTTTTATATTCCCTGATGCCTTTTTTTTTTTTTTTTTTTAGGTGTGGGATTTGAAAGATTTGAAAGGAACCTCCCAGGTTTTGTAATCAGGTGAAAAATCTGTTTTTGAGGTGAAAAAATACTCAACTTGGAAGTGTTTACAGCTCAAAAAACCCGATGAGAGTGCTAAAAACTGTAGAAGAACCAAGCTCTGTTACGAGAACGTCAAACTCCTGTCCCTAAACCATGCCCCAGGAGATCCCATCTCTTAGCACAGGCTGCATTCATTTCCTGATAATGTTCAATGGTAACCTTCAGGAAATGGTTGCTTCTCAGGTGTTTTTGGATTGCCACCCATTCAAGCAGCTCCTTTGTGTTTGTTCTTTCACCTTGATTTTCTTTCCAGCATCTTCATTCATCTCTCCTGCATGTGACACAGCGTGACTTGTCCCTGATTCACCGGCACAGCTCGTGGGTCCTCTTGCCTTGCCTTTCTCTTTCAGGTGCAGGCGTTTGCTTTGGGGCAGGTAACTTTTCTCAGCTAGGAGCCCAGGAGGCAATTAGTCCCTGCAGCAAAGAGCTAAGAGCCTGTCCTTGTCCACGTCAGTGTCCTTACATATCCTGGCAAGATGCATGCTCTGGGCTCCAGTGCAGCTCCTGCCCAGCACTGCATGTGGCTGGACCTCTCAAGGCAACTGTGCTTTGTAAGAGAATGTTAAAAAAAAATCTACAAGTCCCAGTACTTCCTCAAAGCATCCTCTTGTGTGCAACCAGCAGCTGCTGGTGACCAAGGTTGGTCACGCAGGTAGTGAGCACTGGGTGCTGCTGCCTGTGGATGTGAGATGTGGAGTCAGCAGATGCTCTTCCTAGCCAAAAATCTCTCTTCCTAGTGATTGAGTGGCTGCAGCTGAGGGCTCTGATAATCCTGGAGGCTTTACGTAGCCATCGCAACCTTCCAGCAGCCCGTAGTTGCTTAATGAGCTCCAATTGCTCATTACCTGGCCTCTGGTTTCTGCCCCCGCTGTCTCTATCGAGTTATCGGTGTTGGGAAAGACTCTGCAGTCAGCTCTGCCCTTTGAGCTTTAGCTAAGCCCTTCTGCTGAACTCTCGGAAATAACCTTTATGAAAAGCTTGCCTTCCAGTTGTGTTTAAAGTTGCAGTCATGGTTTGGTAATCAAGAGGATATAAAAGATTAAAGCCCTTTTTAATAAGTCTTGGTCTGGGCTGGTAAGAGGGACATCAAACAGATCATTGTGCGCAGCATTCAAAAAAAAAAATTGCTGAAATAACCCAGAGGATATCATAACAAGGACTATTTTTATCAGCTTTTATTGTGTGCTTGGTGGTGGAGTGTTGCAGGGGAGGCAGAGTGTACCTACCGCGTCACCTCTCTGCACCGCTGCTCCCATTGCAACAGGAAAGCAAAGGTTAAAACCCTGTCGTAAGAGTCGTCGAGCTTCACAGGCCTATTTATTAAACTATTTTAAAAGTGCTAAGGCAAACCAGCCTCTTGCTTCTTTTCCCTGGGGTGTCCTAATGCCAGCAAGGCAGCAGTTCCTGCGGGGGTTCCCAGCCTCCACCAGTGACGGAGCAGCAGGGTTGTCTGGCTTTGTCCCCTCCGCACCAGGGAGGCAGCTGAGGATGCCCAGAGGCTCTTTCCAACCTCCTCCCCATCACCCGTGCACACCCAAAACCCCTTCAGCCTGGGACCAAGGTCCTGGTGTGGGGGTCCCATCCCCTGCGATGGGTTCAGCGTGCGGCCTCCCTTCCCTGCCAGCCTCCAGCAGGGCTGCCCATGGTGCAGGGCAGAGGAACCAAAGGATTTGGCCCCTTAGTGGCTGGCAGAAGGTACCAGTCACGTTCCCTGCCTTGGGGTCAGAAGCCTGGCGAGGGCTCTGCTGATACCCCTCTGGTATTTGGGAGAGGGGAGGAGGACGGCAGCCGCTGCTTTGCCCGGCTCTGCAGCTCCCCCGGGATGTGCCAGCACACTCTGCAGCAGATCCATGCGTGGGAAAAGGGTTCTGTATTTCCTGTATAAATGATGTAATCAGCACCCGATGTTAACAAGGTTATTACACTTTAGTCAAGGAAGGGCTGGGGAGGCGGAGTGTTATCTTTATACTAAAACCAATGATACAAAGGACCCGTGGCTTTTACCTGCAGCGGGAGGCACAACTCATCCTTAGCATGCTCCTCCTGCTCTAGCCATAAAAATCACCGGTTTTGTGGTCTGGGGATACGCTAATTACCCGGAGACAAAAAAAATGCCTCAAACATCTGCCCTGTTGGTGTCACTGTTGTGATATACCCGTGGGATGCATTTAGGATCTCTGCTTCTCAGGTTGTGCAGGGTTACAGCCTTGGCCCTGCATCAACCCTTCCCACAGGGACCAGAATCCAAGCTCTGGGGGGGTCTCAGCCCGGGACTGTGCACACCTGGCCGGGACCCTCCTGCTCCAGTTGTCCCCACTGCTTGTCACTGGGGGGGTGAACTGGGGGGCAGAGACTGCTACCCTACATGCAATGAGGACAGAGGAAAGAAGAAATAGAAGACAGGAAAGGTTCTGGTAGGAAAGCAGCAGGAGTGATAGCTGTTTGCAAAGATCCTGTTCTTCGGCTCAGGCCACGCTCATTTACACCCCGAGGAGGAAGAGGAGCAATAGGGGTAGGGTAGAGGACCTGGCTGGGTGGCAGCTCCCCAGCCACAGCCGGGCACGCACAGTCTGTGGCTCCCTCTGCTGAGCCCGGCCTGGAGCTCTCGCAGGAGAGGAGCGAGAGCTTTCACGGGGCTGGAAGCACTTTTTGGGGTGGCTGCGAGGCCTCGGGCTTGCCTGAAGCCAGGCAGGGAGGGGGGCAGGGGTGGGGGCACTCACCCTGCCGTGGGGCAATGCTGCATCAGGAGCCCCTGTGCAGGGCTGGAGGAGGCGATGGCTTCAAAAAAAGCAGGGGCTAAGCTGCCAGGATGATCTTTTATCTCATTAAAATTGGTCAAAAATCTGTTCTCTGTACAGAAGTGGGAATTGTGGCTGAGCTGGGCAATTTGTCCTCCAAACAGGATAGTGCAGCGGAGCATTTTCTTAGAGGAAAGAAGGGAAATGCTGCTTTGCTCCTGCAGGCACCCACGCTGTAAGCGCTGCCCGCGGGTGCAGCATCAGGCCCTGCTCTGCCTGCGCCTGGCTTTCGGCTCCTTCCTAAGCAGGGACAGAGCCGTGGGCATCTCCCACTGCTCACCACAGGGAGAGGGATGGGTCCATGGTAGGCTTGTCTAAGCCTCCATCACCAGGCACCTTGCTGGGATGTGCAGAGGAGTGGCCTTGTCTTCATAAGGCTGCAGACACCGCCAGTGGGATTGATCTATAGCTATAGAGGTAGAAATTGTATGGATTGTTGGCATCCATATGCACATGGCAGGCTTTCACTATGGCCCTTATAGCCAGAGACTTTGGTTTTGGCCGAAAGCTGGGGGAGGAACTGGGCAGCTATAGGCTTTTTGAGTGGTGCTGTGGTCCTGGCACAGCCTGCATGACCCCAAATGCTTTCTGCAGTGTGCTCCCATCTCTGTGCAAAGCCGAGTGCCTAACGGGGCTGGACGAGCTACTTAAAAAAGAAATTAGTCCATATGTGAGCTGTCAGCAGCATGGTGAAAGATAATAGCAGCAGGTGAAGGTGCGGGGTGAAGGGCACTCGGGAAGTGCAGGAGCCAGGGAGGGGGCAGAGCACCTCGATGCACCTGAAATAATGCGTCAGAGCCCTTGTTGTGTCAGGCACTGGTTTTTAACATCAAGCCCTAAATAAACCTTCCCCTGGCAGTCCTGCAAGCTATGTGCTATGGGGTGGTGGGTCCTGCAGCTGATGGGAGGCTGCCCTGGGGCTCCAGCCCACGCCAGAACCCCAAAGTGCAGGATGTGCGCAGGGATCCAAGGGCAGATCCAGCGCCCGGGGATGCCAGTGCAAGCTTTACGTTACAGAGCTATTTGCAGATTCCTTGGCTGGCAGGCGGGCAAATAAAAATAGCTCGGGGACACTGCTGAGCCCGGCGGTGAAGTCACTCCTCGCCCAGCTCTGGAAGTGCTGCCAAACGTCTCCGCCACCACAGCTGGATGGGGCTGGGCTGCGCAAAGCTGCAACCGGCCCCCCGCAGCCCCCGGTTCGGGTGTTCCTTCCCCAGTGAGGTTTGGCATCCAGTGGCATCGCTCTCCCATCACGAGGGGGTGACAGAGGCCACGATGAGCTTGCAAAACCCTCGTGTACCTGGCTGCAAGCCCCGTGCTGCTGGAGAGGGCAGGGATTTGGTGGGTTTGGGGAGCAGGCTCCTTGCTCGAAGGCAGCCCCTGGTTATCCACCAGCCAGCCGCCCTTGGGAATTAATTATTTCCTCCAACTCAAGGGCCTCTTCTCATCAAGCCCTCTCCACCCAGATTAAACTTCCCTGTAATGGGAAATCCCTGCCCACCGCCTGTGATTGTTCGCCTCGGTGGTAATTCGGAGCGCTTTGCACCTACAACGGGGAGCCTGTGCTCAGGACACGCTGGGAGGACAGGAGCAGGCCGCATCTCCCCCACCGTCTTGGGGAGGCTCAGAAAAGGCCCTGTTATAAGAACAAGGGCCGTGTGTGTCCCACACAGGTGACAGCACACTGCTGTGAGAGGTGCCGGGGACACCAGCTCCGAGGGGGTTGGGCTGGGCAAGGGCTGTGAAACCGCAGCCCGTGTGAGCCCGACTGCCCCAGCTCGCTGGCTGGAAGGGGCTCAAGCGTGGTGTAATCCCCGAGCCCAGGCTGGTAAAGCTGGGATGGATCCGCATCAACATCTCCTGACAGCATGGAAACGTTTCTTTCCCGGCCTTTCCTTTTTTAAGCCTGTTTCCAGTTAGCCCGTCAGCGGGCCCTGCGACTTTCCCTAACCGCATGGCTGCTGCAGACTTCCCTTGGAGCCCTTTCAGCCCGTCCAGCTCCAATTTTCCACCTTTTTTTTTCTTTCTTTCTTTTTTTTTCCCCTTTCCCTTTTCATTCAATATTAGCGCAGCAAACACGTGCTTTGAAGCCCAAACTGCAGACGCACGTACGTGGAAAGTCAAACTGTTTGTGGAAGGAAAAAGCGTTTTGCTGGGTTTAGGTGACGCTTTTCTTAGCCGCTCTGAGAGGGCGAGGCGCAGTGCGGTCGGAGGGTGCTGATCCCCGCGTGCTGCTCTCCCGGGCAGGGTAATTTGGGTGGGACCCAACACCTTCATGAGGCTTTCCCTCCTGGAGTGGCCCCTCCTGCACTGCCCAGGAGCATCTTTAAATGGAAGGAGCTTGAGGACTTGCTGCTGGGGGCTCAGCCTCCTGGTCGGGCTCAGCAGGGTTTTGCTGGGAGTTTCTTCCAGGGAGAAGCGGATGCGGCGCTCACACAACCTGAATAAAGCCCATATTTGCAGGTCTTTTCCTCATGAAGGATGTTAGTCCCCCGGAGGGACACTGTGGCAGGGTGCGAGCCATCCTGCAGGTCCCTGGAGAGCACCTACAGCGTCCTCCTGCTGCAGGTGGTCGAGGAGCTGAGGGGAGATGCGGCGCTGCACCTCCTGCTTGCAGCCAAGGGGGACAGGGACAGTGTATGAACGTCCAGGGATGAGGCTTGGGAAGCCAAAACTCACGTGGGGTTGGGTCTGGGGAGGGATGTGGGTATGCACAAGTCCCTGGGGCCTGAGGGGAGGCACCCATGGGTGCTGCAGGAGCCACGGGGAGGCGGCAATCTCGGAAAGGTCACGGTGATCGGGGAGGTTTCTGAGGCCTGGATAAGAGCAAATGTTACTCCTTTCCTCATGGAGGAGCTGGGGAGCTCGAAGGTGCCGGAGGAGCTAACCCTGGGCACCATTTCGACACCTGAAAGCCACGCAGGTGATGGGAGCAGTCAGTGGGGGCTCACAGAGGGATGTCGGGCCTGGTCGGCCTTTGACGACAAGGCGACAAGCGATGGGTGTTTTATTTTGTGTTTAGTGAGCTAAACACAGTCTCCCACAGCATCCTCATGGACAAGCTGATGAAATACCAAGAGAAGCCCAGCAAAGGGCCGTGGCAAGTCCTGCCACCAGGGAAGGACAGCCCCACACACCGACCGGCTGGAAAGCAGCCTTGTGGAGAAGGGCCCGGGAGTTCTGGTGGACCACAAGCCAGCAATGAGCCCTCATGGCAGGGAAGGCCGGCAGCACCCTTGCTACGTTTAGAGGACCATCTCCTGCAGGTCTTCTCCTCAGCATGGGTGAGACTCAGCTGTTGTCCTCGGCTCCCCAGTGCAGCAGAGGCACGAGCACTGTGATGGGCCACGAGGCTGATTTAGGGCTTGGGGCGATTCTCTTTATGGGAAGAGGTTGGAGGAGCTGGGGCTGAGAGCCTGGAGAAGTGGAGGCTCAGGAGGTTCCTACTGATAAGCAGCTAATGGGGGTAAAAACGGGCAGAACCGGGCTCTTCTCTGAGATACAGAAAATAATGGGCACAAGCTGAAATCCAGGAAATTCCATTTATGTGCCAGAAAACGCTTATTTTTTTACTGTAAGGGTGGTCTAAGCCTGGAACAGGCTGCATGATGAGGTTGTGAGGCTGGCAACCCTGAAGAAGTCCCATACCCCACCAGCCGAAGTCCCAAGCATCCTGCTCGTACTGCCACTGCACCCAGCAGGGGCTGGGTGGGACGATATGCTCGTACCACACACTGAGGTCTGCCTCTTAGGGCCCAGCAATAGGTTTAGTGCTAAAACAAAAGCTGCCGCTTCTTTCCTTCCTTGGTTCTGCCCAGAGCAGAGCTGTCAGGAACACGCCAGCCCTTAAAGACCCCACGAAAGCTGAGAAAATACGGGAAAACCAGAAGTTGTGGTCCTCAGAGCGATTCAGCCCAGCCTTACGGCATGACCCAAATGCTGGGGCTCACTGAGAAACCGCTTCCCCCACGTGCCCCAGCTGCAACGGGAAATGAAATGCTGCTGGTGCCCCTATACTGGAGCCCCAATTCCTGCCAATTTCCAAAGAAATCTGGTATCCGCGCAGCTGCCAGCGCGTGGGCAGCCCAAGGGGACAGATAAGAGGCTGCGTGGGGAATGCCGGGGATTTGTAAGCAGCAAACTCCTACCATGGGATTTATATAAAGCTAAAACAGCCGCCCGGCAGAGCTGAGCTACTCCTTTCCTCCCATCCTTTACCCCACCAGGCTGGCCATTTATTTTGTGTCCTTTTTTCTTAAGCGGCCATCTGCCAACCTGCCAAAAAGAGAGTAAATAAAGAGGCGACACACCCCAGTGTTACAAAACCTTGTATTAATCATCTCCCTTCACTTTCAATATAACGTTGATATGAAATATAGCCATGATTCCTAGTTACATGGGAGGAAATGAGTAATAAATACATTGGAGCAAGTTTAAATCACAAGGGTGTTTCACTGGTAACAACATTTGAAAACTGTACACTTGCAAAGACCAGCATCTCCAAACATTAGTATTTCTTTATATCAGGAAGCTTTTACATGTAACAAACATGCTATTTCCATATATGACAAAATTTAAAAAATATGCATTGCTTGGCAACATTAACTAGGCAAAAATATTTCTTTGTGCACTAACTTTGTACAGAAAAAACAGGACTAAATGCATGCATGTACAATAAAAGTCTGCCCGGAAACGGCATGCAACAGAAGAGAGTTCAAAGCTCTTTAAAGTAAGCTTACAATATGCATAAATACATAAGGGTTATATATTAATAAGGGAGGAAGTTTTCTGTTTAACATTATTAACATTCCTGTTTTTTGTGTTTTTTTTTTTTTTTTTCTTCCTATTCCTCCCAGAGGAATACACATTCACCTTTAAGTAAAGATAAAGGAATACAAAAAATAAAACTCACTTTGCAAACTCTGATGACTTGTATAAAATCAACTTTAGTGTTATATCGTAGCTGTGTGTGCAAATTATACGTCTGCAGGACCTACTTTCCATCAGGCACATCCAGAAAGCCAACCCGGGGGGGGGGCGGGGGGCGCATCCCCGCGCCCCGACATGGAGAAAGGTGACAACAGAAATCCTCGCGCTACGTGCTGACCCAACCCTGGCCCGTGGGCCGCGAGAGCCGCAGCGTGGCGGGGCCGCGGCGAACCCCCCCC